>OV179167.1:7045011-7694446 GCA_921972225.1 Euplexia lucipara | reverse complement strand
TACACCTTTTATATATCCTCCCTGCCAGCACTCCGAATGGTTTTTTTCATTATTCTTCACTTTTTACCTTTATTAATCAACGTTTAGTGGTCGAAATTAAAATTTTACGAAATCGTGAACTTTGTTTATTATGAGATGTCATTATTTTGGAAATGTTACCAGCAGACAAAAATTTAGTTCCGTTTCTACACTTTTTTGCCAAGCTGTACCTTTTGAACATTAGGCCTGACAGTTAAGGGAAAAGATTTGAAACGTGTAGCAACACTGTAAGTAAGTATTCCTAGGTTATGTGATATAAGAAATCAAGTTTATTTTAAGAAATCTTCCATATTTTGGTCTGAAAGCCATGACAATAAAAGCGCACAAATGTATAAATTCAATAATCATACTATAACACTAACAGTATTGAAAACTTTCGAATGAAAAGTGATTTAGTTAATATCCTTTTCTGTGCGGCTTTTACAGCCTATTAAACTGCATCCTCCCATCGTACAGCATACACCATACATTAAACACTTAACTAATGGAGTCCATTTCTCATTAAATTACTCAAACTATTACAACAATTGCAAAAACCATCCAAAAACTTAAATTAAATCGACCATAATAATATACGTGACAGTGACAGCACTTTGTTTGGCTAACATTCAAAAGTTAGCCATGCAAAAATACGGCACGCCGTAAGGGACAGAAGATACGATGCTTTGTCTCAATTTTCCTACGAACTTTGTATTAATGCGTCTCACTTCCACACTTCACACTGTAAATTGGGCTACGTCTAGAGGTATATAGTCTAAGCATAAAATAGTAGAAACTAAACATTTTGAATTTAGCGCCATCTAGCGAGAAAATGGACGGCAGCAGGTCACCCTAATAATAAAACAATTATTTCAACAACAACAATTATGCTGAGCTGAGGCCCTTTTGGCATTATTAATTTTAATTGTATTGAATCTGTTTTGTTAATTTTTAAGGATTTTTTGCCAAATAAACACAATTTTCTTTCTTTCTTTCTCCTTTTTGTAGCTTAACATAATAAATGATAATAATAATATAATAACATTTGCCTTTTTGTCGCTACGACACTATGTGCTAGCAGCCGTTTTAGATGACCCATTATTGCGTGTGCAAGCCACCCCCTGCCATTTAATCCGTGTACCAATATAAAACATAGGTAAGGCATGGGCATAGTTCTTCATAGTTTTGGGTATCCAGTCCATTTTAGCCACCCTAACCTATCCAGTCCAGTACTTACTAGTGTTTCCAAAGTCTGCAATAGTCTTACACCAGTCGCAGGTTTTTCTTGGGTGCACTTGTCTAGTGCATACAGGGAAAATCTGCTGTTGGTGTCTCATCTCGTTAAAGACGACAATGGGCCTCTGCGAGTTAACCTCGGCCCCTTCAAAGAACCGGAACCAAACGATTCAATTCTATAAATTAAGTTCAGCATCATATATCAACCAAATCACCAATAGGGAGTAAAAATGAACAAAACAATTTATTTGTATAACTCATTTATTTTATATTCACATTGTAGTTACGAGTTTCAAGAGGTGAAACACCAGCTTTTAGGTACATATAAAATGAGGACAAAAAATATTTCACAAAAAAATTAACTAGGTATAAGAGAAATGCGTTTTCCAACGAAAGCTAATAATGTTTTGTAGTAACTAGAAGTTCTGCTATAGTCATGTTTATAGCAAACGATACTTAATTTAACTATATGTACTTGGCAGTTATGTTGCGAGTCGAGGGATGAAACATATGATTAATACTGTTCGATGCCAAGCGGAGCCGAAAGGAGTCACCGCCGACGTCGTGCGACGAACGAAGGACGAACAAGTGAACGAAATACACTATCACGGTTCGGATGGGCTGATGACTCGTCCCAGCCCTCGAGTTTCCGAAGTAAAAAAAAAGCTATACAATAATTGACTAAATACCTTAAAACACTATGGGAACAGTGACGATACACACATTGTGATTGTTAACAAAATAACTTTACGCGGTACAAAGCTGACACAAGCTAACGACTTGAACTGAACGGGACAAGCGACGCAACTCTTCAGGTTAAGCTAGTTTACTGTTCGCCATTCAAACAATCCATGTATCCCCACTTCACAAATAATAACTAAGGTCATCGCACAATTTTATTAATGTCTAGATTAGACAATCCACAGTACTAAGACATTAAACTATCATTGAGCATAATTATAAGAAAAACGGCAGTCGACTTCAAACACAATTATTATCGAAATAAAAATGCTATATTGAGTATAGTGAGATGGGTCAAATGATAAAATACAATCGGGGGAAGCAAGCACGTACGGAACTTTAAGTTTAGGGCTCCTTAGCGTAAATATAGAACCCTCACTTTGTTCAATTGGTCGATATTTATATATAAAATGCACAGGAATCATCCTGTTTATTAAATAGGGTATCAAATATTAAAATATTTCCAAAATCTTTGTACATTACATTATTACAAGTGAGAAATAAAGTGTCAAACATTCCAATCATCGTAATTATATTATCAAACTGAAAATTATAATTTTTATACATATAATATTATTATCATAGTTCAAAGTTGCATATGTGCTTGCTCGGACTACATTCCCACAAAATCGAAATAATACATTTCATTTGTAAGCCATTACAAGTATCTAAATACATGTAAGTATCCAAGAAATTCTACAAACTAAATTGAAAAATAATAAAAAAATGCATGTTAATCGAATAAACATTATAGGCCCTTTGTAAAATATTACAAATATAATATATGAGGAAGACGAAATTAAACTTTTATGTCAAACATATTGCACTAATTACAAGGACTGTCGAAGTTTGTATCAAATACAGAGATATTGTTAAACATCGCACAGACAGACTGCGGACTACGAGTCTGGGGTCCGTTGAAACAAAATATGGTTTCACTAGACGCCAGAAATCTCATTCGGAACGCAGCCTGTTTGCGCGAGCTACAAAACGAATTCGTATTAAGCTTGTTATTAAGTCGAGTGACAAAAAAACTCGACTAAAGTAGAAGTCATTAGTTCACACACGTCTAGTTACTAAGTCCACTCGACTAAACCACAAGCGTAATACGAATAGGAAGGTTACACAAGTTCGTTTGGCCTCGTCGAGGTAAGCAATCGCGTCACCGCAAGAATCGCTCCATACATATATTGAATCAATTCTTACAAGCTAACGTAAACCTACACTTTACACATAGTTTGGACTAGGTTCAGTGCCCGACTAGTTACCTCGAACAACCACTGGCAGGACTGAAGGCTCGCCTTGATATGTTTGACTTTCGACAACAAAAAATATTTGATAAACATCTGTATATAAGTAGTAAAATAAAAATGCTGTAAAATGTACTTAATCGCGCTATATAATAAATGTAACTTTCCATGTGCATGGCCCAAGATACAATATTATATTTTACTACTGGTACGAGTACATAAGCGCTTTACAAATCATAATGTAAAATCATATGAATGAATCACAACATCTACTACGCTATCGACAAAACAAATCGCGTAGCTTAGCTCCTTAACCTAGTTTCAAAGGCCATGTAACTAACTACCCTTATATCCTTTAAGAATTCCGATTATAAGGTCACCATTTCGTTACGAATACAGCTTCATTATATCACTTGAGAACAAATTAACTAATTACACAAAATGTAACTTAAAATCGAATTATTTAAATGTAAAAATGAACGAATGACATTTGATTCTGTAGAAAAATGTTAAATTATTTTAGTCACACAAGTTCGCTTAATCTACAGTTTCGAGGGGGAATTTTTGTGCGAACGCTCGCTCGCTCGCGGCGCTCGGACGAGAGTAGCTCGCTTCGCTCGCGCAAGGACGCGCGAGCCGCGAAAAATTCGGCCCTCGAAAGCTAACGAGTCGTTTTCGGTAAAACGATCGGGGATCGTTCCCCGAACGGTGGTCGAGGGTTCCCTAACGCTAAACGAGACTCACAGGCACTAACACCGACACACCCGAACGTTCACGTCAATAATACATAGAAAACCGTAAAACTCGGGGGTACTCTCACAATTCCACTACACGCTCGTATAACTTAGTCATAGAGTATATTGAGATCAATAGGGCAGCGCGGGCACGTCACACGAGATGGTCGCGCTCATCCAGCGACACGTCGGAGTCGCGGTCCACGCGCAGCTCGCGCTCCAGGTCCAGCGAGCGCCGCTCCAGCTCCAGCCGCGCGCCGCCGCGCCGCCCCGCCTCCAGCGACGACACCTGCGGGCCCAAGAGGCTTCCTTTATATCCGAAACATTACGACCATTTCCTGGTTCTACACCAAGGCAGCGTCTTCGTACATTGTACTCAGCTTTATCGTTTTACTAACTAGGATAAACAGCTGTTATGACAGGGTGTCTTAACGGAATAAAAATAAAAGTAACGGAGTAAAAATAAAAATACCTGTTTTTTAGTTCTAAAATCTGAGATAAATGTATGAAGAATTTATGTAGCATTCAGCTTTAACAATATTTAGGGGGACCAAGTAAGCCAAAGGCGAAATTGGAACTAGCCGAATCTCTTGAAACGTACCTTGGCGAGGCGGCGTGCGTCTGGCGGGCGCTAGGAGGGCGCGGGCAGGTGCGGCAGCTTGGCGGCGGCCCAGTAGCGCGCGCAGGCTCCGCTCGCTCCGCTCACCGCGCTCACTGCGCTCACTCCGCTCACGCCGCTCGTCGTGCTGCCGCCCCCGCTCTCCTCCGATAACGCCGCCTGCAATTTCGCTTCTGGGGAGAGAACAAACACGTTCATTTCATATACAACATGTGAGCAGTATGGACATTTCCTACCTGAAACGAAGGCGACGACTGAATCAGTTGCTCCCCGATAATCCTGATTCAAAGTCTTTGCGGATAAAACACACGTGCCCTGTAAAAGTGATGAATATCCAGACTTAAAAAATCTTTCATCAAAAACTAGATGTAACTGGATACTCTTGTTTTTATTTCTTGAGGTTGCTTCTTGGTTTCCAAGGTGGGTTTTTCAGCATGGTCGAATAAACCAGATTTTATCTCCCATTCTGGTTGAGTGGTCTTGGCTGGAAGAGAGTGCTGGAAATCGAAGGTTAAGTAGTACTTACTAGCGACTTGCGAGGCATTGAAGGTGACGGGTGTGCGCGCCAGCGGCGTGCGCAGCGAGCCCCCCCGCGCGCCGCTCCCGCCCGCCCCGCCCGCACACCCGCCGCTCGTCTGGGGACAACGAGACACACGTATGATACTAGGAACCTTGATAAAAAATTAACTAAAATAATCTCAGTCACTCCTTCGCGTTCATTGAATCTAAAACCTGTAGAAATCACCCCGTGTAGGTGAATTGAATTGTCATTCCATACTAATGCTAGGCAATAAGAATTCACTTCACTCAAGTTTTCATTTTCACGGGGTGGTTTTTACTGAATCGACTGGCTGTTCTGCAAAAATCTATCTACTTCGCCTTCACTTCACCTATATTTTAACAAGAACATATCTACAGGACAGCCAGTCAAAAATCAACCAGTTAAAATAAAGATAAAGTGAAGGCTACGTAAGCTGTCATAGTCATACCTCATGAATAAATTAATACTAACGATTGCTGAAATTGGGTGATTTTCATAATATAGACTAGCTAAAATGTAAATGTAGGCGTGAGCTACGTGTGAAAGCTAAAGGCACGGTAAACCATAGCACAATGACTTAAAACACAATGTAGATATTGAATAAGAGGTAGACGATCAACCAGCAAAGCTGCGTATGAACGCAGATAATCTTTTGTCTACAATTAAACATATTTAACTACCTCCTAAGTACAGAACTGGCTACAAGAGAAAGATATAATTACGTACTTCCAACGGAAACCAACATCTACTTGGCCTTTTCCCAATTCTCAGGGTCCGCTTCCAATCCAACCTAATGCAGCTAAATACCATTCTGTACAAATAGTTAAGTAACTTTAAACAAAAAATATTGCTGGGAAAATACTTTTTTTTCCATCTTTAAAAAAGAGATGCATTTTATTGCGCGCAATGAAAGCGCGACAACGCAACGCAACTTTCGATCAGCTGAGCGTACGGCCGGCCGCGGGCACTCGCGCTTGGTCGTTGACCCGACCGGCATGTGTTTAGTATATGTATTGCATTTTTGTAACTTCAAATGCGTAATTTGTTTTGATAAATCGATAAGTTTGATAATGTTTGTTCGGAAGAAAGTTTACTTATGATAATTGGAATACGATTTTGAAAAAAATACGAAAAATAATATTGCACTTTGACCTTCAATATCTCCAAAACCAGTGATTTCCCAGGTATGTTCTAGAAGAAAAAATACTATTCTAGTGATGGGTAGAATATCCGCTGGGCGGCCAACCCGATATATTAAAATAAGTAGTTTTCGTCTACGTTAAGGGTCTTTTTACACCCTGTATAATATGTATGTATTCAGAAATATATATGTATCTTTATCAGTTGTTTAGTACCCATAACACAAGCTCTGCTTAGGGACTAGATGGCGCTGTGTGAAAGTGGTGGAATTATTATTTTATTATTATTGATTACCTATCTGACGAAAAACCAACAATACGATTCCCAAGAGGCTGGTATTATTATAGCGACCTATATTTTAACAGCAAGCCTATAAAAACTGGTATCGTTTGTCACAAAGTCGGCTATAAACTAAACGCTTCACTAACTAGGGCAAGATAATGATCTATGGTTTTATTAAAGTGCACATTGCATGTTTCTTGGTTCCCTAAATATTATACGTCAGTACTTAACTACGCAAATTGAGCGATCGACGTTGCTGTCGCATGTTGACAAATGAGATAGGTAGTGAGGGAAATAAATGGTGATAGGAGATTATTTATTTGGAAGTTCAGCCTTCAGCTCTTGGGAGTTGAAATCTCCTCAAACCTAAACTTTGGGCGGTTCATTGAGTCCAAAGCCAAGGTTGCTGCTAGAAAACTCGGCGTTCTCGCAAAGGTCCGGCGGTACTTCACACCTGGTCAGCTTCTAATGTTATACAAAGCACAGGTCCGTTCGTGTGTGGAGTACTGCAGCCACATATGGGCTGGTGCTGCCAGATGTCATCTAGCAGCTTTGGACTCAGTGGAGAGGCGTGCGAAGAGGCTTATTGGTGACCCAGATTTGGTAAGAACCAATCTGCAAAGCCTTGAGCATAGGCGTAGGATAGCTAGCCTTTCGGTTTTCTATAGGATAGATTTTGGAGTGTGCACGGGAATTACATGACTTGATTCCGCCATCACCTTTCTACCATCGGACAACCCGGCGTACGGCGAGTGTCCACCCTTACATCGTTGGCACTCCCACGATTCGGACAAAGCGTTTCGCTTCGTCGTTTATACCGCGTACATCGAAGGACTGGAACAACTTGCCTGCTGCGGTCTTCCCGTCCGATTATAATTTAGGTGTCTTCAAGTCTAGAGTGAATAGGCTCTTAATAAACTAGTGCACTTCACCATCACTGATTGCATCACTGCTTACCATCAGGTGGGATTGCAGTCAAGCACTGGTTTATAATATAAAAAAAAAAAAAAAAAGTTACTATCCTCTTGCTTATTACTAGCGTGTATGACTAAATGTATGAACATCATCATCTGCCTCGCCTTTTGCCATCTATGTCGGGTTCGGGGTAAAGTCTAACCGGGTGCAGCTGAATAAGAGTGTTAAATGGAGCGGCTGCCATCTGCCGTACAGTATCTAATAGCCAAAAACCCGGCCATTTGGGTTTCCGGGAGTTCCACGACCAGCAGAAGACGTATTTTGGCCAAATGATGACGAGGGAGGGACTTATCTGACGAAATTAATTAAAGTGCTCGTTATAATATCGTTAAAAGCGTCCTTGATTATTTTTTTTGGGAGAATAGAATACCAATCACCATTCATGATTTCATTTCTATATTTTATTACATACAAAAGCACTTTCTATTTACACGAAAAAAATCAATTACCATGCCCTTGTCTTGCAAAAGTTCAAAAAAGTTTTTTTTTATGTTTGGAACAGTTCCTGGACAAATCAGATATACTATGGTGCTGCGGACAGAAAGACGTATGTCAGAATTAAATATAACCAACACATGGACTCAGTTAAGACCTCCAGATAATAAATCAACACCCACACAAAAAATACCCAACAGTTGGTCACTAAACTATGACTTAACTTCTATTATAATTCCAAATCACCTTGACTCATCCTATATCAAAATCAAATCCATCTCGAATTTTGCAGTGGCAGCCCGGGGTATGGATTTTCTCATTTTACGGCATTAGGCTCGCCCCTATTACCTAAGCCCCGTGGCATAAACATAACTGGCGCTAAGTAATTGTAGGTTCAATTGGACTGGCCTGTTGGTCTAGTCTAGTGATTAGTGGCCCTGACTTCTGTGCCGGAGGTCGTGGGTTCAATTCTCACACAAGACAAATGTTTGTGTGATGAGCACGGTCATTTGTCTTGTGTCTGGGTGTTATTTATCTATTATATGTATGTATTTAGCCCCTAAGTCTTAGGAGAGACTTT
Organism: Euplexia lucipara; assembly: GCA_921972225.1. NCBI lineage: Eukaryota > Metazoa > Arthropoda > Insecta > Lepidoptera > Noctuidae > Euplexia > Euplexia lucipara. The sequence goes on along the minus strand of OV179167.1, from coordinate 7,685,895 downwards.
GCCTCCCTATGTGTGTTCTATCAGTTGTATAATGGGTTGTGCTCCGAGGAATTGTTTGATATGATGCCCACGGCCACTTTCTATCATCGCACCGCTCGCCGTCGACAGGGAGTTCATGCTCACACACTGGAGCCGAAATGGTCCCGTACAGTGCGGTTTCAGAGGAATTTCCTCCCGCGTACACTTGGATTGTAGAATGAGCTCCCTGCCGAGGTTTTCTCAGAGGGCTACAGTATGGAGTTCTTCAAAAGAGGAGTAAATAGGTTTTTAAAGGGTCGGCAACGCGCGTGTGGCGCCTCTGGTGTTGTTAGTGTCCATAGGCTACGGTAACCGCTTACCATCAGGCGGGCCGTATGCTTGTTTGCCACCGTCGTGGTATAAAAAAAAAATAAAAAAAATTGAAACATTTAAGTATCTTTATCAGTTATCTAGTACTCATAGTACAAGCTCTACTTACTTCCTTAGTTTGGGACTAGATGGCATTGTGTGAAATTTGTGAAATATTTATTTAATTTAATTCTAAGTAACCCTATGGGTAATATAGGGACAATGATCAGTTATGTTTAGGGGCTTATAGCTAAGTAATAACAGCTGTAAGTCGAATGAAGGTTAAGCTACCTACGCTTAGGGGTTCTTGGATGGGTGACCATTCATAACATATCAAGACTCCTCTGTGCCTTGAAAAGCAAGTTCCTCCATTGCTCTCGGCTGTTATTTCTAAGTCTTTGACAGTCGCAATCGCAATCAGAGCCTCGAAAATCTGGTCAGACACGCAGTCACTCCATTTACGCTGGATATTAATAATCTATCTCGGTTGCTATCTTGATCCCGATCTTTGTCTGTAACCAATCAACGACCGGATTCGCCTATCCGAGTCTTAAAGATATCCAATCAGAAGCAGCCGTCAAAAACAAAGGGTCGGGATTTGGATTGAGAAAGAATATTAATATCGGGCGTTAGACTAGAAGCCGGCCCCAACATGCGTGAGAAAGGGATCGGCAGATAGTGATTAAGATGGTGATGTTATGTTTCAAAATAAACTAAATTTTTAATCACCCTTCTATGATCTAACTAGTCTGAGTCAGAAATTCAATTTTCCACGTAATCCTAAACTTCCCTGCTTCATCAGACATCTGTCCACATTATGTACGTCAGTTAGTTAATGTATAATCTAAATATATCTAACAGTCAGCTGTCACGGTTCGCCGGAGAAATACATGTGCGCCCATTGAAGTGGGCAGTGCTCACTCATAAGTGAAGGGGAAACTAAACTTAGAATTGTATGGTAACTGCATATCTCATAGTCCTCCTATGTAGGTAGCTATTTAAATTGAGAAATGAAAAGATCTCATATGGTTCTGAAATCTTTTGGAAGGGGCAATAAAAAAAACTATTTAACTTGTAAGTTTGACATTCAAAGACATACTGAGATTGATTAATGTGCACAAAATATATTGTTAAACTTACTTCAAAGAGTAAATATGGAGTTTCTTGCCTATTCTTTGCCAAACAACACTATCTTTTGGATGGGGCGACTAGAATCAACAAAAGTGTGACGTTCAAAAGTGCCATTTGCGGTTGAAGGAATGAATTATTTGATTTGATTTTTTTTTTGTCTTTTCGACTTCTGCAAAGTTTCAACCTTGAACTTTGCCAGAGAGCTATGGAACGGAGTACCTAGTCTGGGTATCAAACTTGAAGACCAGGTTAAGAGTACAATAATCCGTTCCGTCACAAAAATACCTACTAACCCTCAAAACTGCCACGCAAGTAAAAAGAAAATCAGCTGTTTCATGCATTTTGTCGAGTTGCTTACAGTAGTAATAGAGTATATCGAGTTGTATATAGTTAATACACGTATTGAACAGCTAAATATTGTAAAATTTAAGCGTTGAAACTTTAAAAATGTAAACAATGACGATCGCATTAGGGTAGGAATCTTTTTTTTTTTTTTTTTTTTATATATATATAATGGGTCTACTCTTGACCTCAATCTTGTCCTGCGGTCAGAGATGAGGTCGACGATGGAACGAGCTTACCCATAAGAAGCCTATTAACTCGCGACTTAAACAGATTGGGGTCATATGAACTCGGGAACACTGATGCAGGCAGGGAATTCCACTCCTTGGCTGTGCGCATAATGAAGGAACAGGCAAAGCGCTTCGAAAATCAAAACTTTAGACCGATGACACAGAGCCACGTAGCGACGCGACGCGACGACGTCGGGTCATCTCAGGCGCCACGCAAGACGCGTCAGTTTATAAAATTGGTTGTATGGCTCAGTGTGATCGTTTGTATGACACAACAGTTCTGCGTACATGCACTGACGCTTGAATGTTTTGTATTGGCGGCAAATAAAAAAAAGTCAACAAAGGTCTACTCAATAATTTCCGTGTCTAGAATTATTTGTCAATCCATACACACAATAATATGTTGTAGGTACTTATGATACTTATATCATAGAAATAAATAATAACCAAAAACAAATTTGCAAATAAAATTAAAAAAAAAACTTAAATTAACTGCTTGTGGTAATACAATAACTTTTAGGTTACCTACTTAATAAAACTACTTAGCAATTAAATTAAGTCTTGTGTCTGCGCACCACGGAAAGCGGTACACACACAATAGGTCCAATAATTTCAAAGATGAGATTGTTAATCAGAAACACGCAACAACTCTTGACATCAATGTTTCTGCATTGCACGCAAAAAGCTCGAAAATTGTGCAACTGATCACAGTTTGTTGATGTTGAGTCGCCCACGGATTATCTTTTTCTAGGGGCTATTTATCAAAAACAACGTATGTTTTTAACCAAACAAAGCAATCCCCAAAGCTTCCGCAAATCTGATCAACATTTTACATACTCCCACAAGCAATTAACAAAAAAATAAAAAAATCAAAGAAGCAAAAAACAAACCTATTTGTCAGTGCACTTTATAGGGTGCGCGAGCCGCTTGGCATGGTGCGCTATACTAACGTGGTTGGACGGCAGCGAGTGCGGCAGCGGCATAGGAAGCGCCTGCGCCGGCTCGTCGTCGTGCGGCGGCCGCGGCAGGCGCCGGCGCAGCCACGCGTGCCGCAGGGCTTGCGCCGGAGTCAGCCGCTTCTCTGGGTCCCATTCTAGACACCTGTAACGAGAAAATCGACAAAGTTACACCCATGTATCCCTTAGCAAAATTAAGTGACCAAGGGATGCGGCATTGAAGACAAAATACAGGCATTGCCTAGTTTAGCCCAAAATACCAATATTTTTTCGCTTCTAATTATAATTCATCCATCTTAATGTCTTCGCGAATCTGAGCTGACCGGTATATGCGGGCCTAGCAGATGATCTTGAAAGGTGCACAATTAAGTTCTTATACCGGGGTGGTTTTTAGTCATTGAGAATCTGACAGACCCATCCTGACTCGCCCCCGGTGGAGGACCAAGACAAGAGTGTTCCACTCCGAAACTCCAAAAAAATAAAAAAGGACAATGCGAGAATAATGTTGTGGATAGGAGCTAGCTTATGGTCTAAAAATTCTTCCAGCTATTGTGCGATGTATTTTTCACCATAAAAACATACAAATAATATCTTTTAAGGTTACATATTATGGTGTTACAATGCCCTAACGCTAAAAACGATCGTTTACAGACAACCTTTAGATGGACTTCCGAGTAGTGAAATGTTCGTATATCGAGCAAAAGGATTCGCATCTATCCACTTAAGCTGGTATGCATAACACGGGTAACTAACAGGTAAATATTCGTAAAGTTCTACCTGAGAAACAAACTGGTGCTACACTGAATATTTATATGTACGAGTAATATTTAAAAGTCAAATGCAATTGTATTCCCACGGAGTAATGGCAAGTGCTAATTTATATGCCGTTTCTCACTTCGATTGCAATAAAGATTTCAGCAAATTGGCATTCTTGGAGTGATCGCGGTAAACTCTTTGCAGGAACCTCTATGGTCTTCGATATAATGGCAAATTACCATGTTTACCTAATGTTAAGAAAGATCTTTTAAAATGATGTTCAAAGCATGATACGGAAATCCTTATTTGTAAATTAATATAAGTCGTAAATGACTGGGTTTTTTACTCAGTGAGAAGACAACTTCAGATGGCAAGACTTGTATATTTTACACATCCTTTTAATATCAATAAAAATAATTTTAATGACGAATCAATGCTCTGTACCGGGAAAACAGATATCGAAAGGCGAATTGCATTTAAAGTCAAAGTAGGTAGTAAAATTATTCTCCCAGATCACTTTGGCTTGTACAGTTTTATTCGTAGAAGCAAGACCACATGGATAATTTTAAAAAGGTTTTTTCTGTGAATTGAGACGTATACAAATTACTTTTAAAATTGCCTCAAAATGTAAGTAGGTATAAGTTTTTTGCCGCTTTGCTTTACCAACCCACTGAAATAAGTATTTACTAATCTGAAGTTAAAACGCCTTTAGTATTTACAACTGGCAATTTTTAAACTACGTCTGAATTGCCAATTGTACTGACTTAGTGTGTGTGTTTAGGTGTAGGTAACTTTTTTGTGGAGTTTTGTGGTAATCAAAATATAGATTCTTGAACGGATAGTTTGAACCCACATAAAGAGTTTTTGACTGACTTTAAAAAAAATGCGGAGGTAACCTATGCATTCGGTTATATTAGATTATGTGTGTAACCGATACACGTGTTGTTTTAATTTAGCATAATAAGTTATTGAGCTGTCAGGTTTTAATTCACTTCAATAATTATTATAGTAGGTAAGAATAGTTTGGACTACAAGATAAAGTATCACCACTCTATCTTGTAGGCCAAACTATTCTTTTCGGTCGAGTTTTTATCACTTACCTTCTAATAAAATCAATGAAGAATTTGTCTTGACAGCCCTTGAGGGCCGTGACAAAACTTTTTGATCCTGGAGGACCTCTAGGCTTGCCTCTTCTTGACATTCCTGTAATCAGAAAACATTACTTATTTAGTAAACAAATATACCTAACAAACACTAGACAAATCGGGATAATTCCCGTTGTTAAAAACGGTCAAAATCACACGTAAAAAATGCTGCCAGTCTTCTGGGCAGCAAGGAGTAAATGACGAGCGGAGCTTTAGGGCACGTCTACTTCGCAAAAAAAACGCTTTTCTCTCAAAATACAGTGCTATGTGGTGAATCCTGGGTGATACTACATTATGTGGTGAATCCCGGGAGGACGCCTAGGTGTTCTTGATTTTTATGTTATTTTATTTTGTATATATTATCTTTTTTACTTTATTCTAAATTACATTATTCATTACTAGTACCTAACTACCTACTATGTACTAGTTATTAGTAATGTTTAATTTAATTAAAAATCGTGACATGTGAACAACAGTGATACCTAATGAATATCAGAAATGTAGGGATATTAAAAAAAGTGATAGATTTAAGACTGAGAAAAGAAAGTGGACGTTCGCAAAACTACGGGAATGGCCTCTCTTGATAAACGCAACCTACGACTAACATGTAATTAAAAACTACAACAGTAACAAAAATGCTATTTGTTTTTATCGAAACAGACTTTTTCTTGGAAGGTTGCATGATTAACATTTTACCAGCCAATTGTGTTTTCAATAGTGTTTATAGTAAATTAAATTTACATTCAGACCTCATTTAGGCAATGAGAACTAATAAAAATATACTTAACACATTTCATTTGAGGAAAATTAAGTTCATAGTAAGGCAAGCCATACAAATATTTTGTAAGAGCTAGTATATAGTAATTCTGTACTAAATGAATGACGAATAAAGCTATAAGATTATGTCAGATGGATTTGGCTGCCTACCAAAATAACCAGACTGTTTCTTCAAAATATACTGCTTATAGCCGCGTCTTTGCCTGTAGTATAATTTATCTTCCGAAGTAATAAACACGGAGTTGTTTACCACTTTTTATATTAAATGGGTAAATATTTTTTTCTGGTAGTAGTACCAACTAGCCAATGTTGTTTCAATTAATCTAAGTTCAGGGGTAATTTTCTTCAAAATAACATGTAAAATCTTCTGTCTGACCCGGACTAATTTAATCCGGGGTTCAATCTTCAAAAAAAGACCATTTACCAACCACGTAAAATAGCCACAAAATCAACTTAAAAGGTAATTTATGAAATTATCTTACAAAAAGAAAACAATGTAGGTAAACCACAACAGAAGAATCAGAAACAATAAAAAAAAACATTTATTTGCATAAAATATCACGCACAGGTAATATAACAATAAAAATTATACCAACAAGGCAGGTTAATAAAAACTCATAAGACCTGTGAAATAAGGCCTCAGCATAATGCTAAGATATTTTACAACAACAAGATAATCAACATAAAAATTAACCACAAATGACTAATAATAGGTCAGACAGTCAGACGGCCACCAGACACACGTCCGATGACTCAGCCTTAGGTCGTATAGTAGAAGGAAGCTATCAACATTAGACATCACTGAAAAATCCCGTAGTAAGATAATAATAATAATAATAATCGTTTATTTATAAGAAAGGGCACATATACAATAAGATAATAACAGTTACAATAAAGCACAGTTGATTTTTGCCTGAACTAGGTTGAACCTGTGTTTCAGGCTACAAGGCATATAAATATCTACTTAAAACAAATAAATTAACATTTCGTGTTTATTAAAATACTAAAATTAAAACTTACATGGATAAACTATAGATAGGAAACAGTGTGTAAGCAGTTTATTTGCAGACAACAAGTAGATCCTCTGTCTGTGCATACGATAAAGGTTGTAAAAAGGTAATTACGGATTTTTTACAACTAAAATAGTTTAACTTATACATACTTAATTTTCTATTTAATCTATTGTACAAAAATGGGCCTAAAAATGAAAAGAATTTTTCCGCAAAGGCATGTTTGGATTTAACATTAGAGATGCAAACTATATCATTCCGCCTCTTGTTAGTATTGTCAGCATTGTACGTGAGCATAGTGTGCTGTTTTAATACTAGGTGCATAATGAAAATATTTCGAAAGATGAGATGATTCAAAATATTTCAGTTTCATGACGTACATAGTGAAAGTATTGCGTGGTACAGGAATTTAGTAAGTGATGATGAAGATTAATTTTAGAAGTGTCGTATGTGTTGTTGTTTGAACGATTTCTTACGACATTCTCTGTAAGCTGATTGGAAAAGCTAGGCCGAGAAATTCCATTTTTTTTTTACGTTTCTTGCTAATCAAAGCTTCTTGATAGGTGTTATATGTATATTAAATAGTTATTTACGACCGTAACGAATATGAACACATTGAAATTGAATTGAAATGATTAATCCAACTTTGCAAGTTTAAATAGTGTAATCCTTGGAATGGATCAATTTGTTTATTCACAAAATCCACAGCTATTTTACAAATTTTACTTAATGATGAACTAATGTTACTTACAGCCATTATTTATTACAATTTTTTATCCAGACCATTATCCATCAGAAACAAACAGAGTGACATGCTAGGACCATCTAAGAAAGTAGTAGTATGTGGTTCACCCTTGGATGTTGGATTTCTTGAAATGGACCATTTCGAACATAGAGAGTAAGATATATTCAGGATTTGTTTGATCGTACTTTGGTAAAGTTAATTACGGTCGTGGATAGCTTTTTACTAATTTGCCAGCAAATATTGGGCTGTAAATAGCTTAAAAAGGTAATATTTTGAATTTTTCGCGATGTCTAACGCATCCACAATCACATTGATATCGTTATCCTAAGATAGTGTTGAGATATCATTTCCGTTTGAAATAAGGTCGCCTATGGTAAAAAGGGGGTCAAGTTACGATAAGTCAACACTGGAAATGATAACCTTAATCTTTAACATTTGGGTTTTTTTGCTGCTGAAGTGTGGTTTGGATTGTGAACATAATTCATGCTGGTATGACTTATAAGTTATTAACTAGATAGAGATACCAACGTTCTGCATCCGAAACTCCTTATTTCTATAGCCATTCAAGCACCTAGCTTGATGGCAATCAGCAATTGAATATAAGAATATGAATATGAGTAGCAACCACTGTAAGTTTCCAGCACCCATTCACTTTTTACATAAAATCAACCTATAGGTACCATTTTTTTGTTTTGTTATTTTTTTTTCTAATTAGTATTAGTTTAATTATTTTCTTTTGTGTTTTATTTATTACTTATTATCGTGTGACACAGGCTTCTTCTTTGTGAGAAATGGGCCGTAATCTACCACGCAGGCCCAGTGCGGATTTATAGTCTCCGATTTTTTGGTTCTTGGACATGCCGGTTTCCTCACGATGTTTTCTTCACCATTTTGAGAACAGTGGTGATAATGTTATCTTGGTGGCACTCTTCAGAACATTCAAATGATAAGTACACCTACCTCCACTAAGAACGGTGGTACCATCAGCTAGTGTGGTAGCTGTGCAGTACCGTGGAAGACCTTTGCTGCTGATGAAGTTCTTGGAACGTTTGCCCTGCTCGATGAGCTTCTGCGGCGGCATGCCCAGCAGCTCGATGATGCATGCCATCTGATCCGCCTCATCCTCGCCCGGGAGTAATGGGAACCCTGGAACATTAGGACAGGATATTACAGTAACGGAAGGGATATTTGGACGAAGGTCCTATTACTGTTCTTATAATCAATATACAATAAGTACTAGTATTAACATATATAATCGGTATATAATGTTCCTACAGCTAAGACACAAGCCTCTTCTCTGTGAGAAGCAGCGGGCCTAATGCGGGTTGGTAGGTCACATTTCTTTGAATTTTTGGTTCTAGGTCATGTCGGTTTCCTCACGATGTTTTCCTTTACGTTCATAGTAATATTATAAATAAAGAGGTAACATTTCATTGTTTGTATGTAAAGGAGGAGGTACTCCGGAACAACTCACACGATTTTTTAAATTCTTTCACTGTTGAACTTAACTATTTCCACGGGATATTATTATTATGTTTGGTTTTACTTTTATCACGCAATCAAAGAGGAGTACAGATGCTGTCTTTGAAAATGTCATTTGTGCTTTGGATGTAAAACACGCAACTTTCTTCTACGTAATTTAAGTAATAAGTTTTTAGACTTGTTTTTGTAGAACACATTATTAATATTACGAATTACAAGACGAATGAATCTAGACCCGAACTTTTAACAACCCCACAACTTATTGAATTTTATTCCAATATATCAATAAGTAAGTTTTTTTCAAATCACATCCTTATCAAATTGTCGATATAAATTACCTCAATAATAAACTCCAATTTCTCGTCATTGTTCCGTCCTTAAATTGTATTATTTACAGCTGGTAATTTAGTTGTAAAAGATTGTTTACATGTAATCTTATGCCAGGTACATTAATAACACGATACCTATAGTTGTACGCTAATAACACATTTTCAATGTTTGTTTGTCATGTAACCCAAAGATTTCAATACGTGTAGGATTACAGGAATTCTTTGAACCAACTCCAAATATCTTACAAGGGTTTTTAAAAGTTTAGTCATAAAGCTATTTAAAAAGTCTCGTCAGACGAAAGACAATTGCGTGCGTTTTTTTGTGTCTGCAAAGTTAAACGCTTTGGCAAAGGGTTTTTAAGTCGATGCCATGGGGAAAAGGAATGGTTGAAACGTTTAGTTGACGTGAAAAGGCGGAGACAGGGTTCATTTATGGGGGTTCGTTAGTTTTAAGTGAAAGGGAATTCGATTATGCCTTCCCCGGTGGTTGTTAACGGTGTGGCATTACTTAAGCGTATTTTTTGGGTTCAATGTTTAGTGATTTACGAAAATTTTAGCATTCAATACACGACAACATTAGGTCATACATAATATTACACGGTTATCATACACATAAATCCAGCAGGCCTAGCCATGTGACAAATTCTATTTCGATTATTGAAAGAAAATGGCGTAATATGGAATCAGCTGTTTGACAACTGTCAAGCGTATATCATTTTCAAATTCTACTCGTAAGTAAACAACAGCTGATTCCATATTACGCCATTTTCTTTCTAATGTCGCCTTATCGATTACGATAATAGAAATAGAATTTGTAATATGACTAGGCCTGTAGGATTTCAACAATACGAGTATCAACCATAAAGATACTTTAAGGGGACATGCGAAAAAAATCAAAGACCAACTGTGATTTCATGTCTCAGTAACGCCATCTAGTATGTCATCATGTAATATGAATAGCAATCTTAGATCAGCTGAGCGTACTAAACTAGACTCATCGACTTGTGTACACTACGACACAAGTTACAATTAAACTTTGTATAGTTTAAGTTTTTACTAGAATTTAAGTAGTCTTTTTTGTTTGTATTATTATTTTTAAGTTTAGATAAAGTAGTTTTTTTTATTAGATATTAAGTATATGCATATTTTGTAACTTTGTTTGTGTGGAAACCACTGTCGAATTGGGGACACCTGTAAAGACTGTAGGTTTACGTTTCATAAATAAATAAAATAAATAAATAAGTATAGGATGAACATTTTGTTCCTATGTCCCGTTTTTAGTTAACCCTTAATCAAACGGAAAGCTTTTAAAGAGATAAATAAAAACCTGAGTCTTGTTTTTAGATAAGTTTTGTCTGTAGATTTTATAAATTTTGATAAAATTTTGAAAAAGGGTGGGGAAAGGAGGGTTTTTTTTTCTAAATGGTTGTTTGGTACCTATAGCCATTAAAAAAATAAAATTTATTTTGTTATTTCAAACTAAGTGGGAAATAATTTCCTAGTATTTGATTAAGAATGTCTTTGCAGTTAACTAAACAAATAAATGGCTCACCTGTTAGTAGCTCCGCCAGTATGCACCCTAAGGACCACATGTCGATGGGCATGCCATACCTGGCGCCCATCATCACCTCTGGCGCTCTGTAGAACCTCGACTGGATGTAAGTGTACACCCGTTGGTGCTCGTAGCACGAGCTCCCGAAGTCTATCACCTGGAAGCAAAGAACAATAGCATTACTTATGATGTAAGTTAGTATTTTTTTTTAAATGATACTGTTTTTATTTTATTTTATTTTACAAATTTTCTACACAATGTACCTACATTGTTTCGAAATAAATGACTTATGACTTAAGTTATAACGTTTTGGAAGGGCCTACTAGAATCATTATTTTATTGAACTTGTAACTTGACGTTCAATAGTGCCTTTGAATAGCCTAATTGGAATAAATAATTTGACTAATTTATTTGGGAAAACAAACATACTATTAACTAGGTAGTGAGTTACAAATTACATTGCTTAATGTGTAACTAACGACGTTATCCACATCCTAAATACAACACGATTTATAAAATACTACACGAGTAAAGTTGAACATAATAGGTTAACAATCTTCACTTTGACGTCAAGAAGTTTGGGTTTTTTGGATCAGCCTATGATATTCCCATAGTTTGGGACACAGGCCACCTCTGTGTAAGGAGTGGGCCGTATAATGATAATATGAATACCTGACGCTTGGTTAGCAATATAAAGGTACCTATTTGTGATTTCGCCGACATTCTTGATATTGCCAGAATCTTTGTAAGTAGGTTAGTGCTATACGGAACTCAGTTTGCCTTACATTAACCCAACCTGTAAACACCTGCGCTCGTAGGTTCAACATCAAGATTGACCCAAAAACCTTTGACATTCAAAACCTTACCATCCACGACATTGTCTTCTTAACTTAACAACGTTAACTAAAGTTACCAGCTCTTGAGTAAAATGCCAGAAATTATTAGACTCGCACATAAGGAAGTTTATCACTTCGAGGAACATGATATTACATAACATTTCTTAAATATTTTCTCTTGAGATGTTAAGTACATGTAATTTGTAAAAGCTGAAGTAACATCAAAGGTTCGTGTTCCCATTGAGAAGTAGGTAATAAGTTGTTTATTATTGAATGTAGGCCTGCCTTCTGCCTCGTTGGTCTATTGGACGCAACCACTACTTCGGGCGAAGCGTTATTAGAATGTCTTAGTAGCGATCCGGAGTCTGGATTTGAACCCGATTGATAAAAAAGTAATAATAACTTATTGCATATCATTTTGGCTTAACCTTTCAATCGTGTTAATTAGAGACACAATAGAAAGACAATGACAGCGCTGACGCCGCGGCGTCGGCTTGGGGTTTAATGATTTAAATTACATGCCGCCGGGGCCATCCATTTAGGCATTATGGCATTAATGGCCAAAAGTTTGTCCCCTATTACATGGGACTTACACATAACTGACGTAATGTAGACGTACGACGTAACTACTACACACACAAGGTGGAACTTTTCTGCCGTACTCTTCTGGGATTACGGGCGAGATAGTTAAGTTATGTTATTGAATGTAGGTAAGTAAAGAAAATCACACTCTAGTTTTCCGTATTTTAATAGAGTTGAGACTGGGTCGCCGCAGTTGAGTCTAGATTGAGTTGTAAGTTTCTCCTATGTTTATCGAATGAGTTGACCTACTTAGGTAGAAACTGTTACAGGAACATTGGAAACATGTTATGTATTGCTTGTAGCTTCAATTTGTAATTAAAATATATTAATGGTATGAGAAAACCTCCTTTCTTTATATCACAAAAACACAATGCGAAATTCAGTTAACCGTTTTCCAACCATGATGGAGCTTCAGATTCTAGTCTTATCGAAGGAAGGGACCACAACAACCCACCACTGGATGTTTTGAGCTTCAGACTAAACCCTTAGGAATGCCAAAGTAAACCGGGACCAACTGCTTTTTCTGCTTTAATAACGAGCCACAAAAAGGCTTGGTATCTAAATCAAATCCAATTTATTCGTAAATGTAGGTGTCATTATAATAAGGTGTTTTTTTATGGTCAGTTCGCTACATTTTACCCGAAAGCAACGCAAAGCAAGTTGTGTTAAAACCTCAGACAAAAATTTAAATTAAATACACCCTTTACTTACGCACTAACACACAGTTACTTAACAATGTTAAAAATAAAATAACCTAAATTTAATACGGAGTAGGTAATTAGTTTAATATGATTTAATATTTTAATAATCCAAATGTCAATGGTGTCTTCCATAAACTCAGTTGTATAGTAACATTTCTGAATTAAAATTAGTTTAGCTAATTAATTTGTAAGTAAAGCTAAGTTACTAATCCACAGACCGGCCTCGGAATGTGAAACTTAACCTACGATCGACTCGTTCAACTGTTCTTTATTAGCATAGAAAACAATGGATGCTCAATTTATCAATTCCTAGAACCATCCTTGCATCGAACACGCGATAGTTTTTTCCCAAAATAACAATAGTAAGACCTTGTATAAAAAAACAAAGTTCAATGTGGAATAAAATTCGATAAACGTTAGATTTATAAATGACGTGTTAACGGGAGCATGCATACAATCTGCTTGTTTTTCTGCGCCGTAACATATTTTCTTTGATAACATTTATATTAGTTAGAAAAACACCATAATTCATAATCCTCGGTTTTACTTCCTGGTGTAATGGGAATTTCAGGCGGTAGCGTAATTGATTGATGTTATAATCAATGGTTTAGTTGTAAGAAGTTATTTACATGAGCCACACAGGTACCTATTTGGTATGATTCTTTCAAACTTCCACTTTCCTTATTTATTTACACCATAGAGATATCTATTTGGCTAGTTTATTTTGAAGTCACAGCAGAAGCTGAAAAAAAAAAACAATCAACTGCTTGCAGGGCAAAGTTTTCAAACTTTTATGTTACTCTAAATTCCCGAACATCACAATTGTACTTCAATCGTGCTTTCAATCGTATCAATTGGAGACACAATAGAAAGAAAATGACAGCGCGAACGCCGGTGTTCAATTAAATAATGAAATAAACCGCCACTTTCAGATATTTTAAATAAATTATATACACTTACTTCTATAGTAGATACTAATGTTACAAAGAGAAAATATTTGTATTTTCGCATGTAACAAATAAACTTCAAAACTACTGGACAGATTTGAAAAGTTATTTCACCGCTGGGAAGCTACACTATCCACAGGTGACATAGGATACTTTTTATCCCTGTATTCCCACGAAAACGATAATTACTAACTAAAAAGAGTAGATGACCTCTCTATTATAATAAAAAATCTTCTACGTACTTAATTTGGGTCAGTCGTCAAACATAACGTATGTTTTCTACTACATAATGATACTTACAAAACCATACGGTTACAAGACCAGACTTTCATCCTAGTTAAAATCCATATACGTCAGACAGAACTCCTCGATTCGTATACCCACTTTGTTTACAACTCAAATTATTTTAGAGTGCCTTCTATTGACACACGCACCCTTCTAACACGACCTATAATCGGTATTTGTTTATATTTTGAACATAGCCCGGAAATGTTTACGTCTTATACATTATGTATTTCATGTTTATCTATTTGGCTTGAAAACATCGTCTGAATCTGATAATGTTAGAAGCTGTATTACATTTTCAATATTTTGACTGGAAGTATTATTCTGCTTGAAGTTTGCCAAAGTTGTTCAGCGCTAAAAGTCAGAACAAATGGCATAACTTTTTACGCAAATAGTAAATTCCCTGATGGGTAATGACGAAGAATCGACGTAATCGAAGCTGAAAATTATTCTACTAGTTCCCTATCATTGGTTTTTCTTTCTTTGTATAAAGTTATCACTTGCGTCCAAAACGGTAAAGAAAAACATTGTATGGAAAACAGCATGCCGGAGAGATATTTTTTTTCAGTTCATCCAAAGGATTCTGTAAGATACTCGTATCGCCTCGCCTCGAGCGATAAGGCCGCCCATTGTTAACTACGTAGTAGCACTAGTAGCTTTTTGTTTTATGTGGTGCGTACACCACAAAACCGCTTAACTAAACTCCACTTTAAAGTAGAACCGTAGAATAAGGATCAAATACATACATTGTTACATAACATCACGCCTGTATTCATCGAAAAGCATGGCAGAGGTGTACCTATTTAGAAATAAATAAAAAATCTATTAACATAACGTCACGCCTGTAATCCCCGAAGGGCTAGGCAGAGGTGTACCTGGTAGTACACCCACATTTCGCCAGTTATGTTTAAGTCCCATGTAATAGGGGGCGAGCCTATTGCCATCAATCGGGCACAAAACCAGACTTCGGGCTGCTTCTGAGAAATTCCAGAAATCTATTCTATTCTTTAATTTGGAAACTGCAAACAGGAATGATTTATTAGAGTGATCTAGAGCTCCTAGCCAAATCAAAGCCCTACTTATGGGCGGCATAAAGACTCTGATACCAGTTTAGTCAGTAATCTCACGAAAAGAAGATCTAGAATTTCCCAAGTTGCCTGATCCAGTAGGTACATATGCTGACACGTTGTATCGTTAATTTATTTAATAACTAAGATAACAAAATGGCAACAATAAAGTGTCAAGTCACACCACACACGTAACAGTTTTTTTTTTATACTACGACGGTGGCAAACAAGCTTACGGCCCGCCTGATGGTAAGCGGTTACCGTAGCCTATGGACACTTGCAACACCAGGGGCGCCACACGCGCGTTGACGACCCTTTAAAAACCTAATTACTCCCCTTTTGAAGAACCCCATACTGTAGCCCTCTGAGAAAACCTCGGCAGGGAGCTCATTCCACAATCCAAGTGTACACGGGAGGAAATTCCTCTGAAACCGCACTGTACGGGACCATTTCGGCTCCAGTGTGTCAACAGTATTAGGGTTGTCGCGTCGTGGGCTACTGAACAATATAAATTACCTGTCTGCACTAGTGACGCGCGTATTAATGCTATCACAAGGCACTAGAGATGGTGTCACAATGCATTAGTGTGAACTTAAGTACAAGTATAGTATTAAGTATGTTTATACATTGCGTTTTCATCTCGAAATCAAATAGAACAATAACCCAATAGGTTTATAGATCCAAATAGCGTGCACTGCCTTACTTGTGTTCAATAGAAATCAATTATAACAATGTTTCTAACACGAGGCAGGGTTAAAATAATTTCCGGGTGAAACGGGTGGAAACATCCGTAATTAACCCAGTGACTGGGTAAAGCAAAACCCCTTGGTCGATTGGTTAGCAGTCTTAAGGGATTAGTTGTCTGTCTTTTTGGGTTTTGGTTACTCGTAACGACTGTCATAGGCCTACAAATTATAGCCGGTACTATATTTATTTATTTATTTATTTATCAATTATGGATGACTTACAGCTAATGCACACAGAATAAAAGAAAAAAACTTGAGAGGTGTCAAGGGACACCCGGATGGAACGAAGTTCCCTTCGATTGATTAGTGAACTATTCAATCTTCTCTCTCTCCCCCTCCCCCTCCATCTTCTTCCTCCCGTTACCCTCCCTCCCCCAACCCTCCCCATATCCCCCTCCCCCTCTCCCTCCCCCTCTCCCTCCCCCTCTTCCTCTCCCTCCCTCTCTCCCGCTATCTCCCTCTCCCTGCGAACATGCGACGCCGCACAGCTTACAATAGCTTACTAGCAAAAAGCAGACGCCTGCACATCGACCTACCCCAAACTGTCAAATTTTCCCAATTGATCATGAACCTTATTGTGTTTAGAATAAAGTTGAAAACCTATCAAAGAAATTTGACACATTGGGGTAGGTTGATATGCTAGCATCTGTACGTACCTACTTAGCAAATAACGCGGTCATATCTTAAACGTCAACTCAAGAATACAAAAAAAGGAGTTATTCAAGTTGTATACAATCAATTTATTTACACTTAATCGTAACGACTCATGTTATATGTAATAGATTTCTGGATCAATAGATCGATAAAAACGCTTGAGTATCGGATGGCGATTGAATCGAATGTGGCACGCGTGTGCGCACGCAATGGTACGTCAGTGTTGCCATGCCTATCAATTGTTTGATATTTCTACTGACATGGAAACTGACCATCGAAGCTGAGACGCTAGATTTAAATTAGTCCCTAATTAATATAACTGAGATCCAGCGTCCCTTTGCTGTCTCAAAGCCGAGGTTCGAGCCCCACAGGGCCCGGGGGCGCCCTTAGAGAGTGTTCACTTAGAGTCACGGTCACTAATGCCCTGGCTGGAGACCTTTGTGTACAAGTATATCCACAGGTTTGTCCGGTTGAGCAGTCTTCACCCTCGCAGGGTGCATTGCGAGATGAGAGATGACCCACCGGAAAAAAAGAGAAAAAAAATGACCATAGGCAATATCGGCATTGAACGCCTAGATATTATTTAAAGTCATAAGATTTTCGTTTATTACCCTTACAATAATATTTCAGAATTTAACTGTCATTTTATTGGATACGGTACCAATTGATTTGTTTTATTTGTACCGTTGAACTGGCAACACATAGACGGCGACGTTTGACGCACGCGCAAGTTCCGATCAACGCGCTTCAATGGTCCATTGTCTACTGATTACGTTCTTATGACTTTATCATAACCCCATAACCAAGCTCTTGGAATTGAATTCAAGGCTTCACATAATTGTAAGGCATGACCGAATAGTGTAGAAAATTAATTTGTACCGGTGTTTGTCTGTCTGGGGAACAAGATAACTTAACACCCAGAACTTTATTCATTGTTTTTTTTTTTGCTATTCACGATTTCAAACTAAGCGATTTATAAAGATCGATTGATTGATTAAAATGTGTTTTTTTTTTTCAGGTCAGCGATATAGTGCAAGCATTTTGTTTTGCTCCAATCTCGACGTATGCAGTTCTCGGAAGTCTCGAAAAGATACAGGAAAATCATCTGACTGATTTATAGCTGAACTATGATTGATTGGCACTTTCCTACACTAAATAATTATGATGGGGCCTGACAGCATCGGAAGAAGGACAGACAAGAAAGTTCCTGCCAAAGCATTGTAGCGAAATTAAATAAATTGCTTAATAAAAAGAAACGCATCTAAATCGGTGCACCTGTTAAAGCGCTAAGGTGCCACTGACAGACAGACAGACAGCGAGACAGACAGACAGCGAGACAGACAGACAGAGACACACACATTCATAGCGAACTTATAACACCCCTCTTTTTGTGTCGGTGGTTAAATAATTACTCAGAGCAGACAAAACTAAGGTAATTATGAACCGCGTCAAACTTTACAATAATGATGTATTCCATAGAAAAATGTTTTTTGACAGCACTAAATGGGGGACTGAGGCCATTGCTTGATATTCCACGAAGCGCCAGCGTCATTGGCAGGCCTCCAATGATTGTCATCAGCTTATGTATCATATTAAGGTGACAGGTTATGACCGCACAGTAGTTTAGTCATAAAGTAATGATTGTGGGAATTAAAATAAGCGATACAAACCGCTTTGTTTATAAAATATGATACTCTAGGCGTAATAAATGATGATGGAAATTCCTCTTTCTTCTTAGTAATGAGTAATATGTATAGATATTAGACAAAGAGTAAGGTGCCAAAGTTGGCTTGGAATTGAGACACTCGTCACCATATTCTGTGGCCCTAGTGAAAAGGGGTATAAGTCCGATTTTGTCGAAAGTGAGTTAAGTGTACCAAAGTGATCAGAAAACCGACTTTTACTGTTTTTTTTTGCTGTCAGTTGGACCCTTTTACACAAAGTAACTTTCATATTTTTAGAGATAGCTTAGATCTGTCTTCACCAAACGATAGAGCATTTTTTCTGATCACTTTGGTACACTTAACTCATTTTCGACAAAATTGGACTTATACCCCTTTTCACTAGGGCCACAGCATTATGGTGGCAAGATGACTAAGATGAGAGTGATATTAAATGTTCTAACGCTAATTATGTGTACACACTTAATAAATAACACGGAAGTGAAAGTGGAAAGTAGGCAAACATTAAGACGAAAACATCTGTAGAATAGTCGTCACCAGCTCAACCTTTACCGAACTATGTTGGGGTCTGCTTCTAGTCTAACCGTATTCAGCTAAATACTAGGTAAGTTACACGAATTCACCGCCTTTCTGACCTTTGTGTATAAGTTAAATTACCCATAAATTTGTTACCATTATTAAATATTTTTTTGCTATGGCAGAGAGGGGTCTCCAAATACACTACCTACCACCCATTGTTGGTAACTATTTGTAAATAATGCATTTTGTATTCTGAGCTTCAGAACACAGTTACTGGGTAACAAGATACCCATTGGTTAGAAAGGACGTCTGAGGTTTGGGTTTCTGACTGCCCCTACCAACTGTGAAGATAATGTCAACCGGTAATAACGGCTTAAAGTGCTTTCTGAGGCACTCTCTCGCAGGTCTCGAAATGTAATCAATGACAATCCATCTTCAGATCTTCAGATGGACCTTGGCCAGAGTAAGCTTAACCTTTGATCGAGCCATGAGGTTGTTCTTATTTAGCCATGAGCAAGAAAGGTGTTAATCAAGTAAAATATTACGTAGAGTTTTTTCAACTCTATACAAACTACACGTTTTAGGCGCCATGATAAACATTGGTCTGACGTATGCCAATATTTACTTACGCTGTGCCAGAAGCTACATTCTATCGAGACTTTGGCAGTTTTTTTTTACGGCACTAATTAGTAACTAAACATCGTACTGAAAGATTAGTTCTCGTTCCGCGAATATGCCGCAATCACGCTTAAAAATATTATTTCTTGAAAGAAAATTTGATGAATTGCCCAGTTAACTTTTGTTTAGGAATATGAACATCATGATTTGCATAAAGAAAGAAATATTGTCGGGCTGGAAGGTAGAGTAAACAGTTTTCGTGAGCTGTTGCGTTCAATTTTGTAATGAGCCTGTAATTTTACTCGTTGGAAATATTTTTTACCATTTTTCTAAGAAACTATCTTGCCAAATATTATGGAAATTTTACCTATGGTTTTTACAGTTTTGGGAGCAATTTCCTATTAAACAGATGATATCAGAAATTCAAGCGCAAACTGCTGCATGACGTCAACAACCTATTAAATGTTTAGTGACTTACAAATCTATAAAACCCCAAAGAATAAGCCAGAAGTGTATTATTATCTGTGTGTTTATAGTAAATACACATTTCACCAGTAATGTTCAGACCCAAGTAATAAGAGGTGAGCACAAATTCAAATCCACATCTAACATCAAATAACACTTTGCACGACCCGTGAATTGAACCGCAGACCTCGTGTTCAGCAGTAGGGCTCGCATTTAGCAGACGAATCTTTAATAAATAAAAGTACAAGAGTCACAGTACACGTAAAACAAATCCTAAGAATAGAAATGCTTTTGTTGCCTTACCCAGTAACCCGTTCTCATTGCTACGTAAGTCGTACATAATTCCTGTGTTTGACAACCCCTTTCTAAATAACTATACCCTCATAAGCACAAATAAAATTCACACCTACCCTCTTCGACATAAAATTGAAAATTGAACTGTAATCAAGTTGTTACACATAAATCACATATTGTGTGTCACAGCTTGATGCAGAAACGGTTACATTAACAATGTGGTGACGTCATAGGAGCAGGAGATCGATGTGCTCCCCACATATCGCCTGAAGGGAAACGTGATGCATAAATCAAGTTGACAACACGCTATTAAGAGTAGGTGGTGTTCCTGTTTTGGGGGTAAACAGGCGGAATAGCGAAGAACATTCTGGGCGTAAGTGACATCACACACAGGCCGTTTGGACATTCCTTAAGTGTGGGATCCACAGCATTCTGACCACATTTCTGGGTGTGCGTTTCCGAAATCAGTGTTAGGAGTGTCTTTTTAAGTGTCAATCAATACACAAAGAATAAAAGAGATAAAGGGATGTTGTGTGAATTCAATGTAGAAAGGATTAGAAGAACGCTAGCAAGTTTATATGCATACGTGACAAATCGCTGGAAGAAATAATTAAGCTGTGTAGGGTTAGTACTTTCCAAAGCCTTGGCTTATCATTATAATCCTCTAGCCCTTATCTCAATTTATTTGGGGCTGGTATAGCATGTCTTTTCCTTCCAAACATCTCTTCTTGCCAACATCTCAATAGCCACCTTTCTAGTATAGCCACATTATCTGGATGGATTGATTGTGTGAAAGACCTGATAGTCTTTACTAAGACACAGGTTGATCGAAGCAAGATAACCACTGTTCCGGTGAATAACATGGTTCCAGTCTGAACTGTTACTTAGTGTGGTGCTATTACGCAAACGATTGAACACAAGCCGGTTTAACATGCAAAATTTTCCCCGCATGAAGTTGGGTAAAGTGAACTGCAACTCGATTCCTATCGGCTTTCCTTTGCATATTCGGAAGAGCAACTCTTGGCAGCCAGATTCTAGTATTGCCAAATATAAGGCATTTACACCAAAAGTATATAGGGTGGTAGGTAGACCGATGACTTCAAATGACTTCAAGAGAGACAACTAATAGTGATAGAAAATTGACCCCTCACTACTGCTGTAAATCCTAAGCATTAGTATGAGATGACAGCTCACTTCGCATTAACTTCACCTACATTTTCACAGGTTGATTTCACAGAATAGCACTTCTAGTTCTTTGATGACTGCACGCTATAGGATTTGATGGACTGTCTGTTGGCGCCAAACTCTTGGCTGACTCAATAGAGATTGTATGGAAATGACAAGATATACATACATGCGTGGCATTAACCCTCTGAATTCTGAAGTTTAGACGAACCGAAGTAGGCATAATAAAAGCTGAATACACAAACGTTTTTAAAAATCCGCTCACATATATTTTTAGCTTTCCAATCATTCTTCGTATTCAGTCAAAAAGCTGATTGTAAAATTCATTTCATTGAAATAAAATTCGCGCTTCCACAATTCCGATTCAGTCATTCATATGGTCTGTTCGATGCTAGCGAGGCGTGATGTTCAGCGAAGGGTAATAAATATGTATTTAAATATTCGAAATTCTGCATTTCTGATAATATTCAAAGTTGAATTTACTTAATAAATTGATGATGACTGAAAGCAGGATAGGTAAAAACTGCTAGATTTATGATGATATTGATAAATATATGCTGTGTTTATCTACAGTTCTACAATTACTAAACGAGTATTCAGTTAAATTCACTTAACAAAGATAAAACATTACTGACGACTTCGAGAAAATAACTAAAACAGAATAAAAATTAAAGAATTTTCTTTAAAACAAAAGACAATCAACTAAATAAATTAACAATCAGCGATGATACGTCTCAATCAATTGCTTTGTAAGCACCTCCTGTTTAAACAGCGTTGAAAACTATATAACTACTCATTTATTATTTTATTTTGTGTATAAAAACAACTCCAGATAGAGGAAGCTACCATCTAGCAATTTTAATTACCACCTCATCAATTTATACATTTACATTTAAACAGAGAAAGTTTCTAAGTTTAACAGCTTATTTCAACACATCCCACAATTTTACTCCATATGTCTGCCTTAGCAAAGTTTAATAAATTCGACTATTTTTCTCACCACATGGTGCAACGCATGTTTTTACTTTATTTACCCCACGTGAGGCGTAGGCGTGTGATAGCCAATATGTTCTTGAAAGTACCATTATAATCATGCATGCTTTATTACATGTATTGTGCATTCTTTGATAATCTACACAAACAGGGCCAAGTTCAAATCAATCTCTATCTAAAATTATTTGTATGTTTTACATATTTAATTGATTTATTGTTACCTAGACACGATGGATTGAAATCTGTTTGTAATTAGGTAAAGGTCGGACGTAGAATTGCTTTTAATGACATGCAGTTGGACTATGAATAGAACCCTTATTATTATGCTGTTTACTGTTGTGAATGTCCTCGCCTTGAGGAATATTCCAGAAGGTTTTCCAACCCTCTGGATATTTCATTTATAGTCTAGTATCATTCTGTACCTACGTATTAAGATTCAAAAGATGGAAATTCATTTATACTAGCAGAAGCTCGCGACTTGTTTTGAGAAAAAACAAATCCTATGGTACTGGTTAACAGTACAGCTTTATATCAATAACTAGCAGACGTCACGCAGTTTCACCCGCGTAGTTTCCGTTCCCGTGGGAATACGGGGATAAAAAGTAGCCTATGTCCACCGGGAATAGTGTAGCTTTCCACCAGTACAATCATTTTTAAAATTGGATCATTAGTTCCGAAGATTACCCCCTACATACAAACTTACAAACATACAAACTTACAAACTTACAAATTTTACCTCTTTATAATATTAGTATAGAAGTATAGATATATCTTTCGTTAGAAAGGTCAGGTGCGTAGTACTCGCAACCGGCGTGTGTGTATGACAACATGTATGAATGTAAACGAAGCAAAAGAAGTATGTAAGAATCTAGCATATGGCGCTCTGTAGTTTCTGCCTACCCCCATGGGAAAAAGGCGTGAGTTTATGTATGTATGTATATCTTTCGTATTCAGATCAATCATCTCGCCGCACATTTACCGAGCTATGTTAGGGCTAGCTTCCAGTCTAAACGGAAGCAGCTGAATACCAGTATTTTACATGGAGCGAATTACGAATGCCTTTCAGACTTCTTCTATACATTTGGTAAACCTTATTAAGGCTTCGGGGTTTAGGCCATACGCGAAGACTGCAAAAATCTACGAATAACAACCGAGACCAGTTCAGCTTAACGCGCTGTCCAAGGCGCGAAGAGGTCTCGATATCGATGTAAATGGAAGGTCATCTATTCACAAAATAGTTTAACTTGCGGTAGACCCATATGGCTGGTTTTATGTCGCCATGAGTCCTCGTATTGTAATCGGATCGTTACTTCCAGAAATTTATTTCTTCGTAATATTCATTTACATTTAGATAGATATACAGAAAGTTGAATAGCCGAAGTGGACACTCACTCTTTGACACATAAAAAATTGAAAACACGCGTGTTAAAATATTCGTATTTTTGAAACGTTTTCCTTAAAGCTTCTTTGCATTGTTTGGAAAACATAATAGAAATGTTTTCTGAGAGCTTAAGACCTTTACGTCATAATTCTTGGCGTATGCCGCACTTTTGTTTATGAATCGTTAGACGAAAATCGTAATGTAGCTGTTGTAATGCAGCAATAAAATATCAATTGTTTTTTGTACACATCATTAAACGACTAATTTATTATTTGTTTAATGTATTCGTTTAAGACTTTGGAAACTTTTGACCTTATGTCTAAAATAAATGGTCCCTTTTATTTAGGGAAAAGGCCGCCCGTTATGACACTCTAGGTAACTCTTAAACTTATCCTATACTAAAATTACAAAGAGGTAGATAATGTTTGTGAGTTTGTAGGAGGAAATCTCTGGATCTGGTTTCTTTTACTAATAGAAAGCAACATTACTTATTATTTGTGAGTGTCATAGGCTTGCTTTTTCCAAAACTTAGAGGAGTGGAGAAGACGTTTAGTTTGAAATAGACGCGAACGAAGTCGTGAGCGAAGTGTTAGTCATTTATTAAGTAATTTAAAGTTTCATAGTGTGCAATATTAATAATGTTTTGTATTTTATTCTGACTGCATGTCACATTAGAATTGAAATCATTTGTCTTAAACCCTACAGACATGTAGAAATCGCCGTCAAAAGACCACAAATGAGATCAGGGTGATCACAAACGTATAAGCAAGTAAGTAACGAACGACTGATGACATACACATGAGAAATTATTCAGCTTTGACAGCTATACCTATGAAGTAGCTATGCCACGGTTTCGATTCCCCTGGTGTGCCATAGGTAGTGCTAACCAGGTAGTGCCTCGGTGCCAGTATTTTACTTGTGATTTCTTTAAAAAGGTAAGACTGTCTAACTAAATGTACACATTGTTTGTATTATAATACAATGAAATGATCACGTTAAACAAGGCTTCCTCTCTCCTACCATTTTTGATGTGCCCTACAGGGTCCATAATGATCTCTTTTATACTACCTACCACCTAAAAATACATATGGAAAGCAATAAAGATATTGAGTATTGAGTAACAGACTCTCGGGTATCAGACTACCCCTTATGATTCTACAGATGACAGCCAGACCCAAAG
Source organism: Euplexia lucipara (assembly GCA_921972225.1). Lineage (NCBI taxonomy): Eukaryota > Metazoa > Arthropoda > Insecta > Lepidoptera > Noctuidae > Euplexia > Euplexia lucipara. Next base: position 7,660,978 of record OV179167.1, on the reverse strand, counting down.
ACATTCAATAAACTACTAGCTGCCCTGGCAAACTTGGTTCCGCTTTTTTCTCCAAAAGTCCTATTTTTATTTTTATTTATTTATAAGAGTTTTGTAACAAACACTGCGACACAAGAATTATATACATTACATTGCTGAATTTTATACATATATAACAGCGCCCTTATATTAGTTTTATTGAAATAAATGATGTGATGACTTTGACACCCCTATGAAAATCTTCTTCGACCCGTTGATGAATAGCATATTTTTACTTGACAGAAAAACAATACAATCTCCTCCTATAAATCTATCTAATTCTCTTTCAACTTCTAAATCCGTTTCCTAAATTCTCGGAAATAAAAATTCGATTTGTTCCATGTATTTTAGTTGTTATGATGATGGGAAACAAACGCCCAGACTATTGTTTGAAAAACCAAACTTCCTTGATAATATTTATAACTTTCAATGAGGAATCCACTACTCTGAATTACACTGGGTAATGTTTACAATGGGCGATGAATTTACACATATCTATGAATGGATGAAGGTTGATAGATATCATATGGATGAGATGAGAGAACTTGGTTTATTGCTTGTTGAAATCATCCGGTTTAATGGAATAGAAACAATTATATTTAGAATAGAATAGACAAATGGTAACCGGAAATAAATATATACTTACGTAAGTACTCCAAAAATGGAAATCTTTGAAATTCACAATAAAAATGGCTGCGTTTGTGTCTTTATAGCTACAACCTAGGGGTCTTTAGTCAAGAGTAAATAGGTTACTTCTAGGCAAGTATGCTTTATCGCTGACCACATCATCGCTTACCATCAGCATGCGTAGCATGAACACATTGAACACCGAAGAAACGGCCTTTGTCTACAGACGAATCGGCAAAGTGACAGATTATATAGACAGGAACCTCGATCTGTCAAATTTCTTTGCGTAGCATGAACACTTAATTTCTTTTCTTCCGAGACACGACAAAGACCGTTTCTTCGGTGATCATGCTACGCGTGCAGGAAGGATTGATAGTGATCAAGCGCGTGCCTATCAATAACAATAATTAAAAAAAACTATACTTTTGCACTAAAATTATAAAGAGGAAATATGTATTTGATTGTAGGTAAGTATGTTTGTTTTTAGGGATTTAACTCAAAAACTACTGAACCGATATTATACATTCTTCCATCATTAGAAAGCTATATTATCACAGAGTAAATATAATAATAGTCTATATTTTATTTTCAAACACTATGAGAGGTCGAGGAAACTGGGTGTGTAATGTTTGGCATAATAACAAATGCTCTAATTTCACTTGACCTAACGTTCACATGACATAATTTTCATATGACATAATATCAAATGACATAAATTCATATGACCTAATGTTTCACATCATATAATATTCATTTAACATAATAACATTTAGTATAACGTTCATTTTGTATAATTTTCAATATGTATAATATTCTTTTAATATAACGTTCAGTTGACCTAATTTTCATATTTACTCATTTTCTGGCCAAACTATGTAGTGAATAAGTAAATATCAGAAAACATCATACTGTAATAACCTCACCAAACCTAAATGATTCACCAACAATAGCAGAGATCTGGCGCTTGGCGGCCGCTGCCGCGGCACGCTCGCTTCGCTCGCTCGCCTTCGCGCGCTAATGGTCATGGTTCTAACCTAACCTAACCAACATGATTCACCAACAATAGAAGCCATCTGGCGCTTGGCGGCCGCTGCCGCGGCACGCTCGCTTCGCTCGCTACTAATGGTCATGGTTCTAACCTAAACTAACCAACATGATTCACCAACAATCGAAGCCATCTGGCGCTTGGCGGCCGCTGCCGCGGCACGCTCGCTTCGCTCGCTACTAATGGTAATGGTTCTAACCTAACCTAACCAACATGATTCACCAACAATAGAAGCCATCTGGCGCTTGGCGGCCGCTGCCGCGGCACGCTCGCTTCGCTCGCTACTAATGGTCATGGTTCTAACCTAACCTAACCCACATGATTCTCTAAATATAGGAGGGATCTGGCGCTTGGCAGCCGCTGACGCGGCACACTCGCTTCGCTCGCTCGCCTTCGCGCGTTAAAGTTACTTAGAGATTATGAATATTATAGTAAATGAATAATATGCTAAATTAATATTATGTGAAATGTGCATTATAGGAAATGTTCATTATGTCATATGAAATTAGGTAAAATGAAATTATATCAACAATTCATTATGTCAACTGATCGTTATGTTAAACAAAATTATGTTAACTGAAATTATGTCAAATGAACGTTAGATATTTTGTTATTAGGACAATCGTTACACACCCGAGGAAACTTCAGGGTTTAAAATTATAATTACAATTTAATACATTGCGCATCAAATTGTAATAGCTACAAAAAACGAATAAATGAGAATTCCTAGGCAGTAATTTCTGCAGTTAGAATGTTAACTGGAAAACATCGCGTGCAACCTACATTGTGCATATTAGGGTCCTAACGTATAATATTGTTATGGCATGTCATACACTATCCCGATTCGGTGCTCAAGGAAACTAGTTTAAGTACTGAAACTGGAACAGAACGTTTGTTATAAGTTGGAACTTTTCACTGCAGTTACCATTTGTATGATTATGACTATTATTGAAGCAGTGATAGCTTAGTGATGTGACTGCCAAGTTATAGATCTCGAGTTCGAACCCAGGCACGTCACATTTATCTAATTGGATTTGTGCATGTGACCCCCCTATTACACGAGACTTTAAATAAGTATAGAAATGTGTGTCAGTAAAATCGAAATAAGTTCGGAAAATACAGGGGAGATTAAATTCCTGTTTCTTCAAATTCTTCGTCAGACCAACCCATTCCCTTATCTAAGTTTCAAGTCTAATCAAGTCTTATAAAGCAAGATGTTCCTATTAAGGCTTAGTACACATTAGCCGTCACGTTGCATGTTCACGACCTAATTACTGTGCTTCTAAAGCTATCATCTACTCTGTAGACGAATTATAACGTCGTTAAGTTATCTCGACAACCTTCACCGATATTGTGTTGGTAAACACGGCTACACATCAAGCTATACATTGCTAGTTTACGCTGACCTCGCATTGTACGAAAATTCAATACAATGCGAAATCAGCTTATACTGAAAATGTATAGCTCGATGTGTAGCCGTGTGTAGGTACTTGTGTGATGTGCTTGGTTAATTGTGGATGTGTCAATGAGTGAGCAGCGAAGTGGTTAAAATTAACTGTTCACTTGTTGAAGATGTGGGACTATCGAAATATTTCTGCTCTGACATTAAAGTCGGTGTTATAGATTTTGTCATTGATTTTGACAGTACGATTGGCGTAGTGGCTAAGGAATAGGATGCTGCGCTACGTGACGAGAGTTCAATTTTCGTATGGGAAAAAATATTTGATTGCTTTCAAAAAGTCTGTAAACAAACCAACTTGATTGGTTGGTTGACTATAAATAATTAAACTTAGGTGTGCCCTTTCATAGCTAGAAGAAAATAGGGCGTCATACAATTTGCTCTACAAAACACAGTCCACAGTTTTAGGTACCCCGAAATGTTATTAGACTTTTCTGGCTGTCAAACTAAATCAATTATCCTTATTGCAAATGTTGTATTGTTCTCATTTATTCATAAATAAGAAAGCTGTTATGATAGTAAGTTTTATATTAAGCACAATTTGATAAGGCCGTAATTAAGTTCGGATAGATTATTTTGTAAGAATATTTTCACGTCCGTAAAATATTTTGAGTGGAGAGGGAGTGATGGATTCTTATAATTACTCACGTAAAACATCTGTGTCTGAATTAATATGAATAAGCTTTTTGATATTTTTTTGTAACATTGCGAATTTTGGATGTTTCATAAACTGTCGTTAAGGCATTATAAGGAAAGAAAGTGGTCTTTACGTGTTGTGGACTTCGAAATGAAAATTAACAAAGTTGGTCACACTATTTCAAAGGGTTATATTGTTATAATCTACGATAGACTAGCAAGGATAACTTAAAATAACCAATGAAATGCCAAATTGCTTTATTGCCAATTATTGTTCAAGCCGTTTCTCGATCAGTAAAGAGACTGAATAGAGGATTATTTACAAGTAAATGAACGAGAATAGACACATTTTTATTAGGTCTTCTTCTTTTGGTGACTTACCTGGTATCAGAGTATTTTTGCCGCCCATGGGCCTCTGAATTGTCTTCACGTGCCGTTGAGAAATATCTTAGGCCGTTTCGTCAAGAAATTTTCGATGTTTTTGTATTAAAAATTAAAAAAACATAGCAACCCTAACTCAAACGACGAAGGCCATTTTCTGCCAAGACTATTTTCACGACAGTAAATTAAAAAAAAATCTCTCGAGACTAATTAATCTCTAGCAACAGTTTATTTAAACAAAGAAACCAGGTCAAGTAAATCAAAACCACAGCAGAAAAACTATCTTCTGTAACCTTCGCAATTAAAGAACGACGTGTAACGTTACTGACAATTGAAAAGCAACATTTTTAAAGTGTTTTATGAGATTTTTTACAGTAGCAGTTTGATGGCAATAGGCTTGCCCATTGGACTTAAACTTAGACCATTGGCTAATGTGGGTGTAGGTACCAGGGGTACACTTCTGCTTACCTGACATTATGTGATGTAGTTATTGCCTGAACTTTACTCACGTGGAATTCAAATATACTACACTTTCTTTTGTTTGCCCACCGTCTCCAAAAGTTTATAGCAGTTTTCGCCTTTAAAAAAAAGCCATTTTAAAGTCGATTTAAACTACGACGATTTTTTTACTACGGAAATGGTTGTTGCGGGAATGTTTTTATTCAATTAACGAATTTTTTGTAAAGTGTCCCTGTAAATTCTTTTCGATTGGACTGGCATCAAAATACAGGAATAAATGATTATTTAAGTTATAAGTTATTGCTTGGTGATAGGATGAATCTATAATCTGTAGTATTTTTGTTTTTTTTTTTTCTTTTGGCAACATTTCAATTGATATAAATCTTATTTTGCATGCTGCTGTGTCAGCGAGACATGAAGAACTGTTTTAAACTTAATTTTACAACCTTGTACCGTGTTTCTGGCAAATAAATAAATTATTATTATTATTATTAAAATGGACATTTTCATCATCATCTCCCAACCATCCATCCCAACCAACCCACCAACATCCCCCCCATTCATCCTTTTCCCAACTATGTTGCTATGTTGTTGTTGCTGTACTTTTTACTTTTAATACACCAACTTTTTGATTTGATTGTATAATATTTGAAAATAATGCCCAATGTCCAAAAGGGCCAGTCCATTGCCAGGCACAAATCTAGACACTCGGCTGCTTCTGACAAATTCCTATGGAAAAAGCCTCGTCGGTAATTAGGACTGGCTAAATGCCTTACTAAAACCAGTACAAAGTACTAAGACCATCGAAGTAATTCTTAAACACACGTAACATCATACAATGACAATAAAATGTAAAATCCGCTGTAATGATTCACATTGCGGTAACGTAACGTTATGTCGACAGATGTGGGCTATGTCCCCGATGCAAACATGTAAAAAAAACGACCGGTAATTAAGATGGCGACCACGGACTGTGTGTTAGTAGAAAAGTATATTAAAGCGAACGTTTTTCAAGCGAAGCGCCACTGATTTTGAATAATTAATGCTATCGTGTGAAATTCACGGAATTTCCCGCTCGTTCGGGTGACGAAGATATTCGTCATGGCGGTGGAGAGAGCTAGTTGTGACAGGGAAAGACGGGTGGCTTGGACACATGCCGAGGGTGAGCGCTAGTTTCCCAATCGGCCCCATCCTACTCTTCCATTTATAAGCAATTCCGGTAATCGGTTCTGGAGCACTTTGTGTGGGATATAATTTCCAGTTAAGTTTTCTTTTCCTTTGAAGGATGACTCAATTACATATTCTAAGCTCAAGTTTTGGGTCAAATTACCCTGAAAGAGATATTCTGAGAAACAGTGAAACATAAAAGGGTTGATACCTTTATGATTTTATGGAATTACACATCCCTTAAATTATGATGTGTGTGAATCCCTTTGTATTTTAATCGAATCATTTCAGCAACTCAATACTCTACAATAAAGCACTAGTCCGTTATTGCACTTGATCGACTTATATAAATACAGTTTAAATAAAACAAATAGGTGATGAAGTAACGCTATAATATCGCGGCACAGCATGTTTATATCAACGCGATAGCCGCACACGTGCGTGCGCGCAGGTTACGCAATGTCACCGGTGCGAGAGTCACCGATTCATTGATCGATCGTGACGTTTTTATGACAAGTTATGTAAATTGTGGTAAAGAAAGTTTTTCTTCAAAAACTACTTTAACATTTTGTTTATTTACTTTACCAGCTGCATTATTGACTTTTCATCACACGCACAACAACATTTTCTAGTGAGAAGTAGTTTCCTTTATATTTTACTTTAAAAACGACAGTCTGTGTTATTCGTAAATAGAAGCATGAATCCGTGACATTCAATCAATCATTCTACAAGATCTATAACCCAGCTTCGAAAACACACGTTCCTACATACTAGAAATAGTTTATCTATGTATTACAAAATAAACTTGTAAAAAACAAATAGGGAAACACTACTACTAATAGAGAAACAAATAAGTTGTTGGTAGGAAATTCTATGAACACATAAAATCGAGAATGTGAAAACTTCCTTATGAGAAACGTAAAAATTTGAACTTGAAGTGAAGAGCATATAAAATTGTTGTGGATTTCTTTTAACGTAAATATTTTGTGTTCGGGGATAATTTATGTACGTATTGATTTGAGGAATGCTAGTAAAGTATGAGATTAAATAGCAGAGAGTAAGGAAAACGTATTTGAAGAAGATGTTTTATATTTCAATAAGTATTTCATAACATGCAATCCACCATCTCGCAGTTTTGAAAATAAAAAAATATGTCCTATGTTACTCGCTGACAATATACCTTTAGCTTTAAATGAACTGTTACCATTGCGTGAGAAGTTTTTGGGCTCATTTATTAAAAAAAGAACATTCCTCTTTTCTATATTTTAATATAGAGAGAATAGTACTTGTAACATTAATTCAAAGTTTTGGATTAAAAGTGACTGAGAATGAGTTAGACTAAACCAATACGATTTTTTTTTAACCTCACGACATTTTGTAGCAAACATTTTTAATAATATCTATTTATTTGTAGGATGAGACTTATACTGTATAATACAAGAGAATAAAGTTTCGTCGAATTCGCCCTTAATTACGGAAATAAAACGGGTTTAGTCCTGGCTGGTGAAACTCGCAAGAAACTTTCTTCGATTCGACTTTAACCCGAGAGTTTCGGACGGAAACATTTATCACCGGCAGTAATTAATACAACATTAATTATTCCGCAGGTGCTTAAATCGATGCAAGTAAACAAAATTACGGTTACCAGATGTTGGAACTAAACCTCAATTTAATCAATAAACGTTAAACATTTAAACTTCACGAGAAACCGTCAACTTATCGAATTTCGCGTTAAAGCGATAAAATATTAGTTTACGATTTAAAAATATTTAGGTTTATTGATCACATTTAGGTAACCCGTCTGAAATGGTTATGTTTCCTAATTAACATTATGGTTTGTGTGACACATTTCACGTTATGTAAAATATTATGGGTCCATCAAAATAATGTTATACACGTGAAATAACATTAAAATGTCACGCCACATATTTTATTGGATAAAAAAATTCGCTTCAATGTGCGTTAGTCAGTCTAAGGGAAGGTTCATATCTGACGGAACATGCGTCGCATATTATCGGTCGCGTAACGCCAGAACAGACAAATGTATAGAAAAACACTTGACGGTTCACACTCAACAGATAATGCGTTAGTGCGTCGAGGTACATTGTCGCAAACGCTCGGCGCATGTTCCGTCAGTTATGAACCTTCCTTAAATCAGGTATACTTTACACAACATTGTGCACTTACCTGCATATTAGGATAATCTCCGGTTTCGGCATAACCACTGGACAGATAAAACCCGCCTTTTGCTTATATTTTTAAAACATCCGTTGACATGAATCAGCAAGTAAATAAACATTAAAGTCGATTCCAAGGAAACCTGCAGGTTGCTGCACCTTGCAAAAACTCCATATTATATTCAGGCCTCTCTTCCAATTTCGGTGTACGATAATCAAAGTTTCAATAAAAATACGCATTACCAAGTTCGTTTGTCGCAAAAGGTTAAATCCGTCCGCCATTTTCGATTGAATTGCGGTATTAACTTGTCGAAGTTTTAAGGCTGCGTTCAAAGATATCGTTGTCGTTCGGAGAAAAAAGTGTCAATTCTTTTTTTTTTATTAGATTCTTCAACATGTCGTCAAAGAGTTCCAGCTACAGAGTCGTTAGCCAATAAAATGGTGACAGTATGCATTTTAACGAAGTGGATGTCCCGGAAAAAAGTTAATGGTGATTGAATGAGGACGAGCACGTTCCGGTGGTCCTGTGGACCGCGCCGCGCAGCTGATGCGAACTGAATCACTTTTTCTTTGGATTGCCAACAAAATTAATGGGCCGTCGTAATGTTCCAGGCAACCCCGAAATCTGTGTTTTCACACAAACTTTTTGCTGCTTTTTTACAATTCAACATGTACCTAATCGAGGAAACAGTAATTGTCTATTTAAAGTTTTCTTCCGAGGTTTAGATTTATATTTCATTATGGAAATCATAAAATATGTAATAGCAAACAGCATCAGTCTAAACGTAAAATATTAAATGAAAATTCAACCAGTCTGGACGAACGCGTAATTAGTACTGGAAATCTTCCGTGAGCAAAAACACACCGTCGACTGAACAACAAAGTATTTTCTTACCAATTTATCTCCAAAGAGAATTTATTACGACATTTCCACAAAATAGCTGAATTATTTAGTATGAGGCCTTGACATGGTCGTGGGACCCAGTAAAAACATGTGTCTGGCCATCGTAACACTGTTATGAGAGCCGGGGCAATAAACTATATACTGGATCAAATTAAACAACGAAATGAGGCGACTAGTTTCTTTCTTTTAGAATTACATGAAGACGACTGTTGTTTTAATCCTAACATAACTCCGGATTTGTTTTGTGTAACGTGAAACATATGGATCTGTTCAAGTGGAATTGGACTAACTGTTTACAGAGTTTGGAAAGACAACATGAGATCTGGAAGACAAAGGCAGTTCCAACACTAATGAATATTTTTATAAAGCTTTATGAAGATGGAATGATGCAACTTTTAGTAAAGGCAAATTCTGACTAAAGACCCGTCTTAACTAATCTCAATCCATCTATTTTCCTCAAGCGACTATTACACAGAAAAGATTACTTACCTGATTCACGTTTTTTCTAACACATCCGAATCGGAACAGTTTAATATAAACAAAAAGGTAACGAGAATTGTGGCCACCTTTCAAACACATCATACCTATTCGAATTACGAAAAAAAAAAGAATTTAAACGAAAAGGAAAAAAAAGTCGATTTGTTTGAAAATCGAATTCGAGTAAATTTGTAATGTACGAGTACTTAGTGCTTATAACATTGGAAATGTGTAGAGGGTATAACACTGTGGTATTGTATGTAGTCATTCGGGCTACGTGCGGTTTTCCTCTCCGGTTCATTGGAATAGGGCGCACGACATAAAATGATTTCAGTGCCAGATTTTCTTTACGATACTTTAATGTTCTCAGAAAATCTAATCGGTGATACTCAGGTGATATTTCGAGATAATAAAGTGTGTGTCTACGTGACTTTGGAAGCGTAATATCTAGAAGCTGGAAGAGTGGGATTCCCATGGGGACAAATAGACAATGTACGAATTTGGAGTGCCTCTCGATCGAAAGATTAATATAGCTAGACTTGCATTTGGTCCAAGTATTATTAGAATCGGTTTTATATTATTTTTAGAACGAACGCACATTACATGTGTTGTATGTCAAAGTTTCTGGTTATTTTTAGACATACTTGAAATACGCAGATAAACAGACGCTGGTTATAATTAAAGCGAGAAAGTGTTCTACAATAACTGAATAAACGTACTTTCAACATAGCATACTTAATTAATAAAATATACCACTTGAAGGTTTCACACTGTTATTAAAAGTAATTGTTTAATCTAAAACGCTGTTGGTAAGCGTATAATTATAAGCAAAATTATACATTTCTCTCACTCGCTGACTGATTCACGAAATAGACAAATAATTGGCATACCACCATAACAATTAAAAAAATAAACAATATGAGATATTGTCACACCAATTCTGTGCGAATCTTAAGAAATACTAAATCGTTTTACCAACTATGTTAGGGTTTGTTTCCAGTATAACCGAACAGCTAAAACCAGTATTTTACATGGTGCGACTGCATATCTGATCTCTAAAACCCAGTACTGGGCAACTCGATTTTATTTAGTGAGACTTTCGTATTTCTTAAGTTATATGAGACCAGTCTACTGATCGTAAATGCCTGCTGAGCATGAGCACCCGGGGTGGGTAAAAATGTTTTATAAGATTTTCGATCTGGTATTATTCAGAAGCCGCCAAGAGTCTGATTTTGTGCCCGATTGATGGCAATAGGCTCGCCTCCATGTGGAATACCTACAGATACAGCTCTGCCTAACCCGTCGGAGATTTCAGACGAGATGTTATGTCATGTATGAGATATGGACCCACGAGAAATTAGCCTTTCAATCGTGTCAATTAGAGACACAATAGAAAGACAATGACAGCGCGGACACTGGTGTCCTCTTGATGTTAGACGAAGCAGTTTAATATACAATGATCTGCAAATCACAACCACTGCTCAGCAAAATGGAGCAACGACAAAGTAACCCAGACTTTTCACTTCACAGAGAAAGAAATCAAAACCGTTGGTTGCTACTTACTTGGTTGCTATTAAGCGCGTTAATTGGTTGCGGCGTGAAGAGAGCGTGACATTGACTGACGAAAGTCTCGCTCTAACTATGGAGCCGCTGAGTCGCTGACTGATTATATTTTCCTTGTAACGCGGGAATTATAGGGTTTTGAAGCTTTCGGTAAGTGTACTCCGATTGACGATTTTTCGACTGTCTTGTTGCTTTAGTGGTTTGGAAGCGTTGCTGTCTAGGATGAGGTTCTGGGTCCGATTATAGTTCTGCTGAGCAGATTGTTCCGCCACTTCTTCTTCACAGTAAAAACACTAGGTAGTGGCGTAGGGCAGGAGTTTTTGAGGGACTATCTTATGTGGTTTTGATGTTCAAAATGTCCTGATCCTGATTTGAATAAAATGACTTTTAATTCATTCCTGGGGTGCTAGTGGGTTTACACATCCGGAATTTCTCAGTAGCAGCCCGGAGTACGGATTTGTGCCTGTTTGGTGGTCAAAAGGCTTACCAGCTGTTATATGGGACTTAAACCTAACTGGCAAAATGTGGGTACCTATGCCTAGAGGTATGCCTATAACATACCCACATTTGCCTAAAACTTACAGATTTTTTTACATACTTATATTTGGATATAACAAACAAAAAATATTTCAATGTCAAGGCAAGAACATGAAAACCTGCTATTTGAGGTATTATAGGTTATTATCAAAACATAACAACGTTGAAGTAGGCATCGGAACAATAGATATCGATTTCGCATTGCATTCAATCGTATCGAAATAAAAAAATAACTATGACTTCAAGCCATTACGTTTTTGCACGTAACTAAAGTTCAAGGGAAATCTTTTATGTTTACTGAAATATTACTATAAACAACGGAAGCTATTCGTTTTGTGTTTATGAATTTAGGCCAACACTTGTTCAAACATTTGTCCAAACGTTTGCTCCAACGCAATTCGTCAACCAGTCAAATTGGGGCGACACGGACAATGAAGTGCCAGAGATCCAGAATCCGACATTTTCACTGAATTTTATCTATAGATGGTTACGAAATAGAACAGAAACAATATTCTGGGAATATAAGTATTAATGAGTGTTTCTGGTCGTCTTAATGTCGGGAACAAGTGGGTCAGCTCTGATGGCCTGGAGTGACACCAACGCAGACCCACCATGGTTTCACGGAATCGCTTTAGTCGGAAACATGAAGATATAAAAGTAACTGTCAAACATGTTATGAATATGGTACATTTTGACGTGCGGTGCCTTATCCCACTTTAGATAATATCTAGGACTTCATGTGAAATGTTACATTTATCCCACTTTTATGTAAGTCTAAGTTAATTACATAATTTTACATCGCTATGAAACTTTCTAATGCAATTTAAAACTAATATTTAAACACCTCTATCGCGCTTGTTTGTTAAAGAAGTACAATGCGAAAACGCTCCTGAGATTTTGTTTGGAGTGCTGTGACTCAATTTGAGACAAAAAGTAAACAAACTATTCATTTACCTACGAAAATAGCATTCTTTTAATGACCATTTAGTTTTTATTTAGACTAATTCCTTTTCATTTCCATTTTCATTTTTTATCGGACTTTTTAGCCCACCATAAAATAAACACACTCAGAAACTCTACACACAGCCTAATCATAAACAAACAAATTTCACTTTTTTGGCATTGACACAATGACATAATTATTAAGTCTTCACCGATTTTAAAATATTTGATACCAAACATACAGATGGATTTATAGGGTCACATCACCATCGCCGTCAATAATCATTAGAAAACGTAGATTTTGTTACTCTACAACCAAAAACCCTAAAACTAATGACATTTCTCCTTCCGAAAAAGAAATGTCAATATGTTTGGCGAGTTGCCGGCTCCGTACGTTACGAGCATTGGACTGAAGTAGGTCAATACATTATTTATAACCAGCACGTCAGTATGCTGCAACGCTAGTGACAGCGCAAACAATGCGTGCTTGTTGCTGTATTGCAAGCTACAGATTGGTGAAACGTAACATGGTATGTGATACGCGTCGTAACAAGTTCGGCTTGTTGTTTTGTTACATTTCATGTTGCATTGCATATGTTTGGAGTGCTGTGTATGCTCTCAAGTCTCGCGAACCGTGTTACGTGCCGTGTTGCACTACGAAGTCGGTTTTTGGTATGTGAAATGCTTCTGCCGGGAATGGTATTTTATTGCGTGCTAAAATCATGCAATTTAGTTAAGTTATTAAGACTATGAGAGGTTCCATTTGCAGTTATGATTATTGCTTTAGTTGTAATAAAGCTTAGAATTAATATCAACGCTAAGTTTAGGAGGGTTAGGTACTTTGGAGAGTTAAGAATTTAAACGACAAAGAAAAATGAAAAGGTTTCTTAATGCATTACACGAGTTAAAATGGCTTTTTTCCCAGAGGCCTTGCTATGAATTTCCTTTTAAAGTGAACACAATATGCAACTTTATCTAAAGCTGAAATAAAAATCTCTTGCTAGCTATATTCCGACATAAACCTGTTGCCATCCTGTAAAGAAAAAAGAGGGAATTATAAAGGCAAGCTTGCGCAGTTTAATATGACTGACGCAGAACACTTTCAGCTATCTACAACGACAAGGTTAAAGCAACGCGGCAACGGTTGTTTTCATTTAAAGAATCTTCAAAGAGCGGACTGTAATACTTAAAACCCCATTGTTTTTTCTGGTCAGCCTCACTTTCAACAAAAAGCGGTAAAAAATACAGCTTAAAACCCACCAATTACGGGGATTAAGGATTATTAAAACAGTATACACAACTGTAAACAAAGTCAATACACTCATCAAGACATGAAAAAACCTTGCAATTACGCAACTAGCTCCATATTGGATGTTTTCCAACGGAACAAAGACTGGCTTTATTACACATAAATCATTCTTTGTAAAGAGCTAATTGCGGTAGATGCATCCTTTATCGCGTTTTTAGACCATGCCTCTCGTAAACCCGATGTTTACGAATATTGCGAAGATATTGATAATTCGGAATACAGCCCGCACCCTGAAGGTTTGATTACGAATAGCCATTGCTTGCAGTTTAAAAGTAAGAATAAAAACATGAAATCAGGCCGAGGTTACTGTGTTCGATTTGCTATGCGAATTATAACGGCTCGGATCGATTTAATTGACGTATGATGACGTACCTACGCAGATCAAGACTGATTGTCTGTCTAGCAGTGAAAGTTTGTGCGAGTAGATTTAGATTCACACAAAAAATAATTTAGAAAATAATTTCTTTTGATTTTAAAACACGGATTTTCCTTTGAGAATAATCACTAAATTGTGTGTTAGAAAGTTAGCAACAATCAGAGTTAGATTTGTTTTTGACCTTAAACTTTTTGCCTGGAATAAGCCGCCATCTTTTTTAATGACTAACGGACTTGCCTTTGATTACTACATCTCACCTGCACTCGTAGCATGAGCACCGCAGAGACGGACTTTATCGACCGAAGAATCGACCAGTTTCTTTTGTTTTGGACACGACAATGTCAAGAATGAAGAAAATAAATGTGTAGATTCTTCAGTCGATAATAGTCTACAATATCAAGCATTATTTCTTCAATAATCGGCAGAAATTTTCTACCAACTGTCACTTTGTCATCATAATATGTTACCACAGTATAAATATTAACACAGTAGGACGACGCCTTTGATCTCTGGAAAAATGTCGACAACGTCTACACGCGTCAGCCTTAAATAATACCTCTGAACTAAGAACATCGTTTTGTTCGCAGTTCGGGAGCGGCTTTCCCGCGTCTCTCCCCTCACACCCCGCACCATTGCCCTGTCTAGACGGCTTCGTCGGACGACTGTAGGTTTTTAGACTGTGATGTTACGGTGATCATGCTGATGGTGAGCAATTTCGCAACTATAAAAGATACGATCTCGACGACATGTAATTACAAGTTACTAAATTAACTTATTCAATATAAAATAGTTAAATAAATAACAGAATTTGCAGCAGTTCTGCGTACAATCCCGGTTGCGTAAAAGTTCTTAATGCTACGGCCAATGATGTTATAAGTAAAAAGGTGTAGATAGGTTTTCTAAACAAGATTCGATCTTCAAAAACGACACACTAACGCACGCACGCGTCGTAATATCCCAGGATATTTTAAGCTCTAAATCTCAGGATTTTACGATTTTTTTTTATAAAATACAGTTGTAGATTTCAGTTGGTTATAGGAAAGTTATGATCAATATCACCATCATTTTACATGACTCAGCGTGAATTGATTTTCCCATAGAGTTGTAAATTACGTTTGCGACAAAATCTCAGCACTTTTCTATGGAAATCAGTCTATTCCTCAGGATTTTTCAATTTTCTATCGGAGAACCCTAAATTAAACTACACTTGAAAAAAAGTAATAGCGGGAAGATTTATCCTTATGCTTCTTTTCCCGAGCCACCTCGAACCAGCGCTTCTGGTACTACGTATTTAGTGTAACTTCAAAATTTGAATTTCTTAATTATGCTGGTGATGACCAAGCCTACTAATTTACCTACAATCATATCAACACAAAAACATACAGTCCGCATACCTGCAGTAACTCAAGTGCACACTTAACCAACTATTTACGGCTCCCGGTTTACGGCATAAGGTTTCAGATGTAAATCTCTGACGTCAATGTGCGCAGGAGTGCGCAAACTAAAACCGAACCGCATAATGGCGGCCGATACACTCATAAAGGAGGCTGTAAACTGTCCAAGTAAAAAGGTCGCATACTTTATCCCCGTTAGGAGTTTTACGATAAACCTGTTGGTTGTTAGCGATTGAGGCGGTGTGTTCTTTTCATGAAAAGTCTTGTACACAAAGCCAATACATATGTTGACAACTTAAATATATTTAATCATCATCTATACTTGCTCTTCTGAGAATCTTTTTCAATTGAATCCACGTTCCGTCGTTTTTATTCCACGATATTACTTATAGCTAACATATTTGTCGTCATCTCAGTGTTCAAAGTCATCTTTCACACAATTCATCCACTTTTGTTTAATTTGCTTCTTTTCGTAACATAACATTAATGTCTGTAATCCCCGAAGGGTTAGGCAGAGGTGTACCAGTAATAGTACACACACATTTCGCCAGAACTATG
This sequence comes from Euplexia lucipara, assembly GCA_921972225.1. Lineage (NCBI taxonomy): Eukaryota > Metazoa > Arthropoda > Insecta > Lepidoptera > Noctuidae > Euplexia > Euplexia lucipara. The sequence goes on along the minus strand of OV179167.1, from coordinate 7,644,949 downwards.
TTAAAGTCAAGAGGGCGAGCCTATTGCCATCAATCGGGCACAATTCAGACTCTAGGCTACTACTGGGAAATTCCAGATGAAAAACTCAATAACACTTTGGTTTGAGCCCGAGACCACATGTTCAGCAGCAGCACTTCTTTTCTTATATTCACACATTCAAAACTTCATTTTGAGAAACCTTTATCGGCGTGGTCGAATCCATTGAATAACAAAAAATAAATTGCAGAAGGATTTAGGTCACTGCATTTTCCTGTTGAAATTCGCAAAGGAAAACATCCTAGAGATTTCAATTTTAGGAGGAAAATTCACGTTTCTTGTAAATAATTAGGTCAGAACTCAAATTAGCGACGGTTATTTAATTGAAAATTCCTTTGGCCCTTTTTACTCACCCCAGACTTAATATTTTAGACGCTTATATTTTTCTCACAATGGTTGCTACACTGCCGTTCTAAGCACAAAAGCGGCAGCTGTTTAGTACCCATAACACAAGCTCTTAGCTTAGCTCGGGACTAAATGGCGTTGTGTGAAAAGTTGTGGAATATTTATTTTTTTATTTTTATTTCAAAAAAATCGTAAAGATAGTTGCTTTTTATGGCATCGGATAGCTTATAGAAAGACACATTTAATAAACTAAGCCAATTAGCGGTATCACATTTAAAACGTTTGAAAAAAAAACCTTATTTCAAGTAATCTGTAAAGTAAAAGGAAAATTAATTATTTACGAAACAATTTGAATTTTCTCGAAACTAGCTTTCCCTGAGATCCAGTTTTTGCGTTTAGCACTGCTGTACAAGGGTCTTAGTTTTTTCCGGCCTTTTAATCATTACTTACTTATTTATATTCAAAATAATTTATTTAAATAGTTCTTCGAGTCCTGCTTCGCTTTGATGTTTATTGTATTGCAATAATTTTAATTCATGTAAGCGGTAAGGTGTCCATTTCTAAGAAGATGTTCGCTCAGCACTCACTCATCGCGTTTCTCAAACATTAAGCTCAAGTAAATTGATAGTTCCTTTCCAAGATCTGACACGTATCTCGGAAAATGAAAAATATATCCTGTTTCGTTTATTTTTAAGTTTACAAAAGACATTTATGAGCTTTGTGCCATGAAACACTATGGAAAAACTGTTCATTTGGGGTAACCAAACGGAACATGTACAAAACCTAAAACAAACAGAGAATTACTTTATTTTCGCGCTAAAAAGTTCAAAGGATTCGAATTTGGAACATACATTTGATTCCTTTTTTGAAGTGTGGTTTTGCTAAACAGAATAAAAGTTTGTGGAATTGTGTGTGGCCTGACATAAAAGTTACGAAACTAAACGAATATTTGTAGAAATTTGATTTATTTGTTTACGCTGTGCTAGCCGGTTTCTAAATTAGTTTTATATTAAAATTAAAATTGGTAGGTATGCGTTAGCTTTAGTAAATCGCATTATTTCCAGTGACTTCAAACTGTTATTATTAAACCTACATGCATTATAAGTGTAGTGAGGTCTCCATTACGCGTGCTCGTAAAACCGAAATAACTTTAAAGCTATTAGGAGAGTTAATTCGTGTGCAGTAATGAACTGGACACTTAGCAGAGCTTGTTCTAATTATGCACAAAAGCATTCTGAGAAACGTATCTGCCAACTTATGTATATTCAAAGTGACATAGAAACACACGAACATAAGGATGCACCCCTATAGTGACAGAGACGGTTTTAGAAGGGCTTCCCCGAACTATATTACTTGCACCTCAAAATACGAAGGCGTGACTACGTGTTAAGTGGAAGACACTAACGAAGTCTTCCTGAAACCCGCCCTCTTTCCCACTCCCGTCCTATAAATATGACGCTGAAACGTTTTCGCTTCAGTCGTTCAGGAAAGCTCGAGGTGTACACTGTGCCAAATCAAAGCATTCCCCAGTGACAACGTGATACGGGACGCATCGTAACACGACAACAAGAATCTAAACTACACTATTTCGTACTGTTTTGAAAAACAATTTTTCTAAGTGATTTTGTTTTTGGATTGTTTTGTGAAAACTTTAAAGTGAAGCAAGATGTTGGACAAAACCATCTTCGGTGGTAGTTGGGAAAGCGTGGTGAGTTTCACTTATTAATTTAAGTTATCAAAACTTCAACTTCACTTTGAACATTCGAATTCGCCCAGGTGTCTATCTGTTAAACTATAAACCCACGTATTAGGATTACGGAATAGAGCTTGCACAGCGGTGGTCAGTGGTAACTATTACGCAAAGTGCATGGCCACTTTAATGCGCTTAAAAGGCAACTGACTTGTCTATGGCCGCTGTCATTGAACTGCGGCGCGTGCGTGTCCGCTGTTTGAATATGGAATTATGTACGTTCTTTTTGTGGTAAAGCTCTTGACATTGCCGCCTGCGGCCAATCTCGTGGGCCATGGCTACTTACATTTGAATACGAAAGCATTATATTAATCATTGCCTAAAATCGATCTGATCGAAACGTTTGAGATTATTATCATAAATAACTTCCATCAAAAGATTTTGTATGGTTTAGAAAAAGTTATCAGATTTTTAAAAGTGACTTTGACAAACTCGGGCTTTTTTAAGTAGGTAGTTAAAAGTAACTTTCTGTAATTTGTGCTTTTCACAGTGAAGTAACTTTTTGATTTCATTAATATAACGGAAAAAATAAAGCATTGAATATACCACTTGAATTAATTACAATGAAAACTGACTCCCCGATGTTGTTAATGGGCAGTTCCTGCAGTTCGCAAAAACGGAAACGAAGCGCCCGAGAAGAAACAATTATTCTTTGTCTATGAAAAACTCTCATGCCACCATTGGTTTAGAAATTTTACTGTCATTAAAAAAACAAATTGTTATTTCGATACTATCAGATAGCGAGTGAATTATTAAATTGGGAAGCGTAAAGCTGTCATTGTGAGCAATAATAACGGTTATTAGAAAGTGATAGGTTGTCAAACAAACAATGAGCTGTCAAAACCGCTGTCAAAAGATTTTCGGACCGATTGTTGTCAAATAGTTGTCGATATTCTTAATTCGTGGACCGGTCTTAGCGAATTTCGTTCGGATACTTTCACCAGAGTTAAACGTATACGAACTGGATAGACTGCTTAGACATTTTCGTGTTGTTGTAACAATCTAATAGCTGTCATTCGTCGCCCGCCATTCCGGTTTATGGTTTCGAAAGTGGAGAGCTGCAGCGATCTCTGATAATGACAAATGACAATTTTAAAATGAGGCACATTAAAAAATGTGCTGCATGCATCACTGCCATTAGATTTTAGTTAATGCAAAGTCGGTCATGTGAAAATATGGCGATTTGTCAACATTTAAGAGTGTTAATATTTGTTTTGAGTCTATGTTGAATTAAAAGTGGAAATAAATAAGTATTTGTCAATGTCATAGATATACGCCTGCAGTTCGCTACTTTAAACACGAAACGATTAATCAAAATTTAGTTTTTGCCTAATCAAAATCCTCTTATTACTTTCATTTATAATACTCGGTAAGCTGATCATTTATTTAGGCTGTGAACTTTTCATAACTGTAAGTGTAATGTCAATAAACTTGAGGTCATTATCATAAATACTCACGAAATCTGATGGTGCAATACTTATTAAAAAAAAACTTGTTACTCATCGGAAAAATCATAGTGACGAAAAAATGCGCGTGGGCAAGGTACAGTTAGTCAGTGTACAATCACGGCGACGTCATTTTCTAATAATAATATATCTCATCAATTGATGATCTCTATCGGTTCTTAACCCGTAACGATCCCACACTACTTAATTCTAATTAGACAATCCACTTATCATTAAATTGTTGATAAAATCGTTTTCTTTTTTCGAAAAAACTTTGCCTATTAGAAGAAGAAAAAAAATACAGTAATAAGAAAGCTAATCACATTAAGTGCAAAAATTAAATCCATAAAGAATCAAAGTATTCTAAATTTAAAATCACAGTAACACTTCGACTGCGATCTAATTGTGTGCTAAAGAGCACGTATCTAACCAGTGCCTAAGAATAGCGGCCTATACTTGAACTGGCCCCAAAAATAGAATACCGTTTGCCTAATGTCGAATATGAATAGCAGAACCACCAGATTTCGCGGAGTCGATCGCGTAAATTACACATGCTCTACTGTTTACGTTTCGCAAACTTATGTTAAATATATCTTACAGTTACTGGTGAAATGTAAACATTGAAAAAAAAATACGTTCGGGATTTTATTCAGTGTAAACTGCCTGACGCAAGCCTGAAGACAAGCTGAATGTTTGCTTTCTTAATTACTTATGGCGATTCTTTATCAATGAGGTCAATTCTAAATTTGAAATGCAGAACAATAAAATCAGCCCTAATACTGGCTGGAAAATAAGCAAGTAAATTTCGGTACTGCTGGGTACCGTTAAAGTATAACGAGCAAGAAATTATAAAGTCAAGCTCAAAGAATTAAGACTAGCCCAAACATTACATCGCATAAATTCAAGAGGATATAAGAGTATGTAGCTGTAAATTCGAAAGAAAAAAAAAGATGTGTGCCCGTGCGCCGAGTTTTTTGCACGAAGTTTGCACATACAAGTTAACGGTACTAAAAAAACTGGCCACAATGCACTGAGATACAAAATTAAACCGTAATTTCATTTGCACAGAGACCGTTTTCAATTAAAGGTATTGACGATGGAATTAATCAAAGTATCGTACAGATTTCTAATCTTGTGTTTTAATCAAAATACACGTTTTAACTTATTAATTCGTTAACTAAGTTATTAAACCGTTATGGACAGTTTTGTAAAGTTGAGTTAACTTGCATAATCGTATAATTAATATGGATTGGTAATTGATTTACCATTGATAACTACTTTACTTTCTAATTCAATCACCGGTGTAATCGGCGTAATTTTTATGTAGTGATAATTAATCTCTTGGGCAATTTGTTCGATAAACGAATCCCGACAAACGTAAAGACGATTTCCGAAGGTTGTTACTTCCGTAGACCTCAATTTATCAAAAGTGCAATAACAAACGCGTAATCGTACGTAATAAACACGTTGCAGCGATACAATAATAGACATTGCATTGAACATTCTGATGCGTTCTCTAAAATAACCAGTGACAAAATTAACAGCACCTTTTAGTAACGTTATCACCTTCACAACTATAATAAGTTCCACAAATAACACGGAGTATGCACGTCGGGACAGAAATACTATACACAATTTTAACGCGGTATTACAAAACGGGTGCACGATATAGGACACGCGGAGTCAGCGAAAGAGTTGCGTGGATACGTCACAAACACTCACCCAACCGCGACGCGTGTCTCAGTGATGGACAGTAAAAAATTACCTGAAAACGTAAAAAGTACAAGGTTAGACGAAATAAAACACGAAAAACAAGAGGTTGTAGCCTAGATACGAGGCTTAATTTCAGTTTTAATTAGACCGTGTTAACTAACCCTGCTAATGGGACAACTATTTAAAAATGACCCATTTCACGTTGCGACCTAAATTCGCAACAGTGCACTGTTTATTTTTCACAAGCCATTAAAAAAATGTTACTCAACACGAGCTGTCAAAATATAAAGTAGCGAGTATTTGTCGTGTCAGTACCAATGGACATTGAAACATGAAATTTCTTTAGCCTGTAACAGTTAATTTAAAGAAAACATTGCCCATTTGATAATAGAACTGAAAAAGTTACAATAACAACAATTGAAGTGGAATTCTATACTTTGTAAACCAGTTGCATGTTTGACATTTAAAAATTAATCGCCCCAAATTTTTAGACCAAATCATTTAGCATAGTATATCATCACATCTCACATACCTAACTCAGCATTAAAGCTGTAATAGTGATTTATATTATTTAAAAACACGCACTATATCATCGTTTAATCTAGTTTTCTTTCGAGATCAGTGCAGTCGCGTCCATAGCATTCCAATGATCCGTTTACACCATGTTCTAATGAACTCTAATAATAAACCGTCTATTTCTGCGTGACCCATTATTTGACCAATGGCCGACTACGTCATACTCTGGGATTCCAAGAAAACCATAAAAATATTACATAATAATAAGATTAAATTAAACCTCGCGTAACAAACGCCAGGAATATAACCTCAAGAGAGTTGTGCAAGCGAGCCGTTAACGTGAAAGCTTTTAATACTTCAAACGACACATTAGCAAAGCGTTTTCCGAAGGACATCTTTATAAACATATTTTTTATCGTCCGACCTTTTGCCGACCTTAGTTAATTTTTCATTTGATGTCTACTTGTCAAAAGCATCTTTTGTGACAATTGGAATCGAGATGGGCGACCTTAACTTGATTAATATTTGTAAATATCACACTTTTATAGAGCTTCCTAGACAGTTCACGGTTGTAGTTAAAAATTGGTGGCACGGTACGGACATTGCCAAGTTCCTGTAGACTTCCCGAGCCATATGGTGCTGACGACAGGTGTTGTTAGACATGTGGGCACCGTACGAAGGGCTCCGATGACGAACGTGCAGATACAACATCGAAAGCGACCCTATTAATAATAGAAAGGGACGGCAACACACCCTAGTCTCACGTTCTAACAGTCACGTAGTTACGTTCTATTGATACTTTAAAATAATCCACGAGATCACTGGCGGCCGAGACTTGTTTATAGGACAGCCGGGAGATTAACATTGATAGTGTTGTTTATGTAAGCAACAGTTACTGATCTGAGATTTATTCGATTCCAGGTGTCGCGAGACGACTACGAGATTGACTACAGCCCTAGTCCGAGAGGGTCTCCATTGAAGGACACGTCCAATATCCAGGATGAGCCTGGTTACTGCATCAGCCGTCACAATCCGAACAAGACTTTCCGTCGTGAATCTGTCATCGCTTCTTGGAAGAGTTTGAAGAAGGAGAGGGAGCTGGCTCTGGGAAAGCGCTTCATCTATGTTGATGCTGATAGCTACCAGGATTATTACGGCAGGAACAAGGTTAAGCGGTGCAAGAGTGACAGGGCGCCTACCCACACACCAAAGGTGCCTAAGAAAGTTAAGCGTACATACTCTGTATTGTACAGGTATGATCCGTCAGAAGAGAAGGTGGTTAAGGAGTACAAGTATCAGCTACCTAAAGATGCTGAATCTTCAGATCACCCAGTAATGAAGAAGTCTTACTCTGAACCCTTTTTGAGGTCGGAGTCTTCACAGAAGAAGAAGGTGAAGAGGTCTTTCACGACGTTACTGAACATCAAGACAAAGTTCTTGAACATATTCAATTCTAAGAGTTAAATAATTGCAGGGATGTAACCTTGGTTTAATTGCTCAATTCAATGCATTTCATGACTGGCGTGCTACTTTGCTAACAAGGTTCTTACCGCCATGAATCTAGTCGAAATTTCGCCTGAGAGGTTCAATGCCAGAACCATCTATTTTGATATTGTATGGTTAGAAAGCATAGACAAATAAAAATACTGTTTCATGTAAAAACAGCTAAAGATTGGATATTTTATCAGCTCGTTACTTTGTATGCTTTATTCAAAGTTTAACTATAGTAGTATATTTCGCATTGCCAAAACCAAATGTATTCATATATAGTAAGTTTAGCTGGTAATTTGTGATATTTTAGTGTGTTGTGATATTTTTTTTATATTCTACGGACTATCGTTATTGTAAGGTTAACTTACTTTAATAGATATCTGAATAACCTATTATAATTATTGCTAATTTTATTACAATAACAGAAGGTCAATTATCTACTTAATTGCATGTAATTGTTTATATTAATAAGCATTAATATGAATGTAATTACTAATCTTAGGGGTTTAATATTCTGTATACCATTCTTTATGTTCAATGTAAATATAAAAGCAATGGTAAAAAAAAAACTTTCAGCACTTAAAATGTAATTCTTAGTATTCAAAATAATATTGAAATTACACAATGTGTATAATTTGTAAATTGGATTGCTATACTTAATTCTTTGTATATTAATTATTATACAAATGTGGTTTAGTTACAACGTCCTTTGGTTCAAGATGAAGTTACTATTTCATTTAATTCTCTGTATTTAAATATCTAAATATAACTGTAATTTAAGAATGTAACTTCACAATGTATAATCAATTCATTATAATTACTCCATCAATATAAACGTAATTGTTATATAGAACTAAAAAAACAAATATGTATAGTATGATTACTCTGCAATAAACACTAATGCAATTTAATTATATTTTAATGATAATATACAATAATCTTATTTAACTATATTTAATCAATGGTTTCATTCCTATTATGTAAGAAGCTTTACTTAATTAGTCATAAGTATTTTATGTATAAGTTATATTTAAATAACAATGAGACTATGTCTTATTGTTAGAATTAAAGACATATCAATTAATTATTAATTACTAGTTTATAGAGTTAAAATGATAATGTGATTGGATAGTTAGAAAGAAATTGATAGAAATGTCAAAGTATTATTTGGAATTAGTATTAATTTAGTTACAATTAATACAAATAAATATTTTATATTACACATGTATCTATGTATTTTATTTTATTTCATCCTGCTGTAGCTATGTAGTATGTAGAATATTTATAAATTAATTTACCTACCTTTTATATTATGTAGGTAAATACATAATATGGTTACTAGGAAAACAATGTAAGTACTTACCCACTATTGTTTTAGGACATAATATTACTTAATTAATCTGAAGCATATAATAGATAGCGATACAATTGTCAACTTAATTTTAGGTTTCTATTCAATATTTTCATGCATAATATGCCTGATAAATACAGACACCTATTAAAATAATGGCTTAAATGAACACCGGGAAATTGATAACCGGTACCGATTTTTAATAGCCCGCTCCCGATATTCCAATAATCAAGCAAATTTTAAGTATATTCTTTTATAACAAAGGAAAGTTTTTAAATCCAAAACTGTTTGGAGTGATACAAAGTTAACAAAAAACAGGCTTAAGCAATATACCCGCATGAAACGGTTATAGTGAACGAATTAATTCAAGGTCTGATATTATGTATCTGCTTTTGTGTTAAATATGCGGGATTGCTGAATATTGTGTTTCTGAAGAGTCATTGATAATGCAGCATTCATTGCATTTGGATAAATAACAGGGAGGCTTGGTGATTTTTTTCTATAGATAATATTAATATTAATCAATCAAAACAAACAATGTAGTGTACTAAAAGATTTATTTAACAAAATTACACATAACAATCTAGGTTCTATATTGAAAACAATGACTACATTGTTCCCAGTATTTACCTCACAATAAAGATACAAAAATATATCAAACAGCAGATGCAAATAAATTGTAAGTAGGTATAATATCAGTCAGTTTTACACATAAATTTATTTATAAACAGTAAATCTACAAAAGCTTTAAACTATATTCCGGACAACAACCATCAGGACAAAATGTTTCGCCTCGTCGTCGTTTATACCGCGTACATCGAAGGACTGGAACAACTTGCCTGCTGCGGTCTTCCTGGCCGATTATAATTTAGATGTCTTTAAGGCTAGCGTGAATAAGATCTTAATAAACTAGGGTGCTTCACCGTCATTGATTGCATCACTGCTTACAATCAGGTGGGATTCCAAGCCCTAGTTTATAATATTAAAATAACAAAGATTTTCCTATCAACATAGCAACCAAACATAATTAAACCCATCGTTAACCTAATATAACAATAGCAACTGTATATTTCATACATCCATAATCCTAAAATCCAATTTGATACCCATAAAATTTAGCATTCAGGTCTAAATTGGAGGGTATAAATACGAATTTAGCACCGAGGTCGACTGGGAGTGGGCTAAACGTATATATATAGGCTGCGGTTTACAGATTACCTAGTAATGAATGTGATGCATTATTTATAAGGCAAGAGCTTTGTATTTGGTACTATTTATGAACGCTGATTTTGGGTTAAATAACCATTTACTATTATTTCAATGCATGTTATTGTATACTATTAAAAGTAACCAGCAACTATACTTACACCTTTTCACCCTTCGGGGAAAGCAGGCTTAATTTTATACTCTGTTATTGTAGGAGTGTACCACTGATATCTAAATAAGAATATTGCACAACTTTCACATAAAGCCATGTAGTCCCAAACTAAGCAGAGCTTACAGAGCACTAGATAACTGATTAACAAAGTAATATATTTCTAAATACACATATTATAAGATAAATATCAAAGATGGGCCGGACGGTAACCCTGCCTGACGAATTGCCAGATCACATCCAGCATTGGCGATGGGTCCGTCAATCAGTCTTATTCTTGGACCTGGCCTGATACTTAGAATTGTAAGTATGACTGGTAAATAAGAAAATTCTGTAGATGACAGAATTTTGAATTCTGAAAAGTTGACATGCGAGGAAATGTCATTGAGAAACTGTGATCCCACGTCTAAGTTACGCCATCTAGAATAATATAGCAATATTGGAGCGGTAGCGGAGCGTACCTACCAATTTAGACCTAAAGACTTGCGTCTAAGCGACTTACACAAGTATCGGATGAAAATGATTTTCGTGATGTCGCGGCTATAGTGAGTATTGAACGTCTTTGGTAAATAGAAAACTACCTAATACATGAAAAGTTAGAAAATATTATGAAGTGTCTTTAACTAAAAGCTAATCATTTACATCACACTCATCAATAAAAAACTTTTTTGCAAAAAATAAAACCGACTTCAAAAAAAAACACTAAACGGTGTAAAATAACTCTAAATTCGGAAGTCTGCGGCTTTAGTGGGTTTGTCTTACTCATGATGGGCCACCGACTTCCGAATTTAGAGTTATTTTACACCGTTTAGTGTTTTTTTTTTAAGTCGGTTTTATTTTTTGCAAAAAAGTTTTTTATTTTTCCATTTTTAGTTGTTACCATAAAAACATTTGCCATGAATTTGTTTTATATTGTTAATTGTTAACAATTATAATACATGTCATCATAATGGGGTTTTCCACTAATCCCTAATAAATTAAAATTAACACACCTAACTGACGAAATCTAGGTATATTGTACCCACCTGCGTACCCCTCAGATCATACAGGCGTGATGATACGTCATTTATAGGTTTTACACAGAAAATACAAGTTTTATATAGCAAAACAACACGTTTACATAAAAAGACACGGCTTATTAATTATTTATTAATTATCACATCACACAGTATAGAGTAACTTATGTTAATAATGTCGTTTCTGAGCTCGCGAATTGCAATCAATTGAATCAACAAACGTAGGTAATTGCAGTGGCTCGATAAGCGGTAAATAATCACATCCTTATTGGTGATTAATAATGATTACCAATTAGTAAACAGACACCTTTGCAGCTACGGAGGTAGAAGGGTAATCTAAACCCAAAGGTGTATTTTTTGTCTTGTCTCCATTGTGTTGTTTTCTGCAAAATATGACACTTAATAATATATTTTATCGTACATTTTGTGAACGTTAAAAGGTGGATTTTAAGTTTAAACTAATCGCCGTCGATCAGGGCTCTATCATCATCATCCATTATCCAAAGCCCGACTTCACCCACTGCTGGGTACAAAGGCCTCTCTTTTTTGTTATCAATTTCCACGTCCCTGTGTCAGTGTCATCCACGGTACTCCCGCAATGGCAACATGTCGCCCGCCCATCTCGCCGAAGGACGCCCAACACTTCTTCTGCCGTTCTCTGGGACTCTATAACTATGCGAAATCACCGATCTCGAGTTCGAACCCAAGGCACGCACTTCTGTCTTTTTGGATTTATGAGCGTTGCTTCAAATACAGTGAAGGAAAACATCTTGAGGACCGACATACCTGAGAGATATTTCTCGAGGGTATGTGATGCTAAGTCAGAGGCCATGGACGGCATTAAAACTCTCGACATCAGGATGGTAACTAACCGCACGATAAGAAAAAGTACTCTATAATCGCCACATGAAAGGCAGTTGTTGTCTTTCTTTGAAGCGAGGCGTAAGTAGGAGAGCATGGGATCTCAGACGGTCGGTGCTATACCGTCCGCTAGCATCATATTAAACTCCTTCTGCGCTACCTTTTATTTTAATCAATTTAGTACACCGCGATAGAGTTGATTGATATTTTAGACTTTATTTCCCCTACTAGTTACAAAAATTGAAAAGCTTGCTGAGATGGTTAGGCGGTCACGTATGAACGAGAGGCGACTAACGAAAGGTATTTATAAGGCCGGGGAGGGGACCCTCTTGAAGGACATACATAGACCTTATTGGTGAGGTTCTTCAGAAAGGTCAGGTGCGAAATACTCGCAGCCGGCGTATGTGTAAGACAACATTTGCATGTAAACGAAGCAAAAAAGTATGCAAGAATGCGCTCTGCAGTTTCTACCTACCCCCATGGGAAAAAGGCGAGAATTTATTTATGCATGTATCGTACTTACACGCTTGTAAAGTTTTCCGCACAGTGACCAGTTAACCCCTGTCTAAAAATACTTGACCTACAAAACGAAAGTCAAAATTCCAAAAAATATCCCCTGTTCAATTCGGTCAGGTGTAAAGTGGTGCCTGGCGCAACCCGTGGGAACCCTGGCCCCGTTGTTGGAAAAATTTAAATAAACAATGAGACACGTAGGTATCTATCTACCCGGGCTCGGATGCCATGCTACGTTTCACCGCGTAAACCCGATCCTGATGTACGGAGGAAATTCAATTTGAGATTGGAAGTAAAGAAAACTGCGGGGACGGCATGCGGCAGTTAGATCTACATCTTTGTTTTATAAGAAAGTATGTCATTTGCATTTCTATAGTCTATACTAATATTATAAAAAGGAAAGATTTGATTGTTTGTTAGTATTGAATAGGCTCCGAAACTACAGGACCAATTTCACCGTTAGGAAGCTACACTATCCCCAGGTGACAAAAGCTACTTTTTACCTCTCTATTTCCAAGGGAACTACGCGAGTTAAACTACGTGACGTCTACTAGTTGTACCATAAAGCGGCAAAAAAAATAGCTATGGGACCATATTTTACTTATGTACCGGTATATTTCGGTACCGAAATTTAAGTAAGCACAAAGTTAAAGACGCTTTTGAAAACTTAAGAGTAAAAAAAAGCACGACCCAACCATAAACTACCAGGAAATGGTCAGCATGATATAACACACCTCTATGATTACTCTATAAGGCAGACACGTACTTATTAGGAAGTGCTGTAGTAATGCATAGCCGAAAGCCATTGCAACGAGGTCATAGGCCACGGCCGACCAACGGAACCTTGAACCTTAACTGTCACTACACCTTAACTTGATTTATAACTTAACCGCAGCTACTTGATTAAATTGATTGATCGTCTATTACTTTAATTGATTGCCTCTCCTAATGATCGCGATTGATGATTGCAACTTCATGTTTTGATTGTTTTGAGATTGGGTTTAATTGATATTAATGATATCTATACCATAAATGTAGGGACACTAAAACTAAACAATTATTTACTGTAATTTATGTTTGTACGAATCCGAAAACAGTTTCAAGTATCTAACGCCATCTGTTAGAACTCTAGCGAACTACAACGATGTTCTAGAACTGAATCTATGAATAGAATACCGACATTGGACTCGCGAGATCAACAGACGTGTATTTTTTTAACGAGCCACACAGTCTCTTGCAAAACTATCTTATTAACAATTTTAAAACAACTTCAGTTAAATGAAAAAATATCATAATCCATTTAAAAACATACAACTAATAAAATAAACCTCGAAACAAATTAGCTATAAATCTGAACGGATTTTCTAACAGTTACATTTTATTTTTGTTGTCTATTGGAACACCAATAATTCATATTGCGTAACCTTTTAAACTGCTGCGGTAAAAAAATAACGGTTCCATTTTTAAAAATAATAAAAAAGACAACCATAGAGATCGGCGATATTGAATACAGATTTAAAATCTAATCTGAAAATCCGATCGGTGAGGTTTGACATCTCGATTACTATATATTGCACAAAGAGATTATGCAAGAGTATTGAGTTAATTACCGCATACGTAATTAAAATAACAATAAAGGCCAAAGATCGACCTTAGTAATTAAGTCAGTGGCTCATAGTGACACAAGTTTCAATGTCACCGCAAATATTATGATTGATATTAATAAAACTGTAACAGTTATATATTATATCCTCGTATCAGGTAAAGGTTTAGCTTCAACTATTGTCAAGGCCTAACCTTGACTGCAAGCTCTTGTTTAATAAATTTTAATGTTTTTTTTATACGAACCTAGGAAAATTATTCTGTTTATGTTTCCGGGGAAATAGCAATAAATGTCATCAAGAAAAAATGTCGTTCACTATTAATTGACTTACGTAAATCATCCTGTAAACGTATTCCACTTTAAATTTTGTTGTTACGTATTGTTTGTTGTGAAAAACTTAATTTTATTGCCAAAAAAAAGTAGATAAAGTATCTTACATCTTTACCAATTTGTTAAATAACTTAGTATTCGAACTGCATTCCGCACACTCAGCAGTATCTTAAATATACCAACTTAATTGCAGAAGATTTAACGCTACGAACGAAATCCAATCAATCTAGACTCTATGCGATTCAAGTTCAATTTCTAATAATTACGTTGAAAAATCCCATTCAGTTACGTTGAATAGAAGCAAAATTAACCGTTCACCACGTAACTATGACCTTCTATAATGAATAAGTAATAAACCAATAGTTTTAGTGTGATTAAGTTTCTCTATGGATCTAGATTAAACGGAAAACGCCTGGAGACATATAAACAGTGGGAAATAGCAGGATGTCCTAGGTTTCTATTAGACGCCAGATTAATCTCTTACTGGCTAGACAGAAACAACTTCATGCAAGATAGTCGTTCATAGCTTACAAATTATGTCATGGTAAATGACGTCAACTGTTACCTTTTCTTAACCTCTCGTATGCCGTAATTATAGACACAATTAAAAAGCAATTGTGTCTCACGTAGATCTACGTTCCGGCGCCGACACGAGAGCTTAATTCAGTCAGAACCACGCTATTTTAAGTAAGAACTTTTTAATGGTGGTAGTCATAGTCATAGCATTTTATTGATACGGGATTCTTACAAGTCCTATACAGATTAAACAATAATTGAAAAAAAAAATATACTACATAAATTATTAAACAAATGTCAAATCCAAGATGTCAAACCAGTTAAAGGCAACAAATAAATAGCAGTCAAATAAAAAAGTAAAAATAAAAATAATAAAAAAAAACATTAAAATACATTACATCATTCTCCAATATGGTAAAACAATGGTGTTTAAATTACAGTGCAAAATAGGATTTTGAGGATGTATTAGTTAAACTAATGGGCTTCTTGGCAATATTTTAGTTTTTAGTCCCTCATATAGATTACAAGAAAATATTCGACACATATTTTTTTCTTTTTTCTGATCACTTTGGTACACTTAACCCATTTTCGACAAAATTGGACTTATACCCCTTTTCACTAGGGCCACAGAATTGCAAGTAATTAGTGCTAGTCTCATCACCTTAGAAGACGACAAAATACTACTTAAATTTATAATTTTAAGCATTGTTTTAAAGATGAATTAGTTATCATTCTACACTTTAACGTCTATGTAATTGAACTCAATTTGAACTATACTTTTAAGTTCATTGACACCTGTAGGTACACAATTTCAAATTTTCTTTTTTTCACCTCACTATAAAATTGTCGCCCCACCTCGCTATTGTATGTTAAAAACAAGTATACCTCCAACTATTATGTAAGCAAATGGCAAAAAGATTTAAGTTACTAGATAATATACAGGACTTGCAAAGAAACGTCATTGAAAAACTGTAATACCATGTCTCAGTAACGCCATCTAGCATAATACAGCAAAAAAGGAGCGGCAGCGACGCGTACTAAACTAGACTAGTCGAGTCTACTAGGACACTAGTTTCGGATGAAAATTTTGTTCGTGTTGTCCCTTCTATACACCACCATGTTTAACCCCCGACGCAAAAAGAGGGGAGTTACAAGTTTCACCGCTATGTGTGTGTGTCTGTCTGTCTGAAATCTCTCTCTCAAATAACACTTTAGCCATGAAATTTTACTTCACGTCCGGGTACCGTTTAAATAAGTACCTACATACCTACAAGTATTAGGAACATTCCTTACTTAAGCGGTACCCCGACGTGAAGTAAAATTTCACTAAGCGGTACCCCGACGTGAAGTAAAATTTCATGGCTAAAGTGTTATTTTTATCTTTTAAATGTTTTAATTTTTTGCGGTGGGGGTTTTTTTAATTAGTACAAATACTTAAAGGGCTAATTCTAGACGGTCTTCTCATTATATTTGTAAAGTATCAATAAATAATATTCATAAACAGCAAAGTTATTAGCGTTTGTTTATATCCCAAAAAGTCACCCAATTTATGGAAATATTGTGCAGGCTATTCATGACATAGTAGTATTCATTAATCGTCATCTCTCAATCACGTTTGTCTGATTTCGCTCAAGTCATTTAAGTTTAACTAAATATTTTTAATATTATTTTTTTTTTACTTTTTATTATACAAATATGTTATGTAACAGGAACGGATACAGCCCAATTTTTTTTTATACTAATTAAAAAATAGTGGTGTATATAAGAATTGAATGTCTTTGGTAAATGCAGTTAAAATCCAGATAGCTGTGCCTTGACGTATCTGCTTATAAATAAACTCCCAGATTCATATCACCTAGTAAATCCTTCCACAAGCACACATCGTACAAATACTTTGATAGCCATTACCTTCCATTCATAAGATAGCCTCGGCAGTGACATTGACTTCAATTGGAAATAATACAGCGGCGAAAAGATTTAGCCTTCGTTATTATTGTGCGGATTAGGCAATTGAAGTTACTTAGTTTAATGTGTTATTTATGGTGGGTGTTATTTATAGTAATTTTTTAAGAGAATTAGCATTGAATGTGGTCTTCGTCATCATCTGCATCATCGCCTTTTTTTCGACTAAACTGGGGTCGGGTTCCAGTTGCTATGTTTACTGCCTAATCTGACCACAACCCAATGACTGGATAACAGGACACCCCTTTATTAACCCTAGAAAAATAACCAATATTTTGACGGCCACAAAAGGTAACCATGCGCCTCGGAGGCGCACGACATATTATTGTGTTTTTTTTATGAAATACCCATTATTTTATATTTTTTACTTATTTGTTTTAATATGAAGATAATGAACTAATACTAAAAAACTTTTTTTAGTTAAATATTTTATATATTTTTTATCATTTAACTTAAATCAAATAACCTCTAGATAAAATGAACAAAATTAACAGTCTTCTGTTTACAGGAACATAGTATCAAAAAATAATATCTTTTTAATATATTTTTTATAATAACTGCAAAACTGTGAAACTTACTGCGTAAAAACGGCCGTCTTGCGATGCTGTGTACCGTCCACAGAGCTTAGAACTTAGAAGGACTGAAGAAAGGTAGATATGCGCGCTCATAAGAAAGATAAGTACAGCGATGTCAAACCAACGCGGGCGCCTCTGAGGCGTAGGTTTTCTTTCTAGGGTTAAACTGGTTGTGAAACTTTCTTGCTTCTAATAACCCGTAACAACTGTCAAAGATCTATCAATGACAGCCGGGACCAACTGCTCAACTCATTGTCGAGTCACGGAGGTGTCTCATGTAATGAATATAGTCATTCATGGGCCGACTTCAGCTAGCATAGGTTTATCTTCGATCAACACAAGTGGATGTTATTACTGAGCCTCAATCCCCTCTATAAGGTTTACATATCCAACTTAAAAAAATAGCAAAATAAGTCAGCACTTCAATTGCGTAACACATCAGATTCTGAAGGATTATGAATATCATACCTTACCACTGCTTTACTCAGCAAAGTAAATGACGCAATGAATATTGTCAACATTTAATGTTCATCGCAGGAATTAGCAAACAGATAAACATACTTTACAATAAGGTCCTTTTTATGTTACATCGAGAATTAAGTAACTCTGAATCTCTGTTTAATCATAAAACCCTTTTTGCAGCAAAGGTTATAGAAAATTAAACAGCATTTAACAAACACCCAGATGGAGGTTATTTACTGCTCATGTTTTTTCGACTTATTTATAATAAAAAAGCTTGTCAACATAATATAAAATAGAACTGTCTGAAGATTGATTTTATTTGAAGTTTCTACACGAATATACCTTTCAAGTATCACTTATAACTACAAAGGCAAGAAAGATTGTCTTTTTGTGCATGAAGCGAAAGAATTCAATTTCCACAATATACTCTTGAACAACCAAACCAGACACCTTTATACATTTAAAAAGGTATTTTCCTCAATGTCTTGTTAGTACAATATATTTAAGTACATAACATAAGTAGGCCACGATTAAAAAAACACCGAAGTTCCACGAATCAATACCAATGTTTTTTTCCCAATAATTTACGACGCTTAACTTTTTATCCATATTTGACAAAAAAAAAAGCAATAATGTGTCCAATGAAATAACGTTGACATCACTCAGTTACGTGTATCAAAATTACGTTACCCAGAAATGGTAGAAAAGTAATAAGATGCCTAAAACAGCTAACATTATAAGCTGTAAAATTAAATGCCTTTGCTTTTTATTCTGCTATCATTTCGCCGCCATGTTTGATCTAAAACCGTTTTCGTTGCGTCATTTCTCATTTAAAAATTGAATTTGGAAAATACCTATTAATTGTTGGTATTTTTCATTCACCTTGTCGTTTATTTTTAAATGGGCTATCCATGTTTAAAATGATTGTGTTCGATTTCGAATGAACGTTATTTATGTGAATGACGTGTTTTCTGCCCTTTCTACTTACCAATGTTACAATGTAGCTATTGTATCGACACTTGGAATACTGATTGGTACATCGATTTGGTTTTTCAATATTTAGATAACAACACACATTGTTATATTCCTACCTATTTCCTATACATTTGCTGACGTTACTAATTTCAGATTTTCTTCAATATGTGTGAGTGTGATTAATCGAATTATTAATTACAATTATTTAAAATTTATTTTATTTAATTCATTACTTTTTCCTGTTGTTATTAATAAAATTAAATTTACACCAATTAAATAACTAACATTTAGGATGTGAATGGCTATCTTAATAGTAAAGGCGAAATTATAATTAGCATTGATCGGTCATCAATGCTAATCAATTTATACATTTGCATAAGGAACCGAATTAATTTGGCATCAATTAAATTTGCATGTTAGTCAGTGCTATTCGCAATCGATTGAAATTAACATTCTTTGGAAAGTGTGTCAGTAAATCTTGCTTACAAGTGTGTGGCGCTGGCGATTTAATTGCCATTATTTAAACAGATTTTATTGAAATGGTATCTCGTTATCATTTCTCATTTTTCCCGGATTACGCTCGTAAGAGCGCCAATTTACCCGTGAAAGGTGTTGAAATTGACGATAAATTTAATCTATTGGCATTAAAGACTTCGAGGATAAATCGAGTATGGAGGCCTAAATATTTCACAGCTTCTTGCAGTTTCGACTGGACCATGAAAATCATCTATCGTATTAGAAAAATGGTTTACGAATCACCGAACTAAATATTCAAATGCCTAAAATATATCAAGACGTACTGATAGATCATACAATATCACATATAACTGCACTGCGATTGACAAGGCCTCATAAAGGCTTCTTATATTATCAAAACCAACAAAAAGAAGTAAATCGAAAGGTAAACATTGATAAAAAAAATTATAAAATTACCCAAATTAACAATAAAATACAATAATTTAACACTTGCCCTCGACACGATAACGAGAATTGCCTCCTTCACCTTTATTTACAAGACTTCATTGACAGCAACCAAATATTACCTGTGGACAATGAGAAAGTAAACATTAAAACATATTCTTTACACGAAGATTTTTTTTAATAATAAAAATTGATTAGTCTGTCAATCAATTCCGCAATTTATCAAGTGTTAAAACTTAGCATAACGAGTTAACCAGTTTGAGATGATGATTTATACGCTTTTATGAAATTATCTTGATGCCAAAATGGGAAGGGTTCGGACAGTGATAAAAAGAGACATTAAGAAGGATCCGTCAAGGTAGACGGTGATACTCAAATTTCTGACGTTTGTTGCTAAATTCAGTCAATTTGAATATTCAGCCACTATGATAAAATTATATAAGTTAAATAAGTGATATTGTTCAGAATGGCCAGGAGCGTTGTAATTGCAACCAGCTTACAGCGTGAGTGTCCACTGTGTCCAGAGGGTCAATTCTCGTATTTTTAACTAGCACTTCGCTCGCGACTTCATCCGCGTTTAGTTTTGAAAATGAACACTATACAACGTGTTTTTTTTTTATATCTCATAACTCTAGGGTATGATTGAGACCATGTCAAAGAATCAACTGGCATATGAATTGTTTCAATCATCCTTTTTTTTTTTACTATCATACAAAATAATTCGACAAAGTCACGATGATTAATGTAAAACACCCTTACGTGAAAGAAAAGTGACGTTAGAAAGAAGATTCGTCGTACTGGTGACAATTTTTGAACTAATTAGGTAATAAAAATAATATTAATAATACTTAATAATAATATTCCACGACTATTCACACAACGCCATCTAAAGCAGAGCTTGTGTTACGGGTACTAAACAACTGATAATTTAATTATGATTGATGATATCTCCGAAACTATGCATTTTTGGACCATCTATTCTAGGAGTTTTAGTATTATTTTTACCTACAGAATATAACCCTAGAGTTATGGGATATCAAAAAAAACACCTTGTATATGCACAAATAATGTGGCATACTACTGGTAAAAGAATTTTCATAATAGATTCAGCAGATCCAGAGATTGCTGCCTTCAACGTCACAAACTTTATCTCTTTATATTATTAGTAAAGATATATTATGTAGATGACGCATAGTAATCTCAGTCTCAACCTATCAAATTTTTAGATTAGGTCTATGTTCCCTATATTTTTGACTACAGGAATTGGCCTTCTAATGTAGGTACGCGAAAGAAGTATGTAATGATCGTATTAGGTAGGTCCTCCATGGGTAAAAGGAACATACGTAAATATGTACTAGTAAATTATAAACATTAAACGGTGAAGGAAAACATCGTGAGGAAACCGGCATGTCCTAGAACCAAAAATTCGAAGGCTTGTGACATCTACCAAATCGCACTGGGCCCGCGTGGTAGATTAAGGCCCATACGCAAAATACGCGCTTTGACGTGGAGTTGCAGATACCAGCCCGGTATCTTTATCTTTATAAACATTTAAAACATCGATATATTTCGCCAAAATTTACAAAACGGTCTCATAACATTTTCACTTTCGCAGGCTACATTGAATGAAGGAATCAGCTAAGACTTGATGCACGCCCTACTAAAGTAATTATGACCTACTTAATACAATTAACTTTAAACACGATTGTTTCCCTGTCAATCGTTTCAAGTTGAAAGACAGAATGACGTTTTAATTATGTTTAGGTGTTGTTAATGTAAATTATAAATCAAACGGATTACTTAATCTATTCAAACAATTTTGTTTAAGACGGTTATTTACGAATAAATTGTGTCTAAACCACTGAAAGGAGAAGATGGGAACGTGTAGGTAGCCCCAGATTAAGT
This sequence comes from Euplexia lucipara, assembly GCA_921972225.1. Classification (NCBI taxonomy): domain Eukaryota; kingdom Metazoa; phylum Arthropoda; class Insecta; order Lepidoptera; family Noctuidae; genus Euplexia; species Euplexia lucipara. Next base: position 7,623,288 of record OV179167.1, on the reverse strand, counting down.
TATTTAAATACAAAGATATTATTTGTAAGCAAACGAAGTCTCGAAAAACAGTTGGATTAAAAGACAATAACAACAAATCAAAAGTAAATACCGGGTGGGTGCACTACAGGTACTACTTACTGCCTAACCCTTCGGGAATCACAAGCGTTATGTTGTGTGTCAAAAGTAAATAAATAACAACCCCACATGCCATATATATGGCAATAGGCTCGCCCCCTATTACATGGAATTTACACATAACTAGGGAAATATGGATTAGCTGGAGGCCTTTGTGTCAAAGGTTTAGCCACAGGTTTGACCAGTTAAGCAGTTCCTGCCACCATCCTTGTCAAAATAAAAGCAATGCAGATCTATTCATTCATTAAACCCCAAGAGGACACCGGTGTCCGCGCTGTCATTGTCTTTCTATTGTGTCTCATCTCATTGTTCGTCTCTTCATTGACACGATTGAAAGGTTAAATGTTAAAATTAAGGCATTTTTGCAGTCACCCATTAATTTGGAACAACACAGACACCTGCATGCATGCACACGTATCTGGGTATGTAGGCCAGCGAGTTTTTTCACTCGAGAATATATTATAATAAATTACAATAATGCAATTATAATTTATTAATCGTTGGCTCATTATTATAATCCGAGTCATTGAGTATTTATTCCGTGTTGTTATGTTGCTGGGGAGGTTTGCATACTAAATGCAAATCTTCAGTTCTAGACAGAAGACGGACTCAGGCTCAATTAGCATTATCCACAGGACGGAATGCAATCGAATTTTCATAATGAAATTGTTAAAACTGTTTAGTGGAGCGTTAGTACTAGTATAGTGGCTGCTGTATTTTTTATATATAAACTCACTTAACAGATCTTATTAGTGATGTTTTACAGAAAGATCAGGTGCTGAGTAATCGCAATAGGCGTGCATTTATGACTACAACATGTATGTAATGACAAACAAAACAAAAGAAGTGTAGTATGAAGTGTCTGCCTACCCCCATTGCGAAAAGGGGTAGTTTATGTACGTACATAAAAAACCTTAGTTTTTTCCACAATCTAAATGAGCTTACAACTATAGGACCACGGAAAATTTCCAATTCCTAGAAAAAGTTAGGTACTGATAAACCTCAATGAGCCTCATGAGTGTCATTTTCCGTATGAAAAAGAAACTACATCAGTAAGTTACGTATCTCTTTCCCACTAAAGAAAACATTCGGTATTGCAAATGTACCTATTAATAAAATACGCCCTATAAGCAACTGTTCTGTATTATAAGAAATTCAATAAAAACCATTTAACTTCATCTCGCAGCTTCCATATTTTTTTGTTGCCTTGCCAACAATGAACTTTATAATGTCGACGATCTATACAGTAAGACGTTTATTGCAAGACCAGTATCATAAAATGCTAAATTTTAATATAGTCTTACATAATAACTAGACTTGAGTTTAATATCTGAGATGAAGACTGACACGACTTCATTACATTCTAACAGATTACAGACTAATGAGGAACTTGTCGTGTAGATTATTATTTTGAGTATAAATGTGGATGGTTATAAGATTAAAGGAACACCAAAGATTGATAGATTGTGTGAGAGACGATATAGTTCCACCCCATTGAAATGTAATGTAACTCGGTCCGAATCCATCCAAGGAAGGATTTTTCAAAATTGAGTTACTCATTGATTCGTATTTCTCGTAATGAGCTATTAACCCTTATTTAAACCCTTCTCAAAGTAGTGCAGCAGCACTGGTCCCCGTAACACAAGTTAAAATTGTTTTATTGAATCTTACCTCGGGTACAAGAGTTCAATATCCTACTTACTTAGTCTTATTCTTGTATTATTTTACCAGAATTAATTGTAATTATTATTTTTATGGACTGATGACCGATGGGGTCGAAAGGTTCTCAAGTGGAGGCCACGTATCGGCAAGCGCAGCGTAGGAAGTCCACCCACAAGGTGGCCAGACGACCTCATTAAGGCCGCGGGAACGCGCTGGATGCGAGCCGCTTCCAACCGGTCTTATTGGAGATCAATAGGGGAGGCCTATGTCCAGCAGTGGACTTCCTATGGCTGTAATGTTGATGATGATGATTATTTTTGTGTAGAAAGGAGGTGAGATAAGGGCCATCTGCTGATTCTGATTCTTACATACTTCTTTTGCTTCGTTTACCTTCATTCGTATTGCCACATACACACGCCGGTTGGGAATAGGTACTACGCACCTGACCTTTCTGAAGGACCTCACCAATAAGGTCTATGTACGTCCTTCTAAGGCGCCCCCGGCATTTCCACTTGCATCTGCCTCATCGTTAGTCGTCCTTTCATCCATCCTTTTAACATGACCAAAACATCTAAGCATACTCTTTTCGATTGAGTGTTAAGTTAAAAGCCGCAGCAACGCTCACCAGAGTGGTGTCCAATGCAGTGTGATCATCTCCTCGTCCTTATGATGTGGTTAATGAGTAACCAGGGGCTTGAGTCTGCTATTGCAATCGTGTCTCAACGACCGGTCATTGATCGAATATTTGACAACTTTGACAGTTTTTGTATGGGGAGTGTGTCATAAGTTTGACGTTATACGTCAAAAATCAATCATTGACCGGTCATCGAGGCACGATTGCAATAGCAGACTCGACCCCCTGGTGGTAAGAGTGGCACCAGCAAGATGAATTTTCGAGCGTTTCAACCGCTCTCACCTTCCCCTAAATGTTAAGGGAAGAGAAAGTATTTCAGCCATTTCCAGAACCTGGTACTTTAGCAGATTCTGAGAATTGCTGACATATTGCATTAAATATAATGTTTCATTAACATTTAGGGGAAGGTGACAGCGGTTGAAACGCTCGAAAATTCATCTTGCTGCTGCCACTCTTAACACCAGGGGGTCGAGTCCAATGAAGGCGGTTATACGCTCGAAAATTCACCCTGCAACTCGAACACCAGGAGAGAGGAGTGTATGTCTCGGTGATGAGCTGATGCAGTGTGATAACCGCCTTAGACATGTAGTACACAAAGACGGAACCTAAAGACAGCCTATAAAAAAGAAACACGTTCGGAGCTCAACGATTAGGCATAGAGAGAACTAAAGTCATAACTCAAGGCACCATAAAGACTTGCCTCTACTTCAAGATTATTGCGTGACCGCCCGACCTTGGCTGCGGAGCCGTCGCGTCTACGGCCGCAATACAATAACTACGAACATAACCTATCTAGTGGAGCCAATCTTTGTGTATCTAACAATATAGATGTTTGTCTTTAGAGTTATACTCGTAACGGTGACTACTGTGTTACGTGAAAGAATATCGCAACTCGGAAAGTTTTTTTTTTGTTGTTTGAAAGTTTGGTTAACCAATGTTTGTCTTGTTGTTTTTTTTCGTGTACATCAAGCAACTGTCAAATTTTTCCAATTGAACATGAACCTTATCATTTTTAACTCACTTTTGAAAAAGGAATAGGTTATGTGATTAATTAACCTGTTGATTATTTTCTATTTCACAATTTATCATTACATATTAATTTGCTTTTATTTAATTTGTTTTGATATAAATAAATAATTAAACATTCCACAATTTTCACACAACGTGTGTTACGGGTACTAGACACCTCATAAACATACTTATTTTATTATTGCTGAATTGTTAGCTAGTTATTAACATGAACATGCATTTTGTGATCTACTGTAAGTCTGTAAGTGCAGGAGTAAATCATTATAATACCCTTAGTCAACCATTTTCTGTAAATAAGACTTCGTGTATAGAGATCTAATAAATAAATAAGTTAAATAACTTTCAAAGAAATTTGACAGATTGGGGCAGCCTGATGTGCTGACCTCTGTAAACAGCTACAACTATACTGCAGTTATCGACACGTTAATGCAGGGATATGCAACCTTGTAACTTGTATGCGAGCGTACCGCAGGCATCGCCAGCAAGAGGTCAGCATTCAGAGGTCGACTAAAACAAAAAAAATCTTCCATTCCTTCTAAATGAAGTAATCGGAGGCTAGAATCACACATTGTTTGTTAACGTGTATAGGTCTTTCAAGAGAACAATGACCAATTTTTGACAGTCAAAGTGACAGATAGACAAAAAAGCTTTTACATAAAACGCTTCTATTACTAAGCTTTATACTCCACAAAAAGTTATTGTGTATAGAAATACAAAGTCACAAACCTATAATAGAAACCTTCCCTACCAAAATGATATTGATAAAATTTCACAAAAATATCTCTCGGCACGTAAATCATAAAATCGTCGCGACAGTTCGTAACGCCCCGAACTAGAGGTGTGGTGAATAACAATTGCGTCTGAAGTCTAGACCGTGTACAGTGTACCTATCTGTCTCCAGATCCGAGCGATCCATACCTAGATGTACTGGCGTCAGAGTGGAGCCGAGTGACTAATGTCCAGGAAGTTACGCCCTTTACAGATATCCGATCGATGCTGCTCAGATATTCGGCGAAGTTTCGTCTGGGGGAATTGGTTCGGGTCCCCATTTGCCATAAGGGTGAATTTTACTAATGACACTCGTGAAAACAGCGTTCAGGAGCTGTCAGGGTCATAAATTTTGTCTTTGACAGGTTTAGATGTGCTGATTCAGTTTAATTGCACACTAAATTTAAAAAAACTTCTTGTCACTCTTGTAGAACTGAGAAATAAAGTCACGCGTCTATTTAAAATGTTCCTTTCAGTTCTTTCAACTCGGCTCAGAAAAGTAACTTCAGTTCAAAGGGCCTTTAAGCTGTTGTACCGATATAAAGAGGTAACTTTCCTAACATTCAAGTTTCAAATCAAACAGAACGTCAAATACAAAAGGATATAATAATACTAAGCAGAGACTCGGAAAGTAATTAGTCGCCAGAGGGTTGGTCCAACAAGCGACTGATAATTAAATCGTTCTAATCCCACGAAACCCTTTGTAGGTCTCCACACACTTTCATTATCCTTTGAACACGACACGGCACTTATCTTTGAGCGAATCTATCAATTTGTTGGAGGTAGACAGAGTGCTGTTTTTCATGGATCTGGAGTAGGATCAACAGGTATTTGATGAAGTCAAGCGAGGAATGATCCGGTTACAAATTAGCATGACAAAGCGACCACGACACAGCTTTAGCTCTGCTCCGTTCGCCTTTGCTTGCGCCACGTCATCGGATTTTGTGTACACTTACAGAAGTTGTTGAACGAGTTTGGCGGGGATTGATTAATTCGTTGAGTGCGACATGGCTAATTTATGTTACCTACAAATAGCCTTTCTATAAAGTACCGCAATAAATATGAAAACTTACGTTTAAATTACACGACACGCTTAAGCTTATATTCTAATGCATTAATAAAACATTTGTGACTAAGTTGCGTTGCAGGCACGTGGGAGGGTGTCCTCATAACCAAAACAAAGGCCCAGACAGACGGACAGACAAAGCTTCGGACTGCTGGAACTGTGCCAAGTACATTTGAGCCGTTGCGTGAGGAATTATTTAAGCCTACGCACTGCTGCTTAGCCGAACGAGGCCTATAAACGTTGCTTGATTTATCGCGGCTTTTTTAAGTTTATTTATTACTTTTTTCTCGTGCTTTTTTATTAGGATTATTATTTTCCTTAATTTCCTTATTATTTTGTGTGGGAAAGAACTGAAGCAAAATTACAGTTAACAATCCGTTGAATTTATTGCACGAAGAAAACTCTTCCAGTCATGCAATCATTGTTAGTAATAAACAACTCACAGATTAAATAAAATTGTCATTCTATTTCTAGAAGACAAACTTCTACTTATTATTTTTTTTTCATGACATTATGGCGTTGCCGGTGAAATGAAGGATTATTAGAAGTTACGGCATCGCTACTATAGACCCAGTGCAGTACTCGTACCAATGTCACATAGTTTATTATAACTACCCCTTATAATCAAGGTTAGTGGGGTAGCAACCAGCTTGTTTAGGAGCGGACTTTGGTGTATTATAATCGAACTAGCTGTGTTACCTAATGTTGTTAAAATATTGAGAAGGGCGTTGATGCACATACTAATACCACAGTATAAATATTAATACAGTAGGACGACGCCTTTGATCTCTGGAAAAATGCCGACAACTTCTACACGCGTTAGACTTGAATAATACCTCCCGCACTACGAACATCGTTTTGTTCGCAGTGCGGGAGCGGCTTTCCCGCGTCTCGCCCCTCACACCCCGCACGATTGCCCTGTCTAGACATCTTCGTCGGACGACTGTATGTTTTTAGACTGTGCTAATACTATAAGTTCTGTAAGAAAGTGGTTCTCTATTTGTACTTTGTCTGTAATTATCATCATTTCTAACACATTGAGATTATTCCTTAAAAAGTAAGTAAGTCATTTATTTATTAAAAATGTCAATGAATTAAATATAGATAATGATTTTATCCTGTTTAGAGTAAAAATAACATCAGAAAACAACTTAGAAATTAAGAGAAGCCGATCAAAAATGTCAAAGACGGATCATTATAGGTACTGAACGTTCACCCTGTTTAAAAAACCTTACCCATTACTTATAATGATAGGATGAATCACTAAGATGCATTAGATATTAATAATTAACCAGGGAACAAATGGATGCAGTATTAATAATTAAGCTGATTGGCAACAAACTCCAACCCCTGGTGTTGTTCCCCTGAGCCAGGAGCTCTCAATATTTTGGTAAATAAATTAAACTAAGTGCACAGTAAAAAAATAATGACTGTACCGTTTACGTATTATTCCCAAACAAATCACAAGGTTAATTATTTTCAATAAAAACGTCTACATAACGATCGGGGACGATATTTTTAGCCCCATACTCTTTTAACCCTGTGACTGCGAGCGGTACCCGTGGGAACTAAATACGCCTCCATGATTTTTTTCCCCGAACACACTCTGGTCTACGTTTATTGCTATATTTTTAACATTTATTGAACGAGGTCCCTTTTCAATCACGTTATGAGGGCGGGGTTTGTTTGTGTGCGAGTGTTTTTACTTCAATCATAATGGGGGATGTATTTATGACCATTAAAAGTACTTATTTGTGGAGAAAATAATATATATAATTATATTGTACTTAATATAGGCGTGGAATGATACATCACCGTTTTTTTTGTTGTAGTCATGATAACATAATAGGCGATTAAGAGATCATGAGAAACATTGTTTTTTTGTTGTTTAAAGGAATCACAGATATTGTGGAAGACATTAAAGTAACTAGGTAAAGACTATATTATCAAAGGGTAAGGCGCATTTCTAACAGCGCATTTACAGACAATAAAGCAAACGCCATTTTTCGCAAAACAAAAGAAAAAACCAAGATGTGTCATAATCCGTAATTACGAACAAGAGTTAATCGTGTATAAAGAAACGTTGCACTTTATTATTTAACCATTGTTTATCGTAATCAAACCAGTAAATTAAAAAATGTCTGCTTGTAATATTAGAATTACAGCTTTTTACTTGAACTGAGTTTTCCCAAAAAAAAAAACATTTTTTTTGTCTTTCTGTTTATTTCAGCCAAGATCTGCGAAACGACTGCCCCGTTTTCGACAGGACTTTCACTAGCAGATAGCTGATTTTAAAATGTTAAGATTGTTTTGGACAAACATTCTTTGAGTTCCGCGCAATAAAATTGAATTGTTAGTTTCATTGGGACAAAGTCGCAGTCAACAATGTATACATATGATAAGAGCGCACTCGATGCGGCGACGTTACGTTAGAGCATACACGTGACCAACAGCTGGGTCTGTTATAACATGTCTGTCTAATGTGGTACACGTATCCAGTTGCGGGTTAAGATTATTATTATTTAGCCCGAGTCGTCACACTGCTGGGCAAAGGCCTCCCTCCATTCCTTCCATCTGTCGCGATTCTGCGCCACCTCTCTCCAATTCTCAAGGAAGACATCCAGGTCGTCCCGCCATCCCCTTCGTGGTCTGTCGCAGCCCCGTGTTACTGTAGGGCACCAATTCTGGGTTTAACGAGCCCAAAGTTGGTTCAGCATGCGACAGACATGTCCTGCTCAGTCCCATTTAAGTTCAGCAGCCTTTCGTGCACAGTCGACTATTTGTGATTTGGAGAGCAGTGTGGTGTTTCGAACACGATCTGTGAGTTTAACAGGGTTAGGATAAGACGTGTTTATTTCCACGTTCATCTAGAAGAGGAAATGGAAGTATCGGACGTTGGTGTTGGTGTGTTTAGTTTGTGAGGTAGTTCCAACAGGATCCTACACGCGTTGCATGACTAGATAGGACCTAGAAACAGATTTTGTCTACAGAAGAATCGAAAAAGTGACAGATTGTCAAAAAAAATCTTTTGTTTTGAGCACGACAATGTCAAGAATGAAGATAAGAAATGTGCAGATTCTTCAGTGAACAATAGTGTACAATACCGAGCATTATTTCTTCTATAAATCGGCATAAATGTTTCTACCATACTTCACTTTACGATTCTTCAAAAAAAAATACCCCTTGAAACATCAGCTATCTGTCAGTGAATAACACGTCGAAATTGGTTAAGCCGTTTCGGAGAATAGCTCAAACAAAAAGTCACATAAAATGACAGACAAAAAAAAGATGACTTCCTCTACCCAAATCTACTTTTATGCATTAAATAAAATGCTGTTTTTTTGACATTTTAAACAGGCACTTCTTTTATTCATTTGCATATGACGTAAATCGTGATTAATCGATTGTGTTGAACCTAATGGATATTAAACAGCTAGGTAAGAGACATAGTCTTTTCTGAAGGACTTTGTCATACTTAAAGCGGCTGATTTCAAAGTCTTTGAGATAGCCGCTAATAGGTGTCTAATGTGCTAATGTTATCTTTATATTATGAATGAAAATTTGATCATTATGCCTAATAAGACTATATTGTGTTCAAATGGTCTAATGGACAACGATTGACACCTTTAAACAAACGAATTATCCCATAAAGAGACGGTGTGAATTGTAAGTTCAGCAACTTTTCATGTAATTTATTTATATAATTCACCTTTAGAACCAGTTGATTTAAATTTACCGTCACATCCATATAAAGGTCAAATAGGATACAAAAATAAGTAAAGGCGGTATTGTTTTTATTATAACTATTTTCTGGAAAAACTATAATAAAAATGTAAATGTGTAGACGGACAAGACAATTTTATTAGTTAAAAGTGTCAAGTTAGAGCCACAACAATAAACTGCTGATTTATCATCGTCGCGCGCGCAGGATTCTGCGAAGGACAACACAGGCTCGATGCGCAAGAGCACGATCTTCCAAACATGGCCGCTCTTTGCTTCCTTTGTGTGCTTATTTAAGGTTTTAGACCTATTCGAATTTCGTTGTTATAGGGAAGGAAGATTATGAGGAAATAATGTTTTTGTCATGTTTGGAAGAACATAGAACTATTAGGGATGGAAGTATGTACCTATCTATTCACCTAAATATTAACAATTTAACCGTAGTAGCTTAGTATGGCAAGTCATAATGTTGTACTGAATGAGCTCAGTTTTTTTATTATCTGCCTAACCTTCTCCCATCTTTGTTGGTCTTCCAGTCTTGCTGAATACACGTATTTTACTTTGATTGACTGCCTGTCTGTCTGACTTCCGCAATCTATAAGTTACCGGGTTAGACCCTTTGGTAAGACTAGTCGTCTGACTTCCTGAATTTCTGTCTTCCCGTAAAAACCCTGAAGATTTACAAATGTCAGCCGGGTGCTTAACTGCTTGGTAAGCGTGGCTTGACGCTAACGCCCGATATTAATATTCTATCTCAATTCAAATCCCGATCCTTTGTTTTTGACGGCTGCTTCTGATTGGACATCTTTAAGACTCGGATAGGCGAATTCGGTCGTTGATTGGTTACAGACAAAGATCGGGATCAAGCTAGCAAACGAGATAGATTATTAATATCCAGCGTTAATCGACCCGTGAGTCTAATTATTTAACAGCATAACTTTTCTTTTGCGAAACATAGTAAAAAGTGAACTTGGCTTACTAGAGTATCTAGGTTAAAAAACGAAAATTACGAAGATAATACTAATAAATAATAAAAATTGTTTATTGATACCAGATACATTCACAACTTTGCAGGCTATAGCGAGTAACAATTCAAATGTATAGTACAATACATGCTGATATTGATTTCCAAACTAAGCTAGAGCTTGTATTTTGGGAAACAATGTTCAGTCATAGTGATGACATACAATATACGTTGATTGGTGCTTGAGGACAAAGGTGAAATATATTTAAGCTTGAAAGGAGCTCATTGTATGAACGTCCTTCAAAATTGCCTTCCAACTCAAAATAACGGCGGTACCACAAACACTGGGCCCAATATAGCCAACACTTTTCCGCATTTGGCATGTGTGAGCTGTGTATATTAGTGGGATCGATTTCAAGCTTTTAAGATATTGTTATTAAATACATAACGGTAAAGGTGTCATAAGAAGCCGTCAAAAGTAATTTACACTATTATGTGAAAAACAAATGATCGATTCTGACCTTTGTGCGTTTCCCACATATTTCTAAAAGATCAACAGAGCATGAATTTAATACGCTCTTTTGACCCCAACTATCTATTTATCTTTGCGCAGTAGAGGGTTAAATTAGGTGTCAGCTTTAATTTTACACGATCGATGCATGTCGGAGTATGTGACATAAAGTTACGGGCAATCATTTCATCAATGGAAAGCAAGTTTCCCTTTTAATTAACGACTAGCTTGTGCCCGTAACGTCATCCGCGTTGAAGAAACTGGGAAATGGAATGCGCATATGCTTTCAAAATGTTGAATTATTACATAAATTTACCACATACCTTTCGGATATATGAGACTTCGTTCTCGTTAACGAAAATGTGACTTTGTTTTGGTCCCTACACTACCCGAGGTAGTCGCGAAGTTGATCGAAGTTAAGCGAATATGATAGTGCAGGAAGTCACTTCGGTTTGCTTCGTGCAACCAACTTCAACCAACGTCAACTTCGAAGTGTAATTCGCGAGTAGTGTAGAGGCACCTTTACAGAGTTTTTTTTTATCGTATCATTACTTCCTACAAACAAATTTGTCACTTTTTAACGATCCTCGTAGGTACAATAAAACAAAACCATGGCAATTTTAAGGTGTTTGGTTGATCGATTCATTCAGCAATAATTACATTGTAGAACTGAACAATTCTCCCTATTGTTCACTAATCGTTAGTTAGAGACACTACGAACCCAAAACATTATTAGCTATATAATATTTAATGTTCCAGTAAGTCACAAAGAAATTAAATCACAATCAGGACTTGAAGGGAGGGTAGGCCAAACAATGTTCTCTCACCCTACTGAGCTATCGATTTTAATTTAGTAACAGCAGTAGTCACCCTCTAAAACACAATGGTTACTTGTTTAAGTAGTTATTTCGAGATATTTATGTCGAACACAACATTTAAAGTGGCATTAGGGAAGAAACATTGCTGATTTATTGACTATTAGCAGACGTCACGCCTACGGTTTCACCCACGTAGTTCCCGTTCCCGTGAGAATATAGGGATGAAAAGTAGCCTATGTCACCCGGGGATAGTGTGGCTTCCCAACGGTGAAAGAATTTTTTAAATCGGTCCAGTAGTTTCGGAGCCTATTCAATGCAAACAAACAAACAATCAAACCTTTCCTCTTTATATTTTATGATATTTATTCTTATGACATTTCTCGAGTTATTAGCCCAGTGACTAAAGAAATGAAACAAATAATATTATTAGCGACTCGGCCTTGTTTCGAACGAGTGCAATGGAGAAATGACATAAAAAATCTGTTCTTTGACTGAATTCAATATTCAATGAATTATACACAAACACATACACAGAGGACACCGGAACACATAGACCTTATTAGTGAGGTTCTTGAGAAAGATCAGGTGCGTATCTACCACCTGCAACCAGCGTGTGTGTATGACAACATGTGAATATAAACGACGCAAAAGTAGTATGTAAGAATCGTAGCAGAAGGCGCTCTGGAGTTTCTGCCTACCCCCATGGGAAAAAGGCGTGAGTTTATGTATATATGTGTACATACCGGAATTAATGATATAAATAATTAAGGAAAAATTAGCAAAATCCATTACAAAGTTAAGAAGTTATATGCGATCACACAAAGTCACACGACAAGTTACTTTGTTTTATACTATGCAAGGAAAGGTTATTCTGTCGTCAAGACCAGTTCAGCAATAACAGCTTTAAATTGACTTCACTAAGTATCTCTAAAAGCCTAATGGAAATAAGACCTTCGTATTTTTAACTTTCTAATAGGTTTTTCTTCTTCGAAAGTAAACGTAAAAGTTAAATGAAGTTCCCATATGTATAAAAGCGTCTGGATGTTTGACCGGTCACAGAGATTGTATCAAAGTTAAGAGCTATGTTGAACTTTAGAAAATTAATTAAAAGCTTCGTCATTATTTGTAAGAGAATAAATAACCAATCATATTACTGTTAATGCTAGCCTGCATCATTCCACTGCTCATCGGTAAATGTCTCTCTCCAGGACTTCCAGTTCATTTGATCTAGGGCCAAAGTGGGCCACTGGTCGTTTATTTTATCCAGCACTTATCACTTACTTCCAAATTCATTAAATAATCTTCTATACGGGGTGTCTCATTCAAATCGGTCAGTATGGGAAAATCTGAAACTATCAGACATACGAAGATCTGTTCTGAGGAACCATGTCATCGATTTTAATAACAAGAAAAACTGCATTCATACATTTTAAAAAACATCTGTAGGTTAGCTATAGGATAGGTATGGTCACTTAGGTTAGGTTATATATACATGTTGTAATTTTAATTCTATTGAACACATAATGTTTAAATAAGATCACAGAGAGACTCGCTACATAAAAAGTAGTAGTAGTTGGATCTATTTGTTGTCGTCTTATTAAACGTATGTATATCTAATATAAAAAAAAATTGATAAGAGCAATAAATTGACTCTAAGGCACAACGAAGTTTGCCGGGGCAGCTAGTTAATAATAATAATTAAGTGGTAGACAATATAAAAGTTAGGTACATTTACAAATAAACACCGGTTTGCTACAATAATGGTTGGGTTACTGTCCTCTTAGATAGATCACATAATAGCCTGTAGTAAAGAGAAACAGTGAGTACAGGGTGTATCCCTCTTGAGTAGAGAAATCAAATGCTTAGTGTTTCTAAAATTTTATTTTAACAACAACATCAAAGATAAAGAGGAAAACAAAGTGAAATAGGTATGCCTGTAAATTAAAATTGCTTCTGTCACAATGAGACCCGCCTACGACTCCCATTTATCACAGTGCTAAATAATGTGATAATGATAAGTGAACAAATTGCATTATCTTCATTCCTTCAATTTATAAGGACATCCTGTCGTCCCTTTGTTGAAGTGATAAGTGCGAAGTGCTGAGCAGTTTTAATCAAAATTAATCAAATGTAAGTGATCGTTTTCGAGATGAAGGCAATTTTCTTTGCTGATTCATGACCTTTTTATAGCCCGTTTATCAGAAATTATGGACGATACAAGTACTGATTCTCTCGAAGCTAACTTCCAGGCTGATACAATTTATTTCTATGCGCTTATTGAATGTGGATCCAGTCTAAATGCCTAGTCATTTGACTACTCAATTCCTAAGTTTTCTTGCAAACCGAATACCGCAGTAGCCTTTATGTAAGCAACGCTACAGAGCCACGTACTCCGCACTCCGAAGATCCAGTGTAAATTAATCATTATTTCTACTAGAGTGGGCCTACTAAGGGTACAAAATTGCCTTAGATTGATATTGATTTCCTACCAATAGAGCAATTCTACACGTTAACAACCTATGCACCTATATCTTCCTAAGATTATGTAACAAACAGAATGGATTACAACTCCAAGACAATTGCACTTGCGGCATCAGATATTGAAACCGCAATAATCCAGAACTATATCAATTATTCTGCATCCGATTCCCGCTCAGATTTCCTACACGATACGAACACGGAAACGATATTATTGTGAACCTTACTGCGTCGGAGAATCAGCTTATCGCTCGCCCTTGCACCCTGATATCCTGCCATTAATCACTGGCAAACAAATAAATATAAAACGAACGGTTCTGTATTCTGTGCACTGACCGCTGTGGATAAGTGCATTTCCCAGCTTCTAAAGAAAGGCGTTAAGATACACTGGCGGCACGGAGTAGCAAATGAATGGAGATGCCAAGTAAGTTAAGTTAAAACAAAATGCTACATTAGAAGTTAGAAAAGATTTTTAAGCATATACTATTCCACGTAATAACAGACTTAAATTCATTCAATGACAGACAACGGACAGCCTTAACCGCTGGCTCATTTTTAGGAATCCAACCCCCACGGGGTGGGTAAATTTTTGTAAGTAAATTCGTATTTATTTAAAAGGAAACGTGGATGTCGGTTTTTAGGCCTAATACTACGAGTATAAGTTTCTGGACAACATAATAATATGTAGTTGTATCATCGTAATATGTAGTTGTATGTTTTGGAAACACAAGTCCTATGGCGCTTGAACAGCACCCGGCTTGTTAAAACAATCAATCGTGTAGCTCTGCAATAAAATTGATTGTATGTAGCTTAAACTTGAGGTTAGCTCATACCGTTAAACATTATTGGCCAGCAAGCTGGTACAACACTGACAGCCCAGAACGTGCACTCGAGTATTTTGACATAATATTACACATGCTTGGGCTTTTTGTTCAAACTTCAACCATGTGACGTCGCGCGTCGCTACACAATATTTTGCCAAAGCACACACAATGTTGTTGTTCACAACTCATTATCACTCCATTCAAATTCTACTCTTCGATACGATAGCAAGGTCGTAAATAAACGAAGTCCCTTAATCAAGTCCTTTGTTGTCTCGCAAGCGAGTTTACGAACACAATAAGAGGCTTTCAGACAGGACGAATTAATTAAGACGATTAGAGAAAGTTAGTGTTTTTAAGGTGGGCTTAGTTGATTGGCTTCTTTATTGAGGAAGCTAGAAGAACAGTGTAGTTTTAAGAAACCAAACCCAACGGCATTCACATCATAACAAACAAAATGTATTTGAAGTCGCGAGGAAATCAAATCGGTAGATATTTCTGGTTAAAGATTTGGAAATAAGAGAGTAAGTAATATCCTGTAATATCCTACCGAGACGATAGCATAGGATCGCAATCTGATAGGAGCCGGGAATAACGTTAAAACCACATTACAGTATCTGAAATCCGTCCAAGAAATTTTACTCAAGAAATCGAGTATATTTTTGGTCAAAAGCCACAGAGCGATTTACTTAGGGTTTAAGCACACAGAATTTTTAATTCGCGCGTTTTGTGTAACGTGCGTCATCTGAACGGCACAATTTCTGCCTTGAAAAAGCAGCACCAGTTGCCTTTGGAGGAGGTAAACACGAGTAAAAACACGCCGTGTGCAATTTGTTTTCATAAATTCAATATTTGCGAATTATGCGTGTAGAACTGACCTAATCGACTATTACTGCTTATATCTGCTTCACTCTAAGGTTGACTAAGCATTAAGTCGTCCTCTGTACATTAGTGTGCTTGAAATCCTACTTTAGAAAACAAACTCTTAAATATCAAAGATTATGTGGATGCACGTTTGTGTATGTGGATGTTTATTACTCTTTCACGCAAATACTACTGAACGGTTTAAAGGGTTTAATGTTACTAAACATATTTGTAGCTTACACATTAGAATTACATATAAGCTCTAGCTTATAAAGGTGTTGTGTAAGTTGGCCTAATTATAACAAAAAATGTCAATTGAGTTTGATAAACATATACACATGGACACAGAACAAATGATCTTGATCATCACACAAGCATTTGTTTTGGGTGGGAATTGAACCCACAACCTCCGGCATAGCAGTCAGGGCCACTAACCACTAGACTAGCAGGCCAGTCAAATAAGAACAGTTAACATTATATTTATCGAAACTATGTCCTAACAAAGACACAGCCATACAAGAATACAAGTCAATTCCTAATAAGTACGTCACTTCGAACCTGCTTCCAAGATTCCAAGTTGCCAAGAAGATCCACGGGTCACAACGGCACTCGACAAAGGGTAAGATTTAATTTAGAAGGAGACTACAAAGCAATGTGTTCCGAGAAATATTGTAGAACAAAAGCTTTTGACGTTTAATGTGCCTGGAATGAGTGTTATTATTATTCTAATGGTGGTTTTAGTTACAGGAAACTGTCTAGTAAAAAGTTCAGTAAAGCCGTGACGTATTTTAGCGTTAGGTACTGGGCAACTAGACGAGTTTTGGATCATCTAATCTAATACTATTACTATGGTAGTTAGTAGTGTCGCGACAGTAGTGTGACAGACTACCAAGTCTTCAGTATTTCACATGGAGTGTCTGCACAACACGATACCCCTTGGTTAAAATGTTTGTCTGAATTTCGAGCCTCCAACTTCCGACTTCCGACCAACAGCTTTACGTGCTTTCCGAGGCATGGAGGTGATTAGATATGAAATAAATGGTCACCCGTCTACGCGCCAACCTCGTCAAGCGTAGTTTAAGGCACCTCGCGCACTAGACGGCTACGACCACGACCAGTGGCCGCAACAGTTAGCAGCAACGGCTAACTGGCCGCATATATGGTTTCATTAGTAAATCTGATCGTTGCGGCCACTGGTCGTGGTCGTGGCCGTCTAGTGCGCGAGGTGCCTAACCCTTGATCGACCCTGTGAAGCTATTATTATTTAGCCAATAATAAGCTCCTCCACACCAGACTATATCACTATGAGATTGGCTCTAATGCGTCTCAGACATGTTATCTATAGGTACACTACGTTTTGTTTCGAAGAGTTTACAGAAAAACAGTTTGAGTTAGGTCTCCTACTTCGGGGCACTTATCATGATCATTATCAAGGAGACGCGTATACATATACTATGTCTATCAAAGGATTATGACTAGCAGACTGGGTCAATTGCTTGTAATCGGCCACTGACCATCGATTGACCTTCTTAAATGCTTTTGTTTTGTCATGTGCCTCAATAAAATCAGTTTAATACTTCGTTGGTATAATGGACTGCTAAGCATCGATTCCGGGGTCGGGGTAAAGTGTTAAAAGGTGTTTCTGTCTGGAATTTCTCAGTTGTAGCTCCGGAGTCTGGATTTGCACCTCCGTTTAATGGCAACTCGCCCCCTATTATGATAAGATATTATGAACGAGATTGTCTCTAATTGTTCATGCTGAGACACTCGGTGTATACACTGAGTGTACCGTGTATCTGTATATGTCCTAGTGAGTCTAATCTTACCATTACAAAGGACTTAACTTACAAAATGAGTCTGTATTATAGACTTTGTATAAAACTTCTGCCTTATCCTTTCCCTATCCTAACCCTATAATTCCGACTAATTGCCTTAGGTACCCTATAATTTCGAGTTGAGTTCATGACTCTGATCTGGTCCCCTCATATCTGTGTGGTTCTTTCCTCAAAAGACCATTTCGGACAATAATCTGCATGGTTCTTACATGATTAGACCAAGATAATGTATGGATTTTAAAAGAGACTGTAAACTCTGAGTTGCGGTGTATCTTCCCAGAGTAGTCAGATAATGAAACTCCGATCTCATCTACTAGTTAAAAAATGACGTGTTTGTAAAATCCTATTTACAAAAATAAACATCATTTTTGTTTTATTAAAGGAGTGATAATATGTTATTAAAAAAACCACTAACGCCTTCCAGATTTAATACCAGTTCTAAAACCAAGTCAATCAGCTGTTTAAAGTTCGTGCGTCTAATCGGTACACGAATGTTTACACTCGCATCGATTGGAGTATATTGCACACGCGATCCTCGAAAACGTATCCAAAACATGCATTGTTTTTCTTACCTCTTCAAGCGTAGGTACTGAAAGTACTCAGAATACGATGTCTATTTACCTTTGCTTGCTCGGAGGGTGATGTTTTTTAAGTGTATGTTTGTTTCTTTGGCACCTTTTGTGCGTTGAAAACCCGTGGCGTTCTAGGTCAGTACCAAGTCATTTTAATGGTCTGAACTGCTAAGTAAGGTCTGATTTCCGAGACGGGCAAAGCTGAATTGTGTCTATCTAGAATTTAGCAGTAACAGACTACAGCTAAGTAAGATGTCCTGGCTCTGATTCCCGGGTTGGCAAAGTTTAATTTTCTCTATCTAAGGTTTAGCAGTAACAGCCCAGAATATGATTGGTGCTCTGTTGATGGTAGTAGGCTCGGTACCTATTAAATGGGAATTGACGAAATTCGGGTGTCTGTCTATGCTGTGGGTACACCTGTGTTACCCTTCCGGGAATATGAATAATAATAAAAGAAGCGTAATGTTGTGTTTTGTGTGCCACACCCTTGTGGCACAAATGGTTTGATGGGTTTTAACAAGTTCAGTAGGTAATATTAAATTCGTTTTCAATCCTTGAGTATCAAATGCTAATGAATTTTGAATGAACGTAGAAGTTCAGTAGGTAATATTAAATTCGTTTTCAATCCTTGAGTAACAAATGCTAATGAATTTTGAATGAACGAAGAAGTTCAGTAGGTAATATTAAATTCGTTTTCAATCCTTGAGTATCAAATGCTAATGAATTTTGAATGAACGAAGAAGTTCAGTAGGTAATATTAAATTCGTTTTCAATCCTTGAGTATCAAATGCTAATGAATTTTGAATGAACGAAGAAGTTCAGTAGGTAATATTAAATTCGTTTTCAATCCTTGAGTAACAAATGCTAATGAATTTTGAATGAACGAAGAAGTTCAGTAGGTAATATTAAATTCGTTTTCAATCCTTGAGTATCAAATGCTAATGAATTTTGAATGAACGAAGAAGTTCAGTAGGTAATATTAAATTCGTTTTCAATCCTTGAGTATCAAATGCTAATGAATTTTGAATGAACGTAGAAGTTCAGTAGGTAATATTAAATTCGTTTTCAATCCTTGATTAACAAATGCTAATGAATTTTGAATGAACGAAGAAGTTCAGTAGGTAATATTAAATTCGTTTTCAATCCTTGAGTAACAAATGCTAATGAATTTTGAATGAACGAAGAAGTTCAGTAGGTAATATTAAATTCGTTTTCAATCCTTGAGTATCAAATGCTAATGAATTTTGAATGAACGAAGAAGTTCAGTAGGTAATATTAAATTCGTTTTCAATCCTTGAGTATCAAATGCTAATGAATTTTGAATGAACGAAGAAGTTCAGTAGGTAATATTAAATTCGTTTTCAATCCTTGAGTAACAAATGCTAATGAATTTTGAATGAACGAAGAAGTTCAGTAGGTAATATTAAATTCGTTTTCAATCCTTGAGTATCAAATGCTAATGAATTTTGAATGAACGTAGAAGTTCAGTAGGTAATATTAAATTCGTTTTCAATCCTTGAGTAACAAATGCTAATGAATTTTGAATGAACGAAGAAGTTCAGTAGGTAATATTAAATTCGTTTTCAATCCTTGAGTATCAAATGCTAATGAATTTTGAATGAACGTAGAAGTTCAGTAGGTAATATTAAATTCGTTTTCAATCCTTGAGTAACAAATGCTAATGAATTTTGAATGAACGAAGAAGTTCAGTAGGTAATATTAAATTCGTTTTCAATCCTTGAGTATCAAATGCTAATGAATTTTGAATGAACGAAGAAGTTCAGTAGGTAATATTAAATTCGTTTTCAATCCTTGAGTATCAAATGCTAATGAATTTTGAATGAACGTAGAAGTTCAGTAGGTAATATTAAATTCGTTTTCAATCCTTGAGTAACAAATGCTAATGAATTTTGAATGAACGAAGAAGTTCAGTAGGTAATATTAAATTCGTTTTCAATCCTTGAGTATCAAATGCTAATGAATTTTGAATGAACGAAGAAGTTCAGTAGGTAATATTAAATTCGTTTTCAATCCTTGAGTATCAAATGCTAATGAATTTTGAATGAACGAAGAAGTTCAGTAGGTAATATTAAATTCGTTTTCAATCCTTGAGTATCAAATGCTAATGAATTTTGAATGAACGAAGAAGTTCAGTAGGTAATATTAAATTCGTCTTCAAACCCTGAGTATCAAATGCTAATGAATTTTGAATGAACAAAGAAACAATGGCGTAAATAATGACAGCTGCCAGTTTGTCGTCATGTAGGATATCAAAATGGGGGCTCAGAGAAACGATTCCAAAAAGACTTAGCTTGGATCATTAGAAAACAATAGAATAGAATACTCTTTGTTGTGCACCATAAAAACTTAAGTACAAATTATAACTCATCACATCGTATCATTCCATAGCTGGGCAAAGACTTAGCTTGCATCATCCCACTGCTGGGGAAAGGCCTCCTCATGACTTACAGTTCTTTCGATCCAGCAAAAGTGGACTACTGGTTGTTTCTTTTGTCCAGCTCGTCCCACCATCTTCTTCTGGTTCTGCCGCGACGCGATGTAGAAAATTATATAAATACCTGCTGACTGCCTAGTTTTTGCATTCGATATCGTACACAATAACTGCATAAGACTACTTGAAAAGTGATCAATTGATCATGTTTCTTTTTTTTAGTTGCTTGCATTCGTGTTTCTTTTTATTAGGTACTTTCAGGTTTTTAAAAACTGGTTCCCTTCTACGTAATGCGTTGACTTGACTCTTGTTTAGCCAGTTACGGTAATATATGTTAATAAGGGACTTTTACTAATTGATCTGTTATTTGTTGTTGAGTGTCATCAATGGAAAGGAAAGTGGTTCAGAATTCGATAACTAATTTGAGTAGGACAACTTGAAAGACTGGCCACGTAATCTTGCTAATTAATCAGTTTTGTTGTAAGGTTCTCTCAGCCTTATTTTGTTTGTCGTTAATGGAAAAGAAAGCTATTTAAAACAGATAATTAATAGACGGGAAATCACTGAGCACAGGATGTAACGAAGATAATAATAATGTAACATTTAATATTATAACATGTGATTTTGTTCAATCTAACATTCATAGAATTCGTTTTTATCTTATCTCTAACAATCGACAACATCACGTTATAGGTTTCAGATACCTTCACTTACAAACGACAGACATGTCCGACAAAATTCATTATCTATTTGAATAAACTAGCTAAACTAAACCAGCGTGAATCTAGCTACCTCGTTAGTCAAGCGCTACTTCTGAGCATAAGGTTCCGGGTGCAATTTCCAGGTCGGGCAAATGTTATTGAGTTTTTCAAGCTAAAATTGCTAAGTAGCAACTCGGGGTTCGGATGTATGTCCAATAGGCTCGCCCTCTTTTACATGTTGAACGTTATATTTATGTTAAACTGTTGCGACTTATCCCTCATGCATAGGCGTCGCATACAATGAATTTTTCAAACACCAGTCTCTCACAAATCGTAACTTTAACTTTAAGCTAGAATTAAGCACTGTGACTTTTCGTGAAGAGACAATAAATACATGTTTTTAAGGTGTAATATCTTCACTAATTACGTGATATATCTCAGCAAGTGTAAAAAAATAACTTCCCCACAATTATCCTACAAAACTCTCTACTTCATCATAACACAAACGCGTGTGCAATTTAAACCATATCGCGAGATATTGCGCTTGCACAGAGCGCGACCGCAAACCGCGGCTTCGCTCCACGCTGCGGACAGTGCCCTGTCAGTCGGTAATTGGGCTATATTGCGACCGAACAAAGACTACATCTGAAGCTAGGGGGTTATATATCACGCAGGCGGATACGGCAGGGAATTTACAGAAGAACAACTTGGACAAATTTGCGAATTTCGGATGAAATCCATAAAGAAGTTTAAATCTATTCGCAAGATCAGTGATTTGTCTAGTGTTAGTAGTCTCGAGTTCGAAGCCTAAAACAACTCGGATACATCTGACCTGATCATTTGCTTCAATGAGAAGTAAAACATTGTGAGGAAACCGGCATGCCTGAGAGACGTTTCCCATGAGCGGCATGGAAACTCTTGACACCAGGTTAGTTACTTACCACACGAAAAGACGGAGATCTGTGCCGCGTTTGGCTCTCTGATTGGTTAAAAGCTTGGAGCGGGCCAATCGGAGCGCCGAACGTCATGAACGTGTCGAACGCGTTAACGTAAAACAAACTCGCACTAGGCACTCTGATTTCGCAAAGAATATCGATGTCACGACAGTGTTTCTTTTGTTGTCCAATACTTCGTTAGAGTAGGTAATTTACACTGACTAACTTTTAGGCAATTTCTATGACTTTTCTGGTGATGTTATTGTAAAGCGATGTAGGATCCAAAGCACATCCTGCATAGGTAAGGTATGTATACTACCTACATTCTAGACAAGCCTGTGCTTAGCAGTTGGATGCAGAGGTCTACGGTACTATGATTAAGTGGTAATAAAGCCCATGTTAAAGCATAATTAATTGTTAATATACATGCTTAATTTTGATTTAATGGCCGATAGTTTAATTAAGATTTTATAGCAGCGAAAGCTAATAATAGTCCTCATCAACTTTGAGAGTAAACAAAACGTTAAGCAGTATATTTTTACAACACGTATTAAAACAACATTTGTTTATTTAGAAAGTATTAAAAATCGCGGTGACCTTTTCACAACGTCCCAATGAAAATATATTTGCGAAAGCGTGTTATAATCAATCAAGATAAAACATTGTTAAGGTATAAGCTGGTACGATAACGAGTATTTAGATAATCCTGGTGGGGAATAATAGACTTTAATGCCTTGATAATGAACTGGCTTTGTCGAACATTTAAAATATTAATTAGATCTGAAACTGAGACGGGGTGAGCGGATAAGCTTCGAAGGGCGACCTGTTGGCAAAGTTATACCTACTCATTATCAATTTAGCCGGTTCCACGGTTCACGGTTGAACATGGGTTTATTATACGTAAACATTATAAATTTTATATGTCATGTTAACATAGAAACTATATGACACAGAAAATGAATAGTACCTACTTAAATATATATCAACTTTACCAAAAAGAAAGTTACGACTCTAGATGTCTGTCATAAAACCTCAAAAATCTAACTGCCAACGATTTATGGTGTCGTTCTATTTTCAAAACTTTGTGTTCTACCATTTTTAGCAGCTGTCACTTTTTTTCAATGAACGTAAATTACAATAGAATTGCGAACAGCTAACTAAAAACTAAAGAGGAATAATATTTGTTTAATAGTTTTCCATTCTGCAGGCCTAGCCATATTACAAATTCTATTTCTATTCTGTTGCGACAATAGAGAGAAAATGGCGTATATGGAATCAGCTGTTTGTCAACTGTCAAGCCTGCTGGTTACGCTGAACTTTCTTTATTTTCAAGAAGCTTTTACATCTTTGTCTGCAAAAGCCTGGATCGATATTTTATGAATTTATTGCGACTATTTCGTAGATTAGTACTGGCAAAGACATTACATACTTAAAATGTTCTATAATAAATATGTAATGTCATCACGAACAAAATTTTCATCCGATACTTGTGTCCTAGTCGATTAGTCTATTTTAGTACGCTCTGCTGCCGCTCCAATATACCTATATTATGCTAGATGGCGTTACTGAGACACGGGATCACAGTCTTCCTATGACAATTCTTCGCATGTTCTTTCTATATATTATATTATTATATATTTTACTTTCTTTTTTTTAATACTTTGTTTTCTTGGGTGTGTCCATGGCATCACAACGGGCCCTATCAGAATAACAGCGCTGCGATATATATATTTTTAAATGTCGCAGCTAATGCTGAGATAGGCGCCTTTTTGGTCTCGCACAGGTATTTTTATTATTATTTTTTTTTACTTTTGTCATTAGTTTTTAATCTTTTCTTTTTTTTTATCTGTAGGTATTTCTGTTCTTTTGTTTTATGTAACTGTGCGTCCAAATAAAATATTTTCTTTCTTCCTTTCTTTCTTTCTATAGTATCTTAAACCTCTTTGAGTACCTACTAGTAAATAACTAGACTACTGCAAATTCCCTGCCTGTGTTTCAATCAGATAATAAAGCACCTACTTTAAGGGCTAGTGGGCGGTGCAAAGGACATAATGTTATCTCATAGGGCTATTTTGGTAACTGACGGGTTGTCCTATTGACATAATTGCCGTATTCAGAAGTCCTTTAACGCTAGGAATTGGAGGTTTAATCTTGATGGGACAGAGGTCCTTGATTCTAAGAAAAGTCGGGAATGGAATATTTCGTATGGACTCTTTGAATGGTAGATGAAGGTCCTGGGTTTCCGATGCCCAAGGTAGGTAAGCTTCAGGAAATACACAGTGGCAACAAGGTATCTTCGTATTTGTGCTCTATGTGACGGTACTGTTTGAGTTGTAAGGTTTTATGGTGTACAGTCAAGAGTATTCTATTCCCGGTTTGTAAAGGCAATAGACGGCTTTCGAATGGTATTGATATCGGGTCTAGTTCATAATATCGACGATCACTACATCGATGGTCGCTGCATCGAAAACGTTCCATCGACGGGTTAATGTATCGACAGTACCTACCCCAAATCGATGGTACGCTACTTCGACAGTACCCTAAATCGTTGGTACGCTACATCGTTAGTACACTAAAACGACGGTATGCTACATCGACAGTAAACCAAATCGTTAGTACGCTACGTTTTAGTGTACTAACGATGTAGCGTACTAATGATTTAGGGTACTGTCGATGTAGCGTACCATCGATTTGGGGTACTGTCGATACATTGGCCCGTCGATGAAACGTTTTCGATACAGCGACCATCGATGTAGTGATTGTCGATATTATGAACTAGACCCATTGATATCTGGCATATTGTGGTTCTAAAAACTGGAGAAACTTAACGTTCCTGAGAAAAGTACCGGTATAAGTCTAAAATTAGGTAAAATGCGTGTCAGTCAACTACTGTCTCTCTAATATCTTTGTATTCTGAATTAGTGTTATTATTATTATTCCGTTTATTTATTGTGATTTCTTACTTAATACATTTTTAAATATTTAAATATAAAAAAAAAACATTTAAAAATATAAAAAATAGTAGCCCACCGGTATCGGGAACAGGGTCCAAGCTACCGGCGGTCAGGGCTCCAGGGAGAGGAATCGCCTAACAATGCGAGCCGTGTCCAGAAGCACTGCTTTCTGAATCAAACGCTTGATCCAGCCGCCCAACGAGAGCCTCTTCAGGTATTGGTCGAGGCTCTTTGCTATTAAGCCATTGGCAGACACGACTATCGGCACAATGATTGCTGAGTCCACATCCCACATGTCGACAACCTCGCGAGCCAAATCAATATACTTGATTTTTTTATCTTGTTCGGCTTTCACGAGGTTCCCGTCATGTGGGACCGTTATGTCAACAAGCATTGCGCGCCTCTCGGTTCGATCCATCACCACTATATCGGGCTTATTAGCCATGATAGTCCTATCAGTGATGATGGATCGATCCCAATACAGTGTGATATGACCATTTTCGAGAACTGGGTCGGGCACATACTTGTAGTACGGCACTTCCGAATCCACGAGGTTGTATTTCAGAGCTAGTTGCTGATGGATAATCCTGGCGACAAGGTTGTGTCTATGCAAGTACTCTTCGTTAGCTAAGCGAGAACACCCAGAGATAATGTGTCGGATTGATTCTCCTGGACGGTGGCATGCCCGACAGATGTCAACCGTGCCATCTTTCACAATAAATCTCCGGTAGTTTCTCGTCATAATAACTTCATCCATAATTGCACAGACAAAACCTTCGGTTTCCCCAAAGAGGTCACCGAAACGCAGCCAGGACACGGACGCTAATTGGTCTACATCAGGCCCATGAAGGGCCCGGAAAAAACGTCCGTGAAGCTCCTTGCTCTGCCATACTTCCCTGCGATCGTTAGTGTCAAGCACTACAGGTTTGCGCCAGTTCTCTTTCGCCAAGGAGAGCGGTGTGAGGCCCTTGTCTACCGCGACCACATCTCGATGCATCCCCACTTCGGCTTTTAGGAAATATTCCCTGAGACTGTATATCTCGCGATTGTGGAGAGTCTTGGCGTTTAAAAAGCCTCGACCTCCACATTTTCGCGGGATATACAGTCTCATAACCGACGATCGTGGATGATGCATTCGATATGCGGTCAGCATTGTGCGGACCCTCCTATCCAGGGTGTCAAGCTCTGTTTGAGTCCATTTGAGTATGCCGAAGGAGTACATCAAGACTGGCATGACCCAACCGTTGAAGGCGCGCACCTTGTTCCCGCCCGACAAAAGACTATTAAATACTTTTTTCAGGCGGCCAAAGAAACGCTCCCTCAACGATTGCTTCATATCAGCAGTGTTAATGCCTAACGCCTCCGACATACCCAAATACTTATAGGTTTCGATCGGAGAGAGGGCTCTAAGGTTTATGGAATCCGAGAGTTGGGTTCCCACGGATTCCACAATCTCCCCTTTCTTTACATGCATAACCGCACATTTGTCCACACCAAAATCCATCCTGATGGCGCTACTAAAGGTTTCAGTTACCTTTAGTAGCTCCATCAGTTGTAAATTGTTGGGGGCAAAGAGCTTTAGGTCATCCATGTAAAGAAGGTGGGATATAACCTGACCACCTCTCTTCAATCGATAGCCTAGACCTGAATTCTCCAGCAGTGTGCTTAGAGGATTCAAGGCTAGGCAGAACCAAAGTGGACTCAAACTGTCACCCTGGAATATGCCTCGCTCAATCCTAATCGGTTCGCTGTTCCCCTGGATCTGTCGACATCCTGGATAGCGAAGAACCGTCCTCCACTGCCCCATACACGTTTTCAGGAAGGTGCGTAGAGTTGCATCAACTTTATACAATTCCAGCACCCTCGTGAGCCATGTATGCGGCACGGAGTCATAGGCCTTCTTATAGTCTATCCAACATGTTGACAGATCCTTTCGGGAACGGCGTACCTGTTGGCTAATGGTCATATCAATGAGGAGCAGCTCCTTAGTACCACGGGACCCGTTCCTACATCCATTCTGAGAGGCAGACATGACAGAGTTGTTGTCTATATGTTGATTAATTTTAGTTCTCAGAATGGATGTAAGAACCTTATAGACCGTCGGTAAACAAGTTATTGGTCTATAGTTTTTGGGTTCCGCAGTACTACCTGATTTGTGGAGCAGGTGGGTTATTCCTGTCGTTAGAAACTGGGGCAACGACCCTGTCTCCAAGGCTGACTGGAATCGAGATGCCAAACAAGCGTGGGACCTTTGCAGCCATTTTATCCAAAAATTGTGCAGTCCGTCCGGCCCTGGAGATTTCCAATTGGGCAACGGACGAACTGCACGGGCCACATCTTGGGGGCTGATGATTATTGCCTCCATTTCTGGTATTGGATCACACACTTGCTCGACCTCCCGAGTCCAATCACCCTCAGTGTGACTGACAGGCACCGACCAGATGTCGCGCCAGAACGAAAACATGGCATTGTCATCAGGTAGGCGCGTATCAGTCACACTTGGTTCTGGTTGCTCCCAAGCCCTATAAACCCACCTTTCATTGCTTTGGAATGTGCGATTCTGAGTGTACCGCTCCACCCGCCGTTTATACCTACGAATACGGCTTGCCCATGCATACACCTTCTGCTTCAGGAGGTCGATGCGCTCTGTGACACGGGACATGTAGTCTTGGGGACTGACATTAGTCCCCGAAAATGCCCGTCTCACAAAGCGCATTACTCTTGGGCGAGTGTTACCTTCTCTGAAGCAGATTAGTTTGCCGATTACTGCTCTGGCCTCACCGATACGACGCTCAATCCTGCACTGCCAAGCCGCTACAGCTGGCTTTGGTCGCGTAGTTCTGTCATTAGAGAATTTGACGTGAGCTACGCGACATGCCGCTACGGCTGCGCAGTACAAGATTGAATGAGCATCAGCGAGGTCATCACAGTCGTCAAAATACTTTGACAACTGCGAATCCAGAGCAGCCACCAGCGCCCTATTTTTATTATGCATGGGCAAACGAGGTAAGCGTGGTCTAAGGTCGAGCGGTATGAAGCGATATTCCCGAAGCGCACTCTCCAAAGCGCTCCTCAATTCCTCACTGCATTGCGTACTTACATTTGTAACCCTGTCATCACATCCTTCGTCAACACAATTGGATGTTAAAATGGACTGTGGTGGTACCACAGTCTGTGACGGAGGAGCAATGACACGGTTACCTTGCATTTCCGTGCGGAGGCGATCAAGCGCAACGTCATCCAACATACGATTACGTTGTATGACCCGCACCTGATCCGACAGTCGTTGTGCCGATACGTTGACAGCTGGTTCAAGCACCTGAAACAGAGCGAGCATCCGGACACGGTACGCGGTCAGATTACTTCCTCCCTCTGTAGCCCCATAGTATGAGCGCATGACATTTTCGTTAATGGATTGCGTCCATCTCATGCGCTGCACACTTCCGCCGGGAGCTGGGACCCTGTCAGAGGCCGGTGGGCCTCGAGGTCCTAAACCGTCCGGCGGCCGGTGTCCTCTTCGTCGACGTGTAGGTGTTGGTGACGTCGGCGGGGAAAAATACTCGTCGCTGGAGCTCGACGCGGCTGCAACCGCCGGTGGCACAGATGATCCGGTGTCCGGCGGCGGCGAGGCGGAGCTAAGCGACGAGTCCGGGGTTGGTAGGCGTGCACGTCGTGAAGCAGCTCTAGTTATCATTTTAAATCACTCATTTTTCCTGTAAATTTGTTGTATTATGTGACATGTGTCACTTTTCCTTCTGGTTTTTCCAATATTTTGCATCTTGTATATTTTGTTGATCGCGGAGTTCTAAATGTATTTTCTCTGCATATTATTCTTTTTGTAAATTTTGAGTTTTGGTTTGTTTGTAGTAATTTTGCGTGTAAAACAGTTATATCAAATATTATTGAAGATTTTTTTTTAGATGAGTCTTATGACAGTCAGAGTTGCCAGCTTATTATTATTATTATTATTTAGCCCAAATTGTCCCACTGCTGGGCAAAGGCCTCCCTCCATTCCTTCCATCGGTCGCGATTCTGCGCCACCTCTCTCCAATTCGTGTTCATCTTACAAAATGCCATTAACTTATTAATTACCCGTGGAGGTCGGGAGGTGCTACTTACATCACTGTCTACCCAGGCATGGTGTTAAATTCCAGTTTTTTTTAATAAAGTTAATAAGTAAGTGTATTTTATGTGAATTAATTTCTGTTACATGTAAGTAAGTGCTACTTTCGAGACACTCAACACCAAAAAGAAACCATAATAAGTGGATAATCTTGACTGATTTTATCTGCATGTCGTAATCTGATATTTGACTTTCAATAATTGTTTAAACTTTTATGTAATGAGCGGTGATTACGACAAAGGTTCAAAAGGTGAGTTGGCCAATAACAAGGTATTTTAAAACCTTAATTTAAGCATGAAATCGACACTGTGTGTGTAGGTCTCAACGAAAGTGGCCGAAAATAGTCATGTAGGTAGGTACATACGCATGTACAGACGCCAGCACGTCAAGTTACCCCAAAGTGTCAAATTTTGCCAATTGAATATGAACCTTATTCTGTTTTAATAAAGTTGAAAAACGATCAAAGAAAATTAAACACATTGGGGTAACTTGATGTGCTGGCGTCTGTACCTTAATAATAATACCAGCCTGTTAATATCCCACTGCAAAGCAAAAACCTCTTCTCATACAGAGAAGGGACGAGCATTGATCACCTCGCTTGTTCAAGGTGGATTGGCGATTTCTGACTTATATTAAGTAAGTACAAGTCCAGGTTTCCTCGCGATGTTTTCCTTCACCGTTGACAATGATGTCTTTAGGATAAACTAAAAGGGCCGTAAAATAGAAACAATAAGCCAGTATACACTACTACAATATACAATACATTTCGGGCCATATAAAATTCATGACACAAAGGTATGATGAATTAAGGTAGGTACCTTTCCTAAAAAACTTGCTACCGTTTTTATGTTGGCTAGCAACGCGGCCCGCTCCATTACCAAATATTGTTTCAAAGTCAATAACACAGGTTCAATGACTTTTTAATTAGAAGTTTTTTTCTCACTTACCTCCGTATGAGTAAGTTACGTTAGTGGAAAGGCAGCTGCTGGTGTCAGATTGCAAGCATTGCTATTGACAGAGAATGAGCTGCACTTAAAATATAGTGTTTCAAAGAAAACTGGTAATTTTCCCTGATCGCATATCCATATAGATAGGTATTACCATAAAATTTAAGAAATGGAAAAAAACACATAATCCGACTTTAGTAGGTATTCTCCGAAGGGTTAAGCACAGGTTTTACCGATGATACATCCTTATTTGACCAGTTATATCCCTTGTAATAAGGGGCGAGCCATTAGCCACAAACCGAGCTTTAACTCAAAGTGCTACTGAAAATATTCTTGATGGGAAATCCCTCCAACACTTTGCCAGACCCGGTAATCAAACCCAAAACATAGTGCTCAGCAGTAGCGCTTCCAACCACTAGACAAACGAGTCAGTTTGAATGAAAAAAAAAACAACTCAAATCAATGCAGTAACGACAAACTACGTAGACTGGTCGTCTTATTACAATATGTTTATTTATTTAAATATCCTCAAGGCTGTCAAGCTCTCTAGTCACTAAAAACCACAAAACTTCTACAAAACTATTAGTCAAAGGTCACCGGATGATCATACACTTGTTGAGATTTCACTCTCATCACAGTGTCATCAGCAAATAGGTTTGTACACCATTAGTGGGGCCAATGACATCGGCTGGGCGTTCACCCCATCATCTGACCGCATGTTTATTATGCTCACGGTATTCCTATTGTGAATTATTTACAATGAAAACTATGGTAGAAATTGTTGTGACATTTTATATAAAAAAAAACTAACTAAAGCAGTGGTATTTTAATGGTGCCAAGTCATCGGTCTCGAGTTCGAACCCAAAGCACGCAAATCTGGCTTTTTCAGATTCATGAACACACGGCTACACATCAAGCTATACATTTGGACAGTTTACAATGACCTCGCATTGTACGAAATCCTATATCATGCAAGATCAGCTTATACTGGAAATGCATAGCTTGATGTGTGGCCGTGTGTACGTACGATACTTACCCAATATCTAAATTTGTTAACCGTAATGTTGGGCGTAGAATTTTATACTGTCACCAAGTTACATACTTTTTACCTATATTATACAAATAAATTACCTACTTCGACTTTATAATTATCACATGCTTTAAAAACGGTAAAGGAAAACATCGTGAGGAGACCGGCATTCCTGAGAGTTATTTCTCATCGGCATTTGAAGCCATGGCAGAGGAGACCCATGTGCGACATAAACTTTGATACCAGGTTATTCACTAACCACACCAAAATAAGAAGTTTTGTTTCTAATAAAAAACCTAAATAAAATCACGTTACAATTCAGATGACTCATATGTATTTCATCGCTCTTGAACTTTCCGAAGATATTTCGCGGTTGAAAGTACCGTTATTAATTAAGTGACTAATAGATGCAATTTTGACGTCAGCATCGTTCGACTCTTGCGATCATTTCAAAGTCAAACTCTGATTTATTTTCCTAGAAATGCCACAGACTAATTAAAGTGCGGCACAAGTCAGTGCCACTTCCATGAAGTTCTAAATAAAATTATTTTTTCTGAACTATGACCTAAGATATAACTTCCATAGAATTCATATAGAAAGTCAAAACAAAGCCAGTAATGGGAGTTGAGTAGTTTGTTAACACCTACAGCTTTCCCACATGTGTTTCCAATGATTTATATAGATGACCAAAAATATTGTATTAATTAGAGCCCGCGATGGATTGGATTAATTATCTTGGACTTTTATGAATTTCTTGATTGATACGTTTGAAATATAGAATTGATGAAGCACAAATATAAACTTAATTGTTGAAAACAGTTAGGTGCTGACGTAAACGAGAGCCAAACAGATGCTATTGAGCGTGTTGGTAATCGGGAATCTATGGTTTAGGTCAAACATCATCGCTTACCATCAGGTGAAATAGAGGTCAAACGCGTGTCTATAAATAATAAAAAAAGACTACGACGTGGTATCAACCTCACGTAAAATGGTTAGGCATATCACAGCCATCGCCCCGCGCGCGCTTATTGGTAAAATCAAATAGCGCGCGCTTCCCCTGCGGTTTCCCTTAACACATTTTCGCTAAGGAAGTGTTAGTAAAAATAATTAGGCCACTGCTATTATAGGAGATATTTAGGTAGACTGTGACATCATTGCGAATTCAATTCTCATTAGGCTAGTTAATTAAACAGTGTTTTAGCTAATGACCGCGATATTATGTATAGCTACCTGAGATAGTGCAGGAAATTTAGGC
This sequence comes from Euplexia lucipara, assembly GCA_921972225.1. Classification (NCBI taxonomy): domain Eukaryota; kingdom Metazoa; phylum Arthropoda; class Insecta; order Lepidoptera; family Noctuidae; genus Euplexia; species Euplexia lucipara. The sequence goes on along the minus strand of OV179167.1, from coordinate 7,591,032 downwards.
CAGCGATAATGCATGCGCTTTAAACCAATTACTGAGTTAGGGTGAGGCCTCATTATCCTCAGGTTGTAGATCAAACAGAACCTATTGACATGTATGATGACGACAGTATTGGAACACTGGTAATAGCTAACACGACATCAAATTTTTCATTTCAAATTAAAAATGCCAATTTAGTCCAAGTTTGATTAATTTCTTTAATTTATTTCGGATCTGGTTTATATTATTATGGAAAGGACATTAATTTCCTCTAATGGCCATTAAAATCGATCCGAAAGACACCTTGATGGCTTTTGGTATGAAATATGTATTGTTATTTAGCGATGTAGTTCAATCGGGTGGTTATTGTTCGACATAACTGTCAGTGGTATCATTAAATAAGCTAGGTTAAGACATTATTAATGAGAGGCGTTGATAAATAAGCCTCGCATGTGCGTTTATCGAAAATATCGTGATTGCCACGCATCGGTGTCGTCGCGTGACGTACCACTATAATGAACGAGTTGACAAGTCAGATAATTAAACGCAATGAGAGCACTAACCATAATAGTGCAGAGTATGGCAACACTCCTTGTTATGATCGATAGCTCGCCTAGGCAATTCAACTTTATGTATGAAGATATAGGGTCTGTAATCCAATAAAGGTGTTCGCTGGTAATGATGATAATGTTGCCGTGTGTAAATATGGTTTACATACAAAGTATGAATGAAAACTTTTTAGTGATTCTGTATTGGTAATAGGATTATAGGAACAAGAAGGTTTTTAAGAAATGGTGTGGTATCAGGTGATATTGCAAAGAGACTTTAGATGCTATAGAGGGGACAAGCGAAGAAGTGTCATTGAAAAACTATGATCCCTTGTCTCAGTAACGCCATCTAGTATAATTATATGTATATTGGAGCGGCAGCGAAACGTACTAAACTAGACTAATCGACTTGTGTCTCCTAGCAAGTATTGAATGTCATTGGGTGATTGTAAATCAAACATTTCTTTTATCCGATTTCAATTTTGACTTTCCAGTACCTATAGGGACGGCTCGTGATCAAAACTTAAGCGTTATATTGTTCTGTGTTTAAAAAAAAGTTAAACATCATCAGGTCATATTCTTTTCCTAACTATGTACTTACGTTTGGTTAGGCTTCCAGTCTAACCGGATGTATGTGAACACCAGTAGGTACCTAATGTATGTGACCTCCACAATCTAGTTGCAGGATAACATGATACCTCTTTGTGAGACTAATAAAACCATAGAGTCAAAAACAATTTCTGAGGTTCCAATAGAGTCACTCTGAGATACAACTTAAAACAATAGGCTAGTTGACAACATTTTTGTTTGTAGTCCCTCATCGAGATTAGGTAAGTAGGTACTAGAAAATTCAACAAATATTTTTTTCTTTTTTCACTTAATCAAAAGATAACGGCTAGACATCAAGTCAAAATGTCACATGACGTCACTATCCCGTACAGTTTTAAGTATACTGAACTATGATGTCACAAGCCCTTTCTCCTAAATTTTAATGCGCTTAATCTAAGTAGGTTCCCATCAATTTGAAAAAGCTAAAAAAAATACTTGTGTATTATTTTTGAATATAACTGACGGGCAACCTATAGAAATATAATTTTGATATTCATACACCATTCACATTCCTATTGGTTCGAAAAACTAAGATTCATAATCAGAGAGTCACTACTTTTGAACCAAGATCTTCATTAGTTTTACATACACTATTGTTATTATAATTCAGTGTCCTATTTTTTCAATGTTACAACCTCATAAAACGATACTGTTCAAAAATCTGTTTTAAGCAATCTAACTAAGTATCAGTCATTAAGAAAAAAAACATGAGTTTGTAATTGGTTGAATTACAAACTCATGTTTTTTTTCTTAATGACTGATTTAGTTAAATCAATAAAGTTTAGTCTGAAGTTACAGTCAATCTTCGAAACTTACGAAAACCGAAAAAACCTTCCACGTTCATTACAAAAGAATTTCTTCAAATCATGCACAGGCTGAGCCGCCAATCCGCCGCTATGAAGCAACCTAATAGGATGTGCTGGCATTGGCGGAAGCGGTTACTGCCACGCGACGTTGCGTTGCGCCTGAGTTCACTAAATGGTAACATGGCGGGCGCAGGCTGGTTGCGTAACGCGGGACGACCAGGGTTCCGGTTTATCGGATGCATTGTGTGGTCAGTACTTTGAGGTTTATTTTTATGAAGTACTTTTAAACTTGAGTATTTCGAAATCAAAAGTCATTCAAATTAGGCTGAGAATCAGCACGTTTGAACGTCAAAATTTATGTTTATAATATTACTTTTAAATTTACATTAACCTACGTACTAAATTAACTTTTTTGGAACACATCATTGTGCGTACAGCTGAGGAGTGGAATTCCTAGCCGGAGTTGGTGTTTCCTGATAACTACAACCTAGGGGTATTTCAGTCAAGAGTGAATTTGTTACTTCTAGGCAAGTGTCCTTCATAGTCGCCCACATCATCGCTTACCATCAGGTGAATACAAACCTTAAGACAGTCCCCCAAAATGCCCGTCCTTCACTACTTACAAGTGTTTTAATTGTGTATGATGAAGTTTTTGCCTAGATGTGGGAACTAACAAGAAACCCATCAGGATAGTAATGAGGTAAAAGCTACGTGGGACTTCCTATATTCCAAGAAGGAAAATCGTTGTAAATGTATTTTAGATTCCTAACTATCCAATTAACTATACTTAGACGGTATGTACTTCAATGATTGCCTAGAATTAATAAAACCCTGGGTTTATTAGGCATAGTGCAAAGCTAATGCAAAAGAAGGTATCCTTCGTGTCATGGACAAAGGAAATAGCCATAATAACAGGATGCACGCGCTCTTTGAAGAGGATGGGTCAATCATAGACTACCAGAGACCGTTAAAATGAATAATGATGATACATAAAACAGTACAATTAAATACTTAATTAGTAGTCGAAACTGCCGCAGCTATTTATCAGATATCAAACACGAAAACCATCTCGCTTCAATTATACCCCAGTGAAAGAGCCATGCATCTACGTGACTACTATAAACTAGTAAGTATTAATAAAATAAAAATTAATTAACCAATAAAAAGTAAAACTTTAAATAAATGTTTCTTAGTTTCATTAGTTAATGAGCAGTAAACGTTTTGTTACAGCTTTCGATACAAAGCCGGTGTCTATCAACACACATGTTTGGAACACAACTGCAGACGTAGTCGTAAAAACAGAATGAAATAGGCACGACATAAAATCGTACTATATCAACATACTTCCCACAGCTAAACCACAGTCGACCTTACATTATGTACGCAGGCGAAGCATTCTAACCGAATTTAATATGCACCAAACAGAGAGCTACGGTCTACGTAAGCTTGCAGATCGACTGCATTTAGTGCAACGCGAAGCACTTCTAAAACCAGCCGTCTAATAGCAACGATGCCACATTTCAACCGCAGCAAAAAAGGCAAATTAAATCTGGCAGCACAAGGACAGGTTTAAAAAGAGGGAACGGGACAGCGATATCATCGTAGATGGCATCTAGGCGAGTTAAGGCGAGACAAATCGATTTAAGCGCAGCCCGTTAAGACATGAAATCGGATTGAAGACAGGGACAGAGATATCCGAGTTCCTTTGGGAAAAAAGCGTCGAGTTGCAGTCGCTTTCAAGCGACCGGGAACGGGTAAGGTCGTTGCCATGTACACAGAAAAAAAAATTGAGATCTTTTGTAAGAGATTAGCCGCCAAAAACGGGAAGTGCCTTTTTGGTAAACAAAATCTTAGCGGACGCGTGTTAAATCTGTAGACAGTATCTTATTTTCTCTGAAAAGCTCGAGGTGGAAGACTGTTACAAGCCTTGGTAAAAATGTTTAACAATTTAAAAAGTATAAGGTGTAATGGAGAGGTTTGTAAAAAACACACCGAACTTACACCCTCGTAAATGAACAGCAGCCCTAACGGGTTTTGCATCGCCCCATGTGATGGGGTCGGATTCGCAAAGGGTCCTTTAATCGATTTAGTGGTAAGTAATGTACGTACCGAGCTCACTCGAGTGGTACATTTATGTCCTAACCATAATCTCATTCTCTAGAGTTGAGTTCGTAAGCTTTACTCCGCCTATACAGAGTTAAATGAAGATTTTGAAACATATCCAAACATCTAGGGGTCGAAACACTTAGCCAGTGAATTGCCAGACAGATTTCCAAGAAAACAATACAGTAAATTTATCTGGACGAGCGATCCCGTGAACATCTCGCGACAGACTAGGCCAGTGATTTTTAGACACACACGTGATTTTTACGCGAACTATTTATAAACTTCTAATGCGAGTTAGCGATGTAGGCGAATATTTGAAGCGTGAAATTATCGACATCGATAAATAAAAAAGATAGTTACGATGTTATAAATTAGCTCGAACAAGGAAAATAGTAAATTCTGACCATGCTAAATTTACATTAGAAAACAATAGAATTTACCTTATCAATTTATCAAGGCATCATTTGGCGCAGTGCGTTCAGCAAATTTTGTCTTTTCTTGTCAATATAAGTCAATTCATAACATAAAATCACGCCCGTAATCGCCGAAGGGTTATGCAGAGGTGTACCTGTATTACTGCCACATTTCGTCAGTTATGTGAAAGTCCCATGTAAGTGGGCGAGGACATTGCCATCCACCGGGCAAAAATCCAGACTCCGGGCTACTACTGAGATATTCCAAATGGAAAAACTCAATAACACTTTGTCCGACCCGGGGAGTGAACCTGGGACTTCATGCTATACACTAGATCAACGAGGCAATCAATTCAACCTCAGAATATTCAAAATTAATCCCGAGGGTACTTATACCAAATCACGTTTTTACTAAACCAAAGGTTAAGATCTACAAAGCTTTAAAGGTCCCTATTACAGTATGTAACAGAATTAAGTTGATGAATACAATAACGCAATAAATAAACATCAGTGTCTATTCTAAAGCAGTATTTGATTAATCATCTTGTTTTTGCTTTTCCACGCTAATTATAACACACTAGCGCTTCTTCAAACGCACAATGGTGTACTTACATATGAATTATTTATCTCAAGTCTCAAGGATGCTTATTGTTTGTAATTTAATGTGTTAAAATAAAGTTTTGAGAACAAAAGGGTTGACAATAGGTTATGATTGGTTTTGGCTTATTATGAGGCAGAATAAACATGAAATAAACATCAACATAATATGTGGTGGAGGTCGCAATATACATAAAGCTTTATGATGATGGCGAAGCAATGTTCCGTTGAAAGGGGACCTCTGTTACTGGTTGAGATTGGGAAGTCGTATGCTAGAATAATCTGTCCGAATTGCTATTGAACTTATCGATAAAATGAATATCGACATTTGTGCATCCCAATTATCTAAAATTATCGTCAGTCGACGCTCAAAGCTGAGAGAGAATGGATATGTTTCCCATTTTTATGAACTCAGTTAATTTTCCACTGGGAAAAATAGCAGAAGTAAATCTGCAGTAGTGTTTTAAAAACAAAATAGTTTTGAGGAACATTTCATTGTGACATCTTAACGATTAATTGAATAAATCCAGTGTCGTAATTAATGTGAATAAATAATTTCTCCATTCATTACAATTTTCATTAAGTTATTTTAAGAAATACATAAATAATAATAGGTGTGCGCGTGCGTCGGTATTGACGTCACGGATCCACGGTATACAGTTACCAGTTTACAGAACAAGATTCTTTAGAAAAGCGGAACAGTTTCAGATTTCACATAATAGTTACAGCATCTTAAAATAACGTTACTGGTTAAATCTAAAATATAACAATTTCGTGCCACTGTTTTGTTTAGTGAAGGAGTTGTGGAAAACAATATTCAACATATTATAACATACGGTTTTTCTTCTAAGCGTGTCGATGGCAAACATAGACACTAAATATTACAAATGATTATTTTTGGACCAGTATACAACCACGGCAACACTATCTATCATACAGTAGGTAATTCATAAATAAATTAAGTTTTTTTTTCATATTATAAACTAGTAGCTTGACTGCAATCCCACCTGATGGTAAGCAGTGATGCAATCAATGATGGTGAAGCGCACTAGTTTATTAAGAGCCAATGAAGAATAAATGAAATCTGATTATATGCTTTTCTTAACATTTGCATTAAGGCAAAATTCTCTTGCACGCTGACAATTTGTTTTTTATGTATATTGAGCACCAATGTGATTATAATTATCAATTGTTTTAAATCACTGAATAGTTTCATATAAGACAGAAGCTCATGGGCATGTGATGTGAAGGAGTAAGGATCTTTTTGTAAGAAGTTTTTGAATATGGGGGGCTACTAAAGTAGAGGAAGACCAAAGAAACGATGGATCGATTGGGGTGAAAGACGATATGGCTAGAAAGAAGGTGAGATAGCGAAAACTTGAGATGTATGGAAGAAGAAGACATGCAATAGGATGGTGATGTTGGTGATAAGACCAAGTTCAATCAGCTGGCAAACACGATGTCTGCGTATCCGGATTTAAAATAAAAGAACGTAAGGAAATTTCTAGCGCTCTTACTTTTTGCATTCCCTTTGCGCTAAAGAATTGTTACTAATAGCTCTGTACCAACATCGGTACGATTAATTACGTCATTACTTACAAAACAACATCGTGGCAACGACTGCACCCCCTGATTAACGCTTTCATAGATCAAACCGTGTCAAACTGTTTGCCAATACATGATCAATAGTTTGTACAGCTTCAGAGTTACGTTGGCTGTTATAACATTTATTGCAGTGAATTATATGAGGGATGCAAGAGATAATATATTGGGTGCGTTTTTTTTTAATAACTCACATTGTTTTTTGATATTATGTATGTAATTAAAACTAAACTTCGTTCATGAAATAAACAAATATATAATTTCTGAAAAGTTAATTTCAGTACGGCACGGTACTCGGTCTCCGTAACGAGTTTTTTTTTTAAGTTCGCCATTTGTCTCCAAGCGACATTGTGTAAAGCCTTAATACAAAAGGGACAATAAATCAATAGCGTCATACAACTTACTAAGTCATAAATTAATATTCAAAACACCGTGTCATGTCTTCCAAAGTAGATATATGTAACTTCTTAATCATTGACCACAATATAATGCCGTTTTTTCTTCTTGGTCGATCTCAAGGCCGAGTATCATGCGATTTAGTTGCCAAGTACGTTCAAGGAAACGGTAGCCAGGGCGTTGGCACGAGTTCCTCAAAGCTAGTATTGCGATAACGCTATTTATCGGCAGTTAAGCTCTTTTATGGTAAGTATAACATTGCGAGTTAAAAGAATATGCTTAGATTCTAGTGTATTGATTTTTAAGTTACACTTTTGTAGAAGTTTGTTATACGTAACATTTGTCGATAAGTACATTTTTAAACCAATTAAACTGGTGTACAGACGCCAGCACGTCAAGTTACCCCAATGTGTCAAATTTCTTTGATCGTTTTTCAACTTTATTTCAAACTGAATAAGGTTCATATCCAATTGGGAAAATTTGACACATTGGGGTAACTTGATGTGCTGGCGTCTGTACATTTTTCAAACTTGCTGGATTTCTTGACGCCTATTACGTGTTATTTATTTTTAAATGGTTAATTAATGTAAACAGTTAGAAAGCGAGCAAACTTTATCGGAATTAGCTGAAATATTTAATTAGAAACAGAAACAGGTTGCCGTCTTCAATTTGTTGTTTCATAAAGGCAACTGGGGCTCGTCTTTACCTAGTGCGAATTTACTTTTCACCATGACATACATATTAACAAACAAAGAGTGTTAAGATTTTAAAGCTGTCTTTTATAACTTCCTTACTTTTCTCACTTTTTTGCTTTGAGATTCAAAATCCCGACAGTTATTTGTAGATACATAGATATATGAGAACATAGAATCAACCAAATGTGCATGTAGATTGTTTAAACAAAAATATAGGTACCTATATTTTTGTTTACTGTACAGTACTACCATGCTTGACCTTATAGCGTTCAAATATTCTTAAAATTGAAGCTACAATATTTGAATTGTTTTCACCGAAGGCCACAAGGAAGAGATTTGTAGGGCGTTATTATGTTTCTCATGATTGTCATTAGATGTCGCTTTATTCATTTTACTTACCAACAAACTGGCCTTAAGTAAATTTGATCGAATAGTATTATCAATTCGCGCTCAAGCTACAGGTATATTCGTGAATGTCACTATGTGGATGTATTTTTCTATTATTTTCCTCTTTTCAATTATTAGCGGTTTTCCGGTCCAGCCGTTCGGGCAATGGCTTTGTTCAATGAGTCGTGTTAAATTAAAAATGATTAAAATTAGGTTGAAAATAGAGCTATGTTATTTTTTTATCCCAGCTAACAGTTTCACTATAAATACCCACTAATTCATTGAATTAGTCGCCAAGCAGTGGAACTTATTATTTAACTGAACCGGTAAAATAATTTTGCAGATCGATATTCAAAAGATAACACCGGTCGAGATATAGACTGGCTACAAACTGGCGACTTTTCGACATGCTTTAATAAAACTGGCAAGAGGAACTCTAAAAATAAACCCATGAAAACTGGGGTCTGAATTGACTGGCCTGTTGGTCTAGTAGTTAGTGGCCCTGACTGCCATGCCGGAGGTCGTGGGTTCGATTCCCACCCAGGACAAATGTTTGTGTGATAAGCACGATCATTTGTTCTGTGTCTGGGTGTTATTTATCTATAATATGTATGTATTTAGAAATATAAAAGTATGTTTATCAGCTGTTTAGTACCCATAACACAAGCTCTGCTTAGCTTGGGACTAGATGGCGTAGTGTGAAAGTCGTTGAATATTTATATCTTTTTTTTTTATAATTCCTATGTTTTTTTTTCAAACTAAGTCTGCTGTTACCAAGCGAAATTAAATGCTACTCCATATTATTCACAATGGAAAATTTACAATCATACTAACACACAACATCATGCAAGTCATTAAGCTCATAATACCAAGGTCCAATGCGTAACGAACACGATACGAATACGTCGAACGCATCGTGCGTACGATTCGCAACTCCTGCGCAGTCTCCAGTATGCAATCAATCTTAACTATGATCTTTTGAGATAGACAATGGCGATGTCCAAGCGAATTTCGTATAACAATAGCGGGGTGTGCGGAGCGTGAAACACTTTCCAAGTTGCGCAAGCGACGATCATGCGATTTTTGACTAATCCTATGTGTATTGTAGAACAATGGTCATGGTTGTCAGTTCATCAATGCCAGCGAAAAACTTGAGCATATGGGCTTTTGAAAACTAACTTTAATAAACATTAAAAATGCTTTTGACGAAACCGTGGCTGTCCTTATTCATCCCACATCTGGAAGTTGACCTCCCACATGTGTTCCAGCTAAGTATTTTTTGTGATTGCTTTTTAATTTAATTACAAAGGGTGGACACTGGACAGCTCTGCGGGAAGGGGGAAGGGTAACCTGGCACAAATCGGCCCCTTTGTTAGAAGTGATGCATTGCCATTTGGCAATGCATCACAAAGTGATTTTTTATGACTAACATTTATTACGAAAAAGTCTGACTAAAGATCGCTCTCTCTTTCTCATTTTAGGATGTCAGACATGGTACACAAGAAGTAGTCTAAGTATGTATCTTACTATTGAATTGACAGGCAATCTATCCTAAAATTATACAGAGGTCAAGTTTGTATGTAGAGGAACTGGAACGAATGATCCAATTCTAAAAATGTTTTCACTTGTAGAAAGCTACATTAGTCCTGGGTGCTATAGGCTACATTTTTTCCCTGTATTCCCACGGGAACAGGAACTACGCGGATAAAACCGTGCGACGACCGCTAGTGGAGTATGCGTGGAAAAAGACGACCACAAATTAATTGACATAAGTGGGGGAATTATAGTCACGAGATTGGTTAAACTCAAACGTCCAAAGCTTAAATTTTGGCTACACAATTACTTGGAGTGGAGATCTTGCAATAAATTACTTTAAAAAAAAGGAAGATCAATTGAAACGTGTGTCTGTTTATTTCGTTCCTCTATGAAACAAAACTATGACGATTACTCACTTAACGAATCGATATACATTTGCTAGTATGTCTTTTTCTTACCAGTCAAGGTGATCTTAGTCTATTTGGCGGCTGTACAAAGAATGAGGTCAATTACCTGTAACAAAAAAAGATTTATAAAAAAAATGTTTTTGTATTACATCGTGTGTACAAATGGGATCATTTTTTCCGAGTATAAATTAGGTATTAAGAATATCAAGGTACAGTCCGTGGCATAATTTCTATTGTAGGTATTCAGTTTTTATTTAATCGTAAAGCCCAATTCCTGCAATAAAAACGTTTAAAACTTAGTATTAGCTATAAATAAAGTAATATCAAAAACTTGTCAAACATGAAGTTATATTGGACATATTTTTGATAGAAACACGTCATTTGCCACTCTGATTTAAAAAAAAGTCTTCACCATCACATACTTTAAGAATAAAATTTTCACACGCAACCAAAAATTTCAAACTGTAGGGCTGTCTGTTTTAACCCTAACTCAAACACCAATGACGCCATCCTCTCCGATAAAATCTACTTCAAACGTTAATTTCGAGAAATGTTTCCTGTAAATCTCAAAGGAGATATGATGCAATAAACAAACAAGTTAAAACAAGTGGGAGAAAGCATTGTTTGTAATCATTAACTGAAGGCAGTCGCGGTAACCGTGGGAGACCTCTACTCTTAGTACCTACCATACCACGCAGTTATGGGCCAGAACTAATTAATAACATGATGTATTCTACATAATTATACACTGACAGATAGGTAGATTGTACGACTTTTATTATGAGATAGAATTGTTTCTTTGGTGTTATTAATTTGCATAGAAACTGCTTGCTTAGCTGTTGGTTCTGCGGTAATGCACATTTACAAGAACTTCAAATCTATACTAATAACATGAAGGACAAAGATTTCTTTGTAGGGGTTAAACTCAAAAACTACTGAATCGATTTAAAAAATTCTCCCTGCATTAAAAAGCTAAATTATCACCGAAAAACATAGACCATATTTTATTTTAAAAACTACGAAGGGGTCGAGGGAGTGTCAAAGTTCATAGGGAAAAGTACGAAATTCACACGAGCAAATTGCTAGTATAGGTAGTTGAATTATTTAAACACGCTGTGAATGATATTTTAAGGCACACAGATTGTCATCATTTAGCCTTATCCTTACCCGACGCATTAATGATTCTATGATGAGATCTAAACTTGAGTTTGCTAAGTTACTATTACATACGAATATAAACCTTACTTTTGAATAAAGAGTATACGTAAGTAATGCTAACTTAAGTAAAGTCGGAGTAAGTTCTGTAAGACCGGCTATTGATAATCCATAATGTAAACCCTTGTCGCAGATGCACAGAACAGATTAAACAAGTCTTTAATAAGTAAAAGTTGATACATAACGGCTCTGACATCCTTGATCCCTGATATTTGTTGACTCATTGGCGTCTTAGATCTCAAATCTGATTGTTAGCTGCATTGAAACATGCCTGAGCTTTCTCAATACTCGCCCCGATTGTACTTTACTAACTTAAAGCTAACTTTAATGGGACTGTGAACACGGGAATTCCGAGAATGTAACTTGATAAAGTCAAGTCACTGTAATTAGCAATGACATACGTTGGTGTAAAAAATATTTATGTCAGTAATAAATACATTATTATTTCCCTGTAAACAACAATTTACTTAACTTATGTTGTACTCAGTCAATAAATGAGCGTTGTAAATTATTCTTTGCTTGCGTTTGTGACTGTACTGAGTTCAGCGTGCCTTAGAGCCTTAGAGGAAAACATTACGAATTGGCCACGCTATAAACAGGATAAATGGCTGTATATGGACGCTGTATTGTCTAGTCTAGACCGAGCCATGTGTTCAGAATGTCTCTAGTTCTCTGTCGTCTAGGTGGTCAGTAAGTCTTTGTGTGTGAAGTGAATTGTTGGATGTAACATGTCCTAACAAGAGGTGTTATTAGTTCGTGGCTTGTTTACCAGCTCGGTTTCCTAAAAGGTCTTGTTGAAGGGGTACAAAGAATAAGGTGTAAAGTTCCTCATCCTCCATATGGAAAAAGAAGGAAGAATACTTAAACCAGAGGGGTGAGATGTCTGGTGGGCTCCTAACCAACATGTGTTGTCGACACATGGTGATTGTGCGGATAACTTTAATATCGCGATTTAGGATACATCAGTTTAGTGTGCATGCGGCGGGATAGATGGCGCTACTATAAAACAAAAGTATAATTACACTAACACTTATTCATTAGTGAATGCATCACAAGAAGGCATGACTATGCTTCATTCCAACCAATTTGCATTATTCTACTATTACGCATAGCCCCATATTCATAGAATTCAATATACAGTTCCCGTATACCTTTCTTTTACAGACATATTTATTAGTATTTGCTAACTCAATAGCAATGCTCGAAGTTGCCGTACCACTCACGGAGCATAGAAATCTTACTACCTACAATATTATTAAAGCAAATGCCTTGGGGCACAACCCGGTATTACTGATAAGGTAACATAGTGAAATAATGTTTTATTAAAACAAAGAAAATCGAAAGAGTTTTTGCATAATAATGTGGGTATTTACTGTAAGTACATTAGTACAGTCAGCCTCATAAGTCGATAAACATATCCATATTTCCTAAACTCATGAATGTGTGAATTTTGAACCTTTAAGACGTTAATTAAATCCTGGCACTAGTCTTGTTTAGCAATTTGTGTAAGATAAGGTGTTCATGAGTTTAGGAAATATGGATATATGTATATCGACTTATGAGGCTGACTGTACCTAAACATTATTAGGACAGACGCGTGCAAGTTCTATAACAACATAAAGTGAGCATAGTGAAACTATGAGTTCAGCCGCTCGATTAAGTAAAAATCATCCCATAAAACTCTAGTAAAGTGAACTGTCACTTGACTGTCAATCACAGCTCAATTCGCCATCACTTCTCCTACATTGTCTCGTGGTGATTTTGACAGAATACCACTTGGTAGTGGTATTCTGTCAAAATCACCACGATTCTGCACGATTCAAACGCTAGGGTCTGAAATGGAGTACTGAACTCATGGTTTCTGGTCATTCATTTCCCTCAAAAGCATTAATGATAAATGATGTGTATTTTGCAAATAGGTTTTCACAAACACTTTTACACGTCATTTTTTAACTGGTAGATGAAATCGGAGTTTCACTAACCGACTACTCTGAGAAGAAACAGCGAAAGAAACTCAGAGGTCAATAGTCTCTTTTAAAGTCCAGACATTATCTTGGTCAAATCATGCAAGAACCATGTAGATTAGTGTCTGAGATGGTCTTTTGAGGAAAGAACCACACAGATATGGGTTTGTCATAATGTTGCGTTGATTGTTGTTATTCATACATCCATGTATTAAAGATCAAAACGAAATAAAAACTCATAGATACCATCTCAGGAAATCATTGGTTCAATAACATTTTCTGATCGAAGTCAATTAACTTACGTACCTAGTCATTGGAGTCCATTTGAGTCTAGCTTTGTATTAGGATCCAATCAAGCATGTAATCAGTCCAAAAAACACAGGTGTTTTCGTCCAGTAATAGTTGGAGCTAGACCAGTCTTAGTATAGGGCGATGACCTGGGTCTTTGATTAATATCCTTTTGTGTTTCTTTGTGATGGTAAATGTTCTGTTTGGTTATTTATTGGTGGTTTTTAAAACAACATAACATTACGCTTGTAAGCCGCTAAGGGTGGGGCAGATGTGTTTCTGTATTTCACCTACATTTTGAAGTCCCATATAATAGGTGGCTAGTCTTTTGTAATCAAGCAGGTAGGTACATATCCGGACTTTGACTGGCCTGTTGGTCTAGTAGTTAGTGACCCTGACTGCTATGCCGGAAGTCGGTTCGATTTCCACCCAGGACAAATGTTTGTGTGATGAGCGCGATCATTTGTTCTGTGTCTGGGTGTAATTTATCTATAATATGTATGTATTTAGAAATATATAAGTATGTTTATCAGCTTTTTAGTACCCATAACACAAGCTCTTAGCTTAGCTTGGGACTAGATGGCGTCGTGTGAAAAAGTTGTAAAATATTAACAAAAAAAAAATTGTTTTAGTAAGCGAAATTTTGTTTTAAAGACGACCAATAAAAGTCATCCAGTGAACACTTTTGTGAAGTGAACTGTCAATGCCTATAATGCGGAAAGACAGCTCAATTCACGTTTACTTCACCTACATTTTTATGGGGTGATTTTTACTTAATAGCACTGCTCAATAAAACAATTATTATAATATATTTGTTAATTGTACAGGAAAGAAGGAGGCGTTTTAATACCTGAGGATTATACTAAGCTATGAGTAGTACATAATTAGATTTTTGTTCAGATTTGCTAAAACAGAAGGATAATGTTAGCTGAAAGGCCTCAAGGGTAATACAACCGGCCGGGACTCACCCGAGCAGAGGTCAAAAACTATGATACTTGTTGCTACAGCTCAGATATTGTGGCAAAAAGTAGAATACATATTTTATTAGTACGACGATGACGTTCAAAACGGTTTTTGCTGCCATTCATTTTTTTTTCATGTCGACGTTTCTGAGACTGAATATAGGATATAATGATGGCCGTGGGGGATTCTGACGTAATCTTCACGCTTGGCAGACGAAATGGTGCTCACAGAAGGTATTAAAACGTACAAGTGGTAAAGATCAGGTGTGACAACATGTACGTATGAACGTAAACGAAGAAAAAAAGTATGTTCTTATTTATATTATTTATTTGCATTCCCCAACCTATAAAAGATCTTAAAATAATGCTTAAACGCACAATCATGGGCCCTGGGCCCTGTAAGATTTTACAATTTTTGCTAAAGTTACGAATTTATTATTAACAATTTTAAGTATTTATCTTATCAACATTCTTATTTAATTTTAATTACACCACAAATCAATGAGATTAGTACCTACTTTAAATTTATCTAGGGTGTGGTGGGACAGGATTTTAAATGAAGATGGCGATCTGTAGTTAGTTCCGTATGTAAGTGGTGAAAATATGAAGTCGTTTTATCTTTAATGACACCCACGGGCAGTAATCCCTTTTGCTCCTTATCAAGATCATTAAGTAGCTTGTACAATTTCTGTTCCACGATTCGGTTATGTAAAAAGTTTACACCAACAAAAACATTCACCTGATCAGAATTCTGATAATATTGCAGCACCCTGATTTCCCCGAGGAAAAGCTTGCGGAAGTTGGTTAAAACCAAAAAACTTCAATACTGTGTTGTGGGGTGTGACGTAAGATCTGCAAGCAAGTAAACTGGATTCTGTATTTTTGACGCAATTTCGGATAGACCATTCAATTACAAATGAGTAACAGTATAGTAGTAGTATTGATTAAAAATGCGATAAGTGGTGGTAAAACTTAAAAAGAAGATGATAAAATCAACTTGATTTAAATAGAGTTAAAGCCACAGAAACGATTGATGTATTGTGTGAAAGATGATTATAGTTTCATATATGGTGACTCCTAAGATGTCGGATGACCCTCTGATATTTGAAAATCTAAGACATGCTGCAGCGACAAAGGTCCGGATTTTTACAATAATGTCCAGCTAAATATTTACTATACAAGTACACCCTTTCAAACTTTTTCAGGATTTTGGTCAACCCCGTCCCGCCAAAACATGCCGAATGAAAGCACATCCTACTAATATTATAAACACGAAAGTTTGTGAGTATGGATAGATGGAGGGCTGGATGGGATGTTTCTTACTCTTTGACGTAAAAACTACTGAATGGATTTTAATAAAATTTTGTATGGAGTTAGCTGACACCCTGGATTAACACATAGGCTACTTTTTATCCCTGTATTCCCACGGGAACGGGAACTACGCGGGTTAAACCGCGGGACGTCTGCCAGTAATAAATGAAAGCATTATGTTTTTTATTCTTTAATCAGTCATCAGGGCAATAAGTAATAATATGTCTGGCTAAATATGAATCGATGTCTAGTTTATTTTTTTTATTTTTAGGCCTATCAACGACTCCAATTAAATTGAAAAAGGCAGAAGATAATAATGAAAAGCATTAAAACACTAACGGTTTTCTTGTACCGATAAATAAATACCACAGAATGTCACTGTACGCATTCCCCACAAACTACCTCTACTTTGTATATTTCCTAGAAATAAGTCGGATGAAATGTTATGTGTGTTGTGAATAATTTCCCAGTAACTCCGGTAATAACGTGGACAGAGCCGCAGGCTACAACGTAGTACATGCTAATTCACCATCATATTTTATGATCTTGTTTACATAGGGCTGCAAGTCACGAATCTTTCATGATTGGTAGTAACGACTAAGATTTTTAGCGCTGACATCATACGAAGTTCGATTAAATCGTTGTTAATAGTTTTTTCATTGTGATGATTAAATTTTATTACACTTGTAGTGGTCGGAATGTGACCGGCAAAATCTAATACATAGTTTATTGCCGCAGTCAAGGAAATTCAATGAACTTGGTGTTTCAATCCAACGTTTCACTAATCTGTGTAAACGTAGGTGACACATATAATACTAGCTTTGATCTCCCCCACTTTGACCATAATGGTCCAATTAGTGTCAAGTTGTTGACCTTAAATGGCCTTGAATACCGCAGCCGTAATTTCCTTCGGTAGTCTTACACGCAACGATAAAATCTGACATGTACGTACAGTATGCTGCATGTCGGTGGCAACTCTTTAAACTTGAACTAGCTTAGTGTAAGTAAGTAGGTACGGAGTTTCAATATAATATCAAGCCAGTGAATAATGGCTTCTTACAATTCACGTGCCGCCTACTGTACATCATCTATTTTCCCTTTCAAAGCTTGAGGAAGTACTTAATAAAAATATTTTACATTTTGTAAAGGAAATTAACCAAATGATAATGGAGAAAAACTTGTAGATACTTTCTAATTGAGACTTTGTTTACGACTTCATAGTGAAGCTGTCTGGCTTTCCTATTGTTTGCAACAATTACTAATTAACCCACATGTCTGTCACTCAAACCGTTGATTGCGATAACTTTTTACTTGAACTGATCATTTTACTCTTTTAATTGATCGTTTTATTTTCTACAGAACCCGAGATGCAGAGCAGATGTTTTCGTTCCGCAGATGTTTTCAAAAGCTCCGGTTCTGTTCCAATTTTTGGAGACCGGCCTACTTATAGCGTAATAATATTATAATAATAAATATTTAGTATACGATGTCTACATTGTTTACTGACTGACCCGAATATTTTGTATTAATATACGCTGAAATGTCGACATTTTTAAAACAATTCATTCATAATTAAAAATTCTTTCAGACAGCGGCGGCGGGCTGTTACAGCTTTTTTATCACCAGTAAGATTATTTGCGAAAAAAAGCGGGAAAAGAAAGTAGTTATTAATCAAGGTTCATTATCATTCTAGCTGCATCATCGCGAAGGCCTTTTAAGGCCTCTATTCGACAAGGTCGAGGTCTGCTCCATTTAAGGGCCCTGATGGCGTGCCGCAGTCATTGAAATCCTTCCGACAGTTTTTATACCCATTCATTCGAGTACAAGCGGTTTATGGATAAAGTAGGTTTGAGAAGAGATTAAAATGATGGGCATGTTATTTAAATAGCCGTGATTATTTTTTATGTCTGCCGGTATCTTCTTGTTTTGGTAAGATTAGATGGCAGACGACCAAGATGCTTAACAAATATATAAATGACACCACCTATTGTAATTTTATATTACACGAGTTTAATCTCTTTTACCTTGTTTTTCCGTGCTGCCATGTTGTAAGTGCTTATTAATGACATAGAATTGTATTTATTTGAATTGATAATGACGATCGATGGTTTGTAGTATCTATGTATTTAATTTAATTATGTTTTCAAGCTGACAAATCCTACTTCTGTTCAACCATAAGCGTGACTGTTGTTGGCAAATAAATTATCCTGATTTAAAATATTTTTTAGCAAAATCCGGTAGGACTGAAAGACCTTTAAAAAGAGCAAGGACAGACCATCATAATTTTGTACACAAACAAGTCAGTAACAGCAACGAGGAAGCAGTCGGAAAATTAAATTTACGAACAATCTCATAATTTTCGTGTTTATGAAACGCTCTAAATTGCTAAACATCTGTGAATTGAGCAGATTGACGTAAACAAATTGACGAGGCACGCTCTTTGGTACATACATACAGTCGTAAAAGAAGGATTAATGATAACGCACATACTTATTGCCAGTTCGGATAATATAACACAAGTACACGGGCACTTACAAGTTCAATGGCAATCACTTATCAAGATATCATGAATATTGAACGACAGTTTACGTACAAAACGTGGGTGTTTTGGGCCAAAAAACATTAATGTTAATTCGGTGTAAAAAAAAAAGGATCGTTTAGCAATACATTTGGATCACATATTGCTAGGCAAAAAGGTGAACAGTTAGCATAAGCGGCGTGGGCGCAAAGTAAACTAGGAGGTCAGTCATGTCAGTACAATAAACCACGGTGGAGGCATCGACCTCTCGTTCATTTATGGTATGATAAAGCAACCATTACAGGAAAAGTAATGGGTTTCAAATATGCGTATGGTATTTTAATGGTGGGTTTTGGTGACGGTAGCGTAGTTGGGGTGGAGATTGCTGAACGTTGTAATTTTAGATGGCGGTTGTCGTTCGACGCAAAGGTCGTTATACCTACCCCCATTGAATTTGGTGTAAATGTGCTTTAGCTCATGTTTGTATGTTATGTATGTTTCTTAGTTATTTGTGTGTATTTTATTTTTTAAATCTAATTAATGACAAACTAGTGTTATACCTAATTCCTTTAGATCTTTTGTCAACACCTAAGTTCAGCAAACGAATGAAGATGCATTTTTTTATTTAACAGATAAGTAGGTACTACTACTAAATATTCTTTTCTATTCCATTTTCCTTTCATATTAGCTAGGCTTTTTAAATTCCTAGCAGTCTTGTTAATCCTTACAACGAAGCTAAATATGCTTAGGTCTGGAGTGGGTTCGTGTCAATAGTGCAATGGATGAGGATCAAACTCACGACCTCTCGAACGCCAGTACAACGCCTTACCCTTTGGGAGCCTAAGCCATTTGGATAGCTATACAAGGTGTAAATGAAAGAAATAGCATATCAAAAAAATACTTTACCTTTAAAACGAAAGGTTCGTTTAAGTCATTATGATAGTTCAACTAACTTTTCAAAGTACTATTTGTAGCGACATCTATCTCGCCACATACGAACTAATGACTGATATCCTACATCGCGGTATTACAGTTATCTGCGCGATTTGAACGTATAGGTACAAGTTCCCGACTTCAACCGTCGGGTAGTAGTTGGCCCACCAGACACAACACCCGTCTGGTCGGAGGATCCTCCCTTTTCAATGGTGGATGAGGAACTTTACACTCTGTTCCTCATACCTCCAAACCTGTTCCTCTTCCTGTTTATTCCTTTTTATGCACCAATAATATTAATAATAAAGCAGTTTATTCCAAAAAATAACAAAAATTAATAAAATATTACTATTTTATTATACTTACCTGTAACAGATATTTTCAAGTTACGTGTAATGCTACCAAGAATAATTCAAACCTTTATTTCGCTATAGATACGCCAGCCTATACAATTCAATACAAAGTTATCAAACAAACATTATTGTCTAACTTTGGCGTACAGAATACATAACATTTTGTAAGTCACATTCTGTTCGCGTACGCACATTGATTGAGGCGTCTTATATTGTGGTAATGTGCAATTCTCTGTGGTTTAATATAGAGGGAGTAACGCCATATTTGTTGGAGTGTATATTACGAAAGTATAGTATAACAAAATTAAATTGGAGTGAAGCCTTGCCGCGCCTCCGGTTTTTGGTGTAAGCAAAAATAGTAAAATGGTATTTCGAGACAACAATAAATGTTACGAGGAAGAATTTAATTACAAAAACATTGTATTTTTAGACTGAGGAAAAGGGGAAAGTTATTCCGAAACTCGAAAGTAGAAGCCGGAAAAATGATGACGCTATCATCGAAAACCCATTTGGAAATAGATATTTACTTACTTACGCACATAAATAAACGCTCGAAACATTCTAATTTACCCCATTTGTAACACTTAGCAGCTTCTATAGATATGGCCAGGCAATACGATTCGTCCAATCAATTTGAGGGACGATATAATATCCACAGCACTCACTTTGATGTCGCCATCAAATGCGTAAAGGTCACACAATGATTCAATTTCTAACCAGGAGACCATAAAGGCTAGATTATATGCTTAACATAGCATGATATGATATCCATGAAAGGTTAGAAAGAGTTACCTTTATCGCCATGTGTCCTATTTAAGGAATAAGCCGGACAAGTGCGAGTGCGTATAAAAAAAATAGTTCAGAAATCGTATCGCGTAGTTTTTTTTTCGCACTATTCTTGAAAAAAGTTAATTGTATATTGCCATTACAGAAATGAATAGCAAGCCTAATTCCAACAAGAAAAAAATAAGTGTTATTAATCCATTGGTGGAATCCGTCCATCTTGGATTGACCGCTATAAATGGACCATTGTGTATCAATATTTGTGCACTTACCTAGATAGTTAAGGATCCAAGTTTCAAAATGTTACAAAGGATTCGGGCTGGTTTTCAATGGACGATTTTGCTCAAACTAACTTTCTATGACACCTTTGCAGGATATGTAGTTAGAGGTATGCCCACAGGACAACAACAAACCATGACGATGACTAAAAAAGAAACAACCAGTGTTACAATAAACTAAGCTATCCAAAGAAGCACTATAAAGCAAATTGGTCAGATCAAAAATTTGTTTAATTTACGACCTAACAAGACAGGATTCAAAGAAAAAAACTCTCATATCCGGAAGAATCTTAACATCGGATATTTTAGTAGCCATAACTCCAGTGAATAAGCTTAAGGAGTCAAAGTAGTTTTTACGAGTCAAAATGTAAACAGGAACAGTTAAATTATGAGAACAGATGGTCAACCGCGAAGATCTAAAGTTAATTTTATGAATAACATCAAAAAATTGAGAGGACATGTGTAGGTTTTCGGTCAGAGGAACAGCGGGAGGAAAGTGTCGTCATAACTCCAATATTTATAGTATGTTTTATTATTATTATTTTATGTTTTATGCAATTCTGTGAATGGTAATATTCTTATGTTTGTTTTTTCTTTTTTTAAACTGTTATATTCACACACAATGTAATTTGTTTTTTAATAAATCAATCAATCAATCAATCAATCAATCAATCATATCACATAACTGGCAAAATGTGTGAATGTACTACCTAAAGTACACCTCTGCCTATCCCTTTGGTAAATACTGGCGTCGTGTTTGATGTTACGTTAATGAGTTAAATATATAACTATCTTCAAATTTAAAAAAAAACATTGAATCATTATTATTATATTCTTTCGTTTGATATTAAATGATTACGGATCACATGTCTGCATCCAATTTTCTTTGATCCGCTTGTTAAATTTCATTTTGCCATCGGGGATGACAGGGTAGTATTTCATCTTCATGATTTGATAAACCACAATTTATTGAGTCAATTTATATTATTTGCTAGCAGTCGTAGCAGTAACCTCGACTTGGCGTAAATTTGTATTTGCGTTTTATTATTTTTGCACAGCCCTAGCCGGTCGATTTAGTAAGTAACCCCGTGGAAACTTGAGTATTGTGAAGGTGAACTGTCAATGCCTAGCATTAGCACAGTCTAAAAACATACAGTCGTCCGACGAAGCCGTCTAGACAGAGCAATCGTGCGGGGTGTGAGGGGCGAGACGCGGAAAAGCCGCTCCCGCACTGCGAACAAACCGATGTTCGTAGTGCGGGAGGTATTATTCAAGTCTAACGCGTGTAGAAGTTGTCGGCATTTCTCCAGAGATCAAAGGCGTCGTCCTACTGTATTAATATTTATACTGTGGCATTAGCATTACGGAACGGATATCTGTGGTACGAAAAGAGGGCACAAGTCGCCATTACTTCACCTTTCCACGGGGTGATTAAGGAATAGCACTGCTAATACTTTATTCTTATTCCAGTATCAAAGTACACACACACACATACACACACACTCACACACACACATACACATATGCGCACACACTGGCGAACGCTCGCGGGTGTGCATATACATATAAATATAAAAATTGTGTAATCAATATTTAGGAAAATATATGTTTTATAGTTAAGCTAAATTAATGTAATCTGCTTCTCCAGGCACAGGTGTTTTTACACTTAAAAGGAGAAGTCAACCTCAATATTGTTAAAACTAATTCTGTTAACGAATAAACATTTTTCATTTTTTCATTTTTCATTTAAAGTAGCCCAAGTTACCTTTTATAACATCAGCCAACTAACAGTGAAAATCTCGGCTAATTCGCAGAGTTGTGGAGATTAGCACAAATACACCATGAGTTAAGTAGACACATGATCACATGGACCCATTAGCATTGAAATTTCCAATGTTTTCGTGTGTGTATAGAATATGTTCCTATTGGTAGATATCTGCTTTGTAATTGAAACGAGAAACTGACCTAATAGACGTTGTGGGTTAATACTGTTCACACATTGTCTGCTAATGACGACATTAAGTGCGTCGTAATGTTACAAAGGGTGGGCCTACCTTTTACCAGATTCAATACCAATCGAGATGTATGTATTAGAAGACAACAAAACCTCAATTTTAGCAGTGTCTTCGCTGTCGACAAATTCAAAGCATGCCTATATAAGATCGCCTCATTGACGATATTGGGGACAGTCTTTTGTTCTATCAGCCATTCAATACATCCGCTATTCGCGACCTAGACCTACTACTTTCTCCCTTTACATATCACTCCGTCACTCTCACTCCAATGTTAACATGTCACTAAGATGAGAATCTTATTATGACCCCGAGAAATTGTTTACAATAGAAATTGTCTTGAAAATGCACACGTCAAACACACTATAGATAGAAAGTTAAATTATGTTATGTTTATGGTTAATATACAGATATGTACAAAGTACCTATAGAGAAACTGTTTTCTGTTTAAATATAGAAATAGAAAAGAGTTTGGATAAAACGAATGTTTTGTAAAGAAAGGTAAGTAAACGATTCGATGTTGGTCGAAATCGATTGTCTTGACCTAAACTAAATTATAAAGTGGAAAGATTCGTATTTTAGTATGTAACGAATAAACTTAAAAAAATACTAGACTGATTTGGGAAATTCCTATTCATAGGCTACCTTTTTTTATTCCTGTATTCCCACCACGGGAACGGGAACTACGAGGGTGAACCGCGAGGCGTTCGCTAGTCAAATATAAATTAGCGAACGAAGCTAGTTTATCATAAATTACATCTCCCTCATTCTGCAAAGAAACAGTCAACATAATTCTTACACCAGGAAAACAATAAGCTATCCATTGCCTTTTGAAATCATCTTTCACAACATCATACAACCATAGTTTCTTTCTTTCAAATACCAAGAATGAAGAAAGTAAGGAATCATGTTTGCATATGATGTCCGTTCTTTTACAATGCAGTATTGCATGCGATTTATCGTACAATCCACCGAGAATATGAAGTAATCAACACTTGCGATACTGTAATGATCTTATGGATTGACTGTTACGCCTGTTATAATGTAAGGATTAGTCTTGTAAAGTACCTATTACTTTACTGTTACGTCCAGCCGCATGCTTCGGTTTCATTGCAGAATTAAATTCTAGAAGCAAAGTTCGAAGTCATTGCGAATTACTTCTAGGTAATCATCTCAATATAGCTTTTTCTTAACTATGTATATTAGGGTCGAATCCCAGTCTAACCGGACACAGCTAAATGCAGATACAGTTTTACACAAACCGGCTATCTATCTGACCTTCACAACGATGCCTCTTTGTTCAACAAATTGTCACTGTTGTCAGACTTCGGGCTTCTGACAGACAGACAACGGCTTTACGAGCTTCCAGAACACGGAGTGGTTTTGATATTCGATGGATATGGTCACCTGTCCATGGACTCCTTTCGACTAGTGAGGTTATCATTCTTTAGTTTAGTCTTTTATTTTACATTTTGACCATCAAATATTTTTTACTTTCTTTTTGTTTGTTCTTCTTTTCCTATTTTTAATTAGCATTTATAGGATTAAATTATAAATTTCATAAGTTTGTTGTATAGACTGCGAGGTGTCCCCAGCCGTGTAGGCATTTAACGCTTACCTCAGGCCCCGCAACCAATAGCGCTACGTAATAAACTACGATGCATCGGAGAAACGCCGCGCGCTGTCGTCGTACCGCTCATTCATGACTTCACGAACTCGAGTAGGTACACAGTTGCGTCACAGAATAGAGTAATGCCGTAGAGCAACTTCAATTTATTAATTTAGATATGATAGAATTCTTGAACTACGATATCAATATTGTAATTCAAAAATACTTAGATGCATTGAATGGTTATTTAATTTTAGTATCCCACCTAATATGAATATAAGTATGCGTGGAAAATATGGGTTTAGGGAAAATGGGTTAAATAAATAAATAATTGATTTGTTAATCACAGTTTAATTAAGACTAGCTAAAATATTGCCAGATAAAAGTAAAAAAAGTTTTTCTAACATGGGTGTCATTTTCGTGGTTTTCGGGGTCGCTGATTACGAAAATTAGGTCAAAATAAAAATCCAAGATGGCGACGAAGAAAATTTTTGGTTTTTCCGTCATGGGTGTCGTTTTCGTGGTTTTCGGGGTAGCTGATTACGAAAATTAGGTCAAAATGAAAATCCAAGATGGCGACGAAAAAAATTCTTGGTTTTTCCGTCATGGGTGTCGTTTTCATAGTTTTCGGGGTCGCTGATTACGAAAATAAGGTCAAAATTAAAATCCAAGATGGCGCCGAGGATAATTTTTGGTTTTTCTAACATGGGTGTCGTTTTCGTGGTTTTCGGGGTCGCTGATTACGAAAATCAGGTCAAAATGAAAATCCAAGATTGCGCCGTGGAAAGTTTTTGATTTTTCCGTCATGGGTGTCGTTTTTATGGTATTCGGGGTAGCTGATTATGAAAATAAGGTCAAAATTAAAATCAAAATTGCGCCGAGGAAAATTTTTGGTTTTTCCAACATGGGTGTCGGTTTCGTAATTTTCGGGGTAGCTTATTAGGAAAATGAGGTCAATGAAAATCTAAGATGGCGACAAAGAAACTTTTTGGTTTTTCCGTCATGGGTGTCGTTTTCGTGGTTTTTGGTATCGCTAATTATGAAAATGAGCCCAAAATGAAAATCCAAATGGCACCGTGGAAAACTTTTGGGTTTTTCCGTCATGGGTGTCGTGTCGTTGTCATGGTTTTTGAGTTCATTGATTTTTGAAAAATTTTCTTCGTCGCCATCTTGGATTTTTATTTTGACCTAATTTTCGTAATCAGCGACCCCAAAAGCTATGAAAACGACACCCATGACGGATAAACCATAAATTTTTCTCGGCGCTATCTTGGATTTTCAATTTGACCTTATTTTCGTAATCAGCGACCCCGGAAACCACGAAAATGACACCCATGTTAGAAAAACCAATAATTTTCTTCGTCGCCATCTTGGATTTCTATTTTGACCTAATTTTCGTAATCAGCGACCCCGTAAACCATGAAAACGACACCCATGACGGAAAAACCAAAAATTTTCCTCGGCGCCATCTTGGATTTTCATTTTGACGTTATTTTCATAATCAGCGACCCCGAAAACCATAAAAACGACACCCATGACGGAAAAACCAAAAATTGTCTTCGTCGCCATCTTGGATTTTTATTTTGACCTAATTTTCGTAGTCAGCGACCCCAAAAACCATGAAAACGATACCCAAGACGGAAAAATTAAAAATTTTCCTAGGCGCCATCTTGGATTTTCATTTTGACATAATTTTCATAATCAGCTACCCCGAAAACCACGAAAACGACACCCATGACGGAAAAACCAAAAATTTTCTTCGTCGCCATCTTGGATTTTTATTTTGACCTAATTTTCGTAATCAGCGACCCCGAAAACCACAAAAACGACACCCATGACGGAAAAACCAAAAATTTTCTTCGTCGCCATCTTTATGTGTTATGGGTACTAAACAGCTGATAAACATACTTATCTATTTCTAAATACAAACACACCCAAACACCCAGACACAGAACAAATGATTTTGCTCATCACACTAACATTTGTCCTGGGCGGGAATCGAACCCACGACTTCCGGCATAGCAGTCAGGGTCACTAACTACTAGACCAGCAGGCCCGTCACTAGACCAACAGGCCCGTCATCGTATGATCTCAATCATACCCTAGAGTTATGGGATATAAAAAAAACACGTTGTATAACTCAGGCATTAAAATTATATAACTCAGGCATAACGTAGTTTTGTATTAGCGAAAAATAAAAACATACTTGTAGGAAATGAGCAATGTAATACTGTACTTTGCTACACTGTGGTACGAGTGTGCTGTGGTACGTGACCTTCACAAACATAGACACAAAATATAATAATATTATTTGTTGTATTGTGGTAGCTGTGGGTAGTTTTACCTAATACTCACGTGACGTGCTGCTGGTGGTTTGATGTTCATACTGGAGACAGTTCCTATGAGTAGACGGTGTGACCACCATCCCATCTTATTCACTATTTACTACAATAATGTTCATCATCATCATCATCAGTCTATAATGTTCCCACTGCTGAGACACAGCCCTCCTCTCTATGAGAGGGAGTGGGCTATAATCCACCACGCTAGCCCACTGCGGGTTGATAGATGTCACACACCACTGGGCCACCACTGCTCAAGAGTATGTTGATGCGAGTATTTTTTTTTTTTCAATGCGCAAATTCATGGCGTTACTGATTCGATACTGAGAGAAAAATCTTTTACCTATTAGAAAGCTACGTTATGCCTTAGGTTACGTATATTTTATTATCACAAAACAATTAGAAAAAAAAATGGCGGGCGATTTCGTAGGCAAAATCTATTAAAAAATACAAAATCCCAGCAGGTTGAACGGGTGAACTACCTATTTGACGTCACGCAACAATAAACCACTATAGCATTTGCGCGCGTGGCGACTTTATTTGCTCTATGTTAGGGTTCAAATACTACTGTTCGATACACTTGGTATGGTTGGTAAATACGTTTCGCGGTAAAAATAAAGCATGAAAGACTTTCGCGCTCATCGTTGTTATTTGCATTAGTATTTTTTTTTTGTAAACGTTGCCCTACTCTAGAAATTTCTCCTGTGTCGTGGGTGCGTTTACAAACATTTATTCTCACATACACAAACACCCAGACCCGCGAACAACTACTTTTAGGTCATACAAATATTTGTTCCGTGCGGGAATCGAACCCGCGACACGCTGCGCACATCGCTCAGCCACTGCGCCAACCGTGCAACCGTGTCCTTGTTGTAAAAGTATTATCCGTACCTACCTAAGTTTGTGATTCAATTTATCATCTAAGGTATTATTTGTATGGTAAAATATAATTTAGGTAGGTACCTAAATAAAAAATATCGTCAAAGTATTCCTACCTTTTTTGTTTACCTATTCAGTCTTCGTAGAGCCAAAGAAGAAATTTTTTTATTCATGACCATTTTGATTTATTTTACTTATCTACGAATTTATCCTAATAATGTACCTAATAAAACAAAAAATATTACAACTATTTAAAAAACTAAATTAAAGTGATGATAAAGTATGTACATGTATTACTATTTATCGAAATCGATTTTATAACGGGGATGACGGAAAAAATTGGCGCACGTCCGACCTCGAACACGTTCCGCTCGGGACTAAAGGACTCGGAGCGAGCGCAAACTAGTGAAATACACTTAACTTTGGAATTTGTGATACATTTATTTTCATATTGCACATTATGTGACCCGAGATAATACACATTTTTTACGACCTTTATTATGATATAAGTTTTATTTTTCAAAGCCTAATATAACTCAAGTAAAACGATTATTTAGCCATCATTTGGACATGTCTTTGCGATTTAATTGGATGCAGTGAAGTGTTAGTAATCGTGTATCGCATGCCCGACATATCATAATCAAAGAGTCAACTATGTAATACATTTTTTTCAAAATTTAAATCCGTTCCATGTACGAGTAAAACGCTATTGTTGACGACGTTTATTGGGGTAACCTCGCCTTAATGGGTAAACCAAAACATATTATATTATTTTGTACGCCATAAATGGCAGAACATGCTGCAGATCATCTACCTGTTAATTTGAGTCCTTACTCATATTTTTGTTTTTAGCAAATAAACGATTTATTATTATTATTTCTTATTATTATTACTATTTGCTGTATGCTTGTGTTTTACAATAATTCTATTCTATTTTAGTTGTTAATATTTCTTCTGTATTAACAACTTTCAAACCCAGATAACTAGTGGCCTTAATTGTTTTATTTCCATGATTGTCGACACACAGAAGCAATCTATACTCAGCTCAATCATTGCTCTAACCACGCTCGCATGCCACTTATCACACGATCGTCCGCTGACTAATCAGTGCATGCGCAAGTAGATCAGTAAATTATCTAAAGTATGCTGAAGTCATGAGCGTTCGTCGACCGCGGAATGTCGTCACACACAACTCTTACGCCTGTCTGTGGATCATTCATTGTCCACAGTCTACACGGGATTTCTGATATGTATCGTAATATTGAAGTAATATAGCTTTTTATAATAAATTCCACAACTTACACACAAGGCCATCTAGTCCCTAGCTAAGCAGAGCTTGTGTTATGGGTACAAAACAGCTGATAAACATACATACATATTATAGATAAATTACACCCAGACACAGAACAAATGATCGTGCTCGTCACACAAACATTTGTCCTGGGTGGCAATCGAACCCACAACCTCCAGCATAGCAGTCAAGGTCACTAACTACTAGACCCACAAGCAAGTCACCTCTATGAATGAATTTCTCAGGTTCAGCTCGGATTGGATAAATAGGCTTCATAGGACTTAAAAATAACTGGCGAAATGTGGGTTTACTTCAGGTACACCTCTGTCTTACCCTTCCTAGATAGGTGGCGTTATGTAGTGTTTTATTGGAGTTCTCATCCAAGCGATAAACAGTATCTGTTCTAACTAAATTCCAGATATGTATGATTCATTGATAGTTTTTAGGAGAAACAAATTTGAGGTAAACACCCAACCGCCCATATTTACCGTAAATAACATTTTTTTTTTACTGTAATTTATAGCAATACAAATGAAACAACGATCGCAGAATTGCTTAACTATAGCGAGAATTATCAATCATTTAATCCTGAATTTAACAACGGTTTAAGCAATAACTCGCGATATAAAAGTAATAGGATTAGCGAAGGTTAGCCGTCAACCAATAAAATTGACGATACAACTCTAATAATCCACTAAAATATACACTAACTAAAGACATTGACATAAGTAACACAATCTTGAATAGACAGAGATTATCATGTTAATCCTTTTAAGATTTACAATTTACACGTCATGAACTAGGCGGAATTAAAGTAACATCACTCCACGCCTGCAATCTCCAAAGGGTAGGCACAGGCGTATCTTGAAAAGATACATCGGAACAGTGGCGGCCCCGACTTACGAACAGTAAGTCGTGGGCTCGAACCCAGGCAGGCGCATTATTTTGTCTAATTTATTTCATCACCACTGCTCTCAAAAACTGTGAAGGAAAACATCGGGAGGAAACCGGCATGTCCTAGAACCAAAAATTCGAAGACATTTGACATCTACCAATTCGCACTGGGCCCGCGTGGTAGATTATAATGGCCCATACGCAAAATAAGCCCTTTGACGTGGAGTTGCGGATAGCAGCCAGGTATCTTTATATTTTTTTACACCCACATTTCGCGAAATTGTTATTAGATAGTCTTTTCTTCTATTTTAAGATGTTTTCCACACTAGGAATTTCTCGTATATCTTTGGTGTGTTGACAAACATTTAAACCCACATAAACAAACAGCCAGACTCAGAACGAATAACTGTAGGCCATACACAAATTTGTTTTGAGCGGGAATCGAACACACGACCCGCAGCTAAGCAGTCCATCGCTCAGCCACTACGCCAACCGTGCCGATTATTTTTATACTCAACCTATTACCGTTATCTGTTCCTTTTTTAACTACATAAAAGCATGATTCCTAGTTTCATATTTCACACAATCTATTCGTAATTTTTTTAGTGTCTTCATCAACACCTTTCTTAATTAAATGAATTAAATTACTCACTACTAGCAGACGCCACGCGGTTCCACGCATTTTGTTTCTGTTCCCGTGGGATTACAGGGATAAAAAGTAGCCTATGTCATCCGGGAATAGTGTAGCTTTCCCACAGTGCAATTTTTTTTAAATTGGAACATTTGTTCCGAAGATTGTCCCCTATATACAAACTTACAAAAAAATATTACCTCTTTATAATATTAGTATAGATTTATTTTTACCCGCTGGCAGTCAGACCGCGTCTTTACACCCACATTGTATAGTTCAGCAACAAACAGTAGTCGCACAGTTTCGATTGTTTTCATTGACAGATGTTCTAACGGCAGTATTTTTGTGAATAGAGCACTGGGGTTTGTAATTACGGTAACTGAAGTTTCACTGTTATAGGATGCTACCCGTTAATGGGTTTTGTATTGTGAATTTGTTTGGAAGGATGCGTCATTCGGTGTTAGTTTAGTGAGCGTGTACATTTTTGTTAAACATGATCTATGTTTGGGCTACACGAAAAACAGTTTAGTTGTTACTGTTTGTATCCGGGAAGAGGTTACACTGGCAATACAGTTAGCTCCATCATCACTAGTTAGAAACGTTAGACTCATGATGAATGCAGTAATAACATGATAAGATCATACGTGGATGGACGCTGTCCATTTCAAGGTGGCTAAGTCCCTGTCAGTTATTATGCCGTGTTGGGAAGGAAATATTTCAATTAAAAGTAATCCCAGTAAAATGGCCGCCATGGCTCACGCACAATAGTCCAATTCGGGACTAATCGCGGAAACTAAACCCGATACATATACGTAGTGAGGGAAACTATCAGCAAAGGCTCAAAATGCTGACAATGCTAATGATACTATGTTACTATTACTGCCTGTCTGTTATAGAAAAATACTTAGAAGACAAACATATTTTTAACCGACTTCAAAAAAATGGAGGAGGTTCTCAATTCGACGGTATGTTTTTTTTTTTTTTTCTTTGTGTTTGTTACGCGATTTCTCCCTCATTTGTGGACCGATTCTCAAAATTCTTTTTTTATTTGAAAGAGTATACTCCCGAGGTGGTCCCATTTTAATTTGGTGAAGATCTGGTGCTGATCTTCGGAGATATACAATGGAACTCTTCAAAAATAGACGGCAAATCTGTCGTGATTGCTGGAATCGCTTGGATATTTATTGTTTATACAACATCATGACGTATCATCACGCCTGTATACTGTGAGGGGTACGCAGATGTGTACAACATACCTAGATTTCGACAGTTAGGTATGTTAAGTTTCATTTATTAGGGATAAGTGGATAACCCTATTACTATGACATATGTATTGTTAACAAATAACAATATAAAATAAATTTATGGCAAATATTTGTATGGGAACAACTAAAAATGGAAAAATAAAAATCTTTTTTACAAAAAATAAAACCGACTTAAAAAAAACACTAACCAGTGTAAAATAACTCTAAATTCGGAAGTCGGTGGCCCATCATGAATAAGACAAAACCGCCAAAGCCACAGACTTCCTAATTTAGAGTTATTTTACACTGGTTAGTGTTTTCTTTAAGTCGGTTTTATTTTTTGTAAAAAAGATTTTTTTTTTAAACATTATTGCAGACAGATACGTAATAGCAATATATCGCAATTCCTTATCACAAAATAAATTTCTTAACAGTGATAAATGTTTGCAGTAACTTTCCGAAGCAGGTCAGTGTACTATCAGGTTGTCTAATAAACAATTTGAATGATATCAGTAGTTGCACAGCTTATAACAATGTTTGTTATGTGATGTGCGATCCGTAGGTACTCGATAGCGCAAGTGGGTCGATTGGCGACCTCGTAATCTCAGCTGATATAGCTGCTAGTTTTATGGATAACGCCTAGCAACTAGAACTACCTTCCTAGAATAGAATACTATTTATTGGACACAATACAAACTTGAAAAAATAAATAATAATTGTAAAGAGCTACAATGGGCGACCGTATCGTTAAAAGCGATCTCTTACAGATAACCTTTGAATGGACTTCGATTGTGAAGGTAAAAAATTCGTAAGTAGGTTGTTTATATAACAATATAATTGATTTAAATACTAAGTATCCCACCTAAAATCCCTAAAGGCGATACATAATAGTACACTCAAATTTTGCCACTTATGTCTCATTGAATAAGTGCTGAACCTATTGCCCTCAACTGGACACAAATCCAGACTTTCAGACTTACATTATAGGTATTGATTCCTAATACAGGGTGGAAGGTGCATCGATTCACAACCTGATACTCTGAGTTCATATAATTGTCCTCTTGCATTGAAATAGGTACAGTATCCTATCCTTATACATTATATCTTACAAATTGTAATCTTGTTCATATCTGGATACGAAAAGTACTGGACCGGTCAATGTGGCGACGCCTTGGGGGAAGACCAAGTCCAGCAGTGCACTTTTTCTGGTTGAAATTATGATGATTTTATACCTACCAGCTGCCTCCATGAATATACCCGCGATAGCACCCAATGGATTATACATAAACTAACAACGTTTTTAAAAACGTGCCGTCTGCCTTTGATAATTTAAAACATGTGTTATCTCTTAAACAGATTTGTTTACAAACATATGGGTATATAGTTACGTCGTTACAACCATATGTATGCGATTTGCGGAAGAAACATTTGTGATGAGTCACCTTGAAAGGTCAGTGGGAGCCTTAAAGAGAAAGAACACCCACGGAGAAAACGTTTGTGTGCAGATAAAATTAAATGAAGGCAAGCAACATGTAAGCTTTGCATATTTTTATAAGTGCAGAGTAAAGATAGCCTTATGGATGTCCCCCGCCCGGGGAGGCGGAGGGGTCTGTCAGACTCTTACTGACTAAAAACCACCCCGTGTTCCTTCTCAGACCTGCGCCGGGGGTCACGGGAACAGAAGATACTTCCGCGACCCCCGACTGGTGCCGGCCCAGAGTAAAGATAGCCTAGTGTGACTTGCTACCCCTCTTAGACGTCGCGAGGGGAGTCTAACACCTCACTCCCCTCGCTGACTTGGCGAGGCCCGCGGGGTTGGCACCAGTCGGGGGTCGCGGAATAAAATAAAGTGTGACTTGCTAACTGCCAAGTCAAGGGTCCCAAGTTACGCACCCCTCGACTTTTCGTATTCATGTGAGTATTGTATGAATATGTATAACTTGCTTCAATAACGGTGAAGGAAAACATCGTAAGGAAAGCCTAAGAGATATTTGTCGATGTGAAGCCAAGTCAGAGGCTCATGGGAAGCATTCAAAGGACACATAGTCAATACCCTAACGAAAATAAGAAGTAAGAGTAGAAAGATTAACGATCAGGCCGGTATTGCCCGAAAGGTTCTGTAGAGGTATAACATCATTACATCCTTAGTTCTCCAGTATAAGCATGCAATAAGCTATCAATCAGGCAGAAATCCAGACCCGGGCTGCTACTAAGAAATTTCAGAAATTCTGCAACACTATTCACTCTATAGCTCGCTTTGTTTTGAATCGATAAATTTAATAATAACTACAGGAAAATAATAGATTTAAGATTTTCCATGCCCAGCTATTAGAAAATATATTTCGTATTCCGGTTATAATTCTAAAAAGCCTTTGTTTCCAGACGATATTGTCGGGTCGGTGTCCAGATGGGTAAAAGGGCTATGGGCAAAATTTCAGTTTTTAGTCCCTCATCAAGATTACAAGAAAATATTCGACAAATATTTTTTCTTTGATGGAAAATTGCTTAGGTTAAGCGCATTAAAGTTGAGGAGAGGGGGCTTGTAACGTCATTATCTAGTATAAACTGTAGACCAGGTACTGGCTACGACTCGATGTATCGCCGTTATTTTTTGATTACCTACGTGAAAAAAGAAAAAATATGTGTCAAGTATTTTCTTGTAATCTAGATGAGGGCCTAATAATTAAATTTTTGTCAAATAGCCCATTCCGACCTCTAACCTATGTCACCCTATATCTACATAGAACAAAACCTTTTTCTGCTTGAAGTTATACTTCTGAAACATTTCTGCTTACCAACGAAGAATGTTGTAGACATGTGTAACTTTTTTCTATATGAGAAAACTATTCAAGATTTACACATATAGTCAAGATAAGCAAGATATGATCTTGCCATATACAGGTTGGATCAGTTAGCAATTATCTCCTTATTCCTAGGTGTACTAAACGATAATAATAAAGTGTTTACTAACATAACTGTTGAAATGCCTAGCTGTTTACGGCTAATATTGCAAGTTCAATGGTTCTCGTAAAATTTTATCGTTCGATACTATTTGTCGTGTGGGAGAAATGTTCGTAGGTATGAGGTTTACGCATCCATGATTGGAAATGTGTTGTTGTAAGTTGTTTTCATTAAAGATTTTTGCTCACGCACAGGAAGCGTAGAAAAGATGCGTTAGGTTTGGCATATAGTTACAGAACTAAACATAAAATCATCTTTTCGTTGGTTCAGTAATCGGATATAGGATTTGTGCTCTATTACATGGGACCTAAACATAACTGGCATAATGTGGGTATACCTTTGCTGACGATGACAAACACAATGGTGATTTTGATTACAAACATTGAGTATTTTTATTTTAGACTAGCAGATGCCCCGCGGTTTAACCCGCGTAGGTCCCGTTCCCGTGAGAATACGGGAATGAAAAGTAGCATATGTGTTAATCCAGGATGTCAGCTAACTCCACACCAAATTTTATTAAAATCCATTCAGTAGTTTTTATGTGAAAGAGTAACAAACATCCTCACAAACTTTCACGCTTATAATATTAGTAGAAAGTAGCTGTGCTCTGCAGTTTTTTTATATTCCCAAAGGTGCGTAGCGAAGTTAAATAGCCTATAACCTTGCCCAAAAATTAGGCTATCAAATGCAATTTTTTTTCACATATTATTTAATTAATTCGACTAGCACCTCAAGTGATAAATACATGTTGAAAGGTGTAATCTATCTGAAAGCTGACACATAAATAGGTACTGCAATTTTGATCTACCCAAGACTCAAACATTAATCAAAACCAAAACCTCTCTCCTAACCGAGGAAGGAACTATCTAAAATTCAAAACGAACTGTCAAACTATAGATCTGCAGACTAATAATAGAGAATGGATGTTACTCGGAGGCAGGAAGTCAGCGTTGTGATGACTGATCGGTACTGACGGACGGTCAGTTAACTTTCTCCGTAATCATCTGTTAAGGAGATGTGCTGAAAGATGGTAGATTAAAAATTAGTGCAGATGCTCTGAGATGTTTTGTTTTGATGTTGGATTTTTTATGGGTTTATCGGACCTACTGAGTTTAATCAGGTGCAATGCAATACGAGTATTGTTCATAAGTCGGTAGATACCCTTTAGTAAATTTACTAGTTGTCAGACTTTCTGCCGTCTGACTATTCGTGACGACTGTCAATGCATGGTTAAACTTTTTTTTTCTGAGGCTTGGAGGGCTAATTTTATGTAATTTATGGTTATCCATCCACGGACTGACTCCGGCAAGCGTACCAAAACCCATATAGTCTAAATTACGTTAAAACATTAACGAATTAACTATCAAGACGATTGCTTGGAAGTCAAAAACAAAATTAGTAGTTTCATAATAAATTCTTAACTATAAAAAAACCACGAAACCTTGGAATTTCAGAACAATAACTGAATGAAAGAAAAACAGAAAATGTACCCTACATTTTCCATTTTATTTAAACAATAGTTCATTCCGTTTTGAACTAAAAAAAACTTACTTAACTTGGTGAGTCAGAAACAATGATAATGTGGCACAGATTATATGCGCATAATAAAATGCGAGGAATAATCATTTTAGAACTAGTTAGTTACTGTAAATAAACCCATTATCCCATACATGACTATATTCTATGGAAAATATGTGGCATATTATTTTTTATATCATATTTAATATTTCTTAGCAAACAACCTCTATGTAGCTCCAGTATTAAAGCGATTTTAATGAGTAAATGAAACTGCGATGTTTTTGCCGTGTTTTTAAATGCTATGTAACTTTAATTACTTCCTTTGGGAACGTAAGGCTTCCAAACAGACTTTTTTTAAATAATTAAATTGCCTCGTTGGTCAACCGCTACTGCTGAGCGTGAGGTCCCGGGTTCGATCCCCGGGTCGGGGGGAAAGCGTTTTTTATCTCCAATTTCTTAGTAGCAGCTCGAAGTCTAGATTTGTGCTCGATTGATTACAATAGGCTTTCTCAATTACATGGGAGCTTACCATAACTGGCAAAATGTGAATGAACAGACGCCGGCACGTCAAGTTACCCCAATATGTCAAATTTCTTTGATCGTTTTTTAACTTTATGTCATACAAAATAAGGTTCATATTCAATTGGGAAAATTTGACACAGTGGGGTAACTTGATGTGCTGGCGTCTGTACTACAAGTACAACTCTGCTTAGCCCTTCGGAGTTAGTTTATAGGCGTGACGTTATGTTGTTATTTTAAATTCTTAAAACGTATGACCATTAACAAAGCTTTGTAGAACGATGAGATACGGTGTCTTCTATTCAATTAAGGCCAATAATGCTTGCATTTGGCGTTCTAATTACTAATTAAAATGTACATGTATGTCATTCTTGGCATACACTTCCATTAAAATTTCCGTCGAACAGTCCTGTGACGTCATTCTCAAAATTCTTCACTCACCCCTAGTTATGACCTCATTGCCCTATTTGTACAACAAAAGCTTCGATACCGATGACGTCACAGAAAGTTGTGTCGTTAATGCTCTCATCTTTCTTTATATAGAGGGTAGTTTTGAAAAGTTTAATAACCCATAACGTAACGATTGAGTTTTGGAATTATGAATTAGGAAATTGACTGAAACATCTACTTTGGTAAGATACATCATACATACATACATGTGCATGAACTTACTCCTTTTTTCCATAGGGTCAGGCAGAAACTATAAACCGCCATCGGCTACGATTCTGACATACTTCTTTTGCTTCCTTGACATGCAGTCATATTATGTACTAAGCACCCGACCTTTCTGAAGAACCTCACCTAGGACACTTGGTTACGACATATTTGACGTAATACTCCAAACACGACAAAGATTGTCATCTTGTAGTTGTTGAACTCAAACGTGTTTTATGATAATAATCTAAAAGCAAATGATAAAGAAAACAGAGTTAATTATCATATGAATGACAAAGCTAACAAAAATTGAAAATGTAACACCTTTTAAATAAACATCATTTGTTTACGAATTACTGTACAGCCGCGAGCATGAACGCCGTAGGTATACTTACGCAAAATTGAAAGGTGATTTTCTCCTTGTATTGATAGAAATTTAATAGTGCTATGAACATAACGAATAAAGAAAATGGGTTCTCTCTCTCACTGCTATAGCCTACATTAATCTAATCAGAACTACCTACCAGTAAAGTGACGGATAAAGAAAGCGTGAAGCCTTTAGCAAAATCTTTCTAGGCCACCCTTGGTACCTAGGTCTTTATTTGGTTTTGGTTCTAAAGTATGGGAGATAACACTAACGATAAAGACGTTCTTTGCCTCATGATCCTTGAAACTTAAGTACCAAGGCAGATTTTTAGCACCATGCCTCGGAAAGGTTACATATACAATTCATATACAATGTAAATAGAAGTGGCTCCGTCGTCGTTTAATTCAGAAAACTACTGCAGAATTGGCAGGCACTAGAATGCTAAAACATTTTCTGCACACGATCTCTGAGAAGTTACGCTTTGTTTTATAGTAAAGACAGTATAAACACCATGACTTGTTTTTAAATTCTTCTAACTAATCAGATAGATGTGTGGCTGGAGAGTTTGTTACGCCATTACTTCTGCCCAGCAAACACTAGGAAGTGGTGAAGGGTGGGAGATTTGGGGAACATAAGTTTTGACGTTCAAAAAGTGCTGAGATTTCCAACCTTATTTGTAATAATATAAAAATTTTACCTACGTCCAAGCGCGGGGCCAATAGCTAAAGCAATACGTGCTACGCGGTGCCAGTACCAACTATCACAACAGCTGTAACCATTAGAACCAATAAAGTAATCAATGTGCAGCTTATTTGCATTAGCGGAAATTGCAGCAACCTTGCTAATGCATGATTGGTTGTTTTGCAAGCGTACTGGCTAGCGATAAGTCACCGATAGGTCAAGTGGCTCCTTCTTGATATTTCCTGCCAGTTCGTTAACGTTTATGAGTTGTGGCATAGATTGGACTATATTGTTTTTATTCTTTGAATACTCGGAGAAATGTATTATTAAGAACTTCACGTAAAACCCTACCTCTTATTCCTCTCTCTTTTTTTTCATCTACTTGATTGCCTTGTTCGTTAACATGTTTGCTAGTGCTAATGCTAAGCATGAGTCTTGAGAAACTTTTTCAAGTTTTTCCATGGAACTTCCCAGGAGTAGCCCGGAATCTGGAATTGTGCCCGGTTCAACCCTCTAGACAGGCGAACCTCTGCCTAACCTTTTGGGGAATACAGACGTGATATTATATTTTTTATGGAAAACAATAGATTTTTAATTGAAATCGATTTATGGAAGATAGCATGCCACATCGGCACTACATTAGGATATGGACAGGAAGTAGATAATAAAAGAAACGTCTCAGTAATATTAAAAATAATTACAATAAGCGAGATATAACATCCATTAATAAGTAAACAATGACACTTGTACTATTAATTAACATTAATCAAAACATTGTTGTATACGGATGGTACATTTACCTCGATGACACTTGAAGACCCCCGCATCGAAAGGTTATAAAAATAAACATGTCTTTCATAATTACTGACTGAGGTCTTACATTACGTTTATGTAGTTTCCTTATAATAAAAAGAACGTAAACAGAATATATAGAACTCATTTGCTGTACAGAAGATATATTGCTGGAATTGAACCGACTTGAAAGAAGAGAAATGTATTCGAAGAGACAGAAAACATGGTTTTGCTTTGCGTTGCTTCCGAGTTCGTTTGTGTAGCTGTACAATATAAATTTTATTCTTTATGCTAGCATACGTCAAGGGAAATAGTGCTTACGTTGTTGATATGCCTGGGTATTTCATCTTCAATAAAAATATGGTAGTTTCCCGCCTTGGCAAACATTTTTTTTGAGATTTCTTTACAAATTTACCATTTCCACTAAAAGATATTATTTCTAAGTGCTTTCTTAGCGGACACATCAAAGCTTTATTAAATAAACCTTTATTTAAAATTTCAGTTTTCTACACTTGGTTGTGCTTTTAAAAGATAGTCAGTCAGGACACACTTTTATAAGTTTCGATTCAAATCTTAAAATAGACTGAAAAGTTTTTGTCCCGACTAAAGTATCACTTAATCAAGTTATTTATATTAACCAATCAATCACATTAGTAATAAACCAAAAAATAAAATTAATAGAATACATTTTCACCAAAGAACCTGTCGCAAACATTATTAAAACTGGTAATAATTAAAACATAAACACAATCGATATCTAACGGAAAGTTTGGAGCGTTCACCTCAAACAGGATCCATGTATTATCAATTCGACACACATATAATAAAGAAACAAAAGAAAACATTTGTGATTTTCAGTCAAATAAATTGAAAAAGATAGACGACTTCGTACGTCTGGATATAGCCATTACTGAGACTGATGACCTTTAACTAATGAAGGTGACGAAGATATATGAAGAGACATTTATAACAATTCTAGTTGTTCTATTGAACAGACAGATATTATAAGCTTAGGTTCCTAAACGGACAAGAATGGTTTTAGACAAGGACTTGCTCCCAAAACGAAACCATCCTTCTCCCATTGTATCGATGGCATATATTCATTTTATCAGACCAGTCTGTTACATCACCATCATTAACCATTTTTAGCCGGTCGATTATTATTCATCGTCCACAGAATGATGATATCAGCAGAGCGGATGCTGCTTCACAGTCTCTTGATAAATTAAGAGGACTAAGTAATGGAGAAAATAGCGGAAACGAAACTGTCACCATAGCCATTGTCGCATTATTTCTGTCCACACAAGGTAAAGATGTCTAAAGTCCAACAAAATGTTATGAGTATAATTGTAGTTAGAGTTTCCCTTTCAAGACAAAGTGACTCACAATTATTGTATACGGAATTAGAAACAGACAAAGCATTAAGCGTGATTTAGACGATACAATTTTCTTGTACATTCAAGTGCAATTATTGAATGCAATAAATGAAGTGCGATAATTGCCCTTCAAGAATTGAACGCAACTGTTTACACGTGGATACAAGTAAAAAAATTGAACGCAATTATTGAATGCAAGTCTTGACAAAAAATAGTTGCAAATGTCTTCTGTTTAGACCAATACAATAATGTTTAGGAGATTATTGCTTTCAAGTTTTGACTTGTCTAAATAGAGAGTTGTATGTGCGTGTACCATTCATTCTTTGGCGGGTTGCTTCAAGTATTGCACGTATTTGCGTTGTCAAATTTTTCATTCAAGTGTTGGAAGGTTTTGTAAAGAGTCTGTTTATTAAAAAATATGAGGTTCTGGGTTCTGTTGACACGAAACATGTTCTTAAAGTCATCTTCATTTTCTATTTGTAATTCTACACATAGATTGTTAGACGCTCCAACTCCTCCTCCAAGAACTCCTCTTCTTGCTATCCATTTTTTGATCCAACACCTCTTTTTACGACGATTTCTCAATATTTCTTGTCTCAGAAGAGCAGCAACGATTAACGGGTCTAGTTTATAATATCGACAATCACTACATCGATGGTCGCTGTATCGAATACGTTCCTTCGACGGGCTAATGTATCGACAGTACCCCAAATCGATGGTACGCTACATCGACAGTACCCTAAATCGTTGGTACGCTACATCGTTAGTACACTAAAACGCCGGTATGCTACATCGGCAGTAAACCAAATCGATAGTACGCTGCATCGACTACCCGACCTGAGCCAAATTCCCTCAATTCTTCGAGGATCCCTAATCAGATATGAGTTTTGATACAAATAGGACCAATCTGGATCCAATCTGTCTAACGATGTAGCGTACCATCGATTTGGGGTACTGTCGATACATTAGCCCGTCGATGGAACGTTTTCGATACAGCGACCATAGATGTAGTGATTGTCGATATTATGAACTAGCCCCACGATTAAACCTTCACTTACTGCACTCATGTTGGCAAACGAAGAGAAAACTAATTGAATGCAAGAATCGCCTAAGAAATTTTGGTATGTGCTGTTTACACCAAGAAAATTTTGGCAAGCAAAACTTGCGCAAAAGATCAAAATGTTACGTACTGTTTAGACCATGCAGGTAATTTATTGCTTCAATTTTATTGTATGCAACAGGCAAGAAACTTGTATCATGTAAATGGCGCTTTAGAGTCAAGGTTCCTATGTAAATTGGAAACTATATTTGTGAAGCAAATTTTGCTAAGAGAAAGAATTGTTTCACAGTGATGTAATATTTCGATTTTTGGTCACATGCGAAGAGTCCATGAAGTCTCATGACTACTCTTGGCTTCTCTGTTTTCGCAGATTGATGTTTTGAAGAAATCACTCTTAATTTATCAACACATCTAAAGTGTAACGACGATGACTTTCTGGCACAATCAAATAATTTTTCGACTAAAGCGTTTTTCATGTTGTGTCAATAAACGTGATTTTCTTTTATTTTTAACAATATCATCAAGAAAAACCTTTCAAATGAAAGCAGACTACTGTCCATTAGAACCCATCCTGCCACTCTTGGCGTGTTAGGCTGCACTTAGTAGTGCACATCATGACCTTTGTCTAACGTTTAACAATTTGCGATAACCGTTAACTGAAAAGTGCTCCAAAAGCCGCTAAAATGTTGCAGGTACTAGTGAACGCACCCAATCAGAGATATGGACTGAATAATAAATGTACCGAATTGTGGCGATGTGTACAAATCGCCTGCTTTGACGCTTGTTAAATATTTCAATACCCAGCACTCTTCCAACCCTAAACCACGACGAGATAAAAAAAAAGAATAACATTGTGAATAAAATAATCTTTGTGTGTCTCTTATAAAGCATTTGTGATCAAAACGAAACAATTTAAAAGCACTCGTCACTTCCAAGAAAATCAAACAAGAAAATTGGAAGCTTACATGAACCAACAGC
The DNA here is from genome assembly GCA_921972225.1 of Euplexia lucipara. Taxonomy (NCBI): domain Eukaryota; kingdom Metazoa; phylum Arthropoda; class Insecta; order Lepidoptera; family Noctuidae; genus Euplexia; species Euplexia lucipara. Next base: position 7,548,541 of record OV179167.1, on the reverse strand, counting down.
TCAGCGAATATATAAATAAGGAAAATCTCTAAAAATAGGCTTTAGAATAATAAATAGTAAAGTTGATGTGCGTGTTTAGTGACATTAAATTGCGTTTTCCACGTGGGCATTACCCGGGTCACCGACTTCTATGATTGACTGGGTTAACTACCGATCGTGACTGCAGATAAACAAATCGTAGACTTCACTGACGTAGTTCAGATTATAAAACAATAACACAAGATAATCATCGTAGGAAGTTATCGTTTTTCCGACATTTCCGTTGAAAGTTTGTTGTGCCAATTTTCCTTTTATTAATTTATCGGTACCGTCATAATTTCAGCTATAAAAGCTACCTACATTTAATGTATACAGCTATATTTTTTCAATAGATAACTTGTCGAGATAAAAATAAAGCAATCAACATGTTCTGTATTAACCACTTGGCGCCATTTTATGTGTCCGGTGCGTTGACCTTATGGATATAATTCGCACTGTTGTGTAACTCGTGCGCATCTTACCTACGGTCAGTCAATAAATTCATAAATTGAACATCTACAAACCTCAGTTCAAATGTTTCTCTATCTTTATTATCGAGCGAGCATTTATTAATAGAGATTTGTGTTTTAAAACAATTTGCTGTCATGCCAGCGGTTCTGTTAAATATTTGAATGTAGACACAGCACACATATTAAATTTTAATTACTGCAAAATTATAGTAGTAAAATATGATTTTGGATTCTTTCTGATTGAACTTTGAGGTTGCCGATGATGTTATCAGTCACAAAAGCTTCTAAAACACCAATCTGATATTCGTGTCATGTTTAGGAGCCACATCTGGGCATACACATGGATTATAACGATGCAAATTCCGTGTGATAGCGTATCGTAGAGACAGACTAGCAACACACACCACACTTCCCTTGATGATAAATAAAAAAACATTTTCCAATCTATCCTCACTTTTGACATTACAGACTCTGTTTACGACCGTTTTTATTTCGGAACGAAATTACGATGTAATTAAATGAATCTGAGTCGGTTTCCTGTCCAAGATCCGTTAGGATGAGTTTCACGTCGTATTCGACGATGAGATAATTTTTATTTAGAAAACGACTTTATTCATGGTGATGTGAAAGTGACATTTAGTAACGATTCCAGAATATGTGACGTTTACAACACACTTGTTTGTGTAATATAGGTATGTGTAGTCGGTAACAAAGGCTCGGGCGGCGAACGTAATACTTCAAGAGTGTAACACATGTGCACTCACTGTATCGGAGTTGACACAATTCTTCCAGCGGTTCCAATTTTTAAAATGTTAATTGCTTGGTTGTTAAATGTCGAGTTTAACGACCCGCCCAAAACTGAGAGCGAACTAGATGACATGTTTGACATGACACAAAGCTCGTGTGACACATATTCTGGTTTCCCGCCGGTACAATGCGCGCTCCGTTATGGCAGCCATTGTTTTTCTTCGCGCCAAATTCGGCGGCGCGTGTAGGTGTCATTTTTTATTCGCACGCTGTTGCGATTATAATGACGAATTGATTGGGCCAACGTTCTTGTAATGAGGACAGTGGATTGTAAATGTGGGTGTACTCACTAATGATTCAGAGGACTGAAGTGAGGATGAAAAGCCCCGTTGTTTTGCCCCAGTTTTTGGTCAGACGGCGAGACAACAAATTGCCCGTTGACCATGTTAAAGGTAGATTATGGGATTACATTGATAATTACGTATAATTAAAGGTCAGATGAGGATTAGTAACCGACAACGATCAAGAACGAGTCAGAAGTATAAGTGAATAAAGCATCGTCGAGTTATTGATTATTATTATGGATGGTACTAAAGGAATTGTGTCACGAAATGTAATAAAATTTTATCGCAGACGGTTATCTTGGTGCGGTTCTATTCAGATATCGGCGAACACAAACATTTAGATACCTATTTCCTATTTAATATAGTTACCTAACCTACATATTGAAAATTTTGTATCGTTAGCATTATTCCGTTTAAGTAGCGTGGAGACTACCAAACTCGGATAAATTATGTAATATGTACAAATGTGGAGTATCGTGGAGCTGAAAACACAGCCACGTTACGTGTTTAGTTAAATTTTAAAACCATGTATCTGCTTTGCGGAATTGCGATGCAGGGTCTTGTTTGTTTGTTAGGTTATCGTGAAGCTCATGATTTCACCAAAACGTATAGGAATTGTTTTATCCATCTCTCTCTTTTTCCTACTTCCTTCTTGGGTAATTATTTTGTCATTCAAGCAGCGTTTTCGTGGATGCTTTAAGAGGGTGGTCAAGGCATATTATATTTCACCGTAGTTTTTCTTCTCCTTTCCCAAAGATTCATTCTATATTTATTAGTATTATACTATTGGGCCCGCCGTTGTTTCTAGTCTATATAAATGACCTTCCAAAACACGTCGCTTTTCCTATGGTTCTTTTTGCTGATGACAGCACGTTAATTGTAAGACATAATAAAAATATAAATTATGAATGTGACATTAAAGACGCATTGCAACAATCAATTAACTGGCTTGGACATAATAATCTAAAATTAAATTTAAATAAAACTAAAATTATACAATTTCGACAAAGAATAACCACTCCTGACATTAATATAACATTTGACGATAGTAAAATTGAAGAAGTAGAACATATAAAATTTCTAGGCTTGATAATTGACTCTCAACTGACTTGGAAAGACCATGCAGCAAGTCTTATCACGAAATTAAGTAGGTTCGCTTTTGCTCTATATAAACTTAGGAAAATTGTTAATCAGGCAGCTGTTGTAGCTGCGTATTATGGTTACGTAGACTCCATATTACGTTATGGAGTAATTTTTTGGGCAAATTCCTGCGAAAAAAATAACATCTTTAAAGCACAGAAGAGGTGCATTAGATCTATACGCAATCTTAAACCAACGGATAGCTGTAAACCACATTTTAGATCTCTTAAAATTCTAACTTTACCTTGTCTTTACATTTATGAGACCGCATTGTTCGTCAAGAAAAACAGTGACTTATTTTAAAAAAGCTTCACAGCAACGCTATAGGTCGACAAGACCAGAATATCGACACGAATTATGTCTAAGAGCCTCAAAGACCGCCCTTATGCACAAAAGCATTCTCTGTATGGCTCCGAAAATATATAATAAAATTCCAAATGGCATTAAAGATTTAAATTTGACGCAATTTAAACAAAAACTAAATAAATTTCTAATCGACAAATGCTACTATACCATTGACGAATTCCTTCTTGACAAAATGTAACAAACCAAGCTGGCAATTATGTATTTATTATCCTTGACAATTGAAAACTTGACTAATTTGAATAATATTATTAATCTAAATTGTAATCTGATATTTTTTTTATGAATTTTATTGATTGTATTCAAAATCATTATTGTAGAAATTATTGGTTGTATTTTAAAATTTCTTATATTGTTAATTGTGTATGCCCTGACGGGTAGTTTTTTGAGATACATATCCTACTGTAAGACCACACATCACCAAAAAATACGCAAATAAATACTTTGACTTTACTTTGACTTTGACTTTGACTAAATTTATTATTGTATAAATAAAAGAACCTTGAAAAGAAAGTTTTTAATTTTGCTTTTCATCAGTAGGTAGGCTCAGACACCAGCAGCACATCAAGCAACTCCAAACTGTCAAATTATCAAAATTGAATATGAACCTTATTTTATTTGTATTATAGTTGAAGAATTATCAAAGAAATTTGACACATTGAGGTAGCTTGATGAGCTGCTGGCTTATCTAGCTACTTTGTGCACCCATTATAATCCATCTATAGGATGTCCGTAAGTATATCGCGATATATACTGATTTTCGATGAAACCGCCTATCTATTAGGGTAATTGTTTAACACGTGTTAATGTTTGTCCTCAGGTGTTTTACTATATTAAGTATGATTTTGAATTAATATTATGATTATTAATGATTGTTAGAGAATTATTTTAGTATTATGTTGTATTTGGAATTAATTTTTATTTTTTATGTGACTCTTTTTATATATGATTGAATTTTATGTGTCTACTATGGGTTAAGATACCTGAAATAAATAAATTTTATTTATTTTTATTTTTATTATTTTGTGCATCCATCACCGTTCTTTTTCCCTAGGCAGAAACTACACAACGCTTGCTATCATAGCAACCTTACATCTTACGTAGGTAAACGGAGCAAAATCCGTAAGAAGTGTACTAAATAAATGTTGTATTGCGGATATAGCCAGTATCAACACTGTACGCAATCGATGCATATAAACACATTTCGCAATATTTAAAGCTGTAATCAAGATTGCTGGTGGCGCTAAAGTAGGTAGGTACTAGCTCTGATAATGACACAAAATCCGACATCGCATTGGGTCTTTATCTTTCTGGTAATTATTAATCACTGTATTTCACGAAACAAACTCTCTTAGGTGATTAGGTATATTTAATTTGTTAATTGACATAACTTAGTCAATACTTCTGCTTATAATTAGTCATTAAATACATGTTAATTTGATGAGTGCATTTATAATTTTAGCTGGTTATCCTATTCGACAGGTGAGTATTGGTTTTCCTGTTTAGTGTCACTTTAGGAGTTTAAATTAGTTGTTGTTGTTGTGTTGTTTGTTACTTAAATAATATATGTGTTCAATGCAACATCAGTTGTCCAAAAAATCTTAGGTGTTCTGGAAATGTAAAAAGTCGATGCACCTATATTCCTTTTTCTGTATAATTATATCGTTATTTCTAAGCCACAAAATCTGGTCAAGTGTCCGTATCATCTGCAGCAAATAACGCAAAGTGACTTTTAAAAAATACCTTTATAATTAATGTTTGTAGTTATAATGGCAATAGAATATTACGATTTATGAAACACAGTCCGCTGACAGAAATGCGGACGAACAGCGAAGGCTTAGTAAGCTCTCAGCTCCGAAACTAGCATGCATCACATACATTTAACACCTAAACATTTAACAAGACAGTGCGGAACTGAACAAACCGACGTGTCTGACACGAACTTGACCAACTGATACCTTCCATTAATTACGAAACAATCTACAATTAACAAAAAACCTAATCGACACAGGCCTTGTCACTTAACAAGGACAATCTAGCATTTATAACTAAGTGGTTTAAAGAATTGGCAGCAGTTATAAAAACGTAATTAGTAGCAAGGTTATTAGTTCAGTGTAATGGATATCTGATCTCATTGCTCTTAAGAACGTCGATACAGATCTACATATCTTCCAGATGTCCTTACGCACTCGAGCAAGGCTTGAGAAACTGCCAATAAATGGGGACTACTGGACAGACTAGTGGCAGAAATAAATTAGAACAAGGATGATTATACAGAAGATGACATAAACGAAGTCCTGTCCAGTGTCCATCATGCAGAAAATAACATGGACAAAGGTGAAAACATGGGAATAGACTAAAATACTCCTTTTCAGCAATAGACAACAATACTAACGCTTATAGAGAGAAGACCCTGGAAGAGCTTTCAGGTAAATAAGTGACAGCCATACCCGCCGTTTAGGAACAATCCTTACCGATTACGCTAAACATTTAATCAAATATATATCATAATAGATTTTGAAAACTACCTCACTTTAATACATCTTCAAACTATGACTATTGTTGACAGGAAGTCGGCCATCTTAACAGGAAATCATAGCTTCCGAATAAGTCATTAATTACTCATTAAAACATAGGTGCGATGCCAATGCACGTATGCCATGACCTACGTAGATATGTATGTGTGCATCCGCAATCAGTTCTTATCTGTATGTGTCATAATTATGTTATCTGTTACAGGTGCAGCTGCAGTTTGAAATGTACATAATATAAGAGTTACATCCGCACTTGAGTATTGTTTAATAGCTGACGTAGAAGGACATCTAGGTGAAGAGGAAGAAATGAAGCGAACTGTTGTTTGAAAGATTGTACGAGAACAAGTATCTAGAAAAGATGAAACGAGGTGGACAGGATCAAGTGACAAATCAATAATGTCTGAAGAAAAACAAGGGCTATAATTCATATGCCAAGGATGCAAAGAGAACAGACAATATATGCCACTTGGTAGACGCAAATTTGCTTAAGATGTTATCTTTAGTAGGTACGGTAGTTTACTTACCAGACTTTCGGGTTTGAAAGACCAGCAAATCAAAATTATGACGCCTATTTGTTAAGTAACTTTATCAGTAGTATTTGTGAAATTGAGGTGGTGGCCGTAACTCACTCTTGAAACGATAAATTTTATAGGCTAGCGTAGTAGAAATCTAGGCCCAACATCTCAGTGCCGTGTTTTAATTTTAGACCTTTTTGGCACGGTATACCATTTTCAAAGTTGTTTAAGCTAATGTATGCTTAAGCATGCACACGTTGCTTTGGTTGTAGTATAGTTTGTATTATGTGTAGATCTACAGTCGTTACAAGAAATCGGAAGACTGTTCTCGTAGTCAGTCAGTCTTACCAAAACGTATCCGTGAATAAATACTGTGCCCTAAGTGCGAGTTTGTTTTACGTTAACGCGAACGACACGTTCATGACGTTTGGCGCTCCGATTGGCCCGCTCCAAGCTTTTCACCAATCAGAGAGCCAAACGCGGTGCACGTTTCGATCGCGTTAGCGTAAAGCTGGGTATCCATTTGCGCAGCCTCGTGACGAGCTGCCTCATCCTGAGCGTGCCGCGGGCTGCGGAAAGTACATGCGTCTCCACTTGAGCACACATAATATCGTATCGAGCGGCAAGCCTCAACCCGAGCCACGATTTTCTCAATTCCTCATTAACCACCATGGTTGACGCACGTAAAGTCGCTGCAGCATTAGTAATAATTAGTCAATACAAAAGGAAGCAACATAAGAAACGGAAACATCGATGGTGGACTAAGGAAATATATCGTCAGCGAAATGTTCATGCAATAAAATTGTTGTCAGATATGACCTTTGAAGGCGTAGAAGAAACTTAAAAATTTAACATAAAAAAAAAAAAAAAAAAAAACCTACTCATTTTATTGTTGATTTGGGTCGAGAATCATTAGCATAATTACGTCCTTGAATTTGACGAGGATGCAAAACAACACCTTGTATAGGTACAACTAATTTTCAAAAACCAATGAATTTTTACCTGATCCCGTGACAAGACTTTTTTTATGCCGAGATTTTTCCCTCCGAAAAGATCCACAAAGCGAAGTAATTTTTTTTTTTACTTCGGAAATGGGTAGTTTCATTTCCTTGCTTATTATTTTCCAAGAATCTTCTTTCAATTGTTTATTATAATGATGCGGTGAAGTTGGATCCCACAAATGTCGGTGGTTTTCATATAACTTAATTAATTCGAAACATTTCTCATTATCCATTTTGCTGCGTGCCGAGCACACGTACGTCCGTCTCCACTGACCGCACGCCTCACACTGAGAAGTGAGGCGTCTTTGAGCATGGCCATTTACCGACACGATTTGGCTCGCTGCGCGGCCGCCTCGTTTGGTTCAAGTCGCGGCAAGCCTCGACTCGCGGCACGGTCTCCACTAGATCTGCCTCGGGTCGAGGCAACCGCTCGGCCCGAGGCTGCCTCAAATGGATACCCAACTTAAAAACAACTCGCACTTAGGGCACTGGTAGTCAACCCCAACTTAGTTGGTTACAACTGGTTGGTTGGCTCGGCAGATGACGTATTTTGAGAAATTTATTTCTTTCGGTTCATCAAAAGTTGGAATACATTTTAGATATAGAACTACTAATCCAATTTTCAAAGATGTGGAAGGACTGGGCTAACTTGCCTAGTCAGATGGGCTTCCTAGTTGAATATTCCAAGAGATCATCACCAAAATTACACTACAAAGAACTCTCTCGACGTTATCCAATATGGCGTGAATCTATTAAAACGTATTATTGTCCTACAAGTAATCGAGGCCAACTCACGTCTGCGATAACAGATAAGATAACAGATGTTATTATTATTTTATCCATTGTTATTGTTACCTCTATTCAAACCATTTTGCACCAAAATTTCCCTTTTATCGTCCGAAGAGGCTTCAAAATTGTACTGAGTGTTCAAAACGGTTTGTTCCTCGTAATTTCTCGATTAATCATGAATTTTTCGAGTTCGTCCTTGTACAGAAACTCTCGTAAATAAGGCTGTTTCTCGAATATTTCTGCTTCAATGAAATATTCAGTGGCTGGAGGAGTGTTATCAACAATTCGTGCCCAGTTCCCGCCGTTTACGAATGCCAGATGTGCTCAATCTCGTTTCTCCATCACGAATTTCTATTATCTATTACGCTATAAGGAATTAATAACAGATATTTTATATTGTTAATATTGCATCGTTTTTCCTCTGTGAGCGATAAAATTTTACGTCGTTTTGTGCTGATTTGACACCGAATGTTTTCTTTAAACTAAAGCATTGTTAGATCAAACTGTGCCTACACTTGTTAGTTCTCAGTCTTTATTCAAGGACTCGTAAAGATCACAAAAACTGAAGTAGAATACCAAGAACAGAGCAAAGGTTGAGTTATCAAAGCAGAGCTGTCAATCTACCGTCTAATTATATAATTAATTTTACATAGGTATATACTAACCATATAATGGATAACATATCTTTGTTCTAATATACAAACAGACAGACGCGTCACGGATCGATGATCATAGTCTGGCGAGCAGACATTTACATTTTTCCGTTGTAGCCACCATTAATATTCATGGGTTCAATGTTTTCTGATTTCTGTATACGCCTAAACGACTATAATACACTTATGTGTGGACTAGCTTAGAATACATCGCATCGCATATCATTAACAAAATCACGGAATAATTTAGATCAAGTATAGAGATTATATTCATCAGTTTTTGTTTGAACGTTCCGAGTTTCTGTTTCATCAACAAAAGAATGTGTAAGCTAAAACTGTCACGTTTTTAAAATATATCAAAATTCATCATGATTACAACGAAAACATGTGGCGTATCCACCACGGAGTTTCCAACAAATCCGTCAGACATCTTTAATTTCAGGTCAACGTTTTTATACATTTATATACGCGAAAGCAATACACCACTGCTTTCCCTGCACTCGGATGAAATCATATTCCGTACAGCGTGAAAAGCAATCGACACCAGCTGCGGCTTAATTTACTGAAGAGTCGGCTTTATGAGGAAGAGATAAGATCTAGAGTTGTGCAACGCATGCTGGGTGGAGCGTGCATCGTTATAATAAAGTTGGGAGTGAAAAACTTAAGTTCCATCGCTCCGTTGCGCGCGCCCCGGCAATTTAATAGTGGATGTAAAGGTAAAGTAATTCACGCCAACTAAGCCGATCCTTAATGTAGGCAGCTTATGTAGATGTAGGTATATAGAGAAACTGTTTCAGTTAGGATAATCTCATTCGGGACAAAAGATAAAAGGATCTATTGTGAAAATGATATGACGGATTTTCAGGGCGTCCGCCTTTGGTTGGGTCAAATCGACAATACATATTCATACGTATTCAGTGAATCGAGAGACAATAGGTTAAGTACGAACAATGATCAAAATTTCTTGCACGCCTACGAGTCACCTTGTTGCCCTTCTCACAAGCAGTCGAAATTCTTGGTATTTAGTTGCAGACGACAATACGAACAAAAAAACATCTACTACTCGCGATAAAACGCCCACTTTCTACGCGGGCAGCACAATGCGCGCACGCAGATGATCTGGTCACATGCGCAGTGAACTGTGCATTGCGCAAACCGGATATCATTTTGTCAGGCGTCTGAACAGATTTTTTGAAAGTCGCCATATTGCACCATTATGCTTTGTCCCCGAGTGAAAACTGTGACGAGTGTCAACGTATTTATGGGAAATGTGACCATTACATACATGGTGCGCCTATTTACTTTCACGCCACATTCCCTCAACCATTGAGATGATGACTCCGATAAAAAGTGTTTGTCTTATAGTGATCAATCGCAAGGTTTTCTTTTGTTTTTCTAATATTTCGCTGAACGAAGACGGAGGTTTTTCCCGATGAAATATGAAGCAATCTTATCGTAACGTATTGAGAGAATATGTATGAGGAAACAAGGTATTTAAATAAAGTTTCCCATACACAAACGTAAAACGATGACTCATTGCCAAATTGTTTTGCGATTGCATTTTTTTTCTAACAGAATTGGGGCACTGACCTGAATAAAATTAACATGAAAATGTATGGTCATAACGAGCCATACTCCATTAAGTGTGCGACTATGTAATTATTCGAAATACGTTCGAAAATGTGGCAAAAACTGAGGTCACAGAACAAAGATCTGTTCTCCATAAAACTGGTTTAATTAAAGTAGCTACAATTAAGACTTCCTGCGCTGTAGCAAGGCTACCTATACTTAAGTAACTAAGTAAGGGCGCGATAAATACATGATAATATCAAAGTACTAGCCGCGTACATGGTGATTAATTTGTTAACTAACCAGCGAAGTAGTACTGAAGTAATTTCTTTGTTAATATCAAGTATCAAGTATGGCAAAAAGCTCTCCCCCTCATAACTGGCAAAATATGAGTGTAGGGACCATATACGTACACCCCAGCCTTACCCTTCGGGAAATTCTGGCGTGATTTTGGATTCTAATAATTACAGTTTATAAAGCTTTCAAATACAATGGATATTAAGTAGAACTAAACTGGAAAAAATACCTTACCGTCAAGATTTTGTTGGCTAGCGCTAGGCTTTTATTATTCTACGAAACTTGCTTGCATTATACTAAAATCTTATACCTACTTCAGCTAAGATAAAAGGCTAAGAGATGATTGATCATGCCCACACTATTTAAAACCACCCAAACTAGAAACTTCTTTCAATGTCTACCATGATATTAAATTAGCTGAAAATCAATCTAAAACTCGCATTAAAGAACAGATATTCGTTTCAAGTATTAACTCACAAAATAAAAACATCGTATGTCAAAACACAGAGCGGTGAGTGCATAACGGTATTTTTATTTCTGACTAAAACCTGTGATAAATATCAGGCATTGAATCACGGACTGACACATCGAAAATGGATGGAAGTATCGATTTTGTTTTTATATACATGCATGATTTTCATGGCTTGGTTTGAGTTTAAAGTTACCTATGTAGTTTTTGGGAAATGATTAAGTTTCTACTACTGAATACTTTAAGTATTGTCTACGAAAATGTTACACATAAACATCAAAGGGATGTTATGTATCCTGTCGGGTACACATAGTTTATAGAAGAGCTCATTCAACAATTGTTTAAATATACTTAATCATCACATAGTGTTTGTCATCACATGCTAACAGCGAATCCTTCGGATCCTTAAAAATAATGGATTTAATAATCTGATGACTGTGTCATAATTTGATGTTAAAAAGGTAACTGTAAATAAGTTCTCAGTTACCATTCCACTAAAGTTGCTACTATGCTACTACTATCTTATAAACATTATAAAAGTCAGAGTTTGTGAGGATTGATGTATGTAAGAGTGGATGTTTGTTACTCTTGCGGGCAAAAATTTCTTAATGGAGTTTAATGAAACTTAACAGTTATGTAGCTTAAACCTCAAATTAACATTAATAGGCTATTATTTACAAAGGTGATGTTTAATTGACCAACAATAACAAAATTCTACCATCTGCGAGATATATTGGCGTGCGCTGCAAAAACCGCGACATTTACACAAATACGCGGGTAAAACCGCGGGGCACAGCTAACAAGCAAATAAACAAACACCACTCTCTCAAGCACCAGTCTGGCGCCACATACATTCAATAAAACCGAAAATACAATACATAACATCAAAACAATACCAATAAACTAATATTTCGATGTACAGGACAATAACAATAAAGTATTATTGATGATCTCAAGGGCTGGCAGCTGCGAGAATGAACAATGAGTGAAGCACAGGTGTTCCGATCGAAGTATTCCTGGCATGAGTAGCATTGCTTTACTTAGTATTCAATAAAACAGTCGACGGTACTGTAATATGCAGCCACTGCAATACTTATTAAGTAGGATTTTAAACAATGTCATATATAATTTCTATGAATCAACATAATATTTATTTGATGTCAAAATAACGAGTTGAAAGGATGGATGAAAGGCGACTAACGAAAGGTATTTACAAGGCAGATGTAAGTGGGAACGCCGGGAGGGGACGCCCTAGAAGGACATACATAGACCTTATTGGTGAGGTTCTTCAGAAAGGTCAGGTGCGTAGTACTCGCAACCGGCGTGTGTGTATGACAACATGTATGAATGTAAACGAAGCAAAAGAAGTATGTAAGAATCAAAGCATATGGCGCTCTGTAGTTTCTGCCTACCCCCATGGGAAAAAGGCGTGAGTTTATGTATGTATGTATGTATGTAAAATAACGAGTATCGGAGACGATAATTCTACATCTGCCTAGCCTTTTCTCAACTAAGTTGCGGTCAGCTTCCAGTTTTACCAGGATGCAGATAAATACCAGTGTTTTACATGGAGCGACTGCCTGTCGGACCTCCACAACCCAGTTACTGGGTTACACTGGTTGTCCGACTTTCGGGCTTCTGACTATATGTAACGACTGTCATGGGTCTACAAATGACAGCCGGGACCAACGGCTTTACGTGCTTTCCGAGGCACGGAGGATATAAAGAATGGTCATCCAGCCACGGACCAACTTCGTCTAGCCTTTTTACTAATTTGTTTTAGGGGTGGAAATTCCTCATGGATGTCCCCCGCCCCGGGGAGGGCGGAAGGGTCTTACTGACTAAAAACCACCCCGTGTTCCTTGTCACGCCTGCGCCGGGGGTCACGGGAACAGAAGACACTTCCGCGACCCCCGACTGGTGCCGGAGCCTCGCCAAGCGTGAGGAGTGAGGTGTAAAGACTCCCCTCGCGACGTCTAAGAGGGTCGCGCGTGAACACGACGCGCTGCCACCTCGGGTCCATGTACGTGGGGGGCGGCGGACATCCCCGCGTTGTCGCCCCTGGACCCATTCTACTAGCTGGAAGAGGGCGTTGTCCGCCCTCCGCTTGCGCCCGGTGCGTCTGCTGCGGGCCGGGTGAGTGGAAGTGATCTCCCTCTCCCTTTCCGCAGCCTCCTTCTGCGAAAACCTCGTCAATCCTAGCTTAACCTTCGATCGACCAGTGAGGCTGTTATTATTTAGCTACAATCTCCTTCTACTACTAGATATTTCTACACCTATCTATCGAAAATATCGCATTTCCTCTGGAACCAGCTTTTAGAAGCAATACACACGTACACACACACAAACTCATACACATACACCCACTCACTCATAGACATTTGCTCATTTACAGATTTCTCATTTAGCATTGTATAATAATTTAGCATAAAAATAGTTCTACACGTATTATTATCACAAAAAATAGTACCGCCAGTCCTTTGTATTGGTTAGCACTATTTTAAAAATATTCGGGGGAATGGCACTGTTAGCCGAAATACAGGCATTGCCTAGTTCGGTTACAGAAGCTAAATCCATTTACTTGTATATAACAACTGCTAAACCGTTTTTGTAACATAGAACTAAGTTTTTTGGGAAAATAAATTTATTATTATTATTTATTTATTATTGTAATATGATAACAAGAACATAGTGCTGGTATTTATTTACGAATTTTTTGTTTTTATATTTCGAAGAAAATATACTACGAAGCTTATTACTGACATCCTTTTTTTAATGGACAGTGTGCAAGACGTATTCACGATGTTTTTTTAGCCGTTAATTACATGAAGGAAATTCCAATTTGTATATATTTCCGTTTATTTTTTTTGTGTGATGGCCATTAGGTCTCTCTTTACAGCTTTATACTAAAAGGAAGTGTTTTACTCGATTTATTTTGTAATGTGTGCAAACTGCTTATGCATTTATTATTTGAAGAGAGGTCCATTATAGAAGTAAAAACAATCGAGAATAGTAAAGTCATTCAAATTAATGAACACAATCAAAAGCTTTCACTTACATATGTTAGCAAAATTCAATAGAAAATCGTAATATTAAATTAATTGCGTTGTGGGTTGAGAGTGATTATTTATTCTGAAGTGCTTAATTCAAATAAATCTTTGCAAATGATTTATCGTAGAAAGTTTTGTATGGAGCAAGGATACTCTGGGAACTTTTTATAATGTAAAGGTCAGACGGATTTAAGATGTCCTTAGTTCGCTAAGTTTCATTATGAACTTTTAATTGTTGAATTGGTAAACATTGAACTCTCGCCTTTTAAATAAATAATAAACATTGAACGACATAAGGTACATAAACTTGATATAACATTACGCTTGTAATCATCCAAGGGTAAGCGAGACCAGCATGCGTAGCATGAACACATTGAACACCGAAGAAACGGCCTTTGTCTACAGACGAATCGGCAAAGTGACAGATTATATAGACAGGAACCTCAATCTGTCAAATTTCTTTCAATAAACCTGCCTGCGTAGCATGAACACTTAATTTCTTTTCTTCCGAGACACGACAAAGACCGTTTCTTCGGTGATCATGCTACGCGTGCAGTTATACAATAAGGAGTAAGTTTATTACCATCAATAAGACAAAAAAATGAAACCTCGGGCTGCGACTGAGAACTTCTAGATGCAAAATCTTAATAACGCTCTGTCCGACCCGGGGATCGAATTTAAGACCTCATTCATGCCCAGCACTAGAGCTTGGGACTTGGGACAGTTAGTCAGTTTTGACTGCCTCGGTCTATATTGGGTTTGATAAAAATAAATAAATATTCCACAGTTTTCACACAATGCCATCTAGTCCCAAGCTAAGCAGAGCATGTGTTATGTTATTTATAAATACATAGGTACAAATTATTAATAAAAACCCGTATAGTATTGAAGTGAGAACAAGTGAAGTTCAGTTTCCATATTCATAAGACGGTCTGACCTTGATAAGTCACCGCAGAGTTATGGGGAATTTATTTTTGAAGGTCGTTAAAGTGAAATTTCACGTTCTGCAGTGTCAACCACACTTTCGCTTGGTCACCACGCGTGGCCGTGTTGAAAACCATTTCATAAGTTTATGGAAACGTAACGTCTTTTGTTAAGTTATTGCGTTATGATTACCGTACATTGTTACGTTTCAAATGAGATATTTCCTTTTGTATGTTTGAACATTGATCGATTTGCGGAATGGTAATGTCACTTAAAGGCTTATTTATTTGACTATTCGTTTCTACAAAGTGTATGTTTGGTAAGTGTTCAGTTTAGAGAAGTATCGAGGAAGCTTTGAAAACATTAGACACGACTAAATCGGTGACAAATGAAATTGAGTTCTGTTTTATTCCCCGAGGAGTTTGGCAGTGGTGTGTAAACTCACATTTAGTTGGGCTAACATTCACACACATTACAAACATTATTATATTGATGCACTTTTTCACATGTGTTTTTTTTTTATATTGCACTTGGTGCTGAGACACGTACACGTGTTTAGCGTCGTAGCTGTTAGTTGTAATTGTTGTAAGGTTGTAAGGTTAATTTGTAAGTTTTAATAACATAGTTTAATAAGGTTTTGTTGCGATTGTGTGTATTTTTATGTGTGATCCGCAATAAATTAATAATAATAATGATTTCATCAGTTATGTTTCAAGTCTATGCAAAAGGAGCGAGCTCATTGTCTTCAACCGGCAACAATCCAGACTATGGGCTGCTAGTTGCTACTAAAAAAATCCCGATGGAAGACTCCAATATGACTTTACCGTTTGTTGGTTTTGTAACGCAGATTCTATTATTCACGACTGTAACCTAAAAACCTTAGTATCTGAACGAGCTTGTTCAGTGCTTCAAGAATCGATTAGGTATTTCAATGTTGCCATTGACCTCCCGGGTCGAATTGAATGGGCTATGGAGATAAAATAAAACGTACCATCGATCATAGCTCGTGATTGATAGAGATCGCTAAGCACTTATTTTTGTAGATTTAACATTGACATATTGTTTGTGAACTGACGACCTTTCGCGACCTCGGTATTGTGAATTTTGACGGTGGAAAATCCATCTAGAAGTAGGTTATTACTACGATTTGCTTTAAGAGAGTAGTAAAGAGTAATAAATACCTGCCTCCTATTGTCTTATTGCATGGCTGAATTCCCTTCTTATGCAAAGAAGGCATGATCATTGATTTCTACACCAGCTCAAGATGTACAGAGGCCAGTCATCAAGCTGTGCCAACCTGTCAAGTATGCTTTTAACTTTATTACAAAGGGATAAGATTCATATTTAATAGGGAAAAACAGCATGGTATCTAAGCTTGATGTGTTGGCATTTGCACCACACTACTAGCTTCATGGAAGTTTATAATCTGCCGCTACTGTCTGGATGCCAATACAGGTTTTCTCCTGCATAAGTGCTCAAAGTGCATAAAATATGCGTCTAAAGCTCCGTTAACTACGATGTTCACAGTTTATGGCTATCCAGACAAGTTCTAAATAAGTCGATCGTGAGAAAAGTCCTTTCTACTAGTTAACAAGTTTCTTCATTTTGTGGTCTTCAAGTAAAAGCAGATAAACGTCTTTTTATATGGCTGTAAATAAATATAAAATGGAGGTGTTGTATAGAGCAGTAGCGAACAGTTGCAAAAGCATTGTGTCGCAGACAATTTGCGGTTGTATGCGGTTTTGTGTGAAAGTTTATATGCAAATCAAAATGGAGTGCTGTTTATCTTTTAAAACATGGTTGTATGATGGAGGACATGAAATCAATATAGATTGATGTAATAAGGTTTTCTCCGCATTACGTGACGGCACGCTAGCAAGGGGAGATGTTTTATAAAAAAAATTGGCTTGTCACAGGAAATACAAAGCTGGTCATGTGAAAAAAAATCAAAGGAGATAGTAAATAAAATAAATATTCCACAACTTTTCACACAACGCCGTTTAGTCCCAAGCTAAGCTTGAGAGCTTGTGTTATGGGTACTAAACAGCTGATAAACATACTTATATATTTCTAAATACTTACATATTATAGATAAATTACACCCAGACACAGAACAAATGATCGCGCTCATCACACAAACATTTGTCCTGGGTGGGAATCGAACCCACGACCTCTGGCATAGCAGTCAGGGTCACTAACTACTAGACCAACAGGCCAGTCAAATGATTGATAATAGTGGTTTTATCTTGTGTCTTACTCACAATAATACATAATATGAGCGTACTACTTTATAATAGTGCTGGGTAAGGCCCTCTTCTCTTCAAGGTATAAGCATTGATAATCATACCTACTTGCTCACGGTTAGTTAAGGTGTGCTGTCGTTTCCAGACTTTAAATTAATTAATTACAAGACCAGCATTCCTTATAATGTGTATTTAAATAAAACAGAAAAGGCATAACGGCGAAACAGATAATTTCTCACTTACAAAACTCTCAAGAATGACATGACATTCTTTATACCTAACCATATTTGTAAGATGTAACTTATGAAGACTGTCTTCATTTAATGAAAAAAAAATTTACGCAACAAAAAGTAGCAACGTTAAGATTATATTTCAAGGTGTGTCATCGAAAGTATTATGCATTTATGTCGTTGTTAAGTAATCAACAAAAATGGTGGCAAAAATACATAATGTAAAAGCTATCTAATATTCAGCCGGAATGAACAAAATGTAGAAGATATCGCATGTGAAGACACCGGGACATCTTTTCCACAGTTACGTCCCCTACCATTGCATGATAGCTATCGAGTTTATAAATAAGGACTTTCGTATGCATTTTTAATTACTATACATTAGCTCTTCGCTCGCGACTTCATCCGCGTGTATTTAGTACTTTAACATCACTTCCACATCCATCCACATCTCTTAGTTTTGAAAATATATGTCCTATGACTCTCACGAATAATGTGGCATTCTATTGGTAAAAGAATTCTCAAAATCGGTTAAGTAGATCCAGAGATTTCCCCCTAGAACGTCACCACTTTACAATATTAGTGTCTGATAGTATGGATAACACACATAAACATCACGCCACTATTTCCCAAACAGTTACCCAGAGGTGTAGTTTCAAACATGTACATTTTGCCAGTTCTGTTTAAGTTCCATGTAGTTGGGAACAAGCCTAATGCTGTAGCTACCCAGACTCAAGACAGCTACTAAAAAATTGAGATGTTGTTGACTAGGTAGGGCCTATAGTCAATAAGCACTTGACTACCTACCAAGGTAAGATTGGTGATAAGACTGACTACTCGTAACGTACAACATTAAGAACGTGCTATTCGGAGTACGGAAGGGTCGCGAAATGGGTAATGATAAATGGACGATTAACCCGAGTGGATGTTTTATTTACCCTATGTATAGCCATTAGGGATATCAATTATAAAAACCTACGAAATATTGTATGGCACAATCAGTTCTGTATTTACCGTACAAGGATGAACTAGTTTGATTGGACTCGATAGAGAAAACATTGCCTCAAGCAATTGTACGCCATTCCTCTAGAACTATAAAACTGCAGTTACGCTACAAGACTTTATTTATTAGCTGCTGTCCGTGAGGTATTTGCTAAAAGAAACTTTTCTGACTCAGGAGTGGCGTTAAAGAAATCCTTTTCAGTGCCACTTTTTACACCCGTTTTTAGTGGGGAGATCCGTCTGGATGCCCTATTTCTGGGACGAAAGAAGGGTTATATCGGAGTCTTATCGAATCAAACCCGAGGGTTCCTACTGCTACGATACTTCTGCATATTATTTATGCACTAACTTTGAATTGCATTGTAGGTAAGTATATCATATTGGTGTCCCCGACTCAACGATCAAGCATTTACTCCGGGGATAGAATTAGAAGTAAAAAAGAATGGAAATAAATTGTATACAAGAGAGATTTGCATTTATGTATGTAACGAATAAAATTAAGAACTACTGGACTGACTTGAAAAATACTTTCACCGTTTGGGAAGCTACACTATCCCCGAGTGACATAGGCCACATTTTATACCTGAAACAAACCTTGTGGGTGCTGTTTTACGGACCTCAACTCTAGCTTGTTCAGCCTTCAGATGACATCAATCTATCATTCTTACATCTATATTCTGATGACTAAAACTCCAGTTCACCAACGATTCGATCACCTTTTCGCGTTAACATTTGACAGTTTAAAACAATAGCTAATTGGGATTACGTGTCTGTGTCCGCAACTCCGATTAACGCACGATCGAGTGCGATTAGTCGCGGTGTACGATTACAAAACTTCACAGAATAAAGTGTGCAGCCAACAAAATGGTAGCCTCTGCCGCTTAGGCTAGTCGTAATCAATTACGACAAATACTTAAACAAGTTTAAAGAACATGATTAAACATTAATTGGTTAACTGAACATGCCTCAGTGGTTACAAGTGCTGCTGGTAAGTAGGTTAGATCTTGGGATTGATTTTCGGGTTGCGTAAAAGGTATAGTCCGGAGTTTGGATGTGTGCCCGATTAATGGCAATGGGCTCGCTCCCTATAACAACACACAAACACACAACACAACACATTCATTGTGCAAACAGCCAAAGAGTAGAATTCCCTGCCGGTGTCGGTGTTTCCTGATAGCTACAACCTAGGGGTCTTCAAGTCAAGAGTGAACAGGTTGCTTCTGGGCAGGCGTGCTTCATCGTCGACCACAACATTGCTTACCATCAGGTGAGATAGTGGTCAAACGAGTGCCTATCAGTAATAAAAAAAATAAAAAACATGAGACTTAAATATGGGTAAATCCGTTCATTGAAAGTGAAATACCTATTCTGAAATATTGTCAATCAATTAAATACCTAAAAAACAAGCTTGTATTCATTATTAAGCAAGCAGGTATCGTAGTTTTATTTAATGATGTATGCCTTTCTTAACAGCCTCCTGAAGTTTGATAATAATTTAAGACGAAGACGACACGTTTTATAAAGCATATTATGTTTTGTATGAATGAAGAAATGAATCAAACCAATAGTAAGGCCTACAGAGGACGGGGATTCCAAAAGGGTTCTTCAAAAGGTCGGCACAATCTTCAGTGTGGTAAATGTCAGGAGTCAGGAGCGTGTGTCGATGTCACTATACATGAATAAATTGCGATCTGATAAGCTGTCTGTTCTTCTGTTTGTTTGTCTCTTCGGAAGTCGGAAGTCTTTGGTAGTTTAGAAATCTAAGCTTAGCCCTATGGTGTGTCGGATTGTCTGACAAAGCTTAATATTTCGGGAATAACTGATACTTATCGCCTTAATATTAAGAAGATCTCTATTGTTATGTATCGGGATAATTAAAGATGTTAAAGAGTTTTTAGGATAATAAACAAAAACTTGTAGCGACATCTATCCCGCCACATACGAACTATCCTACATCGCGCTATTAAAGTTATCCGCGCAGTTTGAACTTATACAAGTTCCCGACAACAACCGTCGGTCATGCAGTAGTTAGCCCACCAGACACAACACCCGTCTGGTCGGAGGATCCTCCCTTTTCAATGGTGGATGAGGAGCTTTACACCCTGTTCTTCATACCTCCAAAAACTCTTGAAGAGTAAACTTACTAATACTTTTTCTCTTGTTTACCTACGCCATATTTTAACTATTTCTAGGAGATTTTATTTTAATTTCTAGTTTGTATAAGTACATAATTTGTTTAAAAACAGTTGTAAATATCTACGGAAATATTTTTTGCACTTCGTAGGAAGTTTTTTCAGTATTGAAAATGTTGATTTATTTTACCTGCCAAGTTACGGATGCCTTGATGTGCATGAATACGACAAGTTCATTGTTGTTTTTTTTTAAGGATAGCATCAAATAGTAACGGTGATATTGAATGATTTGTTATGACTTTAAAATCATTGGATTATATCGCAACGCGTTCCCAATTTTTAATTAATAACCATCGCTGTAAATTACAAATAGCGTTTCGTTGCATTTTCCACTACGGTTGACTAATTAGTGTGAATTTTGTGTAAGTTATGGCAACATTGTATTTACGAAAACACGTTCGTCGGTGTAATTAATCACATCTGCTAATGCATTCGACTGATATCGATTCATTAATTACTGAGCACGCGAGTGTTTTCATAAGCACGATCGAATTGAAAGTTCATTCGATGTTTTAGGTGATTATTTTATATCTGTAACTTATCTTGTTATTTCACAAAGCAAAAGTAATGTGGTTTTTGGAAGTGTGGCTAAATGATAACAACCGCAAGGTTTGGCTAAAGCCCCGTATTCATGGTAAACATTTGTTTAGCAACAAAGTTGAATCAACGTGTTGCGGGGTTGCTGTCAACATGTTGCTAGCAACACTGTGTGTTGCAGAGTTGTTAACAGCTCTCGCTCGATGTGTTGCGGTGTTTACGCTCATCGAGCGTGAACACCGCAACACGATGATTCAACTTTGTTGCTAAACAAATGTTTACCACGAATACGGGGCTTTAAGGTTAAGCTACGCTGTTCTAGGTTGGTCTCTAGTTAGGTGACCAACCATCACAATGACATTTTCGATACCCTTTCATTCCTCGGAAACTATGTTAAGGCTTGGCTGTAATTTGTAGATATTTGACAGGCGTTCAGTACGTAAAATACGAAGCCTGTAAGTGAAAAGGTTTTGGAAGTCAAATAGTCAGCCATTCTATGTAGAAAATACTGGTATGCACCTGCATCTAAAATTGTAAGCCGTACCCAAACATAGTTCGGGAAAAGTTAGGGAGATTAAGAGTCATTTTGAAATACCAACAAATTATTTATACAAAAAAAACAAAGCCAAAATCGGTTCATCCGTTCAGGAGCTACGATGCCACAGACAAACACCTCAAACTTATAATTTCGTCGGAGGTAAAAAATGCAGAGTTAGACAATCCCACAGCATTTGATTTACCAACATCAAATAAAACGGCTACCCACGTGTCAGAAAATGCAGCTTACCTGGTGTTTCACGACCCAATAAAACTATAGCACCAGCTGAACAAAGCCAATACTAAAGAAACATTTATTGTTTATACAGGGTCCTTGCGAGCAAGATTGCGACAGATATCACTTGGAACAAAACAAGTCAGACCAGTTATCCATTACTCAAAATAGAAAGAGAATGGGTGAGTGAGGGACGAGAACGACTTACTAACACGCAATGCTGATGGGTGTCCACCACCCTATTATTTCGGAATCTACAGCTCCTTTGCGAAAATACGAAAAATATCGTGATTGTAGGTGTTCGAACGGATTGAAAGATGTTTGGTCGGTTGTAAGTACCCCTTATTAGCGTCTAAGGATGTTATAAGTAGTGTTTAAGGGATTATAATTAAGGAGGTGCAATAATCACACTTTAAACTGCCATAATAACATACTTAACACATAACTTCTTCTATTTCTGTCCAACGCTGCTTATAAATCTACTTAGAAGTGAATATTTCAGGAGAGAGACCATTTTAAAGGTATTCAGGTCTACGAATTGATGACTGACAGCCATTGATATAATGATTTCACCTTTGTACATTTCACATAATCTGGCAACCCTGTATACCAAATAAATAGGCCGTACTCGCACTATTTCTGTACTCGAAAATGTCGCGCTGCGCTTGCGCAATGTCGGTTACGTCCAACTATAAATAAGCACGTTTATACTACTTAGCAAAAGCAGTACATTTCACAATAGTTAAGTCTAATCGATACTAAGATAATGCTAAAATGTAGAGCAAGTAATGTTTTAGAATGGAATAAATTAGATTTACAAAATTAATTATTTCGACCATAAATATTGATAAAATAGCTGATGAAATATAAACGTATACCTAAGCAAAATATAGACGTAGGAGGCAATATGATTTATAAAACCAAGAAACCAATAGAAGTATTTCAGTACGCTCAAACTAATTGACGTAATCTTATTTGACTACTTAGACAAATAGCA
Organism: Euplexia lucipara; assembly: GCA_921972225.1. Classification (NCBI taxonomy): domain Eukaryota; kingdom Metazoa; phylum Arthropoda; class Insecta; order Lepidoptera; family Noctuidae; genus Euplexia; species Euplexia lucipara. The sequence goes on along the minus strand of OV179167.1, from coordinate 7,525,685 downwards.
AACATCAAGTTAATATTTATTCACAAATTCAAAGTTAAACGATTTGTACAGACAATACAAAAAGCTATGCTAACAACAAATATGTTAGGATAATATTTTGATTGGAATTATAAATGGACATTATAATTATGTGTATATTGTTCAAGCACGTGTCTTGAAATACAAACATGTTGTTAGATTTAAAACATAATGTGGGCAAAAAAATGGGTTTCGCGCAATGATGACATAATTGGTAAACTTTGCAAAACTGTATCTTTTATACAGTTTTGCAAAGTATGTACACCAAACAAATCAGACACTCCATGTCCTAATCATCGTGAGTACAAACTCTATAACTCCGGGGCAAACTTTAGTTGTGCTTGAACGTCACAAGGTGGTGCGGTAACCATTAGATATACTTAAATAATTTTCTAAATTGTACTCTCAAAGTATTTGTTTACATTTAAGATTACACAGATCATTCACACATTTTCGAGCAGTCTGGGAGATGAAATCAAAAACAAATATCAACAACAACCGTGTAACAAACAGAATTAATAACTAAAACGTAAGCACTCCTCAAGACTAATTCATTTAAGACGTTGTTTTTTTTTTACATTTTGAATAACTTGGACTCGGTAAAACAAAAAAGAAGAAAATAATTTATACGCGATTATGGTTTCGTTGCAGGCCGTACTTTTCAAGCGACATTTGACAGATAGAGGTCATTGACGTTCCTATTCTTATTCGAATCGCATAGTAAGTGTTATTAGTATATGAATTTTTAGGTTAAGGTATTTATCTATGGGTCTTTGTTACCTGAAATAAATGGTTTATTATTATTATAGTATGTAACATAATAAAGAGAAACAAAGACATTTAGGATACTTTAAAGAGGACATGCGAAGTAATTAATATCATAGAAAAACTGCATGATCCCATCCCATGTTCCAGTAACACCATCTAGAATAATATAGCAATATTGGAGCGGCAGTGGAGTGTACTAAACTTAACCCATAGACTTGTGTCCACTAGGACATAAGTTTCGTGATGTTCTGAGTATAGTAAGTATTGAATGAATGTCTTTGCAGAATATGTAATTACAAAACAGGCTATGTGTGTAAAACTAAAATATAGATTCCAGCCCATGGCGACGAACCAGTCTAGACGGAATGCGGGATTCCGTCTTAATTATGTATGGCCTATTTCTATGTATATTAGATGTATGCGGCAAAAGGATACTCTGAAACTGGCTTGTGTTATGTAAGATGTTAAGTTAAGTTACATCATATCACAGTCTAAAAACATACAGTCGTCCAACGAAGCCGTCTAGACAGGGCAATCGTGCGGGGTATGAGGGGCGAGACGCGGGAAAGCTGCTCCCGCACTGCGAACTAAACGATGTTCGTAGTGCGGGAGGTATTATTCAAGTCTAGACTCTCTAACGCGTGTAGAAGTTGTCGGCATTTTTCCAGAGATCAAAGGCGTCGTCCTACTGTATTAATATTTATACTGTGGTCATATTTTACTTACGCCATAATTAAGACGTGTCTTTGCAGTACGAAACGTAATTTACCTGAAACAAATAAATTAATTATTAGGAATAAAGCACAAATTATAGAAATAAATTCAATTGAAGAGTTTGTAAGTAATAGAAAAAAAAAACTTTTTACTGTAACCCCTAAAACTGACTGTTTAGTTGTTTAGAGTTATCTTCAAAATGGCTGCACCGATTTTTACGGGACTTCCACTGTCGTATAGCTAATGTTAAAAGGAGTAACTTAGACTAAAGAGGAAAGATTTGCTTGTTTGTTTGTAGTAATATAGATAAAAAGCTACAGAACCGATTTAAAAAAAAAAAAAAATTCTTCCACTATTAGAAAGCTATATTATAACCGAGTAACATAGGTAGTAACATACAATATATTATTTTCCAAACTACGTGAGAGTCGAGGGAATGGCCCAGTTAAAAAGCAAAAGTATGATTAAACGCAGACGAAGTAGCGAGCGAAATACTAGTAGTAAATAAAATTAATAAGTAATCAGCAATAGATAAGAACTCTCGACTATAATATCCTTTACAAAATGTACTCCAGAACAACCTCGACCCACCCGGGTCAGTGTAGGATGAACAATTGTTTGTATCCAAAGGACATCTGAATCTGACCCATCGTTACAACATACCTGCAGAATTAATATTGAGGAACTAATTCCACTGATAAATTAAGGGCCCCTTTTCCCGAAACTTTAGGCATTTTACGCACTGAGTCGGCTTGCGGCCGCGTTGCACAGGAGCCGTCGCGATATGAACTCCGGTGACCTATGGCGGCGGACGAGCACGCCACAGTACAAATAAATCAGTAGTTCAAATATTGGCGTGCGGGTAATAAGAGCTAGTTTGCAACAAAAACGTATAGCTTGATGTGCTGCACTATTGACTGTAAACCTTAATACACTTATATTGTTATGAATATGTCTAAGGCAGGCGATGATTATTCTATAGAATTTAAAGAATGGTGGTAGAAGATTTTTAGAGTACTATAATGAAAGACAAATATGATTAATTATAATGTAATAAAATATATAGGTAGGTACTAGCATAAAATTAAAATTCAATAAAATTTAGTGGTCGTGTGCAAGGTCCAGGTTCATTTTCATCGACCGATATATTTCTCAATGCTAGGCGCGAGTATCTTCTAAGAGGGTCGAACCCACAGTCTTTCTGAAACAATGGAATGTCAAGTACAGAAAGGGATTTGGTTTCAAAATCACTGAAATAAATTTTAACGAAAAATCATTTACTGAGATACATAAGACACGTGATAAGTAAGCAAGCTAAAGCGTGACGGGAGATAACGGCAAACTTGTAGTGGACAGGTAGAACTGCTCCGTCCTAGTATACTGTATAATATGTACATAATGTGCTTACGGATACTGCCCCTCTTTAGAGCGCCCATCGGTACTTTTCTTGGACATCAAAGTACCTTTTCCGGTACGAGGTCTCAGAGCACTGGAATGGAATAAATTTCATTACTAAATTTCAAAAAGCCAAATTAAAACGAACAATTACTAGAGTTATAAATAAGATCAAATATAAAAATCTCGTGTCACAGTGTTTGTTATCGAACTACTCCGAAACGGCTTGACCAAATTTTTGTGTATATTTGGTAGGTCTGAGAATAGGTCGTAGGCTATTTTTTTTAAGTGACATCTTCTCTAGCATCGTTGTGATTTGATAGTCGATGAAACGAAAAAGCGACAGTAAAAAGAGACAGCCACATAAATTCATAATATTTAACGTGGGAAAAAATGAGATAGGAAGCATTATACGAGTATAGTGTTTCTTATGTTCGTGGTTGTCTTTGTGCTCTTTTTTAAGGTTTCACTTCTATCACGTGTGAATTGCACACATGTTTTTTTTCATACACTTTCAAATTTCCACGCGAACGAAGTCGCGGGCAACAGCTAGTAAATAAATAAATATCGTTGGCTTGTGTCGTGGACACCAGATAGTTGATATGATACATATATACTTTTTTTGTTGTAAATAAATAGGTACTTCTTATGTACAAACATCCATGACTCGGAAACAAAATAATGATCATGCTCATCACACAAACATTTGCCCCTACCGGGATTCGAATCCGGACCCTTAGATCGTAAGGCGGCCTCACTACCGCTGCGCCATTCGGATCGTCAGTTTATGTAAAAATATGTAAAGGTGAATGTTTCCATTAAAAATACCTATTAAAGATTTAAAATTCTTGTCATACTGACTTCGCTAGTCTGTGTAAAGAAGCACAAGTAATAATATTGTGACGTATTTATAGAATAAGTACTTACGCAATACACTTTCGGATTTTCTTCACTTCAAATGCCCTTTTTTTCTTAATTTTGTTCTTTTTATTTGTCATTTTTATTACTTCTAATACAACACGTTTTTACGCAGGTTAGTGGGCACTATTACGCGTGCGAAGACGATAATGTGGTTGCGAGCAAAAATTGCATAGGTCCTCCCTCGATGACGTCCGGCAGGGCACTGGCGCGGTGCGCGCTAGTTGTTTTTCACGCATTTATTTTATATGGAAAAAAATAAGTGCCATATTATAAATCTATCCAATAATATCCCTGTTAAACCTGATTAGTAAATGAAATGTAAAATTTTCATAAACATTGCGCTCCCCCAAGTCTCATACAGCTTAAAATACTTTCAAAATCGACTTTCCTTCTGATTTTTTTTTTGTCGAGCAAAATGAGAAATATTGTGTTTTTAACCAAAAAAGTCACTTCTTTAAACATGTATCTGTACTATATATTTTTTTGCGAATTTAAATATGGTGATTTCTCTGAAAACAACTCGATCTAGAAACGTAAATTTCGGAAAAGGGACCCTTAAGTACGTAGATAAGGTAAAAATCTGCACTATGTGAGGTCACATTAATAAGAGGGCTCGTAATATTATACCCCAGTGAGATAACCCAACGACTTGGTCAATCAATACAATGTTGGCACTTCTACATTTTATCTAATGTAGATCTTAATTAAGGCGAAGCATATTTAGGTTATGTTACCTCCGGTAATGGCGGCAGTCTTTTGTCTGGTCAAGCTTTGCTCTCGTTATGTTTTATTTATATAGAGGTTGTTACGCAAGCGCAAATGTAAGCGACTTAATACAAAGTGTGCTATTTAAATTAGCTATAGTTTGTTGCAGAGACGACATTATAAAAAAAAACCACTTATCCTTTTCGAAGAATTTCGAGTCTTTACAAGCGACATATTTTACTAATGTCAATTTGTCGCGGCATCACCCAAAGGTTGACTAGTAGAAAATGCTTTTATGACATTCAATCCACTACGGGATATTGGTGTGTTTAATGTATAAATAACTATCACTTCGCATGCGACTTCGTGTGCATGCATTTAGTATTGAAACTTCCTATATATAGGAAGTTTGATTCATGATTTTGAAAATTATTTTACCAATACAAAGCCACATTTTTTGTGATATATATTTTTAAAGTATATATACTACTACTATACTCATTTCAGAATATCCAGAGATTACCTTATACAAAGTCACAGACTCACAAACCCACAAACTTCACCTCTTTTTATTATTCGTATCTAAGATAATGGCAATAAGCCCGCTCCCCTTTAAGTGGGACTTAATTTTAACTGGCGAAATGTGGATGTACTCTAGTTACACCTCTGCCTAACCTATTTTGTTACAAATAAAATTCATACTTACAGTTGAAAATACATTAATCCCGCAATAAAAATAACTCATCCCAAGTATTTTCTCAGCGAAAATGCATTGTGAAACGCAAGCAAGCGTACTTAACAAGTCGGGCGAAGCTATTCCCGCCATGCTCTACAAGAAACATAAGCTAGACATGTTAACTGTCTTTGTCTGTAGTCTAGACAATTTAGTGGACTTAACCGATTCTCTATTTAACGTGGTCTTAACGAGTTTGGCCTTTATACGAAAGGGGGTCAAGTGCAAATCTGTCAGCTACTTCGATAATGGCTGCTGAGATTGTATGATGTTTTGTGTATCTTGGAAGCAGTTAAAAGACAAAAGATTCACATTTGTATGTCGTTCCGTTCCCAAAATGTTTTAACGGAACCCTATTTCTAAGCCTCCGCTGCCCGTCTGTCTGTCAGTAGGATATATATATCTCATAGACCGTAAAAGGTAGACTGTATGTATAGCTGCCATAACAACAAATATATTATATCAAAGTTCCATTCACAAGAAACGTGTCAACTTCAGTGCTTTTTGGTCGACATGGTACGAAACACTTAAACACTTCATTTGCGAATCCGATATATGCATATGCCCAGTTTTATTTAAGTACCTACAAAATTGCTACGAGAACCATTAACATTTCAGCATATAAATATGCTAATATCAGTTGCCTCTATTATTTTTATTGCTTTAAACACTTTCATTTTAAACAATAAACTTAATAGCTTGTCAGAAATAATTCAAGTAGTCCAACCACATGAAATCGTGATTGCGAACTGTCGGAAATCGTGAAGCACCTACCTACCAGTATTCGGTACTTATGTAGTACATAATGTGTACATATTCATATTGGAAACAATTTCGGACGGACACGGTAATTGGCCCACTGGCTGACTAGCAACTAAACACTTTCCCTATGTCCGACAGCGCGAAATGTCGGCTACAATACGTGCTACGGTCTAGATTCTGATATATTCACATACATACATAGTCGCATACATACATAAACTCAAGCCTTTTCCCATGGAGGTAAGCAGAAACTACGGCACGAACTACTTCGCTACGATTCTTTAAAACTTCACGCACGCCAGTTGTGAGTACTATGCACCTGACCTGTCTAAAGAACCAAGGTCCAACCTGTTTAAGGTCTGTGTGTGTCTTTTTAGGGCGTCCCCCTCCTTGGTCTTACACACACTTCCCTACTAAAACGCATTGACATTTGAGATAAATGCAAAAAGTAAATTTTTCTAGTTAAAAGTGGATGGATTGTATAGTGACTGCCTCGTTAGTCTAGCGGTTGCAAGCGCTACTGCTGAACACGCGATATTAGGTTTGATTTTGGGTTTTTGAGTCTGGAATTGCTCAGAAGCCTTAAGTTAAAAAAAAGTAAGTTAAAGGTAAGTAGTTAATTAATTAATAAGTCTGGATGAGGTCGACCCATTACATAGGACTTAAATAATAGACTGAAAGCGTCACAGGGCTTTCCCTAGTTTAGGAGGCAGGGTTTCCATTAATTAAGCCACCGTTCACATCTATAATTCACATAGTTACAACATAAAACATATTTTTTTTTAGTTTTTAGTCCCTCATCTAGATTACAAGAAAATATTCGACACGTATTTTTTCTTTTTTCACGTAATCAAAAAAATGACGGCGATACATCGAGTTAAAATGTCGCATGACGTCAATAGCCAGTAGCTAATGACGTTACAGGCCCCCACTCCTGAACTTGAATGCGCTTAATTTTAAGCAGTTTTCCATCAATTTGAAAAAGAAAAAAAATATGTGTCGAATTTTTTCTTGTTATCTAGATGAGTGACTAAAAACTAAAATGTTGTTAAATAGCCCATTGACGCTGCTTTTTGTAACAATAAAGTTATTATTATTAGTAACTGTACTCATTTGTCTAACGCTTTAGGAAATGCTTTTGTAGAAGTTATGTCAGGTTAATTCAACAGATAACGATACAAAAATACGTCATAAATGAAAAAGCAGCGAGACGTCTTCAACCAACCTTGACTGCATGACGTTATCACAGAACCTAATTAATCTAATTACTCTCAACGTGTCACCAAACAGTGCAATCTACGTTATCAAAAAACACAACACGGTGTGAACTATGGCGGGGACAATAACCTCGTGATGTCAATCGCGTTCAATAACATTATTTTCAGGTCAAAATTAGAAGTATGAGGTAGTCAACGACTTGCGTGACGAAGGCCTCCGAGGCTATAGATTAATGACCTCTGGTCAGGTGTTCCCAGTTAGAGAGCAACTTAATCTACTTTTAAACGGTAAGTGAATTTAATAATTCATGGGAGTTTTGAAGCTGGTAAGACAGGCCATGCGTGTAATTGCTGGAACGATCTACCCTTTGTTGGGTGTTTACGCAAATTTGACTATAGTAGACTACCCTAAAATAGCAGTGTTACGTAGCCTAATTAATCTCTGGTGCGAAACAATAAACTACGATGGCTAGACCTCCGCCATCACTGATAAAAAATCACACTTCATCAAGAATTACCAATACGTCTTTACCAGCAAGAAATAATGGTATGCTTTCTAAAAACATGACTTGGATTTTTATCATGAAAAACAAAGATATATATTTTGCTTTGAAAGTTCCGCTCTCTCTGAAATAAGTGAAATTGAACCGCGTAATGCAAGCTATACAATACCTACGTAAAAGTATAACACTTAAGATTCCGCAAGTATAATCATTTTGATTGCGCGGCGTATAAAATGAATAAAAGATACTCCCAGCCAGACTTCATAAAATAAAGTGAGATCAAAATAAAACTAATGGACTAACAATACACTGTGACTAAAAACTGTATTATTATTTATTTATTATTTAACCCAAATTGTGCCACTGCTGGGCAAAGGCCTCCCTCCATTCCTTCCATCGGTCGCGATTGTGCGCCACCTCTCTCCAATTCTCAAGGAAGACATCCAGGTCGTCCCAACATCTCCTTCGTGCTCTGTCGCGGCCCCGTGTAGGGCACCAATTCTGGGTTTTACGAGCCCATAGCTCGTTCGGCTTGCGCCAGACATGTCCTGCCCAGTCCCATTTAAGTTCAGCAGCCTTTCGTGCACATTCGACTATATGTGTTTTAGAGCGCAGTGTGGTGTTTCGCACACGATCTGTGAGTTTGACACCCAGAATACTGCGCTCCATAGCACGTTGGCAAACCTTCAGTTTGGACTTTAGGATGTTAGTCAAAAACCAAGTCTGGTAAAAACTGTAAAGCATTGAAAAGGTCAGACAGCAAAACCTTAGTACAACTAGTGTTGAGCACCTTGAGTTTAAAACCTAGAATAAAAAAATCTTTAAAGAGTATGTATAAGTATGTGAAACATTTTCTTATTCGTCAAGTCAAAAACAACACACAAAAAAACACACAATTGAAATTTTACAGCAATTCTAGCTGCTCCGGCAAAATCCATCTACTAATTTTTTAAATACTTTTTGACCTATTCGCAGACCTACTGAAATACAAACAAAATTTCATAAGAATCGGTCAAGCCATTTAGGACAAGTTTGGTAAGAAACGGTGTGACAAGACAACTTTGACATTTAAATTAGACCATGTGGCTGTTTTAAACACACACAGCCCGTCCATAAAAGTATAAAAATAAATTTTATTATGAGTAATAACTTAATATGTAAATGTCGATCGATCGATCAATATCTCGAAGACGGGTAAGGCAAGAACGACATCCGTTTCCTCTCTTTTAGAACAGCTAACAATGACCTCTGTTGTCATACAAAAGTTGAATTGTTTTTACCGACGATCGTTCATTAATTTCATTAGTAGGTTTTATTTGTTGAGGGCAAATTGCCGTCTAATATTACCCAAATAAAAGTTCTATGTTTGATGGGTTCAAATCCCCTTGCCCTTGGTTACTACTATTTACGGTATATTATATTAATATGAGTCAATTATTGTGAAATATTAAGAGGAAAATGAACCCACAACGCAATTACGCACATTGAGAATCCGTTAAGTTTTCTGTAGTAAGTATGTCAAAATGACGCAATTACTAAAGTTGACAAAAGCTACTAATGACTTGACAACGGTCTGACGTGAATGTGATGAACTGAGTCTTAATCCTAACATTGGTTATCTCACTGCTATGTAAGATATTAAACAAAAGAGGATTAAGACAAACAAACAAAACAAAACGTCTGCATCAAACTTGCACTAAGATCGAAGTTAAGCGAATACGGAACTATTTTACTACTTCTACTACTAGAAGCGCACTTCGGGTCTTGTCGTGCAACCAACTTCGACTTCGAAGAATACTTCACGAGCAGTTTGAAGGGGTATCTTTCATTTTTTTCGAATAAGCCCTTACAAGCTACAAAAATCTTGAGACCTCACATGGATTATAATTTTCTTCCTTTTGGGACCTACATATATTAATTGACCCGCGACCCTTTGCATTCATCCACAGTGTAATTGACTCACAGTTTCAATTACACTGTAGAGGCACCTTTAAGTATAACAACTTCCTACCCAAAACATCCCATCCTCGAAGCTTACTCCAGCTGTCACTAGCAGGATATCTAAACAATAGAAAACAATTATCTAAATGCTAAGACTATTCCGGCGATTGTCGTGTCCGGCGCATTCCGGCAGAACAATCACCGGAAGAACATTTTGTTTCAATACTATACGAGTTCTCTAATGTTAAAACAAGAGATGACTATAGCTGGGTATATGGTTACCTGCTCCTCCATTTGGAATCATGCTTCTTTCTGAGCCTAATAGGATTCCGTGAACATGAATTAAACCTACCACCTAAATTCACTTTGTGGAATTATATAACATTAATTTGTGAGGCCAAAACTTCGGATACCCTTTTCAGTGTAAGGTATAGCATATCTACAGTTTCAAAGGTTTTAGTATTTTATGTAACTGCTAAACTTGATGTTCAAAAGTGTAATTACTGCAAATAAATATAGCAGTCAGAGAGCATCATATGAATCTTGCTAAGAGTATAGATGTCGTTGATGCATTCTTTGATAATTACATACTGGAATAATCATGCGGTTCGTTAATAGCTTTAATGACTTTCAATGGACTATGGAGGGCTGCAGACAGGAACATCGTTTAATACGGTGGCTGCGTCTACAGTAGATGAATAAAAGCTGGCCGCTCTATGGGTTCCGTACCATCTCACAAGATTATACCAACAATGATTATTAAGGTGGAGCGAAAAACGCTGAAAGTATACTTTTCAGTGCCGTTCAGTTTCGTCTTTTAATTTACGAGTATAACACCAATAAAAATACACTCTATAAAATTGCGGTTCATATGATACAGCCCGTTCACAGACACACAGGAAGACAGGTCGATGGAGGCTTAGTAATATTGTTCCGTTGGTACCATTTGGGTATGGAATCCAAAAAGGAACTGAGAACCTAGCTTAACTGCATCATTGAACATAATAAATGTACCTATGTAGTTACTAAACATAACAAATAATAATAAATTGTTTTGAATGGTTGAAAATGGGACCTAGGGATCGATAAGCGACTATTGTGTCATTTAGACACAATAGTCGCTTATCGATTCCTAGATAAGTCCTCCAAACTACTCAATACTCTTTGCTTTGTGAAGAACATCAGTCAGTACAAATAATGTCGTTAACAGCTGATATTGACAGACCTTCAAAAGTTTATCTTTTTTTAAAATCATTAAGCATTGTCTGGAATATGACAACGAGACAAGAGAGTCGATCAACTTTCGTAATCGATTCTGATTAAATATGAATCTTTTACCCAGGTCGTGACTTGTGCTCAATACTGCCAAGAGTTTCATCACGGAGAGAAATCATTAAAGGAAATAATCTTTTATGAATCATGAGCTAAGGTTGAAAATGAAATATCAGGAGGTTATATTGAGATGGTAGTGTTGGTATGAATGTTCCCTGATTTAAGCTGACAGACAGCAAGTGCTCAATTGAGAAGTGAATGAAACTATTGTGATCGGAATAACGTATCGTTTGAGAACCATTTGAGTTATTGCATGACCGTTGGACTCTTAAAATTGATATGACTTGCTTGAGATTGAATTTAAAGATAACGGCTGTAGTCATCGTGTTATTTTAGCTTGAGATTTTTTGCAGATTTCTTGATTATCCTTTTTGCGTATCGGGACCTCCTTGGTAGATGAAGTAAAAACCTCTAGCAAGTAAATTAGTTTTTTTTTTATTACTTTAAGACAAAGGTCCTACTCAATATCAGGATCCTTGGTAGTTACAGTAAAAACTCTAGCAAGTAAATTAGAGTTTTTTTTTTATTTTAAGGCAAAGGTCCTACTCAACATCAGGATCATCTGGGGACCCATTGTTTCCAGCACTGGGTACTAAGAGGTTTTTAAAAAAAAAGAAATCTGCCATAATTTCGTACTACCATATGACCATATGATTATTTGAACCTTTAAAACAAGATATCCTTATCAACCACAAAACATTACAAAACTTCGCACAACATTTTTCATCGCATTTAAGTCTAAGATTCAACAACTTCGTTTAATTTCCCAAACTCAATTGTTGCCTTCAAGCAAGTTACTCAAACTGGCTGTAATCAAAGAAATTACCTTTTGCCTCCAAGTTTTTTGCTTCGTACCTAACTATAATTACATTTCTGGTTACCCATTTAGTTAGAACCTTGAATGATCGTGACTGAACGGATAGGTATAATAAATAATCATGGTTGAAATTGTGGTTTTCAATTATTGACGCTCTGAACTATCCGAACCTATTTTAGTAGCCAAATATAGATGAGGAAATGTGTATAGGTAACCATAACAAAAGATGCCTAAGTATAAAATCACGCGTAATCGATTAATCTTGAGTTTTCATGGTCAAGAAATCAAAAGAGATGCCTTGAGTAGAATTAGCCTTACGCTGAGATAACAGAGCAGAATTACAGCGAAGATGTACAGGAAGCGACCATTTTTATATATTAATGATTAATAAATTATTTTAAGTTTACACATAACCATCAATCTTCTTAAGATAACCTCTCGTGTTCACCCCAGTGCAAACTCAAACTCAATCGAATATTCACACTTTGGATGCTGTCAATTATTTTAATCATCGTGACCCAGAAACGAAAAAACGTCTGGAAATGGAAACCAGCCACCGTAAGGCCCTTTATTACCCAATAACCGCACAGAGCAATATTGAAATAGGTAGTAAACTAGAAGGGCCAATAAAACGATGGATGGATTGTATTAAAGAAGAAATACCTAGGAAAGAGGTGACTATAATACTGAGATCATCATCATCAGTCCACAGTAGTCCACTGCTGGACATAGGCCTGCCCTAATGAGCGCCACAGCGCCGTGTTCAGCATGCCGCATCCAGCATCTGCCAGCAGTCTTTCGCAGGTCCTTATCCCACCTTGCCAGAACACTACGTTGGCCAAGTCGCACAACGTTTACCCCAGCGGTGGTCGGTTCTTCGCGAGATATGGCCGGGCCCAATCCTACTTCAGCTTGCCTTCAGCTTGCTTGACTACTTCTCAGTAGTCAAGCAAGCTTGTGTCCTCTCGGACACAAGGATATGTATGAAATAAGAGCACATGCTGCGCAGACCCCAAATACTCTGGTATAAGACAAGGAGCATGATAATCAGTAAACGTAAATTCAATACCAACAAATTCATGCTGAACATACTTAATAGCTTCAGACAAGTTTCAAGTTGTCGATCCAAATGTATTGAAAGGCAATGAAACGCAGCGACGTAGAATGGGATCAGAGCAATTAACGGCTTCTATAATGTTCGCAATTTGTGAACGAGCTAGTCCATTAGAATGACTGTTTTAATACTAATTAGATTTGTTTTTTACTTGTTAACAAGGAATTGACTGTCTTTCTAATAGATGATAATTAATGAAGTGAAAACAGTCGAATCTAGCTCGATTGTGTATACTCGGAAACAGTATGTAGGTACATCAGCAGTAGATAGCAAAGGGTTAAAGATGGTTTTCTCTTCAACAAGGAAGCGTCTTGATGATTCGTCGACCATTTTGAAAGTAGATGATAGTATTTGTCAAGTATAAATAAATCCAACAAGTCTTTAATACAAGACATTCATGTTAAAGTGTTGGCGTAAACATACTTGTAGCTGACTATTAAATTAAAATTTCTAATACTGCGAAACTTGTACGGAGTATGAGAAGCCTCAAGCAGCAACTCATACAATGAATCAAATTGTTTAAGCCAGCCCACGCCCAGAAGCTAACGGATCTTTTCAATACGCTGATTTCTCTATTATTAATTGCATTAAATGTAAGATGTTATCTATTAAGTTATTACTGTTCTATTTAGATGTTGGAAGCTACTTAAACTGACCTCCTTATTCACTAGGTCGATGGTTCTGGGCGTTTTTGGTGACGAAATTTACTCTTCCAGCGTCAGAATTATCTACAGAAAACCGCAGGTAAAAGCCTAGCACAGATAATAACAACCAGGTAGTTAAGGAAAGAAGTTAAATGTAGACTCACAGTCTGGGTGACAAAATGTACTCTTCCAGCACCACAGACAAGCACAGGCCAGAGAAAAAGGGCAGTGAAGGAAGAAAGCGTGTACTCAACAGTCGATGAAATACTAAAGATGGACTCGCATATATTAGGGAAGGAAGCACAAAAGAGAGTAGCAATCAGCTATGAATGAGAGAGAACTGCCCATGATGAAGATGAACAGCTTTAGAGACAGATCAGACATACCCGTACATACTATAATATACTTACACATATTATCATGGTTTAGTCACATTAAGAGGATGGATGGAGGCCGACTTACGAAAGGTATTTTTAAGGCAGGTGTGAGGGTGAAGGTGGAAACGCCGGGAGGGGACGCCCTAGAAGGACATATTTACCTTATTAGTGAGGTTCTTCAGAACGGTTAGGTGCGTGCACTCGCAACGGGCGTGTGTGTATGACTACTGAACGTAAACGAAGCAAAAGAAGTATGTAAGATTCGTAGCAGAAGGCGCTTTGTAGTTTCAGCGTACCCTGGAAAAGGAGTGTATGTATGTATGTATGTATGTATATATGTATGTAATATTATCATCCAGCATTGACAGCTCAATTGAAAAGACCGTGACGTTCGTAATTCTGATACCATCTTCGGCAAAGGTGTAAAATACGTGTTCTGGATAAAAACCCTACAGTTTTATGTACTGCAGTCAATTCTATCTGATGGTGGAACACAATAAAATATATAACCGTGACACGTGTATGTGTTATGTAAGCAGATGGTACCGTTTGGTACGCTTGGTGGCCTGCAAGACAAATAGGGCGAAACGTCAAGTATTCATAGGTTGAACATAAGGTACGTACCTACAGCTGATTATGGGAATGGATATGGGAGAATGAACATTGTGAAAAGTAAAAGTTTTTTATTGGTAGTGAAAATGTAGTGTTTGAAGTAGGTAATATCAATAGGGTAGGGCGAAGATAATTGTTATCAGAACTCGTTGGCTGGACTTGATTCGTCAGAAATAGGGTGTCAGTTTGAGTAAAATTTATACTCACATTATGAACTGAAGAGTTTCTACCTTTGGAACTGCTAGACGGATTTTTAAAAATCTATTTGGATTTGACAGCCTTATTCTTGAAGAAAGTTACAGGCTATTCAACATCAAGCTACGACCCTTTGGAGTGAATAAAACAGTGGATTAATTCATGGTCATTTATTTAGTCAACGTTATCAAACCAATAAACGGAACCTTTCACATCATATCATCTATGGCATCTCTGATTTCATAACTGATAAATGATAATTAAGACCTCTATAATTGCAATTTAATGTTTTATTATGGTTATTGTTTATGGACTATGTAAAAACCTGTAAGATTTGTACACCTACTATGGTATAGCATGTAGCACATCCTTATTTTTATGACTATTGCATGCATTTATTTGTATTGTAATCTACTCATGTTAAACAAATAAATTGATCTTTATCTTTATCAGTATTTCCAAGAATAAACCTCACTCGGTAAGTAATAGAATGCGGTTCTACAAAACAGTCTGAACGACACACATTGAAAAATGTTAACACGACAGACTAATGAAGACCGACATTCGATCTTTGCCAATGGCCTCGATTCGGTTTCCGGCCACAGACTCTTCACTCTTACTTTTTTAATTTACTTTGGATAAAGAGTAAAGACAATAAGGTTACGGTGTAAGGAGAGACATGTCAGTCAACCGGGGCACAGGTCGTGTGGGCTTGGCATTAACCCACTTTCCTTAGCCCGTGGGAGGCCGTTCTAAAATTAAAAAGAGATAAAAAAAATCCGCCAACGTTTTGTTTGCTGCGCACACGCAATCAGTGTTACCGCAACAGTTTAAAAATGAACTGCTAACATTGAATCTGAGTTGTTTGTAACCGGAGCAAGCGATTGTTGGCTAACCGTGTTTCATGAACGATTTATGAAAACTAAGCTCTGCAGATAATAATGAGTATCAAGAATTTTAGTGATATCGTATTTGTAGCACATTCATTCGAAAAAATTCGCAACCAATGTTTTCTACCGTGCTAAGCGGATCTAAGATTATCTTTTACGTACAAAATCAAGAATGAGTCATACTTTTTTGTTCCCTTAACCAAAGAGCGCACATCTGATTGTTCTAGCAGTTTTATTGTAAAATAGAGAGTTAGTTAATAACTGTCATTAGCGGTACGAGTAAAGTAGGTGACATTATTCCTCGAAAGCATTCCAGCGTCGGCAGCATTTTAAAAGAATGATTTTAATGACTGAAAATTAAGACCGTTCAACCGCGTTTTCAGTCGCTTATACCTGCTATTAAATCTAACATTAGCAGCTGAAATGTGCAGCTGCCGTAAATTCTGAACTATTCCCATTTATTACGGTTAAATCTCTTCCAGCTATTCCCATTACAAAGTTTAGTTAACAAAATACTGTGATGTAAGGCCGGATCTCTAGTTATTTGAGTTAAGCTTTGAAGCGGGTTGAAAGTTCTAGATTCTATAGATTTATAACAATGCCCTGAATTCCATTATAAATGTTGGCTTGACTTTACTAGGTATTTAAACACGTTAGTACAGTTTAATCGGTTTAAAAAGAGAGGTCGTTGTTTTCGGCCTACATGCTTGACGTTCATTAAAGTTTCTATCGAGTTCACGATCACGGCCACGCTGTTCTGTGTATTTAGTCTCGCATCTCTCGTTATTGTAACAAAAGATTGCTCTCTATTGTTGGATTGTAAATAATAAATGTTTCGTATTTAGTCGCTGTGCGCATTGTGAGCTAGGCTTGGCGTCCCTCCAACAGCCCTAGGTGTTGGTGCAATGCAACGGTGCGAGAACAATATCCGTTGCATAACTAGAACTGAAATATACTTAAGTTATTCATTCAAATATGTTGATAAAATTTAAATTCGTTCAACATTGGAATGGAAGATAAAAGTTGTTCATATCATAGTCCGGTCTGGGGAAGACTCGTTCAACTTTTTATACATTGTATGGCTATCAGTCTCTGCCTATTTGGCAACCAGTCTTGTTTTTACAAATATTTTGCAGAATACCAGTAACCATTGATGTGATTAACACGAAATACTGTAGCAACAATTTACTGTCAGATCGCAGACAGTAATAAATACCTGGCTCACTCAGATTTGGTATTCAACCCGCGATGCGTGCCGCTCACGTAGGCATTATTCAAGAATGATTTAACTCTCATCGACAGTAGTGACTAAGACGAAGAAAACCGGATTATTTAATCATTATTTCTTAGGAAAATAACAAGAAATCACGATAATTTGGTCATCGGAGAAGCCCGCTTCAGTTCGACCCACGGACCACAAATGAACAGTTACCGTGCGAGTCGGGAAGAGCACTCAGAAGCACTTGTGTTTGAAGACAGCTAGTCTGAACTAGCCCTTAACTGAACACGCTGGATACCTGACCAATTACCGCGATTGACTGGCCGGATGCATTCACGAACAAACAACGAACCTATCTTGATATACTGTTTTGGGAACTGGGTTATCATACAGATAAAGTTCTTGTTAACAATATGTAGCTCGAATATTCTTTATCGATCCCGATTTGTTGATTATCTGCCATAATCATGACAGGCCCAGACGATGGAGTGGCCAGATGGATTGGATTCCTTTACGGAACCATTGTTCGGTAACAGGAAAAAGACGCGAAAAATGTAAGAGCAGATAAAAGCTTTTCCTTAGCACTAAAATGAGCCAATACTACATTATAATAAAATACGTAAAAGATCTTGAATCATAAAAGTCCTATTGATAAATAATTCCCTTACTCTATCTAAAAGGTTTAGATAAATAATTCAGGGATGTAAATAAACAACATTACCTGTAAGGATAAAGTCGGTTTTTGTTGGACATTGGACAATCGGAGGACATTTCTATTGTGGACATAACATTTTTGCCAATATTATATGATATTAAAACATCCCGCTAAAAGCTATTAATGTATAGATGACGTTTAGTAACAAAATCTATTTGGCGCGTCTCGTTTCCTTCACAAAGTACATCTACACATATTATCTTACAAAGCAAACGTCCTATTTTCTTGGTAAGTAGCGTAGAAAACTAAAATTTCAGTATTCAAAACTCGCGTATACGTGACACAGTTACATTCAATTATTTATGAAATAGGTACTAGTGGTTGCCTAGTGTTCAGAATTCCATCGTTTTCTGCACTCCTTATTCACTCTTTATTATATTGGCAGAAAGCGACAATACCAGAAGTCCTGGGCGAAAATTCGCCAGTTTTACCTTTCTGCACTTCTTCTTAATATAAACTTTATCTACAGCCAAATCTCACACTTCTCTCTGCGCGCGATGTTCTGAAACAGGGATCCAAAGCTTCCCATAGTGTATTAACATAAAGATTCTTGCAAGGCACAGAGTAAAAATATGTAATGTAAGTGCAGGACCACTCGACTCGATATCTGGTTGCGTAGCTGGTGCAATCGATCGCTCGCTCCTGCTCCCGTCTGTGACCCACTTACGCTTCACTCGTGTCTACCCAACGTAATGGTTACGCATTTTGACAAGTACCTTATTAGGGCGACCGTTATGTCCGCTTGTGCACTGATATTCCCGTTGAAAAAGAACTCTCGAAAAAAACCGTCCTTAATTGAGATACTGAAGTCAACAAGTTAACTGAATATTTAATCCAAGGCTGAATTTTTGTTCGCATTTTTTGTCCTTGCGTTTATGAAAAATTTCATTATGATTAAGCTTCAAATCCCTTAAACCTTCTGTGTGTGGCATATCGTAATTTTCTCCAACGTTGAGCGCAAGCCTTAAATCTTGAGTGTTCCCCATGGACTAGTTCAGGGAGAAGTCTTAGTTATAATGTGTGACGTCATACACAACTTATTCTTTTTTGGCTTTGTTGAGAACGTTTGTGAGTGATGAAATTTCACAATATTTGTCATTTCAGATTTCTTTTGGCACGTTTACGTAGCCGGTCGCATTTGTAATTCTATGACTGATAAAGTAATCTATGTAGCTCAGACTTTATCGTACAAAAGCAATTTATCATGGATAACTGCGTCTCCATTTCGAACATTTGTTGTGAAGATAGACTTGTTATTTTATTTCTCACGGTTCGACAGGTAACTGTAAGCTCTAATTGGCTCGTTAGACTTCAGCTGGGTACACTTGACACTCAGTGTCAGGTGTAGAGGCAAATTGTTAGAGTCACCGCGACTGCTCCGTGATAAACGGCCATTAATTAAGTTCCGTACTGTGGAAATCGACCGTCTTTTTGCTTCGTGTTGCTTTTCCTTCATAATTCACGGTTTGTTACTTTGTACAGACGCCAGCACGTCAAGTTACCCCAATGTGTCAAATTTCTTTGATCGTTTTGCAACTTTAAGTCAAACAGGATAAGGTTCATGTTCAATTCGTAACTTGATGTGCTGGCGTCTGTACATCAAATTAGTTTTAGCGACACATCTAACAAATGTAACTTAAGACAGTTTTCGTTGCTAAATAGTAATCAGCAGACACTGCAAAGCTCATTAAACTAATGAATCAGTGAAACTATTCAATTCAAGCAAGATTTATCTCGCCATTTTGATACGTACCTACATATACATATACTCACTTCCCGGCTTAATTAAAACGAAAAGAGGTCGCGTGAAATTATGTTATAAACACAAACGACTTCACTAATGATCAACGCGAATTTTCGATGCAAATTTTAGAGGGAGAAGTTAGCACAAAGTTAATGAGTGACAATTTAAAAATGTGGAGACGTCTAGGTGACATGCCCCCGAGCAATGGCGGCGCGGCGGGCGGTTGTACTTCAAGTCTTTGAAACTTACTCTAGGGAGCTAGTTGTGATTTATACGTGAAACTCATTTAAACTGATTCTGAAAGGAGTTTTAGCTTCATTACCTTTTTACATTTTTAAGTGAAATATTTTTATATTCATCATTTGACTGGCCTGTTGACCCTGACTGCTATGCCACCCAAGACACATTGTATGTTTGTATGATGAGCATGATCATTTGTTCCGTGTCTGGGTGTAATTTATCTATAATATGATACAGGATATAATTACAGGGCTTTAATAGTATATTTTCTCGCAAAATTTCATAATTAATAATACAATTTAATTAGTTATCTAGTAGATACTCTTAGAACAAGCTTAGTTTAGGACAAGATGGAGTTGTGTAAAAGTTGCGGAATGTTTATTTAATTATTTAATATTCATTTACAAAGTAGTTTGCTAAGGGCTCAATCAATCATTTCCGGATGACATTATTCAATCCATTTCCAATCTACTGGTGTTTAGTCGATTGATAGTGGTCTATTAATAGTCTCTCTGTGTCGGTCAACTCTGACCCAATTTCAATGAATTCCCCACGCCAGTTGCCGTGTGCCTGTGACGCATTTAGACTAGGAATCTATCACGACTAGCTATAGGTAATTTTACCGGTCTACATAAAGGGATCTCCATGTATCACTGAATTTGGGAGCAAAATAGGAGGAGGTTCTCAATATTCGTCCGTTTCTTTATTTTTTTTGTTTCGCAATAAATCCGCCAATATTAATTGTAACTGTTGAAATTAATAAGATTAAATAGAGAATTGAAACAGTATTTATATAGCTATATTCATTAACTACAGCCAAATAGTTAACGTTTAAATAATCGTAAAAATTACCCTTCGATTGGTGCGCGTACGGCGTGCACTTGTGATCAAGGTCGTGTGCAGGCTCTTAATAACCAACGATGCGGTCACCGATCTATTACGTTACTTAACATCACGATATGTCACCCAAGGGATAGGCAGAGGTGTTCCCATAGTACAGGCACATTATGCCAAGTACGTAGTAGACCCATGAAATAGGGGGCAAGCCTATTGCCTTAGATTGGACGAAAATCAAGACTCTGGAGTTCTGGACTGATACTAAGACGGAATTGCAGAAGGAAAAACTCATTAACAAATGCCCGACACAGCAATCGAACTCAAGAATACATGCTCAGCAGTAGCGACTGCGACCGCTACTCCAACAAGGTCACCATTATGTTAGTTAAATGTAATTTTAGTATGAATAGAAACCTATATATCTATTGTGTGTTTCAGATATCATTAGATACTAAATGAACACATTACCTTTTGTATGGTTACGATCTAGGCATGACAGAAGTCAGTGATTTACGACTACGGACAAAGAAAATGGGTATCTTCACGTTTTTGCCTATTTCAAAGTTAATGGGTAGAATGATAATAATAATAATAAATCATCTCCACCACATTTAAGTGTACATGTATAACACTACAAAAAGCCACAATTTTAAACATCAGCAACAGTGAGAAAGTTCATGCAAATCGAGGAAGATGAAATTTCTCCTCATCACATACATTCCTCATTTTAAGTTTACACGTTTCATTAACTTGGCTTGATCCATGAATAACCAAACCAAAAGACCATTATCAGACACAAATCTACATGGTTCTTACATTATAACCTGACCAAGATAATGACTCAAAAGGACTTCAAAAGGGAATGTGACCTCTGAGTTTCTTTTGGTGTTTCCTCTCAGAGTAGTCAAATACCGAATGGTTCTTACATTATAACCTGACCAAGATAATGACTCAAAAGGACTTCAAAAGGGAATGTGACCTCTTTAGTTTCTTTTGGTGTTTCCTCTCAGAGTAGTCAAATACCGACCTCACCTTCTAATTAAAAAATGTCATGTAAAAGTGTTTGTATGAACCTATTAATAGAAATAAATATCATTTATAATGTAGCTCAAAACTAGCAAAGAGCTAAGAAAAACGCCATGTTTTCCCAAAACAAAAGTATTCAAAATCAAAATTTTATCATTTACATATATCAAAAATTTACAAACTAGCGACCACCTTGCCCAAGGGGTTTTATACTACAGAGTATCACCCAGATGGCTGGATATATCAAATGTATTTAAAAAAATGATTCATACAAATACAAAAAAAAAACTAATAATATAATATATGTGCAGCCGCTTCAATTGAAATGGTGCGTGTAGTGTCCGTATAAGAATTTTTGGCAATCGATTTTTGGTTATTAAATGTATAGATCGCAGACGTCACGCGGTTTCACCCGCGTAGTTCCTGTTCCCGTGGGAATACAGGGATTAAAAGTAGCCCACGCCACCCGGGGATAGTGTAGCTTCCCAACGGTGAAAAAATTGTTCAAATCGGTCCAGTAGTTTCGGAGCCTATTTAATCCAAACAAACAATCAAATCTTTCCGCTTTATAATATTAGTACAGATTAAAGTTAAACAGAACATTTAATTTAAGGCTTTTGTCTTGTTTCATATTAAATTCCTCTTTTGACAAACTACTAAAACTAACACTTCTAGGAGTTGCAATTGGACCTAGGAGTTACTTGGAA
Organism: Euplexia lucipara; assembly: GCA_921972225.1. Lineage (NCBI taxonomy): Eukaryota > Metazoa > Arthropoda > Insecta > Lepidoptera > Noctuidae > Euplexia > Euplexia lucipara. The sequence continues at coordinate 7,503,539 of OV179167.1, read as the reverse complement.
CATCTAATAGAATGTTTAATTAATATGAACGATTAACCTTTAAACTTAACACGCCACAATAAGTATTTCATGGCCATCTCAATGTGATATTGACAATTCAGATTAATATTAGTATTTTAATATGGTCAAAGGTTATCATCTCACAGAGATTTTCAATGCAAAATAATAATGATGTTGTTAGTCAAATTATTTGCCTAGTCTTTTTTCCCAAGTAGGTATGTCGGGTCGGCTTCCAGTCAAAACCAATGCAGCTGAATACCAGTGTTTTACATGGAACGACTACTTAGCTGACCTCCACAGCCCAGGGATTTGGGAGCACGATACTCCCCCTCCCCTTACTTAAACTGTCGTTAGGCACTATGTAATAATTAGAGTCCGACCGAAACTGGTTTTCCGGTCGAAACCGAAACCGAATATTCGGCCCTGGCTTCAGTTTCGGCCGAAACCGAAACTCATGTGGTCAAGTATAAAATTCCTTAAAATACTGATATTTTATGAATTTTACACACTATGATGCATTAATTACGACATGAAATTAAAACACAGTATATTAAGTTTGATGTAATCATTTCTTTATTTATAAAAAATATTAATAATATTTTTTCAAATTAAGTTCTCAGGTGTTTATCAGCGTGCACGACTACTTCCGAAATCAGTTTCGGTTTTGGCAAAAGTTCTGCTAATTTAGGCCGAAACCGAAACTGCCGCCGAAACTTGATTTTTGGCCGAAACCGAAACCGAACTTTCGGTCGGACACTAGTAATAATATCAACGAAGTAGATCTTCAATACAATACCACAAATTATGGAAGGTAGCAAATGGAGATTTTACTTCGCTGCAAGAACCTACCTATTGTCTCAAACTCATTACATATTTTTCCATAATATACTGCATTTTAAGTGAAGTATATATTTACCAATACAATTGTACTGCAACTGATTACGTCTACCGAATATATTTTCTTATTACTTGATGATGCCATAATTCCAGTGAACGTAACATCACGCCAGTTTTACTGAAGGGTTTAGGCAGAGGTTTTTTTCTCTTTGTTTTAAAAACATTGTCTCACACTAGGGATTTCTCTGGTATCATGGGTGCGTTTACAAACATTAAAACTAACATACACATACAGTACACCCACATTTTTGAGTACCATGTAATAGGGTGCAAGGTATACCTACATATTATGTAGGTGTGTCAGTTTAATCAAAACATTTTTATTAAACTAATAATATGTGACTACGCATGCGATTTCGACCGCGTCATTTTCGTACTTTCCGCTTCGAACATAAACATACGAGTACACTACAACCCCTTTTAGTTTTGAAGAGCTTATTGCTTTCTAATGGTGCAAAGATTCTCAAAATCTATTGAGAAGTATTAAAGTAAAATCCTTACAATCAAACATAGAAATCAATATTTCCTCATAATATTAGCACAGTCTAATAACATACAGTCGTCCGACGAAGCTGTCTAGACAGGGCAATCGTGCGAGGTGTGAGGGGCGAGACGCGGGAAAGCCGCTCCCGCACTGCGTACAAAACGATGTTCGTAGTGCGGGAGGTATTATTCAAGTTTAACGTGTGTAGAAGTTGTCGGCTTTTTCCAGAGATCAAAGGCGTCGTCCTACTGTATTAATATTTATACTGTGATATTAGTAACTGTACTTATAGAAAAATAGCACTATAAATCATGGTATCATTTTAGTAAGTGTTATATTGAAGAGCAACAAATTCTTATCTTTTTTAGTAAAGTTTTTTCGTGTTTTTGTCTAACATTAGGATTAGAAAATTAGAAAACATGACCTTTTTTACCTGAACGATAAATACTTCCAAGGATTGCTTTCATCTTTTTTCTCTCATAAATGTATACGAGTACCAAAATGTTTTCAGTAAGATGGCGAAATCGATTACAGACGTCTCGTCCGAATGACCCAATTTTATCTCAGTTATTGTAAGGACTTGTACACAAGGTGATCCAATCTCAATGAAAAGAAAACAAAGAAAATACATTTATTTGGGACACGCGCAAGAATTTTAACAACAAAAACTAAATCTAACATGTCAAAAACCGGCCAAGAGCGTGTCGGGCCACGCTCAGTGTAGGGTTCCGTAGAATATGTAAACGAAGTTAAAAAAAAATGCTTGCATATACGATTATACTACAAACTTAGTCCAGAAATTATTTTGTACAACTTTTTGTCTTTTTTGTACAAAAACTGTTTCCATCCAAGTTCAAAATAATTTTCTTAGAAAATCCTTATAAAGTTCTACTTATCAGGTTTTTTCATATTTTCTAAACTTATGGTTCAAAAGTTAGAGGGGGGGGGGGGGGGGACACATTGTTTTTTACTTTTGGAGGACATTATCAAAAAATGATTTTAGTAAACCCCTATTCATTTTTAAATACCTTTCCAACAATATATTACACGTTAAAGTTGAAATTAAAAAAAAAATCACTTCCCACTTTACATAGTATAGGGCTACCCTAATAAAACATTTTTTTTCCAATTTTTATTTTACCACTTTGTCGGTGTGATTGATACACATATTGGTACCAAATTTCAGCTTTCTAGTGCTAACGGTCACAGAGATTAAGCGAGGACGGACGGACGGACTACGGAACCCTAAAAACGAAAGACCTGTGTTAGGCCAAAAGGCACTAAGCACAATTTCACGCAAACAACAATTACAACGTTTATATTTTAAAGCACAGCAGTGTCTGTTTTATCCCACCCTACCTACTTCGCAAAAGGCTTCCCTAATCTATTTTTTCTCATTTTTCTATCTCTTTGTGCGTTATGTATTATACTAGCACACGTCTCGCGGTTCCACCCGCGTAGAACAGTTCCTGTTCCCGTGGGATTACAGGGATAAAAAGCAGCCTATGTCATCCGGGAATAGTGTAGCCTTCCACCAGTGCAATTTTTTACAAAATTGGATCAATAGTTCCGATGATTAGTAGGGGGTCCTACATACAAACTTACAAACATACAAACAAATTTTACCTCTTTATAATATTAGTATAGTTTTATAGTGTAAATGTATTTTACTCAAATCATGTATTATTATTTCTTTTATTTTCAATCTAAATTGCACCTACCACTGCTTTTCTTTGCATCACCTAAAGGTTGACTGGTAGAAAAAGGCCTATGGCATTAAGTCCGCTTCTGTACATGAGTGTGCTTGAAGTATTAAATAAATAAATAGATCAATCTCTATTTCACCTCTATTTAAAGCTTCAATAAATGATGGATCGCAACTGTAAATCATCATCCCCCCGCCCTTATCCAATAGAGGGTGGAACCACACTTACATCCACCTCGAACCATCCATAACATCTAGACACCTAAGTTAAGTTAGTTCTCTCAATAGTCAATATATTTATTATACTCTATAACACCATGGATAACAACAACAGCGTTGAAAATTATCGAAAATTTTAAATTTTAGTCGAAAACAATGGGAGTTTGAATGAAAAAAGCTGCTAGGAGTTTGAGAAATCATGTTAGTTCATGGTTCTTTACAATTTTAGGAAAAAACAACATCCGAAAAATTAGGAATATACCGACAAAAGGTTGTAATGCTGGGTAGGATCTAGAATTACGTACAGAACTCGCCCTCTCTCTCAGTATGTGCAACGATGTTCCTTACAACCTGTACCTATATGTATATGTGGTTCATCTCAATAGTCACCTTCTTACTAACCATATCTTCCACACAACCTATCCATCGTTTCTTTTCATCCTCTACATTTATACTAAAAAATTCCTCACGGCATAAAAACAACAATATTTCATAGAAAACAGCAGCGTGCATTTGTGCAGTTAATTTATTAATTTGCTAATTATAAAGTAGGAACTAATTTGCCTGTCTCATTGAATTTGCTTGTGAACTAAAAAGGCGATGTTCTACAACACAACCTCATTGTACGATGTTAATTCTGCTTACTGATATTAAAACTATGAAGTACAATTGAATTATGTCCATAAAATTGTTTTAAATGCTTTTATAGGACAATAACAGTCTGCTATATTACTGTTCCACGAACCTAATAATAAATAAGGTAAGTTGATAAAGATATAAATTTAAAACATTATGATCCAGTTTAATTTGTGAATTTATAATTACTTAAAACTGTAAAAATGAGAGGCTCCACAATTAAAAGCGGTTAATTTTGCCGACAATGGCCGCAGTAAACGACAAAATTGACCATAGAGAACAGAAGTCGGACTTAAAAGGCACAAGTATATTATCAGTGACCGATCAAATGCGAAAATTATACGTCCAGTAATAGTCGTAAACGTCTGACTTTTAAGTGTTGATCGGCCATTTCTAGAGTACTTAACCTTACACAGTCTTCCGCCACATAATACCATTGTTTCCACAACACAATAATATTATAAAACATGTTAATACAAATGTGACATCGTTAAGATTGTTCTGTTTATGCAAATATCATAATACTACTTCTCTTTGTCACACAAACCTACTTGTAATGTAACTGATACTCGCATGCGTCACCTTTTAAAACAAAGACAATTGGGGATAAAGATTTATGCTAATAATTCAACTTGGTAATCCTCTTTTCATTAAGACGCATGTTAGCAGTCTATGGTAATGTCTCTTTATTTAGGGCATGACAGACGGCTCGTAGGCGCCAAAGCCCTAATGTCATGGGGGCGAAGTTCATAAATTGAGACAGTAATTTATAAAGCGTTAAGGAAGAATTGCTTGAATGAATTCAGGTCACCGTCCTAGAGTAAACTGTAGTAATGAGTAAGACAAACATCCCGACCACTTATCTCATGGGGAGCACTGACCACCTACGATCTATTTGCAGTTTTCAACCTTGCGGTCTCATACTCATAATACCTACTTTTGTCCTCAATATTGCAGAAAATGTCGAATCAGATCCAGCTTATGTAGTGTTGAAGCAAATACGAGTACTCATTAAAATTGTTAAGACAATGTTTGTTTGTTATGCTAACAGGAGACGAGGAAGCCCTTGGAATACCAATCAGTCGCCAAGTCATTACGGCCATAATGCATGAGCTTCGATTGTAATGTCCACACAAGTGTCTAAGCCTAATATGATTACATGTGAACACGGATTAAACACGTGTATGTTTGGACTTGGTTCATCAGTTCGTGTGTACAACTCTTTCTAACAAGGTCGTACATAACTCATTCAATCTTAGTCATCTAGTAGGTCTGTCCTTAAATTCTGTTATGAACTAATAACCCGGTTCTTTGCCTTCCGCAATCAATCTGGCCTAAAGAATAATTTATTGTTTGTTTTTTTTATTAAATTCTGTGGCAACATTGTTAAACGTAGTGTCACATTTTCCGAGTCGACTTTAATTTCGCACATGTGAACTAAATATTGCAGGTGGAGACTGAATTCCCCCGCCTCATTCTTCAAGTCCACCTGTCCAAATAATGATGTAATTCGAAAGCTGCATCCGTACAAAATTGCCTCGACACAAACTAAAAAAGAAAAATTGAAAAACGTGCCAGCACACCATATTTTCTGAATATTGCCAGTTATGAAAAGTTCAGGGTTATTTTTGAAACTCCACTGAACTCGGAAATAAGTCTGAGTACCCAATAAAATGTTATTTTATTCCTTTGTTTACTTGAGAGACGTCTAAACTGGAGCGTAGCACTTTATCCAGTTTTTTGCTTAGGTATATTCAATACAGTGTTATTATTAGAACGAATAAAAATAATTTTAGGCCTCCAGTAAGTTGCGTGTCAAGTCGGTTCAGGTGATCCATACAATTCAATGCATTATTCACTGAAATGGGCAGAATGGCTTGCTCTTTATGGAACCTGCTCCAGTTAGTCGGGTTTTATTTTTAAATCTACCTGGTACAGGTGTTCCTTTGTAAGGTCGCTGTGCATCCCGGCCCGTTTGTTTGGAAACACATGTTTTTTGTGTTGCCAGCTCCCATTATGTCGGGACAATGTTAAGGTGAAACTTGTTTTAGTTTTATTACGTTTCGAAAGATCAGTCTCGCCTTGTCTTAACGATTTAAGTTGCGATAGAATTAGCTTGACCCGTTACTCAAAACTCGTCACAAATTAATAAATTGATTGTCTTTGCAGAGACATTTAGATTTTTGGGTTGATCAATTTACCAGTAATTAAAAAAAGGAAATCGTCGCCCCCAATATTGATTAGCATCAATCAAGGACTGTCTCATTAATTGTTGCGGTTTTCTGATCACGCGCACGAATTCTTAATTCAAATGTAAGAATGCCACTAGAAAAGAATTTTAGTTAAACTGTCGACACGGTTTGCTCGAAGGATTATAGTTTCAACGTCGCGTGACTGACAGACCGCAAAGTTGCAACGACAAAACGCCGCCATGTCAGAAATATCTGGCATTGGACGCGGTCGAGATCCGAGCCTGCCGCACTAAACCGAGTGGAAAATTCGCAAAACCGACTCCCGGTGCAGTGAAAACCGCTTTTGTTTTCAAATAAAAAATAATTCTGGAATCCGTTAAAAGTTTGCATGCGGTTTTGTTTATGTTAGAGCCCAGCCAGTGGCAACTAAAATTCTATTCTCAAATCGAATGGTTTGATTTTTTTCTTCTACTAGATTTTGTCTGTGGTTTGGCAACAGGTTACAGGAGTATTTTTTTTTATCTAACTCGTACCGAAACGGTTAGCTGTCCACAAAAAACCTTACAACAAAGGTTTTAAAATTCAGCAGGTAATTTTTTAGTTATTACTAGAAGGATCAACACGCCTTAAATTCTTTGTTCAATACTTCTGCATTATTTTTAGGACAAGATTTAGGGCTTGTACCTATTATTCCTACTACACAGCGGTTTAATGCCCGTTTTACATTAACACGATAATCTATGTACTACTGATATCATTAAGCAAGAGAGTTGTTTATTTTGTTTGTACTTGCGTTTTGTTTGTAATGTCTTAAACTAGTAGGTAGTCGGATTGATAAAAAAAAGTTATAGGTGGTAACCCAATTTTTGAGAAAGGTTATGGGTTATTTGACATCACGCTTTTACTCGTAGAAACAGGTCAGACCACGCCATGGGTAGTGCCTAAATAAATGCGAATTGCTTTACACTGTCCAACAGCGCAGCAACAGCATAATGTAAGAAGTGTAGTGTAGTGTTAGTGAAATCGGTAGTGTCCGCGTAAAAATCTCCCGAAGAACAATCTTCTCTATTAATAAAGCATGGCAGCAAGATATTATTATGCCTGGAATAATAATTCGTTCAAGCTCCAGTGAGTAATCAGAAGGCAGTAAATTAACGTGCCGTGGTTTACATGTTCCAAGAACGTCCAAGATCAATCAGTTAATTAGATCGATGTTATTCATGATATAAATAATTAATTTGAGTAGGTAATTAATGCTTTTATTTAAAACAAATGAGCAATGAATCAGATTACTGTGGCAGTCGGAAACAGTTACACGAAGAAGAAAATTATGTGAAAAGTTTTCATTGTTTTCGCTTCGATGACGCAGATAAATGAAGGAAAATATTTTGCAGACGCAACTCCATCCTTTTCTTCGCTCATTAAAAACCTTAATTGACACAAACTTTTACGGTAACTTTTGCAAAATAAGCAACTTACGAAACCGGTTTCAAATTAATAATTACCGTTATGCGAATAAAAATACGAGTAAGACGGTTAGCCATATTCATCTGTTTTTTTTTTATAATGAGGACATGTTATTTTTAACGACTGTTAGCTAAGATTCTTTTTTTGTAAAACAATGGTCGAAAACCGTGCAGTTTCAGAATGACAATGCGCGTGCGCTTGTACCGTTGAACACGCGTAATAACAAAATGTTCCAATAGAGCATCTATCTTATCGGCAACCTGCATTATCTGTTGTATCTAGGTCCCACCTGAATAAACACTCATATTGGGAAGACTGGAATTTATTATTACAGATATTTCGTGTCCGAAATTGGCAATAATAAACTTTATATTAGACGTAGGTATTAGGTAGGTAATTATATGCAGTTGCAATCACTTAAAACATATTGCCTATTACGTGATTATTTGTGCCTTTGCGTCATTGACACCCGTACTGCATGCAACCTAGAAAAATTAATTACGCAAGCATGTCTGTGGCTGATAAAAGATACATGCATACAGCTTCCTGTTTAACGTTCCGTACAAATAACACTATCATTACTTCTTTAAACAGGTAACAAAGCCGTTAAGTTTAAGATTCACAAGACAATTTCGACAGTGGCAACCCGAAGCAGCTCAATCATCAACTTGTAGGTCAGTGTTTTTGTTAACTAGTGAACGGTCGAAGGTTTTCATGTGATTTTAACCTTTTTCTTTTGTAGCCGATGCAGCGTCGCAGTGACATTGGTTCGTATTTCATTGGTTACACAAGTCTTAACCGTGTTTTGGATGTACGCGGATGCGTGTTGACGTAAATAACCACAGTGTAACATCACATGGCGGGAGACCGACTTACTGAATGTATCGGGAAGTTTAAAAATAGAACGCGAACGGGTGAGCGACTTGAGACGCGGTCCACAGATAACGTTTATCGTCCGAACTGTTGCAGGCACAAGTAGGTAAAATAATAACGCATCTTATTATCAGAAACCGGACGTCTTTCCATGAACGCTTAATCCATTTACGTATAATAAATATACAGTCATATGCACACGGTTACGAACCGTGTAATAATACCGTTATCGCTGGTGGTGTTACAGTGGGTAGGTAAATAGGGGTGCGGGTGTGGCCAGCTGATCGGGTTCGCACGCACACAGCTCCAAATGTTTACGAAAGTTGTTACACTGGCTGTTTATTGATTTTATCCGACGTCCAACGAGCTATAGAAACAGGTGTTCGCGATCTGCGATTGTTTTTCGAATGATACAAATGAGTTTCTAAACAGTCCTGGCACAATACAGAGGCTGTGAACCTATCCACAATAATTTATGGTAAAGAAAGTCTCTCAGAGGAATGCATTTACAGGTTCAAGGAGTTCATTCTATCCTGGTTCACTTAGAACATTAAAAAAAATAAAGACTGACAGGACAATAAATGTCAGAGGCTTTGTCAAAGTTGTCAGGCAGCCAGTGTTTTGAGTTCTTAGGCTAAGGTCCTACAAAAATACGGGGATTGTTAGTAAAGTAGAAATGTAGTGTCGTTACAATACCTTTATTCCGGAGCGTCCCTGTTGCTTGAGCAGCACATTCTCCGGCTTCATGTCGCAGTGTATGATCCTGTTCTTGTTGAGCGCGTGCAGGCACTGCAGCAGGCTGTGCGAGAACTTGCGGACGAGCTGCAGCGAGAACCCTTGGAACTTGTTCTTCTTTATCAGCTCGTACAAGTTGATCGACAGTAGCTCGAATGTGATGCATGTGTGGTTCCTGAACGTGAACGAGTCAAACATGTGGATCACGTTCATCGTGTTGTCTTTGTCCTGCTCGCGGAGGTGCTCTAGGATGCGGATCTCCTCCTGCGCCTGGCGGTGGAACCGTTTCTCGTTACGTACCATCTTGAGCGCGACGTTCTCGCGCTTCTTGTGGTCGTACGCCTTCACTACCTGACCGAAACTACCCTTGCCGATCACCTTCAGCACCTCGTATCTGTACGCTATGTGATCGTGGGGTATGTGGATGTACGAGCCTTGCTCGTTGTCGTAGTCGCAATTGTTCGGGAACCCGACCAGCCCGGGCCGTTTCTTGGCGTTCGCGCCTATAAAGTACACTTGGGGGTAGTCGAAAATCTCACGGTGTTCGTAGGGGGTAAGTTTGCTCATGTAGAGCTTCATGACCTGCTCGGGGCTCGCGGCCGCCGCGGGTGGCCGCTTGTCGGGCGGCTGCGCGTTGTTGGCCGGTGGCGCGGGCGGGCCGGGCTCGAGCGGCGGCAGCGCCCCGTCCCGGAGCAACGCGCGCCCGAACGCGTGCGCGCTCCCTAGAGGCATGTCGCCGGTCATGGCCGCGCGGCCGCCGCCACCTCCGCGCACTTCGCTCGCCGTGGCCGAGTCGACCCACGCGCGCTCGCACACACCACTGCACCTCACTGCACTTGCACTAAAAGACGGCGCCAGTCTGGCACACTGCACGACATTTCACATCGACCGGGAGGAGCGAGACCCACGCTTCCACTTATGCGGGCACATTCCGTCTCGGTAACGATACGATAGAGCCGCGGTCGCAGATGATACCGTGCGACGCGAACGTGAAACGCAAACAAAGACCCCTTCCTTGCTGGCCGACCCGACGACAAAACCAGAGAGAAAATAGAAACCGTCGCCAAAGTCATTGAACCGTTCGTTCGCACGGAATCCACGAGTGCAAGTGAGATAGACTGAGTTTTGGAAGTATGATTGTCTCCCACTAGATGTCGCTTACATAGCAGAAGTAGTTGATGGCTTGTCATTATTAGAGACCGAAAGATAAAAATTGAAAAAATTTAATACATACAATGTAATAATAATTATTATTGAAATGCATGTTTTACTTTAACATAATGTATCATTTAATTAAACAATCCAAATCACTAGAACCTCTAAATTGCAAAACTTAAAATTTGAAACTTTTCGCGAAACTATGACGACTTCCTGCAATCATATTATAAATATAATTTCGAAAGCTTCTATTACAATACCTACTTTAAATTGAGTCATCATCTGCCTAGCCTTTTCCCAACTATGTTGGGGTCGGCTTCCAGTTTAACCGGATGCAGCTGAATACCAGTGTTTTACATGGAGCGACTGCCTGTCTGACCTCCACAACCCAGTAACTGGGTAACATGATACCCCTTGGTTAAACTGGTTGTCAGACTTTCGGGCTTCTGACTACAAGTAACGACTGTCAAAGATCTACAAATGACAGCCGGGACCAACGGCTTAACGTGCTTTCCGAGGCACGGAGGAGTCTTGGTATGTAATAAATGGTCACCCATCCACGGACCGACCTCGTCAAGCGTAGCTTAACCTTCGATCGACCCATGCGGCTGTTATAATTTAGCCACAAGCTCCTCACCTACTTTAAATTGAGTAATATTTTTTATTAACCAAAACAAGCACTGCGGAGTTTACAAAAAGTTGAATTTCTAGAACTTTTTTAATGCCTGAAAATCGGATAGGTTCATTCGATTTTTCTGGTAAGCATAGTGAAATATTAAAAGTGAAACTTCCAGCATAATTTTATTATGTTCCTTTTTTGTGTTCTAGCATAATTGTTTCAAACTCTTTATTTTATTATTATTATGTACAGAAAATAAATCTTTATTTTTATTAGAATAGAATAGAATACTCTTAATTGTACACCATAAAAATTTACAAATAATATTAAATGATTTAATAAATATAAAAATATTAATATTTACAATACTATTAATAATACAATTATTTAATTATTTATTTTTTATTTATTGTAATATTTTTTAAATTTATTAATTATTATTAAAGAGAATAACTCTACTAGTACTACTAGTACTAGTACTCATTTCTTTAGGAACTTTTGGGCAAGTGATGCCTAAGGTAGAAACAAATGATAGGCGTTAGGATTGACATCACAGATAAAAAGCGTATTGTTTTTCACGTAGAACTCGAAGATACTTTTTTAATTAGGTATTTCACTCCTGATTTATGAGGGTTTTTTGTTTATTCATAATACAATTATTAGTCATTCCAGTGTTGTGATTGAATAATGAGACACCATTAGATTGGTTTCACGTTAAGTATTTACTATTATTTTACTTTTACTGCTTGGTTTGTGACATTTCTGTGCGACCTTTAGGGCGCGACTATTTCTTCTTTATACAATTAGTAATGATTAAGATCAATTTTAATTAATATAAGAAACTATCGGTTGTTTTCATTTATAATTTTTCCTCCAACTTTATCTGTTATGTTAACAAATCATGGCATTCCTTTATTAATTGCGGTCTTCCATCATACTCCGTCGTCGTCTATGGTTAAATCGAAGGCGACGCCATCTGTTGAAAAATTTAAGAACAGCTCATCCATCCAACCATACCACACGTCTTTTATTCTATTCCGTTGTTTTCTGTCATTTACTACAATCGCAATCCGAAATATTAGATACTGTGGTGTTTAATTTGTGGAAAAGAACCTACATGATAATAAGTGTAACAAAGAAATGTAAATAAAACTCACAAGAAGATCTTGGTGATTAATAAATTGTAAGTAAAGTGTTTCTTTCAACAATCATTTGCTGTGATTTCTTTTCTTATATTTTAGGATTTAATGCTGCTGTAGGCAGCCGGGCTAATTGAATTCAAATTTTGATGTTATTGAGTTGAAACTCTAAACCATAGCGTATTATTGCAAAATGCCGACTTTGAATCGCAACATTCGAGATCTGAATGTGGATCGAAAAAATTACTTATTCGTTTTTTTCGGGTCCTGATTCTAATGAAGAAATAGTTTCATTAACGTATCTATGTGATATCAAGTGCTATAACAAGTATACGTCATACAAACATGAACCTTTCAAGGTAATGTTTGGGCACTAGTATGGGCTGCTTATTGTGATATGCTTATGATCGTAGGTACTTCCTTGTTTTATGGCTACCAAGGCCTGTGAGTGTACATGTGTGCGTATCATTAGTGTGATGGTTGGCCAGCTGCCAGTGCATCGAAACAACTGCTGCACTTAAGTGTGCTGAAAGGAGCTAAAATACATAATCTTTTTACTCTTTGTTTTTTTTTTCCATTCTTATATTATATGAGTCAGGAGCTTATTTTGTATCAAGTGGATACTTTAAATGTATAAAACTTGTAATAACAACAATCTGAATCTTTGTTCAATGCTGGCTAAGAAAGAAACTTTGATTTAACATTGCTAATCTTTAATGGCACTGGTTTTATTAGAATTGTAGATCACTGTGCGAATGCTATTAATTTTACATGAGTACCTATCTCAAGCTAATCACAGAAACCAGTATTATTGTAATAATAATATATTCAAGAGTGTCTATTTCTTAACACATCTTCAATGCCATGGTACAGGCTTGTACCATGGCCACATTTTATAATTACCATTCATTCCGCCACCCTCTACATTGTTAACTGCCAGTATTACAAAAAAGATAACAAAACCTCAAAGCTAATTACAGACCTCCTTGTTGCTTGAACTCTTTAAATGTTTATGACTCATGGTACTTTGTTTATCTGTGGTATTCAAAGCTTGTACTGCTTTGTTGATAACTCTATAAAGTACTTAGCACATGTTGTGATTAGCAATCTGTTTAACCAATCGCGGCTTACTGCAGCTTGTAGTCATCATGCGCAAGATATTGATTTCAATAATTTCTCCAAATAAGGGATTTGCGTGTAAAACAAACTTCTTTTATTAAAAGCAATAAATTAATACCTAATAGTGTGAAAAAGTCCATTTAAAAAATTTCTAGCTGCCACAACCATTTGAATTTAGTCAAGGTAATAAATAAAATTATTATAAACAATAACTGTTTTCTGGTACCAAAAGCAAATGATACCTACAAGCTACCCATTTAACAAGTTAAAAGTGTTAAAAAACTGTATAGTTACAACCTTGAAATACATTAATATTGCATTAAAATCATGACACATCACTATCTTTTTTGTTGTCCTCTTAATTTTATTACAAAAAATTTGTACTTACTCAAATAATTTTATCATCTCCGTAGATTCTTGCAAATACTGTTACCGAGGCCCCAAATAAACTTTTCCTAGTAAGAGAGTCAATTTACATTGGTATTATGTAGCCAACAAATTTGTTTTTCATGACTTTAGTACCTATATAATGTAAGAGTAAAGGAAATCTTGTAAAATACTGTAAAAGTTTATTATAAACTACCTATATTGTGAAAACCAGTTTCATCTAAAATGATTTCGTAATAATATTACCATTGGCTCATTATGTTTTCCAAGGAGCTCTCATATTAATTGTTTCTAGAATAAACATCAAAATATAATAAAATACTTTTTGGTTTTTATGCTTATTAAACTGTGGACTATTCTTATTTCTTCTTAAGATATCTTTAGCTATAGCCATACCTACTCTTTGTAAGCGTAACTCTTAAAAGTCGTAATGGACAATGGTCAAGCACGACCTCTTCTTCGAGGCACGAGGGTTCAAATCAGGTCCTTTCTATCCAAAACACACATTGTAAGTCTATCAAAGAATAAATACCTACGACATTTTTGAGGAAATCCGAACTTATTAACTGAAATCCCAATCCCGGCTTGAGCGCGCGTGGTGATGAATGTTCGGGCCTTCTCTGTATAAGAAGAGGTGAGACCTACAGTGTGACACAACAGTCTCGTATTATTACTATGCTCTAAGCAATTTTTTATTTTATGTTTAAAATTATAGGCAACAAAATCAAAATCAAAAAATCAAGTCATTTATTCAAATTAGGCTGAAGATCAGCACTTTTGAACGTCGAAATTACATAAGACAGTCCCCCAAAAAGCCCACCCTTCGCCACTTCCTAGTGTTTTTGTTGGGAAGAAGAAGTGGCGGAACAAACTCCCCAGCAACACAAAATTGTGAACAGTATTAAATGTCACAAAAATATTTGGCTCACATCCATTTTGAATTCCATGTCTCATTTCCATAATTTCTTTTATTATAAAAATGAGTGCCCGTGACGTAGGGGTATAATTTATTTAATTGAATACTTCCCTTTATAAACTGGTTTATATGTTGTGGGTTAATTTTGTGCAGCTCCTAAAAACAATGGACAATGGCCAATGTTTGACGCCTGTTGACGCGATATGACGCACTGTAGCAGGTTACTGACTTAGACCTGACTGAGTGTCTTGGATCATACGAAATAATTATGAACAGAGAAAAAGAGAATAGCTGACGTCAGTTTCCCTCAGATAGGTAACTGCTCAAATCGTATTGCAGTCGGAAAATTGGTCAATATCATTCCGAAGACTGAAAAGTTTTAGATTCTGAATCATGATCCAGCCTTGCGTTTTTCTAACTCCGCTGAGGTCGGCTTTCAGACTAAACAAATGTAGCTGAATACCAGTGATTTACATGGAGCAGTCGCTCCATATGAAATACAGAGCAAACGATGGAAAGTCGCCCATCTGAACACCGCAACCCAGTGGGTAACACGATTCCCCTTGGTTTGATTGGTTATCAGGCTTTCGGAACGACTGTCATGGATCTACAAATGACAGCCTGGACCAGCGGCTTAACGTGCTTTTAGAGGCACGGCAGGGTCCTTATTTGTAATGAATGGTAACCCATATACGGAGAAACCTTGACAACCTTAGCTTTACCTTCGATCGATGTGTGTGTGTCTGTTATTATTCTAGCACCTGCCCCTACACAAGCCTTGATAGGTTCTGATGAATATCCATCCAATAAAATGCGTGCCAGACAGGTTTGCAACTATGAAACAGTTAAATGCTATCGGTTCTGGAATGTTGTAGTTATCAGCCGGGTGTTAGTCCCACGCTAAAACCCGTGCCCATCAGTGCGCATTTCTACTCACAATTATGCGAGTCTTATTGGAGTGAACTAATTGAAACATTCGAACAGACACAACAGGGCAAATGTCGTTCTGTGCATAATTGTTAAATATATAAATGAAGAAAGTAGAAAAAATGTATTTATTTAACTCGCACAATACAAGAAAAAAAAAACGGATTAATTTGCAACTAAAAAAACAAAATTATACTCACAGGTAAAGAAAAAACAAAAATAAGTCGTATACGTAGCCAAAAGGCCCCTATAGTTATCTATACCTAGTAATAGAGATGAAGTTTTCAGTACCTCTCTGATGTGACAAGTAGGAAGAAAGATGAAAAAAATTACATGAAATGTAAATGTCGAAACAAACAATTTTATGTTACAATCTTCCATAACTCTGTTCGGACGGTTCGAGTTTTGAGGTGTAATTTTCGTGAATTGTATTACTTGAATCATAATAATGTTTGGTAGATCGAACAGCGAAAAAAACAAAGGCCTTAAAATCAAGCATTGTCTTTCAAAAGTAGATACACTTGGGAGCAAATAAATTGAGCCACTTCCTTTTTCACGTATCATTACTAAAGTTGCTATCAACATTACCATTTTTCTTCCAGAGCCAGGTTAATAATAGGTTAGGTTAACTTTAGATCGTAGGTAATTCCACAAGAATTTAACCATTGTACAGTCGCCAGCACATCAAGTGTCAAATTTTCCCAATTGAATATGAACTTTAAGTTATTCTGTTTGACATAAAGTTGAAAAACGATCAAAGAAAATTTGACACATTGGGGTAACTTGATGTGCTGGCGTCTGTACTTGAAATAGGTAAGTGTCTCGATTTATTTTTATTTGCTCCCAAGTATAGATTTACTCTATCCGTCTGACTCATCCATGTTTGTCAATTCATGTATAACAATGTACGCACTACTTGACGCATCGAATGTCCTTCCTAGAATCACGGATAATGCCCTATTGCAGCTTATTGTTCTGATGGATAAGATAAAAGAAATACCAATGGTCACCAGTAAATAGGTACTTAATACTTTATCTAATTCGAATATACGCTGCGATATAATTTGATAAGGCATTTGATTGTAAAAGGTCTTTAACTAGAAACACAATATTATGCGGCATAATATGAACTAGGTCAAATATAGTCGAACTAATAATCTTTAGAAAACAACTAGAAAAAAGTTACGTATACCTAACTTCTATTCTTTCAGGGTCGGTTTTATATACTTATATGGCAATTAAATTATAATACGACGGGTTTCCATTTCAAATTAACTATTTTAATTTTCTTAGTAACAAAGTAAATTAGTATTTATTATGTATCACGCATTAATGGATTGGTGCCTTCAATTTATAATCATCGATTGATACGTTTCAATGATAAGTTGATACAATCATTTTGAGTGCAAATTGAAAGTTTCGATAACTCCTGATATTACGTTGCAGAATGAAAGCATATGCATATGAAATTCAAGTTATCAAACTGCAATTTCGTACGTGCAGATTCAGAAATTCATAATTTCATTCATTCCCTGTATATTTATTTAAGTACTTATTAAAACTTTATGCTCAAGTGAAAAAAATCTGTACAAAGGCGACCTTAAGCATTTTATACCAGTCTTCATAATGTTCCATACCAGTCTTAATAAAAAAAATGCCCTAACTCTTTATAAAACATATTTTTTAGCTAGTCAGCCAGGTATGGTCGCTCAGCATTAAATATTACCAGGTTGTTACTGTCCCACTGCAGGGCCTCTTCTCGTGTAGAGAAGGCACTAGCATTGATCAAGACGGATTGGCGGATAACAACAGACTTTAAGTCCAGCTTTCCTCACGATGTTTTCCTACGTAAATAGTATATACTTAAATATTTTCAAACCAGAACTAAGCTATGAGCGCGAAAACCGAAACAAAACCATGAACGTCAAGGTTTACTGTCGAAACAAAAATAAATTCTATTCCGGATCTGAATTTATCAACAGGAAAACTACAATTACCATCAAATGTGAGTGTGCAACATTCACCTAATAACCATGATGTTAATATATCGAGCGATGGAACTAGGCACGCGACACGCGACACCAAGGTGTTAGGCTGAGTAACGTCCTAATACGATTAATTTAAATGACCGTCATCATCATCATCATTTCAGCCATAGGAAGTTCACTGATGGACAAAGGGCTCCCCTATAGATCTCCAATAACACCACCGGTTGGAAGCGGCTCGCATCCAGCGCGTTCCCGTGGCCTTATTGAGGTCGTCTGCCCACCGTCTGGGTGGACGTCCTACGCTGCGCTTGCCGATGCGTGGCCTCCACTCGAGAACCTTTCGACCTCATCGGTCATCAGTTCTTCGTGCTATGTGCCCTGCCCACTGCCACTTCAACCTGCTAATCCGCTGGGCTATGTCGGTAACCTTGGTTCTTCTACGAGACTCCGAGCATAATATAGCCCGTACAATGATAGATTAATGAATACTGTGATAAATTAACTTAGTGGCTTAAAATATTAAAATTGAGAAGAGTATGCTTTGACGGTTTGGTCACGTTGAGAGGATGAATGAAAGACGAATAACAATAAGGCATATGTTAGTGGAAACTCCGGGAGAGCCCTAGAAGGACTCATACAGGAGCCCTACACTGACGTTATTGGTGATGTTCTTCAGAAAGATCAGGCACAACAGGCGTTGGTGGAATCGTACCAGCATTTGACGATAATTATCTAAGAAATCATGCTCGACATTGTAGACTCTTGTCGACTAAAGCATCGACACATTAACTTCTCTTCACTCTTGAAATAGTCAAAACGAAAGAAATCCGTCACTTTGCTGATTCTTCCGTGATCATTCTACACCTGCTGGTAGAATTCTAGAGTTTCTACTTACCCCTATGGTAAAAAGGCATGAGTCTATGTATGTATGAACTGTAATTTCCTTACAGCATTATAAACAACAGCTACGACAATGATTTAACGATAGCTTTAATATTGGCTTAGAAGCTACGGATAACGAAGGTACCAAGTATAAAATCGATTGTATACACGGGTAGCATTCAGCTATTATGTGGATTTCTTTGAAACCTTGAAGCATTATTGCTGTCTATCAACTATCCTTTTCAAGTCATTAGCCTGGCTTTATCTTCGACCTAACGTTCCAGTTGAGTGACTTTAAATTCTATACAAATAAATAAAACTAAAGTGTCTGTTTGTGATGTCCAAACGACAGTTTTTTACGAAATTACGGTAGTTAAATCAAAATGTCGATTTTTATTTCCTATCTTCCAAACAGCTGGGCTGATTTTGACGGCATTTTGACTGGCATAAAGTTGCTGTTACAGTTATTAGGAATCAGTTTAAATAAATAAAACTCTTGAAACTCCGCACTCTGACAAAGTTACAGTTTCAGGCACAGCTGGTTCTTTAATACAACACTGAACACATGGCTGTCTAAGCTTTGTCATCCAAAAAAAAGCTAATAGGTACGTCTATCCCATCGCAAAAAAGAAGGTTACCTAACCACTGACCCATGTAATGAATCTTGGGAATCCCACCGGAGTTATAATAAAATACCTATTAAAACCCTCTCCGGAGCTTCAGCCGCCATAATCGTTGACAACACGACATTAAAAGATCATTTAATATCCTTAGAAATACTTTACCAAGAGCTAAAATGTTTAATTAGCCGACCACAAAGAACCTTTAACAATATCAATTTATAGGAAACTGTAGTTCCCTTTGCTGTTTTATTACACTAAGTCATTATTAAAGAGGTATCACGCTCCGTGGAACGCTGAAACGTTCTTGGGGACACATTTTACAAACTTAAATCCACTTGGTATTGTATACGTGAACAATACAAGAACGTACAGTCATATGGGAATCGAATTTATTCAGAAAATTCTTTTAGAGAGGGTCTAATGTTTTATGTAACACCGGGAACAATTTTTAAAGGTTCTTCTTTTGCCGTGGGTCTGTATCTGATTTATTCATAACGGTTTATTGGACTTTTTTGAGTCTCCTTCGCATGTCATGTCAAGCCCGTCCGGTTATGAGGGTCTGTTTTTGCGGACCAGCATTAAAATTTTGTTATTTACGGAAAAAAATGTGAAGGATAACATTGCAGCTTTGGTTTGAGGTTGCGGTAGACAGGTTTACATTATAAATGTGTGTGGATTTATAATGTTATTTCTGTTATTGTTAATGTTATTTATTTATACATTATTATCACTCTCCTTCCCTTCATAATTATCCTCATTTCAGCCTACCTATAGACGTCCACTGTTGGACGTAGGCCTCTCACAAGTGTCGCCACAACTAAGAACTGGTCCTGTGCGTCTCGCATCCATCGAATTGCCGCGACCCTCATCAAGTGTTCGGTCCACATGGTGGAGTGGAGGGCCTTCCAACGCTACGTCTTCCTGTACCTACGTAGTCGCCATTTCAGAACTGTGCGAATCCTTCTCTTAGTCGAATTTATTTCGGTGAGTCGGTGAAGCAGGTGTTTTCTTCTGGTGTCGTCACCTCCTTCCTTGTCGTTTCATCTTTCACCCAATTCATCCATCGTTTCACTGGTCTTTCTCAACTCTTACAACCCTGTACATTCATACTCAAAGTTTTCCACAAAGTACTGATGGTGCCTAGTCTAAACTCTTAAGTGCGAATGTACTTGTACTATGAAAAGAGCGATGACAGTCGTAAAATATGAATAGACCGGCGCCAATTTTTTGTAGAATGTCCAACTTGCAAGATGTCCAATGGGATCAACAGCCAATTGGCAGGCGTTCTAATCGCTCATTAGATAATTCATATGCACAGCCCTACAGCCCTGTTAGTATTAAATAATATATCGTTGCGAGAGAGAGCTGAAGCGTCCATTTATAACGTTATGAACATAAAACTCAACAGCAGTGAACATTATTATGTATGCAATTAACTTTCCATCGGCCCATGTTTTCAACAATACAAAAATACTGTTATCTCTTTGAATCGCTCTCAATTTCGTCTGTTTTGTGAATCTGATTAGGGTACAGTGTCCCACGCAAACTAGATTACTATACGCTGGGTAATTTTAGATGCGTTTTGGACTTTGCACTCTAGGTATAAAGTTAGTAGTTGTTTGTTTCAGTTTACCCAGATTACGTTCAAATATTTTAGAGGACACCACGAAAAAGGCACTACAACATTAACGTGGCTAACAGGCCATGAATATTTTATTTCTCTCAATGTTTCGTTTGTGGGTGTTCGTACTGTGTTCATAAAGCCATTTAAACAATTCTTCATTTACCTATACGATATTCAGGAGTAACTATTGATTTAAAATAACTTGCGTGTTGGTAATAGTTAATATAATAGATGGCTTGCACATAAATAATAACGTAATCATAGCTCATATAAAACGCAGTTGGGAACTACGTAGACGAACTGAGAACTTACTTATTTAACAAGAGGAATTTCCTATTAGTCCTCAAAATGAGTCAAACTCGCTAAAAAAATCACCGCTATCTAATTCCGTCTTCAGATTGACGCAACTTAAAACTATGAAGCGACCTGATTATTTCACAGTATCATAATCAAACACTAGAAATATATTGTTAATTTAATAAATAGAAGTACGCTATCCTTATATTATGACTACCCGCCAAGATTGGCCGCGAGTTATTAGCTGATAAGAACGGGTCAAACATTTTTTTCTGCGTTTACAGTTCAATATGTCAATAAGCTGTGTTATCTTTACGTGGCTGGGTCGATAGTAATTTTTATAATTTGATAATAACTGAATAGGGAAAGGTGCCAATGATCGTTGTTTATGATATTTGAATAATACTTAGTAGAAATTGAAAATACATGTTTTCGTTAGAAGGTTAAAAAATAGACAAAAATATGGCGACGAAAATCTCCCGCGTCGCTAACGACTTTCGACACCAAAAGATTGGCGGCATTGCTACGTTGTAACGCAATATTTAACCTCTGACTAATTAAAAGCCAGCACGGGAAATATTTACTTAACTTGTCGATTGATCAAATCGATCTAAACAGAAAATGAGCCCTCGGACTCCGCAGCCCGATAGTTTCAATCTTCGAAAAAGGCTCAAAAAATATAATAATGTTGTAATTACTACGAGCCTATTCTGTTCTACTGCACGGCCTAGACATCACAAGCAATGAGGATTGATCACTTTGCTAGCTTAGGGTGGATTAGTCATTTCAGACTTATTCCAGAAATAGGTGTATAAACAAATCAACGTGTTTTTGTTAAGATGTGCCAATTATTATAAATACCGAAAGCCCATGGTTCAATTGCTTGTCTACATAAGACTATATGCCTTATTCATAATGTCACTATAATAATAATATATTGTGTGCTTCTTATTTTTATACCAGATCAGGGCCTTGACAAATATTTATATTGCTGGAACCTTTTTTATACTAGACATCTTATTTATGCTCATTTTGTTTTCGACATTAGTTTGGACAGCTTGAAAATTTGTTTTTCGCCACAAACATCTGCAGAAATATGTAGGACACTTGGACGTTTTGGTGTCGTTACAATGAATTTTTGTATTGTACCGCAGAGAGAAATAACAATTTGGCCATGTCTATGCATAACAAAGTGTCAAATACCATCATGTTGTCCCAGAATGAAAATTAACGCAGTAGAAATGCGAGCAATCAGAAAAATGCGAGGTGGTATGCACGCAAACGGGACACCTCATATAAGTAGAATGATGAGGAGAAAGTACGTGTGAGCATGGAAAATGAGAAAGGGCATCGTTTGAAGTGGGCCCTCCTTTTGTAGAACTCATGTAAAGATGTGTATGCATAGAAAAAAAATTGTAATGCACGCCATTTTCTGCACTTGCTGCAGGAAATGAACAGTTAATGATCGAGAATCAGGTCGTAATAAACTATTAATCATCTTACTCCGGTCATTAAAACAGATGCACTGTTATAATTGACTATCTACAAAGGAAATGATACTTGCCTGAGCATTGACTCATCATCATACTCGCGATATCTCAGCATTCGAACGAGAACTTGAAACTCGAATGAATTCAAAGTGCCATTATTCGTTCGATTGGTTTCGGTTTCACGATACTTCTCGATTTTGTTGCTAATAGTCGACGCTCACGAACAATATAATAATGATCTTTGGGGTCAGATGTAAATGTGGGACAGAATTATGGTGGCGGATGTCATTCCTCTCCGATTTAGTTGCTGCGTTAGTCTTTGCGGCACGTACTAGAGCTAATATAACTTTCTCATTTAATATTAAAGAAAAATATAGCCTTGTCAGTTTTAAATCGATATGAAATCTATACCTGAACGTGTCATATTGGTTATGTGTGGCCTTTAGCAAGACTTGTTCCACGTTTCAAGTAACATGCTTGAATTTTTAATGGGGTTAGAGCTTTGATTGCCTTAATAGACGAGTATTCAGTGGCTTGTGCAATACATAATATGACCTTGGGCACAACATGACCTGTGAAAAGGCCCACTTGACGAGGGTTGTTCTTTTTATATCACATCGCCTTAAATTATTTTGCGATATAAATATTTAGATAATGTGGGAAGATCGTGTTGTGATATTCTCCAGGACCATGTCGAAATAATATGATAGAAGTAACCCTAGCACGAATTCTTGACATAATCGTAACGGCAATTCGAACGATTTTTAAATTGAAAATACTACTACCAGGCTGCATTCAAGTTTAAATTACAAGGCACAATTAGTAAGTTTAAATAAAATCTTTAAACTAACATAATAAAATATTCGAAACAAATGCTTTCAATTTTTAACCGACTTTCAAAAAAGGAGGAGGTTCTATGTTCGTGTGTATGTATTTTTTTTTTTTTTTTTTTTTTTTTTTTTTTTTTTTTATGTATGTTACCTGATTTCTCCGCCATTTGTGGACCGATTCTCGAAATTCTTTTTTTGTTTGCAAGAGTAGACTCCCGAGGTGGTCCCATTTTAATTTGGTGAAGATCTGGTGCTGATCTTCGGAGATATACAACGGAACTCTTCAAAAATAGACGGCAAATCCGTCGTGATTGCTGGAATCGCTTGGATGTTTATTGTTTATACAACATCATGACGTATTATCACGCCTGTATGCTCTGATGGGGTACGCAGATGTGTACAATGTACCTAGATTTCGACAGTTAGGTATGTTAATTTTCATTTATTAGGGATAAGTGGATAACCCTATTTATCATGACATGTAATGTTAATAATAAGTATAAAATAAATTCATGTTTTAATCAATTCATTCATCAAATATTTGTATGGGAACAACTAAAAATAGAAAAATAAAAAACTTTTTTGCAAAAAATAAAACCGACTTCAAAAAAAGCACTAAACGGTGAAAAATAACTCTAATAAATTAGGAAGTCGGTGGCCCATCATGAATAAGACAAAACCACCAAAGCCACAGACTTCCTAATTTATTAGAGTTATTTTTCACCGTTTAGTGCTTTTTTTGAAGTCGGTTTTATTTTTTGCAAAAAAGTTTTTTATCAAACCGTACGTTTCTACATTACGTTTGAGTCAAGCATACGTGGTAGAGGTACTGATGACGAGCTTGTTTTACCCCTGAAGTATAAACGAAATTCACAATATCAATTCAATGACCTTTAAAACTGTAGATAAACATTAAACACCAACATCGCAGTAAGACTGCATTAGAAGCCTAGGGTGCCTACATCTTATGCCACTCACATTTGATTCTGTATTTAAGGCACTGAGCGCTGATACTTAGTATTCCGCGAAGGTTTTAAGCATACAAATTAATATTAGGTAAGTACTTACATCGTTTAGTAACATACCTTTGCCAAATTATATCGTGCAACGATCTGTCTACTGTCTACAGTTTTCCTGGCATGATCTGGTATTTTTTTTGTCCCTCTCTTAATCAGTCAAGTATTGGTTCTTCTATAACACGGATATCTATGGTCATTACTAAACAATTACGTAAATTATCCTTTTATTGATAATCGACCAGTTTAAGGTAAATCTAGGGATTATACTGGTTGTCACTATATTATCCGGGATACTTATGATTTGAACTTTGTTAGGCTCGTAGTAGGTGGCATTCAGTAGTTTCTGTATGCCCCCATGGGATAAAGGAAATATAAACTTATGCTAACACTGAACCTCGATATTTGTATGGTAATTACGAAAGGTACACAAATTGTTACTTTAATCAGCGTTACATGATTGAATCTAAACAAGTCGAGACAATGGCATGCTCCCGGGTAGCATGCACGTAACAAGTGTCACAACTGACACGTTTCAATAGTTATTAATCGGTTATTGATCGTATTTTTTAATTAAAAACAAAGTTCCGCGTTAACACTTAGTTTGCTAAGGATGTTGAACGAGGAACAATTGCGCACTTAAACTTATAAAATCTTAGTCATACCGCAAAAGGGCGAGTGATTCACATGTCTCACCTTTTCGATTGGAACGTATTGTTTGTTTTTGTTCCCAATTTAATTAAAACAACGGTTCAAGTCGGTTATTTTGATTTGAAGATAAAACAGAAGCGAACAATGTACCACTGGTTTGTACCTACTGTTGCCCAGTCCTAGTATTTGTTCCCCAGTCACATATTCCTATACCTACAGACCATCTCCGATTCGAATCTATATCATTCTGCTACTGCTACTACCATTGGCATCAGGGCGGATACGAGACCCCTTTTCACAATTCAGTTCGCACTTCCATGATTTTCCCGTATGGGACCTCCTATCCTCCGTAGGCCTCTTTGGCTTAATACAGCAAGTAACCTAGATACCAAGGTACAGTCGGCTTCGGTTCCTCAGTTAATCACCCTTAATTAATTAAACCCCGAGAGGACGCCGGTTTCCGCGCTGTCATTGTCTTTCTTTTGTGTCTATAATTCACACGATTGAAAGGTTAAAGACTCAACTTAAAAGACTTAACCAGCTCATAGCACGTTGCGTAGTTCAAAGCACTTCGTACACTAACTGATTCACTGCGATTGTGGTCATTGGTACCTTTGGCGTTGATAGTGCTGGCTTCCCGATCTTCAATCACTGGCTCGAAACAGTAGACTTCACTCTTAGAGCTCTTTCGAGTCGACATGCCTGGGCAGCAGCCCAACTGACTTCCTATAAGACAGCTGACGAACGGCTGCCACTAGTCTTCGAAGTTGGAATGTCGACGGCCGCTGCTGACGCGTCACAGTCTGCAGTTACTTCTGCCGTTGCCAATATGCCGCTCGTGTGTAAGAGCTCTTAAGGTGACTAGTTCTAGCTTCGTGCTTCAATAGGCAATTGATTATAACACATCAATATCCAATTGCTATATCCAATCAGTCAGCCGTAAAGATTAACGGCTCCCTCGTAAAGAGCGACTATCAAAAGTAGGTCAATCGCGGTAGTAGTTCACCAATTTATTGCACTGTCTGTTGTAAAGTGTTGTATGGACATATTGACTATAACTGCATCCTGATCATCACGACTGTCTTTTTTCAAAAAACTGTGACGGAGGTTACAATTTCATAGGTTTTATTTTAATTGCTAAAGTGACCCCAAGTACCACTCTTTATTTTCCAGTGATCACCTAAATACTCTTCCTACCTATTCTATGAACTAATATTATCTATTATTGTAAAAAAATGTGAATGTCTTTGTTGATTTGTTACGTGCAAAAACAACAACAGATTTTGATAAAGTTTACGCCTGGGCTATAAATTGTTAGGGTATAATTATACCATATTGTAGCTTGTACTCCGGAACATATTGGATTCATAAGGACACTGGCTGACAAGGCTGATAGTTGTTGAATATCTAAGTAACTACAAAGCTGTTGCTTACTTCTATACACACAACAAATTCGGCTCCGGCGGAAGACCCTACCACACTCACACCAAACCTGACAATACAAATCTCTTTCTTCATCAACGAATTATTTTTAAATCACAAACAGCCTTGTCGCATTAGATATCAAGTGTAACCGATAGATTGCCAGCGTTTGTCAAACAGTATTTGGTTACTGTTTGGTGGACACGCATGTTTACCACTCGAGACTACATTTTACGCCGACACGGAATGCCTTACGAACAGTACCTACATTCAATATGTTTGAACAATTTGGCAGACGGCTAGACTTCCTGGCACCGGCTGATAGCTGTGACGTCAGCTACGTTTCGTAGATACCTGTGTAAATAAAGTTAAAACTTTTTGAAAGTGAAAACGTGCTTGTTGACATTATGAGGCACACACACGTGTGGCCTTTAAAGACAATTCATTTTAAGTTTGTATCATTATAGGTTTCTTTTAAATGCTTAATGGTATTCACGATTTATTGATTACTGGCGACCCGCCTTGGTTACGCGCGAACGATATGCCGTGCATTGTTTTGATTGAGATTGTCACGTGAACATTGGTTCCGTCAAATACCTACCTATACGTTGGATTTTCTAAAAAAAAAACTTCTGGCACAGGTCAATTAGGCTGTCAATTACGAACAGAACGAGAATGAAATCAGCCAAATTGATTGAGTCGTTTTTCTGTCATACGAAATTCAATTGATTTTTATTTATGTAGATTTTTTTATTGGTTTTTCGTCAATTGACTACGGGGCAGCTTTAGAAGATTTTGAAGCTAGCTAGATAGCTGTTCTCATGGTCTTCTCTTTTCTTCAAGTGTTATAAAGTTTCTCTGATTGTCATTCGCAAATCCCGAAGCTTGTTTCGTCAACAATTAGCAACATTTGATTTGTCTGATGCTCGTGCACAACCCCTGACTCATACAAGTTGCGATCTCTACAGATGAGCATGAAGCCCTGGGTTCTTTTCCCTGGTCAGGAAAACTTTCATTGGGTATATCTGGAATTTTCAGTAAGTTGCAACTTGGTGTCTGGTTTTATGCCTCGTTGTTGGCAATAGACCCCTATTACATTAGACTAGGACATATTGGGGCTGTAGTATAGGTACATAATCTGCCTTACCCTTCGGGGAACACAGGCATGTTTCTAAGTTGTGCGTCGTGCGCAACCGGCAGCTATGACGGTAATACAAAATGCTCTGACCACCTAATAAACCTAACAGTATATTGAGGAACACACGCCCTCAATAAATCGCCGCCAAATCTATTGTTTGTTTTAACGCTTAGCGTTTCATGTGTGCAAATCCAGTTATCGGCTTATCTACAGTCATAACAGAATCTAAGCCGTCGACATAAGCGCCGATATATATTTTGTTTTGAATGTCGAAATACACCGTGAATTCGAAGTGTTTGGAACTCTTTGATCTGGGACATTGGTGTCACGTTTTTTAAATGACATACTATACGTGCTCTAGTACAAAAATTGACCTCATTCATCTGCTGAACCTTTTCTATCTTGGGGTTGGCTTCCAGTCTTCCTGCAGCTGAATACCAGTGTTTTACATGGAGCTACTGCCTGTCTGACATCCACAACCCAAGACTGGGCAACACGATACCCATACATCTTGGTTAAACTGGTTGTCATACTTTTGGGGCTCTGGACTACTGGTAACCACTGTCCAGGATCTCTACCTAAATGATAGTCGGGACCGTCCTTTCCCAGGCAGTGCGGGATGTTCATATGAAATGAATGGTCACCCATCCCTGGACTGACTGATCCATGGTGTTGTTATTATTTTGCCACAAGTCCCTTAAGAATTGGCCTCAATCAAAAAAAATCAATACTTACTATAGAAGGGACATCGAGAACAAAAATTGCATCCAAAACTTGTGTCCTATTGGACACAAGTCTATGAGCTTTTTTAGTACCCTCCGCTGCCGCTCCAATATTCATATATTATTCTAGATGGCGTTACTGAGACATGGGATCAAAATTTTTATATGACATTTCCTTGACATGCCCCCTCTATAGTATTTTAAATCTCTGGTATAGACTTATCTAATGCGCATTGCAGTCGGTCACCCCTTAATGGTGTTGAATGGGAACCGATAGGAATATCTATGTAAATATTGATACCACAATACATAACACAGTTAACGTAGATAATTATGAGTGCTTGACTGCACTGTTGGCGTTCGCACGAGAGGTAATGTGCATTTGTGTAAAGATTTTTTTATAATACAATTAAACCTAAAACTGTTATTAAAATAAAACCTTTATCCACTAAAAAGATTTGTCCTTTTTTAAAACAAGTAAGTAAGAAATAAATCAAATTTCACAAACCGTCCAATGCAAATGACAGATGAGAGTTTCAGTAGATACAACACAGTTCTAATTAAACGTTTCTATTTCTCAGATAAAAGTACGCGATGGCGAGATCACTGACCGACCTGTCAAGCTTATGAAATAGAACAGCAATAAATAGTAGATAACGCAAGTTCCTAATGTGCGCGGATCCCATGTGAGGGTTCTTCAGGAGATGGACACACTTCACGTGGGCCACGGGCACAGCAAAGGGTCCAGTCGCAGCCAGTCACCGTCTACCGCGGACCTGGCGAGGGATCCAGCAGTGGTGACGGATGATGCCGTCATCAGGTCCAGGGTGCAGTCACCATCTACTGTGCATCATGTTGTCAGTGTGAGTATTCATAGTTTAGTTTTTATTGCAGGGGTTTTTTGGCGTTTAAAACGTAGATAAGTGCCAGGGATTCCAAAGGAAGGAAGTGTTTAGAGATACGAAATCGTTTGGTTGTTTCCCTATTTTAAAATGACGTATTTGTGGGATGTCCCTTTCGGGGATTACAGGCGCCATGTTATCTTGCAGGATGCGTATAAGCGTTGGTACTAGAGTTGTTATCCCTTTTCGAGAGAGTAGAATCTCGACTCCTGATCATGACATCATCTGCCTAGCATTTTCCCAACCATATTGGGGTCGGCTTCCAGTTTGACCAGATGCGGCTACCTGTATTTTTCTTGGAGTGATTGCCTATCTGATATCCTGGGTAACACTATAGCCCTTGGGTAATTAGGTTGTCAGACTTTCGTAACTGCTGTAGATTGTAGATTTTGACAGTATATTGGTTTATACTGTCTTGATGTGCTTTCCTAGACGCGGAGTCATTTTAGTTTGTTCCTATTTAGCCACAAGCTCCTACCCCTCCGTACGTGATCATATCTGATGTCTTGAAAGCACCTTGATCATGAAGTCCTATGAAGATTGAGTTAATTAGTACGAATCATGACATCTTCTATTGCAAATAATCAACTGCAGTATATTCTAATGCACGGCTATTGTGTCCTCTTTCAACTGGTCTTTAGTTAATCTAGATAAATCCAACGATAATAGAAGTTCATTCATGGAGTAACATTGTACTAATCAATGTGCGAAACAGACTTAATTGTTCTACAATGTTAGGTCTTGTTTTGTCCTCGGCTGTTAATTGGTACCTCGTTGCTAATATGAGTATATTTAAGCCGTAATGGGATAATGAATAGTTACGGTTGTTAGTTTATGTAACATAACGTAGACGTCAGATGGAAATAGTTTCTGAAGACTGCTGTGATGAGCTTTCGAAGGGATTGGTGGGCAAGCCAAATGGCTTAAAAGGCGAAGTTGTCTATGATCTTTACTTGCGGGACCTGAAGCAAAAATACTGGTATTGGAAGGTTTATGCATATGTTTGCAGTATCGCCGTTTAAAAATGGATCGCAGGATTTTACTACAGCTCTGTAAGTATACATAATAAATTGGTACGTGCTTTGTATTACAAGATCATATCAATACCCCTTCGTGCATCAGAAAGAACGTCATTTGTAGTATCTTTGAAATTCGTTCCTAAAGTCCCAACAGGTCTGATAGCTATTCTGAAGAGGTATCGTGGTAATACTTAGAATCTCGGTGGTGGGCTTCAGAAAAGCAGTTGCTCCATGTAAATACTGGTATTTAACTGCACCCAGTCTGGAGTGGAAGACTGAAGCCGACCGCAACACAGGAAAAGGCTAGGCAGATAATGACTTGCTTGCATGCTTCTTATTTTAAGACATGAAAACTTGACCACCGTACTCCTGTAGGACGCGATAAACCGTTTTTAATTTTTCCCAAAATCAACCTGATGATTCGTTCGCCATAGTAATTAAATACCTACTCTAAAATCCTTAAAAACAAAGTTCCCCAGTGGACATATCTACTGGGATTCACTAGCTAATTAAACTCAGACAGGCATGCGCCGAGTGCCAGACACTATTTCAACTTGATCTCAAGGACACAAATCTCTGATGTCTCATAAGTCATAAGTTCATAGCTGGTGACCCCCGTGACTTTGTCTGCGATATTATTTGGACTTAGGACTAGGTCATACATATACATAGGTAATGTAACTCATGCCTTTTCCCCCATGAGGGTAGACAGAAACGACAGAACGTCATCAGACTACGAACCTTACATACTTTTTTTGCTTCGCTTACTTTTGAGAGTAGCAGTGGCCCAGTGGTGGCGGCCCCGACCTACGAACAGTAAGTCGTGAGTCCGAATTCGAACCCAGGTAGGCGCATTAAAATAAAATAAATAAATAAATATTCCACAACTCTTTCACACAACGCCATTTAGTTAATCTTGAGAGCTTGTGTTATGGGAACTAAACAGCTGATAAACATAATTATTATATTTCTAAATACATACATACTATAGATAAATTACACCCAGACACAGAACAAATAACATTACTTACAAATGGCAATACCTACTGCGGCTTACTTATTGGCATTACTTTGTGTAATTTATTTCATCACCACTGCTCTCAAAAACGGTGAAGGAAAACATCGTGAAGAAACCGGCATGTCCTAGAACCAAAAATTCGAAGACATGTGACATCTACCAATTCGCACTGGGCCCGCGTGGTAGATTATGGCCCATACGTAAAATACGCGCTTTGACGTGGAGTTGCGGATACCAGCCCGGTATCTTTATCTTTTTCGCTTACTTTAAACATTTAAAAATTGGAATGTTGTGGTAGGTTTTATTGTTCGGTGGAAAAGTAAATTGGGAATTTTCTGAGTCCCAAATTTTCCAGTGGGCTGCAGTAGTCCCAAGTCCTTGTTTTCAATTAATTTTTACTCAAACCGATAAGTAGTAAAATTTTTACTAAATCAAATTAAATTGTTTTCAGAATTACTAGTACTACTCAAGAAGTAGTCAAAATTTTACGAGTTATGGCTTTATGTCTGAGTATTAAAGTTGTTGGTTCAGAAATACGTTTATGTTTGGAAACTGAAATGCACAATAATCTAAGCTAATACTATTTTTATCCGGATGCACTTGCCTTGCCGCACATGGCCGCAACGGTTTTGTGGGGCATAGTTTAAGTGCAGGTTTTTTTTGTAAACGTGGTTATCTATACATATAATAAGACTGTAAAAAAAACTGTGTCTGTACATTGAATATATTTAAAAAATAATAATTGAGGGGGGTTTAGAAACAGTAATAGAGCACGAATCCAAAAAAAAAAGTCTGTCTGTTTGTCTGTTTGTCTGTTTGTTTGCACACGCTAATCTTCGGAACTACTAGACGGATTTGAATGATTTTTTTTTTGTTGTATAGATATTAAGTCTGGTCAACACATAGGCTATAATTTATCTTGGAAACTGGAACACCTGATGCAGAACCGCAACAGACCAGCTAAACTATAGGCGATACAAAAATGGTCCCATAGCAAAAATTGTTCCACGTGATGAGCATTTTCTGCTGAGAGAATAAATTTGAAGATCCGGAACACCTGATGCAGAACCGCAACAGACCAGCTAAACTATAGGAGATACAAAAATGGCCCCATAGTAAAAATTGTTCCACGTGATGAGCATTTTCTGCTGAGAGAATAAATTTGAAGATCCGGAACACCTGATGCAGAACCGCAACAGACCAGCTAAACTATAGGAGATACAAAAATGGTACCATAGCAAAAATTGTTCCACGTGATGAGCATTTTCTGCTGAGAGAATAAATTTGAAGATCCGGAACACCTGATGCAGAACCGCAACAGACCAGCTAAACTATAGGAGATACAAAAATGGTACCATAGCAAAAATTGTTCCACGTGATGAGCATTTTCTGCTGAGAGAATAAATTTGAAGATCCGGAACACCTGATGCAGAACCGCAACAGACCATCTAAACTATAGGAGATACAAAAATGGTACCATAGCAAAAATTGTTCCACGTTATGAGCATTTTCTGCTGAGAGAATAAATTTGAAGATCCGGAACACCTGATGTGGAACTTCAAGAGCCCAGCTACACCATAACTCAAATAGGAATGACGTCTTAGCAAAAGTTGTTCGGTCTGATAGGCATTTCCTGTTGACTCATAAAAATCGAAGATCAGAAACATTTGGTATAGAAATTAAAGCTATCACTAATTTCATTGCATAATTATAAAATAACATAAGTACCTCCACGCGGTGAAGGCGGGAACAGTTCGGAACTGATTTTCGATGACGATGGTAATTAGACTCTACTGGCTTAAAGTCCTTTTTATCTTCGTTACATGGTTGCCTACCCGGTAACGCAGGGGAGCAGCCACTTAGATTTTAATTGATCAGGTATCATCACAATAAAACTATAACCATGCCTAGAAAGAGGTTATATCTTTCCCAATGTTCCAAAGGTGCTAAATGATTAAAGACCATAAGATCCCAACAATCTACCGAAGAGCGTTAGGAGAGACTTGATGCTGTTCGAGAACATGAGGCTGCAACTCGCTCCGCGGTAACTTCTTGGGATCGCGAAGCACGCCTGCATTCTCAGCGTATTTACGCATCTACCAGGTATCCAGGTCTCTAGACACCAGTGAAGAATATGTGCGCGACTGACCGCTGATCGTGAACATCATGCACTGTCTCGCGAGTTGGAGACGTTCACGGAAAAAGCATGACGCTTGATTTTTCGCGTATATATACGCATCGACTCTAGAGATAAGTGGGGGAAGGAGATGCGCGACTGACCGCTGATCGTGAACGTCACGCAACATATTATAGGCTATAATTTATTTTGGAAAATGGAACACCTAAAGTAAAAGAGATATAAAAATGGTGCCATTGCAAAAACTATTCCACGTAAAGAGTGTTTTCTGCTGTGAGACTAAATTTGAAGATCTGGAGCACCTGTAGGGGAACTCCAAAGCCCAGAGACAATATAACATATACAAAATAGAAATGGCGTCTTAGCAAAAGTTGTTAAGTCTGATGGCATTTCCTGTTGACCAACAAAAATAAAAAATCTGGAACATCTTGAATCGTCTCGCGCATCCCATTGTTTTCCCGTCCCCGGGCTTATAGAATTCGACATCAGATGTTTCAGATCTTCGATTTTGACGACCCCGATGTCGCTGGCATAAGCAACAGGATCCGCGTACGAAGTCGCGGGCAGAAGCTAGTTAATAAATAAATAAAAAAAACTAACTAACTAAAAACTGACGAATCTTGTGCCGTTTAGCCGAATTTTGTGGGGACTTTTTCAAAACGAATCAGAAATATTCTGTAACATCTTAGATCTTATTTTTAACCCCCGACACAAAAAGAGGGGTGTTATAAGTTTGACCGCTATGTGTGTGTTTTTATCTGTCTTTGGCACCGTTGCGCTTAAACGGTTGAACCGATTTAGATGCGGTTTTTTTTAAAGCAGGGTTCTTGCTTTGGTTGTTAGACATGGTTCATCAAAATTATTAAGCTTTACTTTTAGCGTTGGGGGTTTTAAATTAATTGATATATTATTATTATGGTAATAGTAATTGCTTGTTATGTTCATTATTTTCGCAATTGTTATTTTTTTCAATGGATGGTTATTTTTAAGTATTTTGTTTATTAGCTAATGTTTCTTTATTTCTGATTTATTGTGTATTTTTCTGAAGTTTTTTCAGACACAAAGCCAATTGTTTATGAATAGATAGAATAGAATTACCTAAACATATTGTACAGCGGTGATGGATCAGGTTTATATTACTTTTCACAGTTTCCTCCTTTATAACTAAATGGATACCTTTATTTTAAATAGGTTTATTAACCATTATTGGCCTACATCACAACAATACTATTTTATTCTTAGTACACAACATTTTCCTCAATCAGAAATGTAAATAACCTAATTAATACCTCATCAAAATATTTATCTAAACTTTAATGTTTATGACATACTAGGCTAGTTTTATATAAGTGTCATGTACAGACGCCAGCACGTGAAGCTACCCCAAATGCTCAAATTTTCACAATTGAACATGAACCTTATTCTGTTTGAAATAAAGTTGAAAAACTTATAAAACAAATTTGACACATTGGGGCACAGCTTGATGTAATAGTGGAATATAGTATTTTTATTTACAAATACTTCCATCAACATGGTACGTCTACGTTCAACCCTCCAACCCAGCAAACAGTGCGAAACACCATCCCGCACATTGTACTAGCCACTTTACAAAGTAACCTTTTTATACTACTATATACATCTGCAGTCCCCTGAATTGTGACATAAAAATAATGCGACGCGCGACGGCGGCATATTAGAGTTTTTTTTAGAAACGCTGAAAATAATGTGATGATTATTAACCTACGTGCTTTAGGTTCGGTTAAAACCGTAGCAGGAGAGGACAGGACTCTAGAATGTTCACAAATCGCGATTTAGTCCCAAGCTAAGCAGAGCTTGTGTTATGGGTACTAAACAACTGATAAACATACTTATATATGTATTTCTAAATATATACATCTTTTAGATATATCAATAGTACAGACGCCAGCACGTCAAGTTACACCAATGTGTCAAATTTCTTTGATCGTTTTTCAACTTTAGTTCAAACAGAATAAGGTTCATATTCAATTGGGAAAATTTGACACATTGGGGTAACTTGATGTGCTGGCGTCTGTACATCAAGTTAAAACTCATATATTAAAACCTCGTAGGTAAATTAATTTGTTCTATCACAAGTTATACAAACATTAAATTTGTGATCGGCCATTTTCATTTATACTCCAACTTTATTGCTAGGCTTATAATGAATTTACACGACGACCAACTTCATCATTACCTTGAAACTACTTATTACAAGCCGCTCGGAATGCAGTTAGTTGTGTATTTTTCTGCATATCTATTTAATCAGGGAAGTAAATAATATTACAAACAAAGACAACACGTTATTTTGCGAAAGTTGTGTGAACTGTATGAGTCAGTTTGATGAGACTGGTACACAATAAAGACCAGGAACTGTAAAGATTACTCTATAATATATTATAAAGAGATAATATTGTAAAAAGGTAAAGTTTGTGAGGCTGTTGGGGTGTAACTTCTGAACATCAAATCTACTGAACCGATTTTGAAAATGATTTCATCTAAAGTAATGATGACCTAAAAGTACTATAGAGACCCAAATCTAGACCAGTACCAATGTGACTTTATCAATTGATATATATACACTTTCTATGTTTACCTTAGACATCACGTCTCGGTGAAGGAAAACATCGTAAGGAAACCTGGACTTACAGTTAATGTAAGTTTGAAATCGTCAATCCGCCTTGGGCAAGCGTGGTGATCAATGCTCGTGTGCTTTCTCTGTATAGGAAGTTAATTGCCTTTGCCCTGCAGTAGGACGGTAACAGGCTGGTATTATTATTATTAAAAGGAAGCCACATTCAATGTGAGTGTCATAGGCTTTTTTAACCGACTTCAAAAAAAGGAGGAGGTTCTCAATTCGGTTGTATGTTTTTTTTTTTTTTTTTTTTTTTCTCTCTAGGGTTTGTTACCTCAGTACTCCGTCATTTATGGACCGATTTTTAAAATTCTTCTTTTATTTGATAGGGTATACATATGAACAGATTGGTCCCATTTGTATCAAAACTCATATCTGATGAGGGATCTTCGAGGAATTGAGGGAACTCCTCAAAAAATATAGGCACACATGCACCGATTTCAACATTTTTAGTAACAAATCAAGCATTTTCATTTAGAAAGTAACATTTGGTGAAGAAAAACTGACGTCTTCTGACAGGCAACGGAACTCTTCAACGCATAACAGCAAATTATTCGCAATTGCTATACTCAGATGTCTATGCTGAGCTTTTGTGTTTCTATAACAGAACATTACGCCTGTCTATTTTAAAAGGGGCCCGGCAGAGATGTGCAGATTAATGTTTAGAAAGAACTACTTTTGCAATTGTTAACCGATTTCAATAATTCTTTCAAGTTTTGAAAGACTTTTTACATACAAAGAAACTAAAAATTACAAAATAAAAACTTTTTTACAAAAAAAAACAACCGACTTCTTAAAAAAACACTAACAGGTGAAAAATAACTCCAGTTTCGGAAGTCGGTGGCCAATGAACGAAACAAAACCACAAAAGCCACAGACTTCCGAAACTGGAGTTATTTTTCACCAGTTAGTGTTTTTTTAAGAAGTCGGTTGTTTTTTTTTTTGTGTGTTTATTCATTTATCAGCTTGTTGTGAATATCTATGTAGATCACAATTCGTAATACAGAATTCAATGGCCGGATAATTGGGTAATTTCCTAGTTGATAAATTGTAGCGACATCTATCGCGCCACATTGGAACCAATGACTGATATCCTACATCGCGGTATTAAAGTTATCTGCGCGATTTGAAAGTACACAAGTTCCCGACAACAAACGTCGGGCAGTAGTTAGCCCACCAGACACAACACCCGTCTGGTCGGAGGATCTTTCCTTTTCAATGGTGGATGAGGAACTTTACACCCTGTTTCTCATACCTCCAAAAAATGAAATGGTTAATTTGAAAAAGGAGGATACCAAAGTTGTGTTAAAATAAATGCCTAATAATTAAAACTAGTGGTAGTTCTGTGGTCGAAATACAACCGTTTTAACTTTCTGCATTCCTTCTCAAAATCATCGTCTATACTATGCCAAATGTCTCAATCCTAAGCGTGAAATTTTGTTATAAAGGAATTTGAAGTTTTAGCTTCGTGTTCGTATTACTATACAATAAAAAAATAAATAAAACCGACTTAAAAAAAACCACTAACCGATGTAAAATAACTCTAAATTAGGAAGTCTGTGGCTTTGGTGGTTTTGTCTTATTCATGATGGGCCACCGACTTCCGAATTTAGAGTTATTTTACATCGGTTAGTGGTTTTTTTTAAGTCGGTTTTATTTTTTGCAAAAAAGATTTTTATTTTTCCATTTTTAGTTGTTTCCATACAAATATTTGCCATGAATTTATTTTTATATTGTTATTTGTTAACAATACATAATGGTAATAGGGTTATCCACTTATCCCTAATAAATGAAACTTAACATACCTAACTGTCGAAATCTAGGTATATTGTACACATCTGCGTACCCCTCAGAGCGTACAGGCGTGATGATACATCATGACGTTGTATAAACAATAAATATCCAAGCGATTCCAGCAATCACGACAGATTTGCCGTCCATTTTTGAAGAGTTCCATTGTATATCTCCGAAGATCAGCACCAGATCTTCACCAAATTAAAATGGGACCACCTCGGAAGTATACTCTTTCAAATAAAAAAAAGAATTTTGAGGATCGGTCTACAAATGGGGGAGAAATCGCGTAACAAACACACAAAAAAAAAAAAAAACACATAGGTACCGTCGAATTGAGAACCTCCTCCTTTTTTTGAAGTCGGTTAAAAAAACAGCTGTTCCATGTACAAACTAATCAAGTCAAATCAAATGTAACACTGAACAGCAGACTTTTTCAGGTTTGTTCCTCGGTAAAAGTTGTAATGATGACAACAACCCCTTAGCGGGTTAAGTATGTAGGTACTTCCTTAAAATAGGTCTGGATATAACTTAGGTACGATACAGCCATATGTTGTCAAAGAAGTTTTTGTATTGTTACATTTACACCTCCACTCACTCTTGCAACTTAAACATTAAAGTTTACGTTTGCGTGCAGCTACAACAGAACAATACGTCTCAAAGATAACACCATTGTTGAATTACCGTTTCAATGCATCATACGATTGACCTACGACATTATGAAATAGAAAGCACTCTACTCTTTAAAAGGTTCGCAGTGCCAAGGTAACTTCAACAGCACGCGGATCTAACAATTTGAATTTTAGTTTATAACATAGCTTGATTCGCGGCTACGGCTGGGTGAAAGTATCTTATAGTGTTAATCCAGAAACTAATAACATGTTATACTTACTAAAAAATATTATTTTCCTCGTACAGTTACTACATAATGTAGAAAATATTACCGTCAAACGTGGTGAATAGGAACGCAGGGGTGAATACAACTTAAGTTTCAGGAGGATATTCACTTAGTTAAAAGTTGCATGTTATAAACAAGGATTGTAATGCTTTTAAATATTGAGAGAAACAGTTTAGACACCTTGTTAGTTACAAATAATATTAAGCTAGCGTAGAAAACCTCTTTAAAGTTTTGTCTCCATGTACCCCTGTGTTCCTTTCATCACCCCTTTTGAATGTATCTTAAAAACATAACTAAAATACTTATTTATAAAAGCTTAAATATTCACCCACTCACATTCATACTCTTACAAAAAGCAGTACGTAAAACTTAACACTTGCAGAATCGTCAGAAACTTCTTGTCAATAGACTGAACACTTCACCGCACCGCCATGGTTGTTTGGCCAAAAGCCCGCAACCTTGACGTATTCACCAGAAATGGGATTTTTCGGGTAATATATTTTAATTTAACTTTTACCCCCCAAAATCTTTTCAATGACACCCCCCGAGAATCTTAGACTGCGACCCCTTCTGCCAGTATTTTTAAGTACCATTGTATAGGGGGCGTGCCTATTGTATTTTATAGCAACAACTAAAGGTTTTTTATAGTTCAATGACGTGCGGCTGATGGTACGTACTCTCTAATTATGTAGGACGAATATTGATGAGCACCCCCCGTAACCTAGATAGAGCACCTATAATGAAACCTAGGTACCTACTTAGTATAAAATCGTGTTCTAATGTCTGTTTGGTAACTTACCCATCAATGGAAGTGAATGGACTTTGCAAAAGTTGATGATTGAGGAAGGTATTAGAAAGAATGTTATTTTCTTGAATAGTAAGTTATCTGAGTGTACGTGAATATTTAATCGAAAAGTGAAGGAGAATGCTGTGATTCTTTGGGTGAAGTTAGGAACTGAATTTGCTTTGATTTATCGTTGTATTGCTGGTTTTTTGGTACTGTTCGTATGTTTCTTGTTTTTACATAAACCCAGGTCTTTTTCCCATGGAGTTAGGCCGAAATAACAGCAAAACTTGTCATGTTTTCTGTCTCTATAGGCTATCCTAGTCTAAGAGACAGGGTTATATACATTTTGTATAGATTTTGCAACTTGTGATATATGAATTGTAATTATAAATGTGTGTATTTTTTCTGAAAAAAAAAAACCTTTTTTTAGTTATGCGATTATCTATATGTCGGAAAGTATAACTGCGAATATCTTTCTCAGTTGCCAATTAACAATCTAATTGCTTGCACAATTCATAGGAATCTTCGATTATAGAGTGTAGTGACTAGTGACCTACTACTCCAATTTTTCAATAATTATTATATCACGAGCGAACCCACAGTCTAATGTAGTCATAAAATCAATCGATGGATTCTTTTACTTACAATTTGTCATGTCAATCAATGTTCTGACATGACATTCAAGCAAGTCTAGTCTATCAATCACCATCAATCCCATATTTAAATCCATTTGTCATGGCTATTGTCTGATAAATAAATTATAGACGTGAAGAGGTTTATTAAGAGGCTATAAATCAAGACAGTATATCACTGTCCAGTGCTGGATATAGGCCTTTCCAAAGTCGTACTATAAAGACTATAGTGTTCTCTGAATGGATAATGTGATTAATTGAAGAATAGTTTACAAAATGTTTTGGTACAATATTGAAGTGATCGAAGTAATGAGTTGTTTTCAAATATTTCTATTTTAGCACTTATAAGAAAGTATATTTATACAGAAACCGTATAGACACCTAATGAATAAGGATTTTTGTCATATTAGCATCGGTTTATTTTGCCCGTTTTGTACTTTATTACATGTAATAAAATAGCATTAGTCAATAATTAATGCAGAATATTTTTTTCGATCTATCTCGTAAGTCTAGGATTAATTTGATTTATGATTATAAAATTTAAATGAGCTAATATGCCTTGTTTGTAATAAATAAATAACTCATTTATATTGTTATGTTTGCAAATAAAGTAGGGAATAAACAGTAGCTACATTAATTATGAACTCGGGTTGAGTTCTGTCAGTTGATTTAAGGTTAAGGTTGATTTAGTATTAAATTAATACTAGATTAGTAACGCATTAAATTAATCATTAGAGGGTTGAATTGAAGTGTTGGCACCCTATACTTCTACTGTACAGTGTACTTTGTTCCTTCATAAAAGTTTTATTAAATGATCTTTGACAGTCGTTGTCTATGAGTAGTCAGAACCTTGCAAGTAAGAATAGGCAGTTGCTCCATCTAAAACACTAGTATCCTAGCTACAGCCGGTAAGACTGGAAGCGCACCCCGACGAACTTGGGAAAAACCTTGGCAGAGATATAAGTTTTGTTATAAGAAGTTGGTGTGGTGTAGCCTTTACAGTATTGTAAACTTTTGTAGGAGACGCGTACCCATTTTATACAAAACTGTTGTTATAAATTGACAAAAGCTGAATCGAACTGAAGAAATGTGGCTACTACCTTACACGTTCTTCTACATATCCCCTGAGTTACAGGTTCCCGCCTAGGGTCAAAACTCTGTACCGCTGCAGAAATATTGTAATTATTTTCTTTGTACCTTCTGAATTGTAAATTTTAATGGTGAAAATTAAACAATTTTTTACTTTTTTATTTATATTTCATCGTCTACTTATTTCAGGAGCCATCATCGAGCACGTCGTCCCGACATGGCGAGAGGGCACACCACGTCAAGTCCCACTCCAGAGATTTGGGAAACAGTCCACTGTCTGCCAACACCACCGGAAACAGTTCTAGAGAGTAAGTTATATAAATTAATGGAAATATTAACAAGAATAGTACAGACGCCAGCACATCAAGTTACCCCAATGTGTCAAATTTTCCCAATTGAATATGAACCTTATTCTGTTTGACATAAAGTTGAACAACGATCAAAGATATTTGACACATTGGGGTAACTTGATGTGCTGGCGTCTGTACATGCTTTTCGCTGCATGTACGACTCTGCATAACTGAGCTGCATACGGTATGGAAGCCGACCCCAACTTAGTTAAGGAAAAGGCTGGTCTATTATTGAATACTAGGTGGGGGAGACAAATACTCTTCACATCGCTGACCTGGCGTGGCCAAAAAGGTGATGCATTGGGATATGAAGACGATGACCGAGTTAGAAACTTGATCATGTTCCGCGCAAAGTGCTTCTTAGGGTGAATGTTGTTTCCTCATGGTTTTCGCAATTTGCCGTTCTGCACGCGTAGCATGATCACCGAAGAAACGGTCTTTGTCATGTCTCGGAAGAAAAGAAATTAAGTGTTCATGCTACACAGGCAGATTTATTGAAAGAAATTTGAAAGATTGAGGTTCCTGTCTATATAATCTGTCACTTTGCCGATTCGTCTGTAGACAAAGGCCGTTTCTTCGGTGTTCAATGTGTTCATGCTACGCATGCAGGTGTCTGGACACCTGCCGCTGAATTTGTATGTTGTTTAAAAATATGGTTTACTTGAGTTATACTAAGTAAAATCACCAATACAACCCTCGTTAGTAAATTGAATGCATTGAATGCTATTAAATTACCTTTTTAAGAAAATTTATGTTTTGCGGGATACCCTTGTCTCTGGCGCTTCAATCTTAATCATGATCTCTTATTCTTTTTTTATTTATTTATGTATTAACGCTAGATCCTACTAATATTATAAACGCGAAAGTTTGTGAGGATGGATGGATGGATGGATGTTTGTTACTCTTTCACGTAAAAACACTACCGAATGGATTTTAATCAAATTTGGTATGGAGTTAGCGGACACCCTGGAATAATACATAGGCTACTTTTTATCCCCGTATTCCCACGGGAACCGGACCTACGCGGGTGAAACCGCAAGACGTCTGCTAGTATATATTTTTTTTTAAAGGAATAATGCTTTTTTGTGTACTTAATCCCTAATAATAAATCTATGAGGGGAATTAACTGATGGAAATCTTAAAATGCATTATCAATGTTATTTTTTCCAAGTAATCTATTCTGGGTTACCTATCAGTAAAACACGACGATTGAGTTACTTCCTCGAAATAAAACACAACAAGGCTTTTACAGGTCTTTGTTCGAACCATTTATTACATATGCATCTAGTTTAAGTATGTTTTGATATGGTACCTGTTACTGATCATATTTGCGTAATCAGAAGTAAAAAAACGAAATTAAGTTTTTAAATATTCCACTATTTAGTTAAACTTAAATAACGAAATCTGCTGTTGGAAGCGGGGCATGCTTGAGCGAAATCACGCGAACGTGAGCGAGCGTGACGATTAATGAATACTACTATGTCATGAATAGCCTGTACAATATTTCTATAAATTGGGTGACTTTTTAGGAATTTTTTTACTTTACAAATATAATGAGAAGACCGTCTAGAATAATCCCTTTAAGTATTTCTAGTAATTAAAAATTAGTGTCTATTAATTCCACAACTTTCACGCAACGCCATTTAGACCCAAAATAAGCAGAGCTGGTGCTATGAGTACTAGACACCTGATAAACATACTTATATATTTCTAAATACATACATATTATAGATAAATTACACCCAGACACAGAACAAATGATCGTGCTCATCACCCAATCATTTGTCTTGGGTGGAAATCGAAACAACGACCTCCGGCATAGCAGTCAGGAGGGCCACTAAACCACCACTTAGGAGCATGTAACTGTTTTGTCTCTAATAAATAAATAGGCCGTTACAATGCTGGGAAAGGGTTAAGTAGATAATGATCGATGTGTAGGGTTCAATACCTATCACAATATTATAGTTTATTTATTTACATATTTAATTAAGAACACAACAGAGCAAGGAGACGCGTGCACGGCCTGTCACTTGACAGACGATTAAAAAGACTTGTCAACGCGACACACAGAAAATTAGCTTCTCAAATATTATATTCGCTTTTCACAATTTACTCCTTCTACTCACGTAAACAATGTCAATCACGTTTACTAAAGATGTTTTTCCTGTTACAGCCTGGAAGACTCGCCACAGAAGAAGATCCTGCCAGGTCTGATAGCGCCGGGAGACTATTCCAGCACGGTGTACAGTCCCAACGTGTCTTACGCGCTCTCGTCAGCCGATGAATATGGCTCGCCAGCTTATAGAGGTACTGTCGTATTACTTATCCTTTAATTAATTAATTAGGAAAAGGGTAAGTAATATTAAAATGTAAATTTAATAAAAGAAAAACAGTTGATGTGGAAAAACGCTGAGACTGTCTTATAAAAGGGATCCAGACTGTATCTTCTCGTTATAACTAAAGTAGTTCCTTTAAAGAATATAACGTAGGAGATACAGTCTGGCGAAGAAACTCTTACGGTAATATCAGCTTTAGAACATTGGCGCCCAACGTAAAATCAAGACTAGATCTCACTCAAATTTCTCTAAATTCTAAAAGAAACTTACACAAGCAATCTAATTTGGTATATCATTATTTTTCATCATAATTCATCACTTCATTAATCATTACTCTTCATCAATCGAATACTAGCCTATTTATATCTGCCTTGTCGTGTTCTTTAGAAAGGTCGGGTAGGTAGTAGGCACCTACTCGCAACCGGCATGCATTTTTAACTAGATTGTAGATGTATAAACGCATTTTTTTCTAATCGTAACTAAATAAGTGTTCAAAGATTATTATACCAAGACTATTTTGGTATGTATTTAATGTGCAGAGTAATGATTTCTCATGCAGAGAAGGCATGAGCTTTGATTACCATGCTTCCG
The DNA here is from genome assembly GCA_921972225.1 of Euplexia lucipara. Classification (NCBI taxonomy): domain Eukaryota; kingdom Metazoa; phylum Arthropoda; class Insecta; order Lepidoptera; family Noctuidae; genus Euplexia; species Euplexia lucipara. The sequence goes on along the minus strand of OV179167.1, from coordinate 7,459,180 downwards.
TGAGCAAGCATTGTCGATTTCAGAATTATTATAATTCCAGGTTTCTTTACAAAGTTTTCCTTCAACACTGTCAGTGATGTCCAAGATTATATTTGGTGAAAAATAGGCACACAAAAAATGTCGCATTGTTATTTAAAATGATGAATGTAATTTGACTAACTGATGAACATTAGAGATGGTCTGGTGGTCATTGAGAACAGTGAAAATGTAAAAAGTATGCAGGAAGGACTACGGTTTAATAAAAAAAAAACTAATTAGTGTGACGCCATGTCTTTGCGCGAATCCTATCCCAGTAATTTCATCATCTAGCAATGTCTTAAAAAAAATTTTTGGCTTTTCAGGTCAAGATGGGGACTATTCAAATCAAGGTAAATATTCAAAAACGTATTACAATATGTAGATTTCTGATTATTTGGATATAAAATCATTAAAATAATAATTCTTTCGAATCAACAACAGAACGTTGAACTGAAATGCAATTGATCAATAAAAGTGCAGTGTTTATAAACACTGCGCAAAAATATTTACGGATGTAATTGTAATTTAGGTATTGTGTTAGGGAAAGCGGGCATTAGTTTGAATTAATAAGCATAAATATATATATATATATATATTTATGTATATATATATATATTTTTTTTTTTGTATATCTGGGAAGTCTGTTTACAAGGGATGGAAAGATTGAGGCGGATGTGGAAAGGAGAGTGAATGCAGGAAATAAAGTGAATGGCGCTATACATGGCGTTGTGACCAGCCAGTCTATGTCCGAAAAGGCACGACTGGCTGTTCACAATGGTGTGCTGGTGCCTACACTAACGTATGGAAGTGAATGTTGGGTGTGGCAAAAGAGACATGAAAGTAGAATAAATGCTGTAGAAATGCGTTCCTTGCGAAGTATGTGTGGTGTAACAATTAATGACAGATTGAGGAATGATGATATAAAGCAACGTTGTGGTTTAAAAGAAGATGTAGTAACAAAAATTGAAAAGAGTATGCTTAGATGGTTTGGTCACGTTGAAAGGATGAATGAAAGGCGACTAACGAAAGGTATTTACAAGGCAGATGTAAGTGGGAACGCCGGGAGGGGACGCCCAAGAAGGACATACATAGACCTTATTGGTGATGTTCTTCAGAAAGGTCAGGTGCGTAGTACTCGCAACCGGCGTGTGTGTATGACAACATGTATGAATGTAAACGAAGCAAAAGAAGTATGTAAGAATCGTAGCATATGGCGCTCTGTAGTTTCTGCCTACCCCCATGGGAAAAAGGCGTGAGTTTATGTATGTATGTATGTATGTATGTAAATATTATATTCGAAATCTGTAACAAACTACCTATCAGCAGAAATGTCCCTATCAACTGCCGTTTATGGAGAAACGAACGGTAATAGTACAATTAAAAATAAAATTTATAAATTTTATATCGACAACATTTTCCTCATGTTATCACGAAGTATTCAAAACACTTTGGTTTAACGAATTTCAGTAAACAATTAGACGTTGATTAAACCACAACAAATAGTGCTATTATTATAGCAGTGAATATTCAAGGTATTATTAGAGTAGTGACCATAATATAGTGTATTGTAATGTGATGGGTACTTACAGGAAAATATAACATTGTTATTTAGGTTAATTGTTAAACTGGTGATTTAATATCTGTTGTAATTGTGTATATAAACACAAAAAATAGATCGTTGGGTAACCAACCACTTTGTTTTACGAATGTAGAGGTACATATTGAAATGAATTCGACTACCGTTTTCTTTTTAGGGTTCTGTACCCTATGACTAAGCTTCCGCTGTCCATCCGTTCGTCTGTCAGACTGCGTCTCTTTAACTGTCATAGGAAGCTAGTTGATGTTTTTTTTTACAGATATTGCATTCCTATTACCACTGTAAAATCAAATGTTGAACGTAAAACTTACGTAAAATAAAAATTAAACTTATTTTTTACAATATTTGTATACAATGTCCAGATGCAAGTACAGACGCCAGCACGTCAAGTTACCCCAATGTGTCAAATTTCTTTGATCGTTTTTCAATTTTATGTCAAACAGAATAAAGTTCATATTCAATTGGGAAAATTTGACACATTGGGGTAACTTGATGTGCTGCCGTCTGTACATTAAGCTACCACGTAAATGTAAAATTTTCCCAATTGAACATGAACCGTATTCTAAATAAAATTGAAAAACTAGCAAAGAAATTTGACACATTAGGGTAGCTTGATGTGCTGCACCTAGAATAAAAAAAAACTATACTTAGGAGTACAAGGTACTTATTACAAAAAAAAAAAAAAAACTGTCGAATTGAGAACCTCCTCTTTTTTTTGAAGTCGGTTAATAAGCCATGTAGCAGATAATTAAACTCTTATGTGAATAGATTTTATACCTAGTGCTTATTTACAAATATCGCAACAGTAGATTTTATTATTAAAAAAAATAAGTACCCACAAATCACAATATGCTAATACTATAATTTGATATTGCCACCTTATAAGTTTAATCAAGCATGGCATGGTTACTACCGTGACGATTAAGTTACTGTGTACTAGAAGACAGTTTGTCTTATGCAGTCTTATATAAACATTCAAATGGTCAACACCGTATGTGTTAATATATAAAAAATTACAGACTGCCACCGCAAAAGGCAAAAGCCTCTTCTCATACAGAGAAGGCTTAAGCCGGGTTTTTTACTTAAACGAAGTCTAGGTTTCCCCACGGTGTTTTCTTTCACCAATGATTACTGACATCGGTGAAAGAAAGCGGTCTTTGATAAACTAGGGACAGTTTTTTATTGGAAATTCTAATGAATAGTGAAAAAATTGTGAATGTTAAAAATGCGTCGTAGCTTCATATTTTGTGAATACTACCGCATAAGGAAAAGCTTGTTACAAAACAATGCATCCCGTTGCAAATACGAAACACCATTAAGCCAAACTACCACCCCCTTAAAGAAGTACCTAATAAATGTGTCTTTAATTTAAATAAGTAATGTATGTGACATTTGAAGACGAGAGCGATGGCGCGAACGTGACGTCATCGAAGGCAATGGCGGCCATCGCGCACCTAAACACCAAGATTGAACGCACCAAGGACCTGATACGACTGGAACAGACTATACGTGATGGTAAGTCCCACTATAATTGATGTCTTTGTTTGTCTTCTTTGTATTCAGGTTCACAGGTTCTTAGGTAGAATGATGGACATACTTTATAGGAGTGTAGTTTGTCTATGGGGCTCATAAAAAAACCTGGAGTCTCAATAAAATCCTCTGCTCTATAGATCTCTCCTTATTCGTTAAAGATGAATATATTAAATAATGATCTGCTGTTTAATTTTTCCTTTGATATTATTCTAGTAATAATCAATCATGCGCCCTTCCTCCTCTCTCCTAACAAACTATGCTGTGCCCGACAGGGTCCATAATTGATACTTACAAAATTGAACAACACCCTGTAACACATTATGGTATGCAATAAAGTATTGAGTATTGAGTATTAATCTAGCTAAGCAAGCTTATAAATAAGTTTTCATTGACTTTGTTTTATAAAATAATAAGTAAATGTTCAATAACTAATCGGCATGGATCTTACATGATTTCACCAAGATAATGTCTGGACTTTAAAAGAGACTATGACCTCTGAGTTTCTTTCGGTGTTTCTTCTCAGAGTAGTCAGGTAGTGAAACACCGATCTTATCTACTAGTTTAAAAAAAATACGTGTAAAAGTGTTTGTGAAAACCTATTTACAGAAATAAATATCATTTATCATTTAACCCTTATTCTACTGTCTCTAGACATACCGCAGGGCAGATAGCCATCAAAATATTTGTGAACCATATGTTAATACATATAAATACAGGTCTTTCTTAGATACTACTAATAAAAGAGACTGTGGCCTCTGAATTTCTTACGGTGTTTCTTCTCAGAGTAGTCAGATAGTGAAACAAATCCGGCTCGAAGGACCAGGTGGGGATTTTGTTGTAGTGGAGGTATATTAGGAAAACAGCTAGTTTTGAAATAATGAGATATATTCTCGCCAGCCAATTCACCATCAGCCAATCAGGCAGGAGCATGATGTGTAGTCGACCTGTCGCGGCCCGATCTTAAAAGGAAGTGGACGAGACATTAAATTAAAGATGGCTACGCAAGCTTACGATAGTGATGCCTATTCCATTTTAGTAATATTTTTCTAGTTAAAAAAGTGTTTGTATGAACATAATTACAGAAATAAAATATCATTTTTCTTTTACCTATCTTCCAGACAACGTGAACGAGTACCTGAAACTAGCAGCGAACGCAGATAAGCAACAGCTGCAGCGCATCAAAGCAGTGTTCGAGAAGAAGAATCAGAAGAGTGCGCTTTGTATCGCTCAGCTACAGAAGAAGTTAGAAGGATACAACAAGCGGATCAAAAACTGGGAGGTGAGCGTACTAGTGACAAACAGATACAAACACACTGCATGTCGATGGTAAGTAAGCACTTTAGGGAAAGAAGGGACAGTTTGACTTAGGCTGTGTGCAGACGACACGCGCCTCGTGTCAACACCTGCGTCTAACTAGCTTTGAATTTTTTGTATGTATTTATTTATTTATAAAGGCTTACCAACTAAGACACATACAGACAATCTTAGAAATACCACAAGTTAATGTATACTCTTAAATTACATGTGGGCTCAACATTATTTTTAGACACTGCTCAAGCAAATATTTGAAACTAACTACAACTAGCAAGGTTATTCACAAAGATAAATAAAGTTAAACATACCAAGGCAACGAAAAACACAGAAACTACAAACATAAAAAACTTTTACTCTAAAAACTTGACATGCTATAAATGGCTCTTTTAAATACGTTAAATTTACTTGAAAGTATATCTATGTCATGTTTATTATAAATGTCATTACATTTTCTGAGAATATAGGTGAGTATACAGGGTGTCTCATTCAAATCGGTCACTTAAGTCGACACACTAATTGATATGTTAAATGCTCACGAGATTTGACGAGGCGAATGGCGTGTGCAATTCGACTATACAATATACTATATATACAGGGTGTCTCATTCAAATCGGTCAGTATGGGAAAGTCTGAAACTATAAGACATACGAAGATCTGTTCTGAGGAACCATGTCATCGATTTTAATAAAAAGAAAAACTACATTCATACATTTTAAAAAAACATCTGTACTCCGTTCGGGAATCGAACCCGGTTATTTTGAAAAAAAAAACCTACACTATTTCTATTTAGATATCGATTATGTAGGTCTTAAGCAGTAAATGTCTGTATGAAACATGATGTCTAAAATGAATAAAATGCATTGTTTCCACATACTTTAATTTATTTTAGTAGGTGCTCGAAGTGACCACGTTTACAATATTACTACAATAGTAAAGATGTTTTTAAGATGTTTTTAATTTGGACTCGTCATAGTAGATTGGTGCACATAAAAAAAACCTTTCCAATGATATATCGCATGTTGTTATTGGTTCTTAGGCTGGCTTCGCATACTTTTTCGCTTGTTCTCTTTTGTATTTCGCGAGCTACCCTAACACATCCACCTTAAAGTCCTCAGTTTGTTTGCAATTATTTTTAGTTATGCTCAAGCTCAAACACTGTAGGACATTATAGATTTTAACTTTAGTGTAAAGTTCTTTGCCTCGCAGCAACACGGCAGTAGCGGGCAGGCGCACCGCCAGCCGCGAGAAGTGCTGCGGGACATGGGACAAGGGTTGAAGTGAGTCTTTTTTTTAATACAAAGGTATTTTTATGTCATTATTTTTTTGTATAATATTTAGGATTTTAAAACAAACCAATGTGTTGTTCTGTAAAGAATATATTTTTATTAATTTTAATATTAAATAACATATAAAAGACTTCGAAAATAAACAAAATATTAGGTAACTCACAAGAAAAACAACATTTAAAGTTAAAATATTTCCTAATCCAAAAAAAAAAAATTTTTTTTTCAATTTTTCATTTTTAATTTTTTTTTTTAATTTTTCTATTTTCTTATTCTATATGTTACAAAAATCGGTATCTATCGTAATAAATAAAAAATATTTCACTACTTTCACACAACTCCATCTACTCCCATGCTAAGCAGAGCTTGTGTTATGGGTAATTGCGATAGACACAGATTTAAGTAAAATTTAAAAAATATTGTGCATTAAAAATAACCTTTATAATACTTTCTAATACTTTTCTGTCTAATGGTATTGTAAATGGAGTATACGTATGAATTGTAATTATTTTATAGTTGTTGAATCAATGACAGCGCGCGACTTCTCGAATACAGACCATTTTCAAATATTTTCTCGAAAACTAGACATGCTAGTTACAAGGGTATACGAAATCTGGCATTTAAATGAGCAAAACTATCAGTAATTTAATTAAAGAGCAATGGCCGCAAAATGTCTTCTTAAAACAATTGGTAGGCAGAAACTACATAACAGTATGTACCACCTGCTACGATCCTAATAAGCTGTTTTTACTTCATTCGTAATGAGCATTTTGAACGAAGTTAAAAGAGTTCATTAGGTACTTATTCTTAACACTTTGATTGCAAAGCCGGTCACTGGTGAGCCGCGAACAAAAAAAAAAAAAAAATTGTGTCTGAAAGTGTAGCAGTCAAAGTGTTAAAACACTGTGCTACGCCAATGGGAGTTTGTGTATTTATGTGTTAAGGAAATTAAAATAGTAGTGTACCCTCTCGTAGGAACGTAGGCGGCAACATCCGCGACGGTATCACCGGCCTGGGTGGGAGCGTCATGGCGGCTCCTAGAGAGTTCGCGCATCTGTTCTCGCGCTCCAACCGCTTCGGGTCCGCCGACAACATCGCCCAGCTCGCCGGTCTGTATCTTACACTATTGTTGTTGCTAATAGATATAACTGTGAATAAATACTATATGAGTCGTGCTTTTGATTATACTCAGTAGATTGTTAAGACATTGCGATACATATCAATGATAACGTAATAATATTGGCTATCAATAATATTCGCTATCAATCATATTGGCTATCAATAATATTGACTATCAATAATATTGACAATCAACAATATTGACTATCAATAATATTGACTATCAATGATATTGAATATCATTAATATTGACTATCAATAGTATAGAAGAGAAGCGCGTGCGCGTTGGCTGTGCCGTTATTTATGAACGAGACATAATAATGCTGCAAAATAATACTAAAAAAAAATGTAATAATGTTCAGTTAACAATCTACTGGATATAATGTAATAGAAATGTATTACACACTTTGTGGTTAGGCTGTGGTCATACTAGAAAAATTTTACGACTACATTAAGGCTTGGAATAGTGTAATGTCTATGTTTAACAACAATGTAGCTCTTATTGTAATCTTAGACATAGCTTTAACATGGACAGGAAGTACAGTGTTACCGCCAATGATATAAGGTCAAACAGATTATTCAAAATTATCTGAATAACTATGAAAATGAAATATTTTCTTCAGGCAATATACAGTTGAAGGGTGGGCGTTTAGGGGGACTGACTTATGTAAAAAAAGATTAAAGATACCGGGCTGGTATCCGCAACTCCACGTCAAAGCGCGTATTTTGCGTATGGCTATAATCTACCACGCGGGCCCAGTGCGAATTGGTAGATGTCACATGTCTTCGAATTGTTGGTTCTAGGACATGCCGGTTTCTTCACGATGTTTTCCTTCACCGTTTTTGAGAGCAGTGGTGAAGAAATAAATTACACAAAGTAATGCGCCTGCCTGGGTTCGAACCCACGACTTACTGATCGTAAGTCGGGGCCGCCACCACTGGGCCACCGCTGCTGTCTTATGTATTATTGACGTTCAAAAAGTGCTAATTCTCAGCCCAATTTGAATCAATAAGTTTTGATTTGATTTCAGTTCAGTTCATTAGTAGAAACATGAAACTCAATGTCACAAGGAATGTTTCAGAATTGAGACAGTACACAACAACTATCATTGTGATAAGAACTTTATACAATTGGAATAAAGTTCAATTTTCCTAGTTGTTGAGATCATTTTGAAGAATCTGTCTAAATCTATTTCTCTCTCTATTCTGTGACAGTCACTGGTCACCTCTAGTCGATATGACCACAGCTTATGTAAAGTAGATGTTTGCTGTGTGAGACCGGACTTGTAGTCATCACTTTACTACAAACAGACATACAGTACACATGTTTCAATATTGACTATGGTAATATTATGCAGGGTGAAAAAACCAATGAGCTTAATTCTTAAGAATCCTTGTATTATTATCCTATAAGGGTGACTGGTAATTAGTGGCCGATAATTAAACATGTGATCGTACTCATGGATAGGAATAACTTTCCCAAAGAAACTTTTTGTTTTACTCATTAGCTTTCAATTAATTCAATTACGTCAGTACTGCACAACGGGAGCGGTGAGGGTGGCGGGGAAGGTGTGACGCTACTACTACTAGTAGATTTTGCTCTTCCCGAGGTCAGACTATCAGCTGATGATCGTGCCGATTCGGGCCTACTGTGATCGATCACAGGCGTTATTTTATTGTGTTATAAGTTATTGTGTATAAAAAAAAGTTTCTTTGGGAAAGTTTATTGAAATCATGAATAAACGTGTTTAAGTATCGGTCACTAATTACCAGTCACCTTTATAAATATTTGAACAGAAGTCAAACTGCGCAGATTCACAGATTTCTCGACGAACATACCTCAACGGAGAATCAAACCAGCTAAACATTCAAAACATTATCACTCACTATTTTATTCTACTAATTGATAGGATTATTATTCAGCAGCAAAATATTAAAGTTTTTAGAAAAATATGACGTTCCTTATACTTGTTCAAACTGAATAGTTCTAGTTCTGGCAATATTGTGTACTACAAATTATATTTCATGAATATCTTAAACAACAGATGAGGGTTTCTTTAAAAAAAAATGTCCTTAACATTATTTGTGAAATTAAATAACGAGTGATATTTTTTTAAATTTTTATCTTGATCAATTCCCGGTTTAGAGTAGCTTTTCGTGTAATCTGTGAATGCTGTTTACTTCAAGTAAGATTTAATCTATCTTAAAGATTTAAATTGGTTTCTCTTCAGACCCCATTGTTTTTTTCCACCCTGAGTAATTTTTTACATTCTTGACAAAGCAACAAACTATTACAAAAAATATTCTTGCTCAGACTATACAAATGTAATAGTTGCTTTACTATCAATAATTTACATTCAACCGGTAAAAAACTATTTCAACTTTATTTTTATATTTAAAAACGTAGTATCTTAAATTTTTACTATTAGTGTTTTTTCTTTTTTATTATCTTTTATCTCTCGAAAATCATTTACTCAATTCTACTGTGTACTAAAAATAATTATCTTATTTTGTTGTAAATATTGCCTTTATTGTAGTCAGGCTTTGGTTGTTCGCTTATTATTTATTTAATTTATTTTCTGATTCGAAACATTTCGTGGTCAAAATAAAACTATCGACAAAAAATCTACATAACTACTAGCTTTTCCATTTTGTCTTTCATAAAACATTAATAAAAAAAAACTTTCTAAGTCTTCTAAAAGAGTCTTCTTACTATTATATTCAAAATCATTATTTCAATCAATTTCCATTTCACAACATACCATTAAATGTTGTTATTAACTTAGGTACAGTTGAGTTCATTAATATATTGGCACTGTCAAGGATTCAAAATATTGTGAGCGTTGGAAAGCTCAATAAATTCTATAGAACCTATAGAACAAAAATATGTCCTCATGTGAACCGTTCAATAATATATGCTGTGCATTGTGCAATAATATATGATCATGAACAGTTCAATAATATGTGATCATGAACGGTTCAATAATATATGCTGTGCATTAGGCAAAAATATGTGATCACCCTTTTCAAAAATATAGTATTGGCTTTTATAATATCTGAGCAGGAAAAGCTTCTTAATTATCTCTACATGCATGGGAAAGTCAATTATTTGTTCGAACAAATAAGATCTAGTTTACATTGTTACAGAAATGACAGTAGTTTTCATTGTTTTAAGCGCGTTTGCGTTTGTTTTTTAAATGAGTGTCTTTCAATCGTTGAATGACATGTGCGTCAGTTATAATTTTATTAGAAAAACATTTAACATCATTTGAAGTTAATCTAGCCAGTGATAAATGATGTAGCAAACTCCTTGACCATGCAATTTTAAGATTCATCATTCAGAGTAAAATTATCTTTATAACGTAAGTAATAAGGTTGAATTAGAATTACATTTACTTGTTTAGATATTATTGTATTTATGTGTGCCAAAGAGATTTATAGTTTATTGAATGTCTTTGATGTGTGCATACATAATTGTGAATCCTACAATGTTCAGATAATATGATCTTAATGTTGTTCATATAATAATGTGCTTTTGGCTGTATACATGTTACTGAGAAAAACCAGTCACATATTAATGAATCTAAACCTTGACCACAATTTAATGATGCTTTAGTTGTCACAATGTTATGTTTTTTTTTGACGGTCATATATTTTTGAAGCCTGAAAGGGCCAATATATTAATGAACTCGACTGTACTATTTCTTCTTAAAATAAGACTGAGCAATATACTTACGTTTATATAATGAACTATGTATTTTCTCTCACAGAGAACACGGGTCCTTGTGAGTATATAATATGTATATTAGTGTAGTACATCTGTATCTAACTTCATTACATCATGTTTTATATCTACTACTATTTCAACTAATAGTTAACTTCTAAAAATTAAAATTAAAATATTCATTAATTAAGGGTTTTAAATTGGTAAATAACCTTATCATTTATTAATATTTACTGTTTGACTTATGTTTTTCTTTTGAATTTTCCTGTCAATCCGAATTATTCGTGATTTTCAGTTTACAAGTATTCGGGGAAAGTCGAATTAAAAACACGAAAAAACCCTAAACATTATTAAAATAAAAACATGTCTTACAGAGGTGATAAATAATGCAAAAATAACCTTACTGTTTGCTTTAACCTTAATTGTTCTACCAAATTGTCAAAGTAATTGAGATAATCATCAAGTGAGAATGCTTGCCGTAATTACGTCCCTATGTAGTTACTTCCAGAGATTATGTACCTACCTCTGTCATTATGTCGTATGTAGTGTACCTATGTTTATGTAGGAAGTGTACGGGGTCTAATTAAAATAGGTAGCGAAACTCCACAGATGTGATAGGTACCTACTAACTGCTACTGAAATGTGTGTGTTCCTCAAAAGACACAATTGCTTTGTGTAAAACACTGGTATTCAGATGCATCCAGATAGATTAGAATCGACCACTACATTGATAGTTGAGAAAAAGATGGATGACGTCAAAAAACCACCCTCACACGGGCTTCATAATATTTTTATCTATCCGAGATTATTCTAATCCTCAATTCCTCATAATGATCGATCTGAGATGTTGTATGAACTATAAAAGAGACCGCTTGTCCTGTTTCTTTTCTGAGTGACTTGAAAACACCGATCTCACAAAGTTTATTGACAAAAAAAATGTATTTGCATGTTTTTGTTTTTAGCGAAAAATAAAATTATACTTACCAGTTATTTCTAATAACTACCTACAGCTGACAACACTGGGCCAACGGCCGCTAGTAGTGTAGTTCCAAATTTAACAAAAATGTTGTGTTAATGTTCTTGTATGCGCATACGCATCACATCTGCGGAGTTTCGCTAGCTAATTAAATTTGACCCCGTGTAAATTATTCCAATTTGCACATCCGTCATTTATTTATATTGTCGTAGATGCACGAGTTTTTACTGTTATAGTAGTTTAGGAATATATTGAAAAAAAAAGGAAAACATAATTTTCCATCATTTATATCATGTAATTTATCATTATTACTTATGCCAAAGAGAAGAGACGATGTTATGTAGTTAATGATTTAGTTAAACAAAAATATTGCGTTTTTAATAAAAACATTACAACAATACATTTAAGGGAACAATAAAGTAGGTATAATTATAACAACAAATAGAACAAATCCACCAAAAACAACAACACGATAGAAATTGATTTTCTCAATAGTATTTAAATTCAAAACAAAACAGAATTTCTGCCACAGACACTACAATAATGTATAAGACAATATTGGTATGTATGTATGCCACTTATTATACTCATGGTCAAGCTAAGATACAAGACTGAATGACTAAATATAGGTAATCTATCACGTGCTTACAGTACTTACTATATGTTATTGCTTGGTTCAACTTATGTAAGAATGATTGTTTTGGTGTTAAGACCGATTTTTGAAACGTTTGGGTAAAATACGTCGCGTAGAACATCTTTTAGCTGTATTTTGTCGGTGTTATCAACATATTGTTATGAGTGTTTTCAAAGATGGAACACGTATTGTTTCTTATCGCGTTATTGTTAGTGACAAATTGATCTTCCCTAAAAGATATCGTTGGTGACGAAACTGTGGACATTGAACTTAATAATAATAATAATGTTTATTTCAAGTTTGCACTCATATGTGTTAGTAACAATATTTGCTTACTACTATGTTAGTAAATCTAAAACTCCAGTCACATCGAAAATGTCAATAGCAATAAAAATAATGAATAAAATTATACATAAAGACAATCAGTTCAATAATTAAAAGCTTACATTACAAAACATAGCAAAAAGACAATTAATGAAGTCGGTACGAACTAAAAATATTTGCTTATACAAAGGTCCTTTAAATCGAGACTAAGCCATTAAAATTTTGATTAGTGTTATTAGTAATTTTCAAGAGAGGGATTCAAATAAGTATGAAATCGTGTGACAAAGGGGGAAGCTTATTGACGTTACATGCGATCAAAGACATTCAATACCTATATAACGGACATCACGAACAAAATTTTCGTCCGAAACTTGTGTCCTGCTGGACACAAGTCTATGAGTCTTTTTAGTACGCTCCGCTGCCGCTCCTATATTCATATAATATTCTAGATGGCGTGATTGAGACGTGGGATCAAAGTTTTTCTATGTCCGCTCTATAGTATTTTAAATCTCTTTTGAAATTCGAAAAACAATAAATTAAAATGTGTGTAGTACTAAGACATTCGATTTATCAGATTTTTTTTTTCTAAATTAATAGCACTCATAATTAACGCATTTCTTAAATTGAAAATTGTGTGAATATAAATAAATAAATATCAGGAAAAAAATGGAGGTCAACTTATGAATTGCCCCTTGGTTGCGAGTATTGTCATGCAAAAGCCGATAGAGATAACGTTTATGATTCAAACATACGTAATTGCTAAGCAATGAACACGCAAGATTTTAATATAGGTATATGAAAAACCTGTATGACTAATGTTTGCCTAAACACCTGAGAGACTCACGGCAACAAAATTATCACTATCTGTAAACAGTTTGACAGCATGTAGTATCGTAATCTACAATAGTTCATCACACAAACTGTCAGTGTGACTACAGACACAGTAGGAAGCGGTTGTGACGCCATGTTGTTTAACAAGTGCAAGAAATGTCGGAAGAAATGTAAATAGTCCTTTTTTTCCTTTTGTTTATGCATATTACGTCATTTTGTGACTATTTTTGCAGTACCGCACAGTGCAAAATGGTATTATATCAGCTTCGTCTTGTGTTAACAGTTATGATGTATGTGTTTCTAATACTTATCGGGCGTTGAGTAATTTGTTTTTGTCCGATTATTACATTTGAATAAAATACGGATGGTAATAGTAATTTAAACAGATAAAAAACCTCGTGAACTATTGACACTTTATTTACTGGTAGATAAGTTTTTAAACAGTCGTCGCCGTCGTAGAAACATAAAAATAATGTATGTTATTTCTTTTTTTGTAGTCCAACAGTAAAATCGTGTTTATCCATTCTGTAGTCGAATTGTATGATATTATTTATGTGTCCATGTTTTTACATAAACTTCCAATTCAACAAAAACTTACATATTTACATAGGCACTAGCGGTAAACACGTATCTAAAGTTAAGTAAATCACAGACCACATAGTACTCACACCACTTGTCTAGTAATTGCTGTGAACCCTGCTTGTCATCTAGCCTACACATACGGAGTAGTGAGCTAATGAAGTGTTAATGCACGAACGGCGATCTTTGCATTATTTTTGCTCACGGTCAGCTAGCAGTGTTTTGTGAATGTTGCGTTGTTGAACTACCTTGAACGAAAGACGCATTGTAAATTGTGGATTACTGATTGTCCTGGTTTTTGTTACTTGTTTGTAACACTAATTTATAAAACAAAGACACTTTTCGGATTAAGGAATAATGAGTTATTGTGTGATCTACCACAAAAGTGGAAAAATAATTTACAACAAAAATGATTCCTTGATAAAAGTTCGAATAAAAATATGAACGTGCCTCGATTTAAGCTCATGATTCCATGATTCAGTTTGTACCTACATAAATTCACACGTTTGATCAAAGTTCACACATGAACACTCCATTAGAACACTACTCCGTGTCTATATTACAACTGTCAATTTGTGTTGCTTATCATGCCGTGTCCTTTTGCACGCCAGCGCCACCTCACGCGGAGTTACGAGGTAAATAAACGTTTTTTATATACAATACATTATGTACAAAGGTAAATATTACATGTAAGTGCAGTCTACAATAGATAGACTGATTGTAGCTAATCAGTTGTATTGTGAGGTTGCTAATGTATGTAAATACGGACAGTTATGTCTTAAAAAGGAGTTTACTTGAATAATCCTTTCGAAGCAAAATACATATTATAAGATATGTATCTCAGATTAAAGAAAAAAAACCTCTTTTAAGTTGAAATTCTCGTTTGCTTTCATTTAGTTTCACTTGTACACAAATTAGTTTAGCTTAACGCAATAATTGGCACAGATTTTATGTTTATACGAAAATTCTTTGCAGAACTAAACGTACTAACTTGTTTTTATAAGTTTCGCTTATTTAATATAATAACAGGTGTCTGAATATTTACCGTTTTAATGAAAAAATGCTAAAAATTTTAGGTAGGGTTTTTAGAATAAGTATTTTGTGTTTTTTATGTCCCTCCAATATGAAAAAGTAAAGCATAATTTTATTTCTCACACCATTTCGTGTATAAAACCAACCTCTATTTTTATATCTATCACCAAACCCACAATAAGCACAGATTAAGCCTTGGGGCAATGATTCTTTGTATAGTATCCAACACACAAGGTATTCAGAATCAGAATCATTTATTCGTAAACAAAAACCGTATTAAAATTCACACCCTTTTTTTTCTATGACTAATGATTCTATTTCTCAAAATCCTATCTCACATTATTATTCTATTTATATCCCATTGAACTCCCCAACTTACTAAGTAATAAGCGCAGAGTAAAGTTTAAATTTGGTAATTTGTACAGGGTTGGCAATGCGCTAGCTATCTTTGGTGTTGCAGACGTCCGTAGGCTACGGTAACTGCTTACCATCAAGCGGCCCGTAAGCTTGATTGCCACCTCATTAGTATACAAAAATAACAGTGGCACAAGTGCCGACATAAGGGAAAACTTATCGTCAGGAAATTAAAAAATGCTATCTATTGCTTATAACGTAAATTTACTTATACACAGAGGTGTTCGTTAAGGTAACGGTAACAGTGTCGCGAGTTAAATGCTTTTTTCCCCATCCCAAAAATGTCCAGCGCAGCTTAAGAAGTCTTCACTTCAAAAATTATCTTCGGATAGAAAAATCTTTACTTTGCGTTTATTATTAAAAGGGTAAAAGTTAAGTCTGATTACATGACTTAAGTAGACCATTTTTACACACGTCTTCTTTCAAAACATTTCCTGTCTTTTTTTGACAACCTCTCAGCCTGAAACACAGAAATTTGTAGCTATATCCCTTTAAGAACTTTATTTAAACCTACTTTAACAGCATGAGACTAAGCAAGAATGCAAACGATCGCTTTTTCGGTGACTGATTTTTGAAGAACACAGAGTATAGAGAGCCGCATACAACTAGCGAAAACTACACACTAAGGTTGCGAAAAGCAATTTAAAATAAAGGCCTGTTCCACCCCTGCTCAATAAATAATAACACCAGAATTTTACAATAATACTCAATTATATATAGATTTTGTCCTTTGTCAAATGTGTCTGAAACTTATCTATAAATGTAGGAATTGAATCAACACTGAAGTAAGGCTATTTCGGCTAGTAAGGTTTTATCGTGAGGAAACCTGCAGGCCTAGCCATATTACAAATTCTATTTCTATTATCGTAATCGATAAGGCGACAATAGGAAGAAAATGGCGTATATGGAATCAGCTGTTTGTCAACTGTCAAGTGTCAACGAGAAGAATTTGCAATATGGCTGAAAATGAAATACACTTGACAGTTGACAAACAGTTGATTCCATATACGCCATTTTCTTTCTATAATAGAAATAGAATTTGTATTATGGCTGGCCCTGCTGGACTTATAGTTACAATAAATTTGAAATCGCCAATCCGCCTTGAGCAAGCGAGGTGATCAATGCTCGTGCCTTCTCTGTATGAGAACAGGCTTTTACCCTGCAGTGAGACAGAACAGCCTGCAGGGTAACAAACAGTAGCGTCTGTACGGACGTTTTCGATCGTTGTGTGCAGTCGAACTTCTGTATAAAATTTTAGAATATAAAACTATTTATTGTACACCATAAAAACTATCGAAGTATTTTATGGTTTAAGCATTGAATATCATTCCTCCGATCCCCACGGTCGTTTGCATTCGCCACAAGTCCCATGTAACTACTACCACCATGTATTGAGTATTTCTACAACGTGGTAGCGAACGCGTCGTCTGAAGGCTCCCGCGCGTCCGAGGCCGGGGAAGCGGCGGCTCCGCGGGGCTCCACGCTACCTCGGGCTGCGACCTCGCCCGCGCCCAAGTACTCACCGGAAGCATCGCCCAGTTCATCTGTTACCAGTGAAGGGGCACCGTGAGTATACATATTTATTTATTCAAGTCTGGAGTGAATCTGTTGCTTCAAGACCAACTTGCACCTTAATAGGGAATATGCATGTAATTCAAATATGGTTCGAATATTTTTTTTCCGAATCTTTAATGGCACAAAATATGAACTAAATCATTATTTTACTTTTTAATAGCGTCTTAATTATTTAAAATTAAAAATAAAAGTGCGAATTAAGCGCGGGAAATTCAAATTTGTGAAACGCATCACCATTGGTTATAACTAAAACTGACGTCAAATACTAAGACAACAACAGACTCAACGTCTACAAAACATACAATGTGTAAGTATGACATTAAATATTGGAATGGACTTTTTATTAGAAAACATAATTATTCCCGTGTGCGTTGTGAACTAATTTCAAGTGTAATTTTAGCTTCATAGTGAGGTTATTTAACATTTAAGAAAAATGACTAAAAGTGGTTTTGTAAAACCACAATCTGATAATGTTTATTGCATTCGGGTACAAGCAATACGGGTAAACTGGTTTTTGACCTTTTTTCATTGTTAAATGGTTAGAAGAACGAAAACACCCTAAGTAATAGTAATAGGATCATAGTAAATGACGTAATTGAAATGGCGCGCGAAAATGGCGGCGTTTAAACAGCTCAAATTTATTCTGTATTTTAATTATTTTTTAAGCATCAGTACTTACTGCATTTTTAAATATATTTATATTATTTTACTATGTTAAAACGTTGTAAACAGTGAATTAAAAATATAAAAAAAATACATGCATATACCCTATTGATAGCAGCATTAATTTATTAAACGTATCATTCGAAAATATACTTACCTACTATTACTGTGTCTATAGATCACCGAGTGTGTTTGATTGGCAGAAAGTGTTTAAGATATTCATTCCACCTTCCATGAAAATATCTATTTACTACCACAAGTACTTTTCAAAATAATGTGTACTTTTTTAGTCAACAATATTTACGTCCGCTCTTATTTTCATACTTACTGTCAAACTAATTTTGGTCAATTTTGTTTATACAACAGCTGTGCCCCACTGTTTGTACCTTAAGGAGTCGTAGCGTGGTTTTAAAGAGCCTATAACCTTCCAAAACTTTACAATAATAAAATTGTGCTATCTAATGCAACAGTTTTTACCGGTATGATAAGCACGTTAAAACAGTTGTTTTTAAATATTATTAGGTAATATGAATAGTATAGATCTGGGATTGGGAGAACAAGGAAAATACCAGTGTAATAATGATATTTCGACTTTATTCCACTATTGTTTAGTTGGCAGTGTTCTATTGGCTCCTGAACGAATGTGCCGTTCAATCAATCTTATTGAAATAATTTCCAGTAGTAGCACAAACCATGGCTCCTAATCGTGTCATGTTTTCTTACAGTTACCCAGCACAGCCCGGTTCAAATAATATTTCGGAGACGACGTTTACGTTGAAGCCGATACTGAACGAGCTGCGCGAGCGCAGGGAGGATTTCGAAAGGCTATCTGAGAAAATAGATGCACTAAAGGTACATTATTATTTTAATTCTTACTTATTGGTATTCATGCAGTGTATTATAACATTTTATAAGTATTGATTAAATTTTAAGGTCTAATGCCTTTGACGATATTTGTCATTTATTTAAGCAGAAATCGCACTTGCAATAAAAGCTTATTGAGATCTAGTGCGATTCTGGTCAAATCACTGCGTGAAAATACAGGCGTAGTGACCGCAAATTGAGCTGTCATTCCATATTAATATTAGATATTGACAGTTCACTTCACTCAAGTTTTCACGGCGTGACTTCTACTGAATCGACCGGCTGGACTATATTAAGGTGAAAAATATGACCTGCTATCACCCATTTTCCCTCTAAATGGAACTGAATTCAAAAATTTTAGTTTATTTTGTATTATGTGTTTTTTGCTCATTAGTATGTCGTAGGAATAGTTGATGCTGTTATCAGACATTACGCTTTATTGAAATTAGAAACTTTGTCCATAAATAATAATAATAATAAATATTCCACAACTTTCACACAGCGCCATCTAAGCAGAGCTTGTGTTATGGGTACTAAACAGCTGATAAACATACTTATATATTTCTAAATATATACATATTATAGATAAATAACACCCAGACACAGAACAAATGATCATGCTCATCACCCAAACATTTGTTCTGGGTGTGAATCGAACTCACGACCCTACTACACAAACTACTAGTCCAACAGGCCAGTCTCAAATAAAGTCTGTGTGTGAAAACGACCTGTAACAGCAGATTTTATTTCTTGAAATAGGTGAAGGAAAACACCGTGGGGTAATTTGGACTTAAATAAATAAATATCCGCCTTGACCAAGCGCGGTGAGCAATGCTCGTGCTTTCTCTGTATGAGAAAAAGCCTTTGCCCTGCAGTGGGACAGTAACAGGCTGGTAATATCAAACTGGCCTTCGACAATGTTCCCTAATCTACATCAACTTACGCCTTTTTTCCTTGTGCGTAAACAGAAACTACAGAGCGCCACCGGCTACGATTCTTAAATACTTCTTTTGCTTCTGCTACTTAATGTAATTATCTTAATTTGACAGAACTTGTCACAAGAGGTATCGTTCCTGTCGGCCGCACTACAAGAGGAGCGCTTCAAGACTGAGCGGCTGGAGGAGCAAATCAATGATCTCACTGAACTGCACCAAAATGAGGTAACACTCACTTAATATCTTGAATAGAAAAAGTATTTCATTTCTAGATAATCTGGTGGTTAAGGTCCTCCAAGCACCGGAACTCAAGTAGCATTGATTGCAATAACATAATTATAAAGCTTGATATGGTTTACAGTTTATTTACTACTGAAAAGTATTGTAAAATAAGAGAAAAAGATGTTATTTAAAATAAAATATCAATTAGCCATAGTCTCATATTCAAAATCAAGAAACTTGTATCTGAATTACAAAATTAATGAATTAAACATTTACTATGCAATCAAAAATCTAAAAAAATATACATACATCGTTAAATAAATAATAAGACCTACCTACCTTTTAGAAATTGTTATTGTGTTATGTTCTTTTTATTTAATTACTTTTAAGAGCATAAAACAATTTCTAGAAGGTTCAGGGGTTATAGCTTAAATAAGATTTAGTTACAAAGTAAGACCTCAACATTGTTTGGAGTTTATCGGTCTTGCTGTTTTTAATGCGTCCATTGGAAATCAGTATTATTCTTGATCTAAATTGGGGACACAACAGCTCTTATTTTTTAAATTCATCAAACATTGTTTAAATAGTGTTTTTTATTTAATCTTTGTGCCCATATTGATGGCAAAGGGCTCGCCCCCTATTACATGGGATTTAAAGATAACTGGCGAAATGTGGGTGTACTACTGGTACACCTCTGCCTAGCCCTTCGAGGATTACAGGCGTGATGTTATGATACGTTTGTAGAAACTAAAGTTTTGTACAATCTCAGAGAACATTCATATATTTTATGTATTGTTTTTTATTAGGTGGAGAACCTGAAGCAAGCTTTAACGGACGTAGAGGAGAAAGTGCAGTACCAGAGCGAAGAGCGAATACGAGATATACACGAAGCGCTCGATCTTTGTCAGACTAAAGTAAGTGTATGACTTCTTTCCAGGTGTACATACAAATACAATCCATACTGGATTATTTTAAGAGTACAAAGTGCAGCCTTCCAAACGTGGATTATTTTTGGGAGTTATCGGAGTGCAAATATTATTATTTACCAGTTGATTTATTTTTTTGTTGTAAATGTTGTAAAAGTGCTACAATAAAACCGCGTATGCTTCGCTAATTAAGCTTTCTTTAACGTAGTTATAAAGGAGAATGCCTGTTTTGTAAGGAAAGTTAGGTCTCAGTGGAAAATGGTTGTGCCCTGAAGATTTTTGTTTTTCATAATCAGAAACCATTTTTCATTTATTCATCCTGGTTCAAGAGATATCATGATTTTCCTGTTGTAGAAATCTAGGTAATAATTAGGAATTTGACATTGACATTTCGTCCTTATTCTATTTAGGTTAAGTACCTACTTCTACTACCTATCTTAAACATCACTTTATAGATGAGATTATGTCTCAACTACTTTATGTACACAAATTAGCAGCAGCACACACAAAAATACTCATAGATGGTGTAGAATTGAC
Source organism: Euplexia lucipara (assembly GCA_921972225.1). NCBI lineage: Eukaryota > Metazoa > Arthropoda > Insecta > Lepidoptera > Noctuidae > Euplexia > Euplexia lucipara. Next base: position 7,438,080 of record OV179167.1, on the reverse strand, counting down.
GTTTAAATGTGAAGAAAAAAGGAACATTAGTGAACAGTTTTCATAATTAACGTTGATAGGTAGTTCATGTCTACAAAAGGAAATAAAACAATACAAGACTTGATTAAACCATTTTATTCTTCATAAAATCTATATCATCTAAGAAATGAGCTGGAGCACTGACATTGTTGAAGCGACCCCAGCTCAGATACCACAACACTGTCATAGTATGAGCACAACACCCTACTATACACTGTCAAAGTTTCACACTAAGCACATCAGCTGTTCGTGTTTTCATTGATATAAAATATAATACGTAGTTGTTTGGCGTAAAACTTTCGTTAATTAATACTTCTTAGTGAAACTTACGTGCGTGAGTGTTTATTTACTATAAATCAGTGGTTCGGGTGTAATAATACGCAGTAAAACTTTGTAATTTTTAGAAACACTGCTCACTTTTGGTCCGTTTAAGTTACTCTGATATTGTTTTGTGTACTAGTACCTTCAAAAAGCTAAGTTTCGAGTAACCTTTTGACAAGACAGTGTATACAATACAACCACTTGCCACAGATCTACACATACGTCGATCATTGCCATTGCGCGGTTGACGCCATCTAGCGCCGCTGGTGAGTTGCGAGAGACAGTACGCCATCTAGCGAAACTTTGCCGTACCTCGTGCACCATGGTGAAGTGTGCGGCCTGCGGAAAATTCCTGTCGGCGAAAGGGGGCGCCACTTGTAGCAACTTTGCTTGCCAAAATCGATACCACTTGGCCTGTTTGTTGTTGCCCGATCCACCGCAGCTGAGCAGCGACTGGTTATGCCCGGAATGCAGGAAGAAGTTGCCCAGGGGTGATAACAGCGCCACACCTGTTAGGGACCTAGGTAGTGGTCCACCTGCTCCTGCAGCAGCGACGGTTGTTGAGTCGGCACCGGTTGTGGCAGCAGCACCGGCGGTACTGGCAGTGACATCAGCTCCGGGTGGGGCAGCGGCTTCTGCGGCAGCCCAGGGCGCTGTGATAAGGTCATCGGGCGCGAGAACTCAGGTTCAGGGCACTTTGGTCAGGCAGCCTGTATCGGTGGCCAGGGTGCTGTCTCGGGCTGCGAGTGAACAGGGAACAGATGGAGAACCTTCCCCAGACACTCAACTTACCCTCCGTGAGGAGATACACCTCTTCAGATCAGAGCTTCGAGAGATTAGAGACGAACTGAGGGAATTCCGTCAGGAGATGGGCAGTCTTCATGCGTCGTTGGGCTTGTGCACCGAGCGGGTAGACAGCCTGGAGGTAAGGATGGAGGCTCTTGAGAGTAGACAAACTGCTGCTTTGCCGGATGCCAAAGTATCCCAGCTCGAAAACATAGTGACGCAGTTAAGATCCGAGCTAAACGACCGAGAGCAGGAGTTGCTAGGTGCTGACCTGGAGATAGCCAACATACCGGAGATCTCAGGCGAGAATGTGGTGCATACGGTCAGTCAGGTGGCGGCGAAGCTGGGAGTGGCTCTTGATGAGCGTGATATCGTGTTCGCTCAACGAGTCGGCTTGCGGGCTGGACGCGAGATGCAGGCGACTTCATCGGGTGCGGCGAGTACGGCCGGCGGGGCGAGCCCGGTGGGTGCAGCAGTGTTGGCGTGCGGGCGGCGCATTGTGGTGCGACTCACGCGGCGCGCACTACGCGATGATCTTCTCGGTCTCATAAAACTGCTGCATTCCGTGGTAGTTTCAAATTCGCTGCTACTAAATGCTGGAACGACCTGCCACCGCCACTTCGTGCTGTTAGAACAGTGCGTACTTTTAGTATGAAATACAAGCAACATTTGCTGCATATTCAAAAAAACTGACTCATATTTTACCCGGGGATTGCACGCATGTTGATTATGGCGATTTCTGATGTCTCAGCAAGCGAGCCAGCAGCTTTTCAATTTCTGTTTTCTTTCTCGACAACACATTTTAAACACTTCACTAATCACACAATATACTATACACAAGTAACACAATTACATTCTGTACACCCGCACTTCACAAGTACATAGTCTCATAATACACATTTCTATAAAGTAGTATTATTGCTTTTTTAACCATGATATTGCCAATCAACTTTTAATCTGTAATATTTTAATAATTCTATTAATATTGTGACAATTAATACAAAACGCCAAAGTTATTATTACAAGTTTAACTGTCAAGTGTCAGCCAGCCGGCTCTCCGGTTGGTTGCGCCCGCGTCCTTCGTCACAGACCACAGACTATGTAAGTAAGCATAGTTTCATGCTCTGTGATGGTTACATACCTATCCAGTAGCTGGAACGTGAGGGATGCGTAGGAGAATTAATTTCGTTTTTAATTTTGGATATTTTCATCTGTTGCATCTGTCATTTTATATTCTTATTATTTATATTCTTATTTATTTATATATAATTTATGCCTCTTTGTGGGCTATTGTACATTAATGTATTCATGGCATTGCAGTAGGCCCTATCAGAATAACAGCGCTGCGGTATTTATTGCTTTTCTTTAAATATCGTGGCATCGTGCTGAGATAGGGGCCTTTTTGGCCTCGCACAGGTCTTTTGTTTTAATTTTTATTTAATATGTTATTTTTAGTTTTTAATGTTAAATTCCTGTGCGTGTCCCAAATAAATATATTTTCTTTCTTTCTTTCTTTCTATACGGTTACCTACTAGACAGTTACATAGTATCTAAGTAAAAGATTGCGGAATTCAAAACTCAACGTATGTAAACAAAGCAGTCTGTGTCATCTGACATGCGCAAGTAAATGTTGCCAGATCAATTTTTTAAAATCTATATATATTATCTTTATATATGTTTTCTATCGATCAATCGATAAAACCTATGTTTAACAAAAAAGTTTTTATCGATTGACCGAATAAGGAGTTTTCTAAATAAATAGGTACGGCTATTATGTTAGTGTAAATTGCTTTTGTGAACATCATCAATAAATTACTTATCAATGTAGGCTTATTATGAATTAATGCAAGCTATTCTTGTCATCGACTGTAAGACCTATTTATCCAATAGTTTTCGTCATCAAGAATACTTTACGTAAACTTATATTTGGCGTACCTACACGTCATATAATTATGTGTCAAATAATTTCTTGTAATTTAGATGAGGGACTTAAAACTAAAAGTTAGTCAACTAGCCTATTGTGACGTTGTATGGTTGTCCTGCAGATCAGCAAGCTAGAGCAGTGGATGGCGGGCGCGGGTGGTGGTGGAGGCGGGGCGGGCGGTGCGGGCGAGGCTGCGGGCGGCGCGCTGCCGCCGCGCCTGCTGCTGGTGAAGCTGCTCAACGTAGCACTCACGCTGCTGCAGCTGGCGCTGCTGCTCGTGGCCACGGTGGCCGGGGTGGCCATGCCTTTCCTGCGTACTAGGTCAGTAGCACATGAACCGCTGCCGCCGCGCCTGCTGCTGGTGAAGCTGCTCAACGTAGCACTCACGCTGCTGCAGCTGGCGCTGCTGCTCGTGGCCACGGTGGCCGGGGTGGCCATGCCTTTCCTGCGTACTAGGTCAGTAGCACATGAACCGCTGCCGCCGCGCCTGCTGCTGGTGAAGCTGCTCAACGTAGCACTCACGCTGCTGCAGCTGGCGCTGCTGCTCGTGGCCACGGTGGCCGGGGTGGCCATGCCTTTCCTGCGTACTAGGTCAGTAGCACATGAACCGCTGCCGCCGCGCCTGCTGCTGGTGAAGCTGCTCAACGTAGCACTCACGCTGCTGCAGCTGGCGCTGCTGCTCGTGGCCACGGTGGCCGGGGTGGCCATGCCTTTCCTGCGTACTAGGTCAGTAGCACATGAACCGCTGCCGCCGCGCCTGCTGCTGGTGAAGCTGCTCAACGTAGCACTCACGCTGCTGCAGCTGGCGCTGCTGCTCGTGGCCACGGTGGCCGGGGTGGCCATGCCTTTCCTGCGTACTAGGTCAGTAGCACATGAACCGCTGCCGCCGCGCCTGCTGCTGGTGAAGCTGCTCAACGTAGCACTCACGCTGCTGCAGCTGGCGCTGCTGCTCGTGGCCACGGTGGCCGGGGTGGCCATGCCTTTCCTGCGTACTAGGTCAGTAGCACATGAACCGCTGCCGCCGCGCCTGCTGCTGGTGAAGCTGCTCAACGTAGCACTCACGCTGCTGCAGCTGGCGCTGCTGCTCGTGGCCACGGTGGCCGGGGTGGCCATGCCTTTCCTGCGTACTAGGTCAGTAGCACATGAACCGCTGCCGCCGCGCCTGCTGCTGGTGAAGCTGCTCAACGTAGCACTCACGCTGCTGCAGCTGGCGCTGCTGCTCGTGGCCACGGTGGCCGGGGTGGCCATGCCTTTCCTGCGTACTAGGTCAGTAGCACATGAACCGCTGCCGCCGCGCCTGCTGCTGGTGAAGCTGCTCAACGTAGCACTCACGCTGCTGCAGCTGGCGCTGCTGCTCGTGGCCACGGTGGCCGGGGTGGCCATGCCTTTCCTGCGTACTAGGTCAGTAGCACATGAACCGCTGCCGCCGCGCCTGCTGCTGGTGAAGCTGCTCAACGTAGCACTCACGCTGCTGCAGCTGGCGCTGCTGCTCGTGGCCACGGTGGCCGGGGTGGCCATGCCTTTCCTGCGTACTAGGTCAGTAGCACATGAACCGCTGCCGCCGCGCCTGCTGCTGGTGAAGCTGCTCAACGTAGCACTCACGCTGCTGCAGCTGGCGCTGCTGCTCGTGGCCACGGTGGCCGGGGTGGCCATGCCTTTCCTGCGTACTAGGTCAGTAGCACATGAACCGCTGCCGCCGCGCCTGCTGCTGGTGAAGCTGCTCAACGTAGCACTCACGCTGCTGCAGCTGGCGCTGCTGCTCGTGGCCACGGTGGCCGGGGTGGCCATGCCTTTCCTGCGTACTAGGTCAGTAGCACATGAAAATTTGTAAACATCTATGCATACCTAAGTTCTATTAGTGAACTCGAACTTACTTAAGACTAGAGGAAGGACAACTCGCAGAGGTCTTGCAACTATGACTCCGTTGTAATTGTAAGTAGTACCTTACATCACAGTCGTTTTCATATTTTTTAAATTACCATATTCACGCACAAACTTGTGTTCTCCCATGGGATTTAGCTGAAAATAACATAGTTGCTGCGATCATTACACACACCTTTTATTTCATTTAAGTACATAAATTATTTGGTCTATAACGTACACCGAAAATTCTTCACCTTATTATAAATATATATTAAAAAATGGGTGACGACCTGGGTGTCTGAATAAAGACAAGACAGCAAAAGGCCCTCAGGAACCAAGAGATTAAACTTTAATAGCATGCATTCTAAAGTTGACAACGTCGCAAATAGCTGTCAAATATTTCGCTTTAACTTATCAATTTTACTACTTTAAATGTTTAAATATTGCACTCTAGTGCACAAAATTATTGTTGCTAACTTTTAGAATGCATACCCTTAACAACTTCACTGTCCTCTAAGTACACACAATAGTTAAAACAACCAACTATGTAACTCATGGGAGTGGGATTTATACTATTTCGCACTTCTTTTCCATTGGAACTGCTGAAATAATTTTCCCATTAAAAATATGTGCTTACAACGAGTCGAGCAGTTAAAAATATGTGCTCAATGAACCCCATTTCGTCTTTCAGAGTGCGCGTCCTTACAACGAGTCTAGCAGTAATGGTCGGTGTGATGGTACTGAAGCAGTGGCCGGAAGTGATGCAGTTGTCGGAACATCTGGTGCGGCGGCTCAAGGAGTACCTGCTCGACAAACATCACGACAGGTAATGTGCGGGGGGCACGCAGGGCTCTCATCGGTACGGGGCGCAGTTTAGTCTGGATACAGTGAACTTATAACTATTTGTTTTACGAGAAAGACAGTTAAAGAAATGACAGTTTAAAATCTGACAACTTAGAAAACAGTATGGATAATAAAAACTGTTACTTACATCGCTGAATTTACTACAAAGTTAAGAAGAACAGTGAAATCACTCACAGTAATTAGCCTTTTATAGAAAACGGTGTTTGACAGAATATGAACATCGAAATATAATTAGGCGATTAACACACTGCCACGCACCACGCAGCGTAGCGCGTGAATGCGTGTTTTAACGTTGCTTGTAAGTATCTCCGTTTGTAAAGAAAACATGCACAGTCCAACACACAGAAAATGCATCCACGCGTGTTCATTAAGTTCAGAGACACGCAACAAGCAGCGTGATGCGTGGCAGTGTGTTAACCGCCTTAGTCTATCAGTTAGATTATAAAAAAATATCCGCAATTATCTTTTTCTTTTTAAAGTTGCATTAAAGTTGAGGAGAGGGGGCTTGTAACGTCATTATCTAATATAAGCCATACTGGCCAGTGACGTCATGCGACATTTTGACTCAGTTTTCATTTTGACCGTTTTTTTTATTACGCATAAAAATAAAAATAAATGTCGAATATTTTCTTGTCATCTAGATGAGGGACTTAAAACTAAAATTTTGTCAAATTGCCCATTGGAAAAACTTTTACGACTCAAGTCATCTTGTAAATTCAGCGATTCATCAAAACTGTTCCGATTCAATGTCAAAAAATTGTAAGCTACATAAATTTTCTAGCCTTATAAAGTATTAACGTGTGCTATTTGCCTACAAACCGTATTGCCCCCAGTTAGCAGTATTAATCAATAATACACAAGATATTTTTAATATACCTGCGTACGTGGTGGCGCAGTGAAACAGAGGTTACGTATGTATCGGTCCAGTCTAGCGTTAACGTTGAGCGTTACTTAGAGAATAAACGATTCTAATTGAAAGTATATAGGCGAATATTAGATTATGCTGGTGTTTGGACACAGGGAAGAATTTTCTTGATTTCTTTTACGCAATTAACATATTTTTTTTACGCCCAATAATGTCGATAACTTTTATCGATATAAATACAACCTCACTTTTATTGACCAAAATACTAAAAGGTATATAAAGCTGCCATACACTACTATAGTGCCGATTGTTTTGTTGCTTTCGTGAAACTTGTCAACATTAGAATAGATTATTGTTCACCATAAAGAAAATGTTACAATAGCAACATTTTTTTTCTTATCTTTGATTAGGCATAATTTCAAATTGATTCGATTTGCAACACTGTAACGTTCCCGTTCGTTAATAATAAATAATAATATAGTCATTTTATTTCAGTTATTATACAATGATATTAACAAAAAAAACTTAGAAACTATGTTAGTAAACATGCTCACATAGTTTACTAGGTAATTAAGCTAGCTCCTATGTTGTTTATGGCTCTGTTTCCAAATACCAGTGGAGATATAAAATGAAAGTAGTAAATGATATTCAATAGATTTTTCTATTACTTTCAACAAGCTATTGTACTGTAGTCACTTCACAACATATTATGTAAGCTTTGTTATGTACTATATCGTGTATGTATATATTATAGGCAGAGAGCATCTTTTAGAGAGATGGGCATGCAAAGAAATTTTATACCGCTTGGGATTAATTATTGTATATTTTGTTAGTTTTGGTATTAATCGCGTATTATTGATTTATCTTGTTTTCATAAGTATGTTTTAAGTCAAAAGATAGGTAAATTGATATTTAATTAAGCTTAATTGCTGTATCAGTCTAAAGGATGCTAAAATCATATCAATATATAATAATATGTATACCAGACAATACATATACATGTAATGTTTTATATAAATAAACGAAACATTGTGTTGCCAGCAATAATAATGTAAAAAATATATTAATTCGTACTTTTTTATATATGAACGGACGTAATTGCAATACTCTTTAGTTGTATTTATTTATTTTTTAGATTTTTTTATTACTTTTTGTTTAATTTATTTTCTTTTTGTCCACTGCAGGTATGAATGCAAGTCATTATGTGGTTGATTTTGTCAGAATCAGCATCGCTAGTGGAATTTTAGGTGATATTGCAATTTTGTCCTGGGACACTGCGTTATTGTATGTACGCCGACCGCGTTGAGGTAAATACTGCTTAGTTAAACTAACAATACTGTCAATAAGGTTCTTCTACTAAAACTATTATCTTCCAGTTGAAAAAAACTTCTACTAGTTGCTATACATTTTCAACATAACCCATTTCTTTTATACGCCGAATGGTTTTGCATTCAAGATTAAACTGTTGTCTGTTAGATTAATTAAGCAGTTTAAAATATTTACTTTGAGCACGACGCTGTGAGTTGATAAGTGACGAAGATTTCATGCTTACTTGTCAAATGTCGTTTTCATAGACATTTTACCCGTTTTTTTTTTTAATACTAAATGATTTGTCTTTGTCACTTAAAAAAATAACACAGTGACTCGAAAATATAGCAAAAAGATTTACAATATTATTGTGGTATAATTCGTTTTTTTTACATTTGTTTATTTGTAGAATGGTTTGTAATAACTAAGCAATATTGTTATACATGCTCAATGTTATATAGCGTGACTGGTAATTAGTGACCGATACTTAAACACGTGATTGTGCTCATGAATACCTATAAAAAACTTATTTTAAACTCATTAATTTTCAATTAATTAAATTACGTCAGTACTGCACAACGGTAGCGGTGGGGGTGGCGGGGCAGCGTGTGACGCTACTACTACTAGTAGATTTTGCCCTTCCCGAGGTCAGACTATCAGCTGATAAATTGTTCCGATTCGTGCCTACTGTGATCGATCACAGGCGCGCGCGGGAATTGCAAACAGCGTTCTTGATATTTTATTGCGTTATAAATTATGGTGTATAAAAAAAAAGTTTCTTTGGGAAAGTTTATTGAAACCATGAATATAATCAGGTGTTTAAGTATCGGTCACTAATTACCAGTCACCGTAATATAGTAGGCTCTCTGTTAACCTAGATCATTATTACATATTGTCTGTAGTGTATTGTCAACTCACGCGTCGCGCCGTGGTGTAATATATACTTATAACAGTGATATTTCTTTATTATTATTATTATTTACGTGGTAATTGAAATGGTCGCACAAAGTTCTAGACATCAATATAATAATTATTTGTGTATTTTTGGTTAATAAGATATCGTTCTCATTCTTAAATGCCGGTGCTCAGTGACATCAATCATTAACTTTAATTGAAAAGTTATTTAAGTAATTACTCTGAGTACGGTATTAAGGTCTGTCATCTTAAATACTGACTGAATCATTTTTAGGATGCGTAGTTCATTAATATTGTAAGATCATGAAAAGCTCTTAATATTGATTTATGTAATTTTTTTTTTTTTTTCTAGAACTATGTGTGGCTATTTCGTTTAATTAGTGATTTTACATGAACAAAACATGGGCTGGGCCCACTAAGATATTGATGATTTATTGTAAAGATGTGTACCGTACGGTGTCGAAGCTAATAGTTAATTGCTCATAAACTCAGTTCTTACGCACGAGTTCTTGTCACGAACGTTGTGTTTGTCAAACAATACTATCTTGTTAATACCTCTTTAATTGAGGAAATGGTTAGTTAGTCTTATTGTATAGTCTATGATCATGTTGTCATTGTCATACACGGCTTGTTTGACAGACATGATTAAGATAAACTCGTTTATTACCTAAAAGGCTGAACGGTTTAAAAATCTCGAATCTGTTGAAAACTTTTAAAAAATAACTTGTATTGTTTGGGTGATGGATAATAAATAAATTGCTTTATTGCGTTTATACAAATTGTAGTTAATGGGGACGGAGGGACGGGGGGCTGGGGGGTGTTGAGTTGCCATCACAAGGATTTTATATACGTTCCGACATTTGTTCTAAATATATTTATTATTTTTTTAAATTGAATTTAGTCAAATATTCGCTAAAGACTACATTAAACTATGAATCTTGAATATCTAACTTTTATACTCCATTCCAAAGTATGGAGTCTAAAACGTAAACTCAGTTCATAATTTATTAGTTTTTATCAAAATGACGTTATTTATTAAATTAAATTATTTACGAGTCGATTAAGTATTTGTCAAAATGTACACAGTTAATTTTATAAGTTTTATGTAACTTATCATTAAATTGTAGATTAAATTAATTTAAATGTGAAAATAACGTATATACCTACGTTTATTACCAATACGCATGAAGATGGTTTTTGTATAACAATTCATAAAACTGAACATTTTTTACGAAAATATTACATAATAAGCAATAAATCTTAATAAAATAGTTTTTGTCTACAAAGCTTCGAAATAGTTTTGGCTAGAATTCTTAAATAAATACACACTACGGTTGGAAACCATTCTGTGTCGAGTGTTGGTCTCATAACTAGTTAATCCTTCTTCGTATTTTAATGAGAACATTCCAAAATTACTTACTGTGTCGAGTATGGCAGATTTGGTTAAGTCAGGGGACCTTAGTATAAAGAGACTTAGAATTAACATGTCAAGCAAAACGCAGTAAGCATGTGAACGGTTTATGAACATCAAAATATAAGTTAGATTATAAACAACACACTAATATTTTTTCTTTTTCATATTGATGGAAAACTACTTAGATAAAGCGCATTCAAATTGAGGAGAGGGGCTTGACGTTATTATTCAGTATAAACTGTACAGGCGACATGCAACCTTTTGATTCTATGTAACGCCGTTATATTTTGATTACGTGTAAAAAGAAAAAGTATGTGTCGAATATTTTCTAGGAATCTAGACAAGGGAGGAAAAATATAATTTGGTCCACTAGCCCATTGTGAGACAACTTCGTTTCCTGTGTACCTTTTTTTTACAGTTGGTAGCATGCCAAATGACAGCTGCACTGAACAAATGTTTTTCTACTGTGCTACATAGCAATATGGAGAAGTTATATTTTGGTGTCGCCTATTGTTGGTGAAAACGGGTCTAAGTCTCTTTATTCTAAGCAGGGGGAACCTTTAGATTACTAAAAACATTTGGCAACAAAATACTTCTTAAGCTCAAACTGTCCTATACCTTTCTAATTGTTCGTTTTTAAATAACTATACTATACTGATCGATTCCCACCTTTAAATAAATGTAGCTTTAATATATTGTAATAATGATAACCTAGATCCTAAACTATGATAGCTCCCGGTTTCCTGACTAGCCTGGTACAATATTACTTATTATAACGTACAGGGTGGAATGTATATTAATGAACAACCCGACCTTTAACTCCAGTGAAACTAAATGATTCGGGACTTTTGAAAATTATCGTCGAGTATTCAAGAGAGAAACGATGTTTTTTTTTACAGTTTCATGTAAAAAGACATCAGAAAAATCTTGAAAAATTAGGAAAAAATTCCGACAAATATTTGAATGTTGGACTCTTGATATTTGGTTGTCCGTCGACGTCCTTTCCATCCTGTGTTATGTACAAAACATTTTATTACTCAAGCAATCGTTGTATACTATGTAAATTTTTTTTTATCAAACTCGCTGTTTATAGTGAAGTAACCAACATTGTTGTTGTACATTGAGTTGTATGTTGAGTATATGCAAGTATTTCACATAAGAAAAATATAGGAAATTAATTGATTCCATATTTATATCTATGTTTATTTATAAATAATTGCAATGCCTTAAAAAACACCAATAATGTACGATCAAGTGTCCAGCACTAGCATGAATTGTGTTGTATTTTTATACCATTTGTTTAAAAGAACACTCAAGAAAATATGTATGTTAAAGTATGTAAAAGTATTAATTTTCGTTGCCGGCTATGGATTGAATTAAATCGTCACAATTTTATTCAAGTTTGTGTTTTATTTCAACAACACTTAACAGTCACTATACGTATCGAATATAGATAATTGTTATACTTGTGTTTCGTCTGTTTAGATAAGAAGATAGTATTACTACACTAAAAAAAGTTGAAAGGGCCTACTTACGAAAATTTACTACCTATTTGCTACCCATATTTTTTACATAACTTTAAGAAGCTTCTATGCCTGCTCATACATGAATAACGCCAAGTCTTATTTTCGTAACATTGCTTTTAATAATGGTTTTGCAGGCACTCTCTAAACTTAACTTTAAAGCTTTCATAACTTTTCGCGCTGTTCTAGGCCGGCAGAAGTGGTGTGTTCGATAGTGAACACAGATATAAGGGGATTTTAATGGTTTATAGATTTTTATACAGTAACAAAACCTTGTTGTTCCTTTTAGAGACATATACATATACCTACAAGCACACCGTTAATGAAATTATAATTTTAAAATAATAATCACTAGTAGATAGCTAGTCGAGGGATCAAAATAAAAAAAACAATAAACTGTACCTATACCTATCCATCCCATACCCCGCCCGCACCCCCCACAGCCATGGCCTTTCGCGGCGCCCTGCGCGGTTCGTCCTGCCTGCTTGCGAGCGAATCAGTCTGCCGCGCAATTTACTCTCGAACGGATGTGTTTGTTGTTTACGTAAACGTTCACCATATCTTATTCTTACGTAGAATATGTTGATGTGTCGTTGTGGTCAAGGTGGTCATATCGAACAGCATCTCAGTGGCCGTCAAGGAGACATCGTAATAAATTTTGTTTTTATGTAAAGTGTTAAATGTAGTTAGTTTGAACAAATATCAATGGGGTATTTGACAAAATTTAGTTTTTAGTCCCTCATCTAGATAACAAGAAAATATATGACACATATTTTTTTCTTTTTCAAGTTGATGGTAAACTACTTAGGAGATTAAGCGCATTAAAGTTGAGGAGTGGGGGATTGTAACGTCATTAGCTAGCATAAACTGTACTGGCTAGTGACGTCATGCGACATTTTAACCCTTAATCAAATACTGGGAAATTATTTCCCACTTAGTATGAAATAACAAAATAAATTTTATTTTTTTAATGGCTATTTCAAACAGTGTCAACCATTTAGAAATATAACCCCCCTTTCGCCACCCTTTTCCAAAATTTTATCAAAATTTATGAAATCTACAGACAAAACTTACATAAAAACAAGTCTCAGTTTTTATTTATCTCTTAAAAATCTCTTAAGAAGCTTTCCGTTTGATTAAGGGTTAACTCAATGCATCGCCGTTATTTTTTGATTAAGTGAAAAAAGAAAAAATACGTGTCAAATATTTTCTTGTAATCTAGATGAGGGACTAAAAACTAAAATTTTCTCTAATATTTCATTTCATTTCATTTATTTCATAAACAATTTTTACATTGTGTCGAAAACTCATTAAAAACTAACACAGCACAGATTTCATAGATTACAATTAAAAAAATCACATAATATAATTCTAGATCGGTACATTATAAAAGAGAGACTAAACATAATGTAATTGAGACGTAAAACATTTCAATAAAAATAAAACATGTTGAACGAAAAAAAAAAACATGTCAATAAGAGTAAATCCATATAAATTTAAACAAGAAAAAAGAAACAAAATAATAAAACACAAAAACAATATTATGTCACTAACTAATGTCGAAAAAAAACTAACAAATAAAATAATAATAAAAGATATGTCAATAAAAAATAAAAATAATCATGGCAATAAAAATAGAAATAAAAAAAAAATGGATCATGTCAAGAAGTATAGTTATCACGGTGAAACTCATCAAGTGTATAATAGCACTTTTCTTTCAAAAATGCCTTAAGCTGATGCTTGAACTGATTCATATTAAATATTGACTTTAATTCTACAGGTAGTTTATTAAATAGTTTAATTGATTGATAGCATGCAGCATGACTGACCACTTTCAAATGCGGTTGTATTTTATATTGTAAGTCCTTTCGTCTTGTAGCTTCTCGCTTCTTTCTGTCCTCAAGTGTCTCATTATCCCGTAGTTTTTTCATAAGGTCTGTTAGTAAAACTAAAATGTACAAGCAAGGGACCGTTAAAATCTGTAGTTCTTTAAAGTAATCCCTACATGATACCCATTGCGGAATTCTCACCATAGTTCTTATAGCCCGTTTTTGTATTACAAAAGCAGAGTTGACATTGTACTCATAGCTACCTCCCCAAAGAGCAATACTGTAACGAAGTTTTGACTCAACAAGTGAATAATATACTATTTTTAATTGTTCAATAGAAATTTCATCTCGAAGGGTTCTAAGGGCATAGCAAGCTGAACTAATTGAACTGTCTATGGCTGATAGTTCCTTTTTCCAATTTAGCCTTTCATCAATATAAATACCTAAAAATTTAACACTATCTACTAATAATATTCTATTGGAATTCAAGGTTATGTCAATTGAATCCTTGTTTCTCGCTGTTGTTCTAAATAACAGAGCATTCGTTTTATTGGTGTTTAAGATTAAATTGTTAATCGTAAACCAAGAATGAAAGAGCGCCAGAACTTTATTTACCTTACAACTAAGAGTATCCATATCTTCCGCAGTTATGATGGCATTCGTATCATCAGCAAATAGAACAAGTTTTGCATCAGTTTGTTTTTGAATGTAGTTAATTAAATCATTAGTAAATAAGATGAAGAAGATTGGCCCTAATATTGAGCCTTGTGGAACTCCTTGCCTTATTTGTTTAAGTCCCGATTTGAAAGTTTTCTCACATTTTTCTTGTTCCGCTTTAATTTCTACATATTGTTTCCTTTTTTCTAAGTAAGATTTAAATAAGTTTAAAGCTGAACCTCTTACTCCATAATGCTCCATTTTTGCTAGAAGTAGCTTGTGATTTACTGTGTCAAAAGCAGAACTTAGATCAAGGAATAACCCGACGACTTTTAATTTATCATTAATTCCATTTATTACTTCCTCCATTAACATATTAACTGCGTCATTTGTTCCCACATTTTTTTGAAAACCAAATTGTTTATAATTAAGAATTTTATTCTGATTGACATGTCTAAGAAGCCTTATTTTTAGTATTTTCTCAAAAATTTTTGAAATTATGGGTAAGAGAGAAATTGGTCGATAGTTATTGGGATCGGATTTGCACCCTTTTTTATAAATTGGCAAAACTCTTGCAATCTTTAGTTGTTCCGGGAACACACTCTCGTTCATACACTTATTAATAAAATATGCCAGTGGTATTGCCAATAAGTCAATATGATTTTTAAATATTTGTATTGGGATTTCGTCATGACCAGTCGATTTCTTGTTGACCATTGCATTGACAATCTTTTGTATTTCACCTGCCGTCACTGGTTCCAAGGACATTTCTGCACCAACTCTACTAACGCTACCTTTAAGAATGTTTATGGCTTGTTCATAAGTATTTAGCTCCCCAGCCAGGTCGGCTTTGTCGAACGTGTTCGAGAAAATATCAACTATTTCCTGAGGATTTGATATTATTTTGTTTTCCATTTTCAAGAGGATGTCCTTACTACTTTCACGTTTCGATTGAGTGTTCCTATGTCTATTTATGACTCCCCATATGGCTTTTGAAGAATCATTTGCTTTTTCAAGTTCTTTTCTTACCGATATACGTCTGGCCCGAATAGCCCATTGTGCATAAAAATATCTTGTAGGTAAACAAACTTTTTCAAAGAAAATATCAATTCGTTAAAGTGACAAACAACAGCTGACAAGGTTGTAAACTTGTGAAGAACGTGCCATGCGGCAGCGCAGCGGCGCGGCAAGCAACGGTCTAAGAGATTCGCTTCACACAGGATTGCAGAGGTAAGAAGAAATCACATTACAAATATTAATAATTAAATATTTATTTTTATTGAACATTTTTAAAAAAATACTTGCTTTATTACGTACGTAGGTAGAAGGAACAACAGGGTTTTTGTTACATTAAGAATAGTTGAGGGTATGCGAAGAAATATGATATATAAAAAAACCGTAATCCTGTCTCAGTAACGCCATCTAACAAAATTAGAGCGGCCTTCCTAGCAATATTTTAGCGCCCGTTACGCCACCTAGCGTTGAGTAGCAAACACGAAATAAATTAGTTAAAATTTGTTTTATAATAGGTATTATAATTATGCAGTTATCGCTGGGTAGGTAAGCGAGTGTAGTCAAATATAATTTTCAATCCGTAGATTGAGCTGGAAAAATAAAAATAGTTCAAATCAAGGAAATAAATTCGTCATCGTAGAAACTAGTGAAGTTACTCTGCAATAGATGGCGTTAATTACAAAATTACCACAGTCATGTTCTAGAATTAAAATATTTAGTACCAATTACTAAGTACCTAAATATGAAAATTTATTAATAGTTAGGTGATAGGTCCGTTTACTAAACCATATCGAGATTTGCATTATCGAAATTCCCAAATCAGCATAATTATTTTAATAAAGATACTAATTCGCTTTTGATAAGTAGGTACACAATAAATTGGTGGACACAAAGGGTCTAAAAACACAGGCGTAGGTACCACACTAAACTGAGTGACTGACGTCTACCCTCAAGGACATAATTTTCTGGTTACGTCTCGTCAATTGTCCTGTTGCCCTTCTGAAGGTGTGCCCCTTTCCTCGCTGTTTAGATATTTTTTTTAAAGTTTGAGACACATACTTGCATATCTACTAAATTTAACAATTTTGCAACACAAAAAACTAGTATCTACACTACAAGCTATAGATCTAAAATGTATGCCTAGAACAATTCAACAAACCTGATTCCACACAAAATTCAGTAGGTAGGTAATCGTTGTGTGCCCTTTAGGTAGGTATTAGCCCTAAATTACATCTATAAAAGGTTGAACTTTTAATCTTTTACCCGCTGAATAACTCCCAGAAACGCATATAGGTACGAGGACTACGAGGAGACAGAAGAATAACTTCAAATCCCAACCACTTGAGTAATTTATAATTTAGCATTATTTTATGAAATATCGTTGTCAACTGCCTCGCTGGTCTAGTACCTACGCAAGCGCTACTGAGCATGACGTCTCGCCCGGGTTCGATCCCCGGGACGGACGAAGTGTTAAAGTTTTTCCATCTGGGATTTCTCAGAAGCAGCCCGGAGTCTGGATTCGTGCCCGATTGATGGCAATAAGCTCGCCCTTCGGGTATTACAGACGTGATGGTATATTATGCCTGTCATAATATCGTAATAGAAAGCAGACATTTGCTGAAAAGGATTTCATGTACCCACTGAAAATATATCATCTTTCGTTCATTCCATTTCTCAAAAATATTAATGGAGTAAAGGGCTTATTACACTATTCGATTCGATTTGTAGGATCCTGTAAGTTAGGGAGCAATCAAGCGGTCGGTACTATAAATCCAATCTATACTGTTCTAACTGCGACTACATCTTCCGATTTCCTAGTTAGGTTTCCTACAAATCGGATAGTGTAATAAGCCCTTAATCAAAGAAATAGTACCCTCTCGACTAGTGTCAAGTTGCCTCTAGCCGATCTTTTTAAATCATTTCAGAGGAAAAGGCATTTTGTGCGTCGAGATTCCGTATTCTACTCAATTAAAGCTTGTAGTAATTATACAACGATTACGTATCTATGTACCGTAATCATAAACTAACTTGCTACACACCCTCCTTGTTAGACATATTCGTGTACACTTATATAACAAACAAAGAAAGGACTCCCTATATATATAGACCTACCTGTAAACTCTTTTTGTATTTGCATCAGTAATTTCTTCAAAATAAATTTTAATTTTAATTCGCCAAAATAAATTTTTTACTTTGTCTGACTGCCTGATATAATACTCGTAGCTCATTGGGAGCGGCGTTGAGGGCTGACATTTAGGATATGCCTAGTGCAGCCTTAAATGGTAAACAGAAGCTAGAAATTATGCATCTTGGGAAGTAACATTGTTATTTTTAACCGACTTTCAAAAAAGGAGGAGGTTCGATGTTCGTGTGTATGTATTTTTTTTTTTTTTTTTTTATGTATGTTACCTGATTTCTCCCCCATTTGTGGACCGATTCTCAAAATTCTTTTTTTATTTGAAAGAGTATACCTACTCCTGAGGTGGTCCCATTTTAATTTGGTGAAGATCTGGTGCTGATCAGATTCAGATTCATTTATTTGCCTGAAATATGGTATTTTACAGATTTTGAGAAGGCATAGGTAAACATTTGAACATCATATTCCGCCTCCTAAATTAGGCATGCAAATTTTGTAACAAAAGCAATGATTTAAAATACTATAACAAAAAAAAATCAACAAAATTATTAAATTGCTATGTACATAAAGAAAAAAAGAAAGTACGATTTCAATAAATGTCCCAATATTAAATTACAAATGTCAAATAAAAATAATAATTAAATTTCAAAATAATAACAATTAAATTAGATTACTAATGTCAAATAATAGTACTTAGTCATTAAATTACAAACATTATATGACCACAATAATTAAGCTTTCTTAAATATAATTTTCAAAATTCTCATGTCATGCAACTTTTCCATTTTTCTGATCTTCGGAGATATACAACGGAACTCTTCAAAAATGAATGGCAAATCTGTCGTGATTGCTGGAATCGCTTGGGTGTTTATTGTTTATACAACATAATGACGTATCATCACGCCTGTATGCTCTGAGGGGTACGCAGGTGGGTACAATATACCTAGATTTCGTCAGTTAGGTATGTTAATTTTAATTTATTAGGGATTAGTGGAAAACCCTATGATGATGACATGTATTGTTAACAATTAACAATATAAAATAAATTCATGGCAAATGTTTTTATGGTAACAACTAAAAATGGAAAAATAAAAAACTTTTTTGCAAAAAATAAAACCGACTTCAAAAAAACACTAAACGGTGTAAAATAACTCTAAATTCGGAAGTCGGTGGCCCATCATGAGTAAGACAAACCCACCAAAGCCACAGACTTCCGAATTTAGAGTTATTTTACACCGTTTAGTGTTTTTTTGAAGTCGGTTTTATTTTTTGCAAAAAAGTTTTTTTTGATAATTCAAGTTGTGTGAATGCCTGGATAATAAAAGAAAAAAAAACTCATTTTATTATAAACATTTAATAATAAAACTTCTTTTGCAAATCGATACAAAAATATGTTAAAATATAAAACACATTACAACAAAATATATAATAAATTAATTATATTAATAAATCGGTTGTCTTTGTAATAAATAGATAATAAAATTCGTTTTCAATCGAGGCTGCGAGTGGTTTGCATGCACCACAAAACTAAGCAAAATATCCTGCCCAAATGTATTTGAAACTTCGCTCTGACAGTTGGACCAAGTAAAGATATGTTTATTTATTTCGTAAACATGTTCTTTTTCATTTTTATTAATACTATAGGTGTGCTCTAGTTTGACTAACATATTTGACCATACTTGGTTTAAAAACATAAAAGAAAACAAAACTTTAATGTTATTCTTAAACAGCTTAGAATGATGAAATTCCAAAAATATGATCAGTATTAATTACTCGCAAAGATTTGTCATTAATTAACATTATCATACCATTATCTACAGAGATGGAATGCTGTTTTAAATGTTTTTTATTTGGTGTTTTATTTGGTTGCTCGCTTGATGTATTTAGTGAATTATGGTGCAACCGGCCCTCAGTTACAAACAATAAATAATATTCTTAACTTCGCTTATTCATTAGTAGAGACAGCGACGATTCTAGGAATGGGCGCTAGGTTCTCTGGTTTGGGCGGTGGTACGGGTTTCTCCAAAACTTCGATGTGATCAACGACCTCCACATATTCCCCATCTTCTACCTCGTCTACACCTTCCACCAACTCCACACTCTCCTCAGGGTCGTCGGAGACATATTCTGGAGACTCCATTACATTCCTGTAAATTATATTTATTATTGCCAATTTTTTATCTAGCTTTATGTAGTTACAGCTCTGACCGTATTTACAAATACTACTGTTAAATTAATTAGTAACTTCTGCCCGCGGCTTTATCCACGTAAAAGTAACATTTACAAAAAAAATGCTGACATTAAGGCAGTGCCATCTATTGTTAAAGTTTCGAACTAATATATTATTATAGGTGCGAAGTATGTGTTAATCCAGGCAATGGTCTGTGTACCTACTGTGTAGTTTTTTACACGTGATTGCGTACGAAACATCCAAACATCTTAAGGAACTTTTTCATTGGTGATATTAGTTAGGGCAACAAATACTAGCCTTTTATTTATTTATTTAACCAACAACTGACACTGACATAACACGACATTACCGCGCCCCGCACCTATATAATAACTTAGTTCTTCTTTCGATGCTACAAATTATTCGAGGCAGATCAAGAGTAAAACCTGGGTAGTTATTCATTTTTAGCACACACGTATTCGCCTATATTTGGCATAATGCTGGTACCTGCTTAGTAAGTGGCGTGTACATGTATGTAGAAATATCACAAATTTCTAAAAGTACTGATATAGTCACAAAGTAATATTGTATCGATGTTTATGGAATGTACTGATCTATATAAAATTCTCGTGGCACAGTGTTTGTAATTAAACTCCACCGAAACAGCATGACCGATTTTTATGAAATTTTATGTGTATAGTGAGGTCGTAAACTATTGATAAATACTAATAATTCAATATAATATTCCACAACCTATGCACAACGCCATCTAGTCCCAAACTAAACAGAGCTTGTGCTATGAGTACTAGGCATTAAAATTGATAAACATACCTATGAAATTATTTCTTAATACATTGTATATACATGATATAATTAGACAGAACAAATGATTGTGCTCACCACACAAACATTTGCCTTGAGAATCGAATCCACGACCTCTGGCATAGCAGTCACGGCCACTAACCACTAGACTAACAGGCTAGCAGATACTGATATCACTTTCCATATATTCCAAAAAAATATTCGAGAAATCGTCAGTTCTGGGCAAGAAAAGTGTCTCTTCCTGATGGTTTTACTTAGTTAAAAAAAATTGTACTTTAATCATTTTGGACTATATTATTATTTTTACCTACTTTAGTATATGATACATACCCATCAATGGTTGTGGTTGAATTTTGTTGGCTGTAGACAAAGCCTGAACGGGTGAACTCTGACATGTCCCTGGAAATTATTTTCTTCAAATTTATGTTGCTTTTTGTTAGATGTATGCTCTTAACAATTATACATAGAAAAGCAATATGCATAAAACAAGCATCCCAGCTGTCTCTATCATCTTTGTAAATGATATAAACAAAACTTGCCTTCTGCGTGCGCGCCATTTGCAAACATAGTGCTGTACACCTTTCATTGCCACATAAAATAAGGAATAAGCACCCATAAAGCAAATATAATAATCGAATTGCGAATAAAGGAAGTCAAGGGATAGGAAATTAAAAAGTTTGGACTGTTTTACCAATTCCGTTTTATTTTTAGGCTTACACATTCTTGTATATTAACATTACTGATAGCTAGCATCACTAAATACAGTGGAGTAATTATAGTTATTAATTTATTAGATAGTTCGATTTCACGGTATATATTGTTAAGAAATTAAAAAAAAGACTCTTCGACATCTGATGAAATAAAAATCTAAAAATTACGTAATTAATAAAATCTTGAATAAAGCCTTAAAACGTCTAACAAAATAAAAATTTACAAAAAAAAATAGTATGATTGTAAAATATCGTTGTATCCCTCCGGAATGCCTAATCTAAATAAAACGCTACAAAAATATTTCACCAAATATAACTTAAATAACATAAGAAAAATATACATTTTTAAAAACTAGTAAATTGAGAATGAAAGTAATGTTTAAAATGCCGGTGAAAGGGAATGCAGGATATTTGAGGAATGCAACATATAAAGCTACACATTATTATGTATATATTTCTGTAATGGCATTTCATATTAAGATTATCACATAAACAATTCCACAAACACATTTATTGCCAATTCCCACACATAAAAGCGATCAATATCTTATACATTACGACGAAGTCGGTTGACAGACAACCCAAACACAGAGATATAATGGTAAAATTAAAATAATTCATTCTTATAAGAATGTCAACGTGTTTTTGGAAGCCAAACAAATTTTTAATGTCTATTTTTCTCTTATAAACGTATCAATTCTCGGCTCAGTTAAGTACCCCCAAAAATCGTACGAAAAACTTAATTGTATATAAATATAAAGCGCAATGTTACTAAAGTACATACAAACACCGCCACTTCGTACTTTTATAAACACAATACGATTCGTTGTAAAAATCTATAAAAAACATCGACGTGTAGATAATACTAATCATTCATAAGTACTATTCGTTTAAGCCGTTAAAATTTCTGTTAACATACGTCATTAAATATTACGTAATTGATTTATAGCAGACGTTAGGTCCGATATACTTAAAACCCAGATTCTGGAACGAGAATTTTCGTCGAGCAGTTGACGCAACTGCTGTTTTAAGTTGAATTAAATCAACAGCTATTTGCATCACTTGACTTTTCGACGCGTTGATTTTTTCATTTTAGAAACTGGGTGTTAATAAGTTACACTTAATATAATGCTTAGGTCACATACACAAGTATTATTTATATTGTTTGAAAGTAGCGTGGAGTGGTGGATACTAAACTGACAAACCATTATCTAATTCCGTTATATTATTAATCATTACAGCAGTGTCTCCCTGTATATTGAGGAAAGCAAGCCTGTGCTTTAAACTAAACAGCTTACAATGTTAAATATAACTTAAAAGTTGTCTTATATGTTTAGTATCCGCGACGCCCCGCCATCCCCCACCTACACATAAACCCAGACAAAATGACAAAACACAAACATTGTATAATTTGGAATGTAGTATAATTATATAGTCAGTAGATTAAATGCTTTTTCTTTTGGTATAACCTGAAAGACATACAGTAATAACTGATAGTTAAAACTGAGGAATGGACATGATTGATGATATATTTAGTAGGGATGTATCATCAAATTGTTTTATCGATTAATTTTGTTTTATAAATCGATTAATAATTAGAAAATTATAGCCGTACGCCCTAGTTAACTTTAGTTCTGAATATAAGTTACTTAAAACACTGAAAACAATCTAATGAATCTTAGGTCAGATTGGATTGGCTGCCATATACAATTTGTAAGTGACTAAATAACTGTAAATAAAAATCTTATTTTTATATAGAGAACTGTTTTAACTTCCATTGTACCAGTAGGTGGGTATCGTAATTATTTCGTTTAAAATTAAATGGCTATTTAATTTAAATATAGCCATTTAAAACCTTTTCTAGGCCTCTTATAATTATTAGTCACAAGTTATGTCTTATTGAGATAAAAAACCCATTCTGCTTGAGGATGGGAACAAAGAACGTCATTGTGTCGACGCGTACTGACTAATATAACTAATTTTATGTTGCACTGTGTCGAATATAGTTTCAACATTTATCTTGTGTGAAGTAAAAAGTTCCTCAGTTATATGAAAATTACTTCTTCATAGTATTTATGCGAATGACGAAAGGTTTTAAACGTCCAATGTAGATCTGGTAATTAAAGACCTTTCGTAAAATCCATAAACCATCGAAAACAAAACGACACATAGACAATACAAAATGTAAATATGAATCCTATTTACGCACCAGAAACATTGACATTTTAAAAATAACATAACAACTCTATGGACGAATACAAAATCAATGAACCAATCGATTTTATATGCCTAAATATTGGTCAAAATATCAAAAAGTAGTACTGTAGTTTACGATTTTAATCCAAAATTGTACTAGAATTTTGATAAGCGTATTCAAAACGGCCGAAGAAAATAAAACCACATAATAATGTTGGTTGGTTTACAACGATATTGCTTAGACATTTTTGCAACACGCAGAGCGCCCTTACAACGATAAAGGTTGCTTTTTTATTATTCTTTAAAATTGAGTTGTCATTCAAAAAAAAACATCCCACCTCTTACAGATATATCGCAAACGATAATAAACTTTACGGTTACG
Organism: Euplexia lucipara; assembly: GCA_921972225.1. NCBI lineage: Eukaryota > Metazoa > Arthropoda > Insecta > Lepidoptera > Noctuidae > Euplexia > Euplexia lucipara. Next base: position 7,414,362 of record OV179167.1, on the reverse strand, counting down.
TGTTAGGTTTTATAATCAAGTTATATGCGTTCGGGGCCATGTGACTGGATATATTTTGATACTAATCTAGTAATATGGTTGATTGAAGAGTTTTATGTATACCTAAATGTCAATATTCCCAGCAAGACACAGTACGACGCTTACATCACAATCTACAGAGTGTCAGGTTAAACTTTGCATACTTAAAAAGTGTAGTCATGAAAACTTTTAGTATGGCTTTTGAATTACATGGTTGGTCCAATATAGAAGTTTTCGTGAGTACAAAGCATGTCCCTAATTTAGCCAAACACACTGTAATCTTATTCTAACTACATACATTTGGTCATTGGAAACTATTCGATTTGAAACTTATTTCATTGAATTAAGGTTCACTTTAGGTTCTTAACTTTTGTTTACTTTGCCACCTTTCAATGCTCTTGCGCATCCGCCCAGCTGAGCAGACGCGTACGCATCTCTTACAAAACTGGTGTTTTATATGGACACAAGCTGAATAAAAATATTCTCTTAAGTCAGCAGGCAGTTGATACAGACTGCTGAAATGGCAATATATTTGTCTTGTATAGAAAAATCTCTCTGTTACCTTTCTTGAATACGGCCCCAGCACGTATAGACTGATCACCATAGAAACAGATTTTGTCCACAGAAGAATCGACAAGTACAAGTCACCGATTGTAGAAACATTTCTTTCGTTTTGTGCACGACAAAGTGACAAGAAAAGTTCAGTCGACAATCATCAGCATAGGAAGTCCACTGCTGGACATAGGCCTCCCCTATAGATCTCCAATAAGACCGGTTGGAAGCGGCTCGCATCCAGCGCGTTCCCGCGGCCTTAATGAAGTCGTCTGTCCACCTTGTGGGTGGACGTCCTACGCTGCGCTTGCCGATACGTGGCCTCCACTCGAGAACCGACCGACCCCATCGGTCACCAGTCCTCCGTGCTATGTGCCCTGCCCACTGCCACTTCAACCTGCTAATCCGCTGGGCTATGTCGGTAACCTTGATTCTTCTACGGACAATAGTCTACAATACGAGAATGATTTCTTCTATAATCGGCAGAAATGATTTCACAATCTGTCATTTTGTCGATACTTCCGTCTACTGCCATAATATTATGGAACTTAGAACTAAAAAAAAATCTATGGTCCTTCTTCTCTAGCCAATTCCCTCGTGTATGTAGTAGATAAGTACAAATTAGTATATAATCTTACGCCTTGACGGGCGCGTCCATGGCAGGGATGTAGTCTAGCGCCATGAGACAGGCGAACACCGTCATGATCATCTTGGGCTTGCGCTCCGTGATATCCTCGGGCAGCGCATATACGCGCGCGCCACAACGTCGGGCCATCGAGATCGCGTACTTCGCGTTAGCTAGGTTCTCCTGTAAATTAGAATACAGGATATTACATACACATATTTCTGATACATATGTTTCTGTTTAGAAAAGCGTTCAACATAGCTATATTCTCACTGAGATAAGTAAAAGCTTACAATGGGCTATTTGACAACATTTTAGTTTTAGTCCCTCATCTAGATTACAAGAAAATATTCGACACATATTTTTTTCTTCTCACACACTTCTTTCTGATCACTATGGATACTTTTGAAGATGATGTTCTTGGTGAAACCCGGGTAGGGCAGTGTTTTATTATATTATATTTACGATAGACAAAGCCGGAAAGGGATTGTAGTACTCAGCATTATGAACAACTTTTACTATGAGGCGAATACTAAAACCGCGATAAAAAATCTGATTTTCAGTCAATTTTGTCTAGTTACACTTATTACACCACTAATTTTTAATTAGATCAAATACTTAAAGGGCTTATTCTAGACGGTCTACTCATTATATTTGTAAAGTATCAATAAATAATATTCCAAAGTTATTAGCGTTTGTTTATATCCCAAAAAGTCACCCAATTTATGGAAATATTGTACAGGCTATTCATGAAATAGTAGTATTCATTAATCGTCATCTCTCGCTCACGTTTGCGTGATCTTACTCAAGCATGCCCCGCCTCCAACAGCTGTTTTCGTTATTAAAGTTTAACTAAATAGTGGTGTATTTAAAAATTGAACTTCTTTTTTTTACTTTTGATTACGCAAGTATGATCAGTAACAGGTACAGATACAGCCCAATTAAAAAATAGGGGTGTATAGTACTGAACAGCTGATTTTTTCACGATTTCAGTGTTCGTCGCATAGTAAAAGTTGTTCATAATGACAGATACAATAACCCCATTTTCGACTTTGCCATATACTAAATAATTATAATGTTTGATTGTTTATACCCAGTAGCAACCTGGATTCTGGATTTAAGCCTCGTTACTGGCGACAGGCACGCCTTGTGTCAGTTGTGATAAAAGTCTCATGTAATCATAAGACTTGAATCACAACTGATATAATGTGGGTGTACTAGCCAAGGGTGTGTACACGCCTACTTTTGCCCAATCAATCAGGAAATATAGACATTTTTAAGTACTAGCTTTTGTTGAATAACTCACCTCCAGTTTGCCTCCGGGTAACACAAGGTCGTAGTTGATGGAGCCTGGCTTGATAGCGTCGATCAGGTCGATCACCACCTTGCCGTCCGCCAACACCTCGTCCTGAAAACATTGTTACAAAGTATTTAATCTTCTATTGTTTTACACTACGCTTGCCCGTGGAACAAATCGCGATTCTCAGTCTTCGCAGGATGAGCGAGCCTTTTGTCCATCAGTGGACCTAAAAACGTTGACCCACAATAGGTTTCTCTCCTGTATTTTGGGTGCATTTACAAATTAAACGCGCATACAGAAGCAGCCAGACCCAGAACAAGTTACATGCGGGAATCGAACCCGCGACAAGTTGTGCAGTAGTCTATCGCTCAGTTATAGCGCTATTAGCAACTGACTGTTCTATATTTTATCATAACAGTCCGGTATTCCATTGCAAAGCAAAAGCCTTTCGACATACAGAGAAGGCACGAGCATTGATCACCACGGTTGGTTATAAAAAAAAAACAGGATAAATAACGTAAAATTGGGAAAAACCGGCAAAAATTGGTGAGGGGTCCAGGACCGTGTACTGAACCAGTGGTATACCATGTTGTGTGTCTCTTCCACTCTGCATTATAATAGGCCTGGATTTTTTCCAATGCAGGGCAAAGGACCTTCCTACTTTTTCTCATAATCATATGTACCGTACCTGGAAACTCCTGATGGAAGAGGTCTTGCCAGCATTACTGAGCTTATTGTTGACCCATTGCACGATCTCCTTCTCAATGATGGGGTTGCCAGTGTTCGCCAGCCGCGTCAGGACAGACAGCGTATACGCGCGCATTAGTTGCCAGATCAGCGCTGAAATAGTCAATACTACTGATTAGGGGGGTAATATGGAATTTAACGCATCTATACCAAATTGGCTTCATTTTATCCCATTAGGTGTGGTTTGGCTCAATATTCTGGTTACGGCTACGGTTCCAGTTGCGCATGCGCAACCTATTAGTCCTATTAAATTTAAAGTAATTTAAATAAATTTACCATTTTGTAAGAGAGATTTGATCCTTATGGTTTTCCTAATCAATGATTACCATTAAACAGCAAGCGAGTACTCAAAAGTAGTAAACTTAAATCCATTTTTTTTTTCTTTCAAAACATAATTTTATTATGTTTCTATCGAGTACAATTTACTCACCATAGTCAAAACAAAGCCGTTTAACGCGAATACATTCCCTCCAGTTGAGTTTCATAAATTCCACCTCCATACAGGGTGTTTTTTTTTAAAACAGGGGACAAATTTATACAGAATGTTCTACCATATTCTGTATAAATTTGTCCCCTGTTTCATACAAAAAATTAATACTTACTCGATTATTTTTTATAAAACAGCCGGTTTAATAATCGAGATTTACAAGTTGGTCCCATAGTGAGAGTTTTTCATATCCATAGGTGAAAAAAAAAAAAAAAAAAAAAAAAAAAATCTATAAATAAATATAGAAATATTAATAATAAACAAAATTAATATAATTCTACTCATAAATAATATCTACTTAAATATCTAAATATAAGATTTACTTCCTTAATTTCAATATTATTATGTTTTTAAACAAAAAGCGCTTCATCCTCTCCTCTAAAAAAACTAACTTAATGTGCCCGACAGGGTCCATAATTGTTTCTCTATAATTACCTACCAGCCTTGTATACATTATGGAATGCAATAAAGTATTGAGTATTGAGTATTGAAACAACCAGTGAAAAATTAATATATTTATTTACCTAGCGTGAGCGTGGCGTTCCCCTCGTTGATGTCTGCGCCCGCGATGCCGACGAGCGAGAAGCCGAGCTGTCTGCCGAGCTCCACCGCGTAGTTGCAGTTCTCCAGCCGCTCCATGAACTTGCGCAGCTTCGAGAACTGGCGGTGCACCTGACACAAAACATAACACGACGAAGGTAAATACGAGTAACTAAAGTATTTTCAATCTAGCGAGTTTAATACCAAAAAAACGCGCATAAAACTATATATTATTTTTTATTTTTTTTTAAGTACATTAGTATACACTGATTAACAAGGTGCTTACTACGCTGCAGAAGTCTGTATACAGATATTGCGAGCCCTGCCTCTCAAACTAGGATAACCTGTATCTTAAGAGACAGTGTTCAGCTGTGAGGTTACTTAAAAATATGGATTATATGGATATACTATCCCAATATGTCTGATGGCTTATCAACTTTATTGCGATTAGAATAAGGTCCATATTCAATTGGAAAATTATGACAGTTTGGTATATAGCTTGGTGTGCTGACCAGCACATAATGAATAAAAATAAACAACACTAAATTTAATTGTTGGGTAAACTTTAAAATGGTAATTCACAAAGTAAGCGAGAGCCTTTTATAGACTTATCAAAATAATGAACGAAACCATTTAATGTTTTGACAAATCAAAACCAAACTATTATTTGAATTTTCAGTACAAAAACAAACTGAAAACACTAATTAGAACTATTACCAGACTTGCTATAGGATACGTAAGGTTTCTTTGACGCGAACAAAGTCGCGAGCTGAAGTTTGTTGTAAAATACGCGAAAAGGAAGCCTTAAGGCAGATGCGATAGGGTAGTCCGCGAAATTAAAATTTTCGTGTTTTATGCAATTTGTTAATCGGTGTCAAGTTGTCAATTATATTTTTTTCAACACTGAACAGTAAATTGCAAATAACATAAGACAATTTGAATGTCGCGGGTTACCCTGAGACATTCACCTTAAATCTGTAACGGTTCCCATCTGTAAAGTGGAACATAATATGTAATTTGTCTTTATACTGTAAAAAACATACCTTCTTCCAGTTCACGATGCCAGGTTTGATGATGTCATAAAGCTGGAAGATGACCAGTCCATCGGTAAGGTCAGAGTAGAGCCAGTTGACGTGCGGTGCAACGCCCATGGAGTTCATCCAGTTGCGGTACGCTGGGGACAAGAGGACATTGAGAATTGAATGCCAATTAAAGGTAAGCTCTTGATATGACTGACTCTTTTTTTGACTGGCCTGTTGGTCTAGAAGTTAGTGACCCTGACTGCTATGCCGGAGGTCGTGGGTTCGATTCCCACCCAGGACAAAATTAAATGTTTGTGTGATGAGCACGATCATTTGTTCTGTGTCTGGGTGTAATTTATCTATAATATGTATGTATTTAAAAATTCATTTTGAAATATATAAGTATGTTTATCAGCTGTTTAGTGCCCATAACACAAGCTCTCAAGCTTAACTTGGGACTAAATGGCGTTGTGTGAAAAGTTGTGGAATATTTATTATTATTTTTATGCGCTGATATTTCTCGGAACCCTTGTGAAATAGATGGGAGTTGTGGGTTGTTATCCGAAAGTGAAATATAAATGAATATATTTAATTATTTGAATGAATCTAGAGAAAATCACACCTTTTGACATACATCTAAAAAAGCAACTAACAAAAAGATGACAAAAAGATGACAAAAAAGACAAAAAAACAATTTTGAATTGAAATAATAAAGAAAAAGTATAAAAAACCAAAGAGTACGTAACACCTTGGGTTCCGAACCTTTGGAAGGCGTACGAGGAGCCTAAGCCAACTCGCAGAGGCCCTTTGTCGTTTTTAATTATTATTATTATATGTAGGTATTGACATAAATGAAGCAGTTCTAACACCAGAATAAGATGACAAGATTTATTTTCCGTATCGAAGGTACCTTTTAAATTCAACAAATCAGCAATCCAACAAACAGTTGGATTGGTATTTCTTTCTAAACACCGAGAGATATTTATCAATATTCAATATCTTAATTGCTTTCCATTATGTAGTCTTAGGTGGTAGGTTTGTGGGCAAAAGGGTAGGAGAGAGGAAGCCCTGCATCACGAGATCGTTTATTTTTTTTATAGAAGACGTACATATACGTTATACAGGGTGTAACGGAAATGGTATATACATACGAAGGGCACGGATCCTCTTGGTGATAAGAAACGACATGGCAACGTTTTTATACATATACATACATAATTGTAAAGTTGAGCCCGCCCGCGCCGTCGCGCCTTCGTCGGTTAGGCAGAGCTCGATAGGTCTGTACTAGGCGCGCAGAACCCGAGATAGATATACTTGAACCTTGCCGGACAGGATTATGACCCCCATAGTGCGGTGACACGTTTGTTATGATTTTGCATTTAATAAACTGTCGATATTAAATAATATCGTGAAGTTTCAAAGTTATTAGTTGGGAGCTGAAATTTTGAGGAAAGACTCGTTATTAAATACTCTATTCACCCTGTTTGTATGTATATACCGTTTCCGTTACACCCTGTATACGTTCTCTACGACATATGAAACCAAACCAGAGGTCCAAGGGCGACATAAAAACTCTGACACCAGGTTAGGCTCTAAACACAAGAAAAGATGAACTCACAAATATATATAAAAGTTGATTAAGATTAATTGAATGCATAAAAAATACATTTTAATCAATATACGTTACCATAACTCTTGAACAAAACAGGGGCTCGTAAGTGTCGCAGCATAGCGGCTAATGATTGACAGACTAATCCTCAAATACAGATCACAGGGTTATCATTTATTATTACCGCACTGACATTCAACTAATCACTAATTGAGTGTAAATTACTTGTAAATACGTATGTTTTGCAATAATTATGTATTTTCTGACTCGAAGTAGCAACTAACAGTATTCCTAATCACTAAAATGTCACTTTAGGCAATATTAGAAACGTGATCCAGATATCCGGCTCGAAGGACCACTAAGAACCGGGAACACAGAATCAGAATTGATGAATGAATAATAAATTAGGATGCTTATGCTTAAATAGGTCAGTATTCAAGTGAAAACAATAGCGCCGAATCATCAAGTTTTCTATTTAATTCAAAGACCATTGTTAAGTGTACAATCTTATGATCTGACGCCACAACGCTAGTATGCCAAAGAGGTGTCGTAAGTGTAAACAGAATATTTTATGACATAAACAATAATAAAATTGAAGATCTTTTTGGTGCATTGGGTTACCGTGAATTCAACCAAATATGTATACGTGAATTAGTCTTATCCTTCAATAAAACTTTTTATAACTAATTTTGATAACTTTTTTTAATTAATATGAGTTAGGTAAAATTAATACTCTTTGGTTTATTTTAAAAGCCTCTGCGCACCGACGACACATCGACTATATAAACTACGCCTCACGTTATTATAACTTCGTATTCAAACTCGTATTTAACAGGTAGAACATAAAGTCATACAAAAACTTGTTAAACATATTCATAATTACTTAAGTTAGTGAATACTCTCGCCGTCAAAATTCTTGATGCATGCAAATAACTTTTAGTTTTCATGTCACGGTGGGTAAGTTTTTGAGTAAACATAGAATTAATTAGTAAGCTAAGCGCCAAAAAGATTTACATAATATGACCTTCTAGAAATCTAGAGCTTTGTTCCTCCTGGCTACGATTCTTCATACAAAACGCCGGTCGTGACTACTACGTGATATTGGCGTGGTCGTGATATTTGTACGGCCGAAATGCCGAATATAGTGAAACCCGTTGAATATAACATCATATGTACCTATATTCTTGCAAATAAATAAATCATTCATTCATTCATACGCACCTGACCTTTCTAAAGAACCTCATCAATAAGGTCAGTGTATGTCTAGGGTGTTCCTTCCTGGTGATTCCATTGACATCTGCTTAGTGTTACTTGTCATTTAGAGTATAAGTTCTTTGTATTAGTTTCATGACCCTTTCTCTATATGAAACCACTAACTGCACGAGTAGTATCAACGGATTTTTCTACAGAAGACAATCGACACAGAAAAAGATTGAAGAAAAACATTTCTCTTGTTTTGAGCACGACAATGCCAAGAATGAAGAGAAGATATGTGTTGATTTTTCAATCGACAATGGTCTACAACAGAGGGTCCCAAACTTATTTTGTCTACTGCCCATTTTGAGAGTAAATTATTTTTAGCGCCCCCATTTTTTCACCTACTTAAAACTACTATAACTTCAAATTAAAAGTGCGCCCTGGTAAGCGCTGGCCACTTTTTACAATTCTCCAAAGTTTGGTTACTTCTTCGGTGATAAAATACACAACATACATCTCACTCAGAAAGTTGCAAATTCCTGTCTCTAGTATTCTTAAAGACATTTTTTTCAAAAATGTCTTATAATTTATATAATTTATATAGCATAGCTTTATTTACCACAATTAATAAAAATCATCGGGGTCGCTAGTGGACGTGACGCCACAGTGCTGCCATTTCTCGTAGATCATTTCAAAAAACCCTCTTTGAAACAAATGATTGGCTTGCCTTTCATTCATCCCTCAACCTGACCAATCATTTCAAAGAATTTAAAGCGTTCGCATCTTACTAAATATTAACAAGTCTACTTACTCTTCTCTTCCCTGGTCTCATCCAGCTGGTGCAGCTCCTCGGTATCAGCCGTCCGCTGCAGGCCTGGGTGCTGGTTGAACAGGTTGGCCACGAACGCCAAGTTAAGCTTGTACACTCCGCCCACGACGTCAGCCGGGGTGACGAAGGCGCGACAACGGAGCTTCGCGGCTTGTTGGAGCATGAGCTCTGCTCTGCGGAGGAGGTCAGTTTCCTGAAGAAGAAAAATAGGTAAGTAAGTAATATGAATTTAATTATAAGTATTCAATGCTGATTTGCAATGCAAGTGTTACAAGTGACGAATGTTGCGAGACATTTCTAGCCTTCCAGATAGAACATGCGTTTTAGTTTGCATGTTTGTACAACTGCAATAAAAGTTCCAACTGCTGTTTGTGCTAAACTGCTATCAAACTTGATTTGATTCATTGATTTGCTATCAATTCATCAAAAATGCAATCTGAGTGCAGTCCATCTGTCTGGATCCTAAACTGTATATTCATATGAAAGTTTTTTTTTTACGTTAATTAAACAATAACAAATAACGAGAGATGAGACTATGTGTACACAAAATACTTTGCAAATCCAGTCTGCTGACAGAATCATATTTTGCTCTAGTAGGTAACGGCTCATTAATTCGAGACTATTTACCGTACACTTATCTTGCAACATTCCTCGACATTGGCATAACTATCTATTGCTACTTTAGGGAGAAGTCTGCCTGAAGTAGCAATATTGTCACGATTTCCCGGAATTTGTGTTCATTTTCAGCCTGGATTCTGGTTGTGTAGGTTGTTAACAATAGGCTTGTCCCTGGCAAAGTCATAGTAGTTTATTAGTAAGGGATTCTTATAAGTCATATAAGTTCATAATAATCACAGGGGACTTCAACACAACTACCGAACTGTCCCTATATCATGAGACTTTAACTAACGAAATGTGGGTTTAGTACTACATTTTGATTTATGCCTAACTCTTCGGAGAATAAAGTTGTGTTGATATGGTATTAAAGTTGTGTTGATATGGTATTAAGTACATCCAAAAATATAATTTCCTGTCTCGATACCAGCTCAAATGTCAACGTTAAGAATAGATTTTTCGCTAAGGCAAATCTATCTCGTGCAACCAGGTGAATTTTCAAGCGTTTAACCGCCGTCATTCCTTCCCCTAAATGATAATAAAAGAGACACATTTTAATGCGATATTTCAAAAATTCTAAAAATCTGCTAAAGTACAGAATCTGGAAATGGCTGAAATATTCCATTAAATACATTCTCTTCCCTTAATATTTAGGGGAAGGTAATTACGGGGGTTGAAACGCTCGAAAATTCACCCAACCCGTGCTGCAAGACATGACTACATACCCTCATCGCGTCCAGGGTGACGCCGGCATCGTTGGGCGCGATCTGCTTCATGAGGTAGGAGTAGATCTCGGAGTCCGCCACGTCCTGCTGGAAGTTGGTGCAGCGGCGCGTCACGCCGGCGCTCTGCAGCTGGTGGTTCACCCATCGGAGGAGGATCGCTTCTGGAGACAGGGCCAGGAGGTCTTCGATGCGTTCCTGTAACATTGAAGGTAAGACTTTTAATTAAGTTGTGGTCAAATTAAAAAGGTATGTAAAAAGCTGCAATATTACCATTCCTGAGTATAGTAATAAGAATGTACCGTGTCCTCATAAACGTCCAGCTCATTGAGCTCTTTATGAAACGCCTGTTAGAGCACATCCCTGAGAAAACTGTAGAGGGCTGTTATGCCTATAGCAGTACTCTTTGCTTTGGCACTCCCCGTCAGGAAGCCAGTAATTAACTAAACTACTAGTATACTTCATTTGAAATAAGATTAGACATTTACACAAATATTTTGACAGCACATTCAGTGATTGTAACTATATTGGTGGCATAACGATGAAATTAGAATCAAAAACACTGTTATAAAACCATAGCTTACTTTCCCAATGGTTTCAGGTTACAAGTTAGTACTGACCTCGTCATTGAGCAGCTCAGTGAGACCGGGGCAGTGTTCCAGTGTGATCTGGTTGAACAGACCGATGCGAATGATCTGCCACAGGAGACCCAGCACCAAGTGAGGTTTACCTGCATTTGCAGCACATAATTATATTAGTGTCATAAAACATAATAAATTTAGTACCTATGCCTTTTGTCTACACATAGGACGGACCAAACATTATTTACACACAAGATCATTGTACCATGTGTTCACAAAATGATTTATTTATTTAATACTTCAAGCACACTAATGTACAGAGGCGGAGTTAATGCCATACGCATTTTCTGCCAGTCAACCTTTAGGTGATGCAGAGAAAAACAGTGGTAGGTGCAATTAAAAATGAAAAAATAAAAGGAATCAAAGAACACTAATACATATTATGAGTATAAATACATAAATATGTACACTATAAATATAATATATACAACGTGTTTTTTTTATATCCCATAACTCTAGGGTATGATTGAGACCATATCAAAGAATCAACTGGCATATGAATTATGTTTCAATCATCCTATTCGACAAAGTCACGATGATTAATGTAAAACACCCTTACGTGAAAGAAAAGTGACGTTAGAAAGAAGATTTGTTGTACTGGTGACAACTTTTGAACTAATTAATAAAAATAATATTAATAATACTTAAAAATAATGTTCCACGACTACCTATTCACACAACGCCATCTAGTCCCAAGCTAAGCAGAGCTTGTGTTACGGGTACTAAACAACTGATAATTTAATTATGATTGATGATATCTCCGAAACTTTGCATTTTTGGACCATCTATTCTAGGAGTTTTAGTATTATTTTTACCTACAGAATATAACCCTCGAGTAATGGGATATTAAAAAAAAACACCTTGTATAATAAAAAACGAAAAAAAAAATCGTAAATTAGTACGAAATTGAATTTGAACAGTTGAAAAATTATCAAAGAAGTTAGACACATTGGGGTAGCTTGATGTGCTGGCCCCAGTACGTCAGCAACGGATTCTTCGACGCGTGCCAAGGGGTGTGTTACGTACCTTTAGCCAAGTCGTGAGCGTCAATGTTGACGATATTGCAACCGATGGCCTGTGACGACACCAGAGCGAGTGTAAGGTTCTCGTGTTTGGTGTACAGTGTCAAGTTCTTCTTGTTGATCGCTCGCTCATCTATCGTGTCTGGACACGAGTGGTTTATCACTTTGCTGTAAGTAACAGAAAAAGGAAAGAATGAGCCATCTAAACGTATTACGTACATTTCAAATTAACTTTAATATAAAAATTTAATGGAACAGTTCAGTTTGCTAAAATAGCATAATGCATTGAAGCTTACGGACAGATACAAAACCACATATAACGCCAGCAGTTCTCGATGAAATAAAGAAGCTAGATTATACATAATACTTTCAATAACCGTGCAATAATTACTTACCTACATCTTAGCAAATACATTAAATAATACATTTAAATTAATAATAATAAAGAATATAAATAATTTTAATAATTTTAATCATTTCATAATTTCATTAGGTATATACCTACTTAATACATTACATACATATTTATATTGTTTTATATATCTAATAGTAGTTTGATAAGTAATATTTAAAATTTATTTTTTATTTAATAAAATATTATCTAGAATAAGCTTCCTCTTTCCTAAACTCACTTATTTTGCTGTGCCCGACAGGGTCCATGTCATGATCTAATTTTAAGTTTTACCACCTAAGAATACATGTGGAATGCAATAAAAGTATTGAGTATTGAGTATTGAGTATAGATTTCAAAGGTGCCAAGATTCCACTTACCATAAAATGAGTCCGTCCTTCAGTTTCTCATACAGCTGCTTGCCCTCATGGTCTATCGGCAGCAGGTGCTTGAGGTCAGGGTCATGTTCCAAGTTGCTGTTAATCCACCCAGAGAAAGCCATCTGCTCCTCGAGACGAACTGAGTGAGTTGTGCCTGTGGGTGGGAGGTAGACTGTTATTAGATGTATGCACAAAAACCTCACCTATAATATCGCTTGATTATTTGACGATATAAAGTGTTTGTCTATTTACATTTACAGAAATAAATATAATTTATTAGGTAGGTCCATCACGACTTAGAATCACGAAAACAAGTGTAACTAATTGAAAATTCTCAACAGTAGATTAAATCTTTAAAATGCATAATAATGTTTTTGTGCGAGAAACGCTGACCTAGATTTATAAGTTTTATAACTCTATCCACACTGATCAGCCTGTGACTTATTTGTTTTCTATAATTTATTATGCATAGACATTAAAATAAATGGGAGTTATTTTTATATCTAGTTTAATTATTATAAAGACCGTTATTAAAGGTAATTATTTTATTATCTCTTATTTTATTTATTGTAGAATAAGGTGCTTTAATGTTGTTAGTTTTCCATTGTTTGTTGTTATACTACATATGTTATTGACATCGACACAAGGGTGTGATTTGTTTGCCCCAAGATGGATATAATTGATAATGATGGACGAAAGATAAAAATAGTATGCCACAACTTTCACATAACGCCATATAGTTCCAGGCTAAGCAGAACTTGTGTTATGAGTAGGTACTTAACAACTGATTATCTTACTTATATATTTCTAAATACATACGTATTAAAAATAAATTACACTTAGACACAACAAATGATCGTCAGATGAGTTTTTATTTTTTCTCCGCAGCTTTTTACTTTCTTCTGTGTTTTTTTTAATCATGGTTATTGTACAGAGGCCACCAAATCAAGCTACTACAATGTGTCAAATTTCTTTGACAGTTTTTAAATTTTATTACAAATAGAAAAAGGGTTATGTTCTATTGGAAAAGTTTGACAGTTTGGGGTATTACATCTTGGTGAGCGAAAGTACTTGTGCAATATTTTTTGTTTTTTTTTGTGTTTTGTTTTTACCTTCAAGCATCTATTATATTTTTTTGTTTTAGTTTTATTGAAAATGTACATTATTTACAAAGTAAATAAGAAAGTAAATGAATAAGTGTGTTTTATTTAAATGTGATTGAATTTAATTATAAATATTTGGCATTGGTTATGTAATTTTAATGTGATTTGTGTAATTTTATTTTTATTGATTGATTATTGTGATTATGTCATTCCAATTTTTATATTTTGTATGGACTGTGTCTGAATTAAAGAAATTATTATTATTAAAGTGTTTCGGATTTTTTTATTTGTTTTAGATTTATGTTGTAGTTTTTGTTTAGCTTATAAATTGCAATGTCACAAAATGAAACAACTTGTCCATATTGTCCTATATGACTGTAATACATGGTAATACTATGTTAAAAATATAGTATCATAATTAGAAGTAGTGGTAGAAATTAGACCATTTCAGGGTTTCAATAATTCTTTTTTTTTAAAAAAAGCTTACTTGCGTTATGTGTGTTGCACAATTTGCACATTACTAGAACTAAGCTAAATATGCTAGTGTCTGGAATAGGTCCACGCCAATAGCGCAATGTGGGGATCGAATTCACGAACTCTAAATCGCAAATATCTATTGAGCTATTGCCGCTTCAATGCAATATGTCTTCGTCTGCGTGTGCGCAATATTCTTAAAAGGGCTTAGAAGGTATTGGTTTACGTATTGATATTATAAAGATACTCACCATCACTAGAAGCTTCGCTCATGCCACCCAAATGTTCCAAATTCTCTTTTTTACTGACTGCTTGTTTGAATGTGCTGGACACCTGAAAAATAACAAAACGACATTAATTAGTAGGTAACAATAACTAATTTTCTGGGGCAATATCGTCGTTGATAGTGCAATACCGCGTAACTACAATTGTTAAATACTGCGAATATGCACCTTATCACAGTCAGCGAAGGTGTATATTCGCAGTATTTAACAATTCTAGTTACGCGGAATTGCACTATCAACGACAATATGCTATCTTTAATTGTCAGTAACTAACTGGCGTCGAGTTGCACACCGAACTTAGATGATAACTGAGAATTTACAAAAAAAATTGGTAACGCACTTTAAGGGCGTACGCAGACCGGGACGGCAGTTGGGGTCAGCTTTCAGTTTTTAATGGATGAATGTGAATACCAGTGTTTTACAAAGAGCGACTGTCTGTCGAACCTCCACAATCTTTAAAATAAAACAGAATCTAAAATTTAAAACTGAACATAAGGTCTCTGATCACCTTAGAGGACAAACTAGCAAGGCAGGAGTGGGTTTTAGCTGGTAAGAGTCGGCGCATTGCCCAGACTGACTCCCAGTGGATCGGTGTGGGCGTCCATGAGGATTTCCCTCTCCTGTCAACCATAAAAACCTCCACAACCCAGTTACTGGGTAACACGATACCCCTTAGTTAAACTGGTTGTCAGATTTTCGGGCTTCCGACTATCTGTAACGACTGTCAAAGATCAGCAAATGACAGCCGGGACCAACGGCTTTATGTGCTTTCCGAGGCACAGAGGGAGTCTAGATACTCGTATGTAGTGGTGTTCAAAGTTGCTATATGGCAATCACTTGCTTAATGCTTTATATTTTAAGCTTTATTAATTGCTTTATTAAAGCATACTTTTTTATTTATTTATTTATTTTTTTATTTAACCCAAAACGGCCATTAGCCAATTACATTAGTTAAACACACAGAATTACACATTACCTTACACACTCTTCTCACAATACTCCAAACATACTGACAAAATCATCGTCCATTCATCCGCGAACACATCACAGTCGGGTTTAGCGTCCAAGAGAGCGTTAAGCGCGGATAGTACCTACACGCGGAATCGGAGACTGGGCACGGGCGACGGTGCGCCTGTAAGGCACAGCAAACAATCTATGGTTTCTATTCCCGTACTATTTAACCAGGGCAACCAATTGGAGAAGTTCACCAAGCAATTCAGGGGCATCAACTTTTCCTCGCAAAATTTTGCACATAGTAATAATCTGGTCATTATTTCGTCGTACCTCTAGCGAACATGAATGGATAATAACCATATATCCGTTTGTACATGTACCTTAGATACGCTTTTTGAACTTTCTCTAAGGTCAGAATATATTTTTTATACGCGTAGGTACCTACTTGACTTAAAGCAAGCGCATGAATGGTCAGCCATCCACGGAGAAACCTCGTCAAGCGTAGCTTAACCTTTGATCGACCCGTGAGGCTGTTACTATTTAGCCACAAGCTCCTTAATAATTAATTATTATTATCAAATAATGCTCCACTGACGTATAGTGGCAAATAATGAGACAGATACACAGATATGATTTGTGTTACAAATTCGGAGTGATTAGGTTATCACGAATAATAATTATAGCAATGAGTGCAATGACGCATATTATGTTACAAGAATATAATTAATTGCTGTCAAGTTATTATTAGAAAATGAAGAGTAGTTGTCAGTGATGATTTGGAATTGTTCATCAATCATCATCATCATGTCTGAATGAATATTGACACACACGGCCGCCATGGCCCATGATGGGAATGGTCTTCGCCCAATAGTGGGACAGTATAGGACCCAAATAATCCTCTCAACGGCCTAAAGCCTTAATTATTTTATTTATTGAACTAAAGCCTAAACTATGATTTATAAAAGTTAACGTACATAGACAAGAGGCTTAGACTAGGGCACCACACATTGAAACCTTGTATCTTAGAGTCCAGTAAAAACAGGAAAATCTTTTTTGTACACCTTAAAACTTTCAAATTAAAACGTAAATAAGTACAGACGCCAGCACATCAACCTACCCCAAACTGTCAAATTTTCCCAATTGAACATGAACCTTATCATGTTGAGAATAAGGTTGAAAACCTATCAAAGAAATTTTTCACATTGGGGTAGGTTGATGTGCTGGCGTCTGTACATAGGGTGTACAATGGGCGGCCTTATCACTAAAATGTATATCTTACAGGCAACCTGTTCCTTTTCAGAAATCGGTTAATAAACCGTTAAAAAGTAGTATAAAAATATAAAAAATGTAAATGGACAGTGGTAGTTCTGTAGCTTCTGCCTACCCCAATAATAGAAAAAGACTTGAATACAAGCATAAGCATGTAGGTATGCAAGCTGAACATCAACTTTGATATGTTACGTTGTGTAGATCAAAACTTAAAAACCAGACAAAATAAGATCATGATTCCAGCCAGATACATATTCCCACATGACCATAATCCAGTATTAACATAACATATTCAGACATAACATTACAATACGCACTTATATGAATAGCCTGTAAAAAATAACATAAAAAACAGCATCAACAGACCAATGACCCGACGATCAACAATTGCGCATTTGAAGAGAGTGTGATTACAACAAGTAAGTAGCTATAAGTAAGTGGGTATGATAATTTCTTCTCAGTTAGGGCCGTAAGTAAGTAGATATTTAAGATAGGTACTATGCGTTTCAAATGAGAATAGGAATAACCTTGCGCCATGTTGTGACTACTTGTGACGTCATAGCTGTCAATTCGAATAAATTGGGTAAGATCAGCAAAACAAGATTTTTTCTAAATATAATTTACCTACGAATTACGAACGAGTAATATTCTAAATTGTACTCTCAAAGTATTTGTTTAAATTGGAGATAATCTCTCAAGCCCTCCCATGCAAAACAGCGCCTCGTTCACACATTTTCGAGCAGTCAGGAAGATGAAAACAAAAGCAACTTATATCAACAACAACAAACAACCGTGTAACAAACAAAGAATGAATGAAGAAAATGTAAGCACTCCACAGGACTGATTAATATAAGTTGATTGTTCATTTTGAATAACTTAGACTCGGTAAAACAAAAAAAAGAAACATAATTGATACGCGATTAAGGTTTCGTTGCACGCCGTACTTTTTAAGCGACATTTGACAGATAGAGGTCATTGACGTTCCTATTCTCATTTGAAGCGCATAATACTAAAGGGAGGACATGCGAAAAAAATACTTAGAAAACTTTTTTGCAAAAAATAAAACCGACTTCAAAAAAAACACTAAACGGTGTAAAATAACTCTAAATTCGGAAGTCTGTGGCTTTGGTGGGTTTGTCTTACTCATGATGGGCCACCGACTTCCGAATTTAGAGTTATTTTACACCGTTTAGTGTTTTTTTTGAAGTCGGTTTTATTTTTTGCAAAAAAGTTTTTTATTTTTCCATTTTTAGTTGTTGCCATGAAAATATTTGCCATGAATTTATTTTATATTCTTAATTGTTAACAATACATGTCATGATAATAAGGTTTTCCACTAATCCCTAACAAATTAAAATTAACATACCTAACTGACGAAATCTAGGTATATTGTACCCACCTGCGTACCCCTCAGAGCATACAGGCGTGATGATACGTCATGATGTTGTATAAACAATAAACATCCAAGCGATTCCAGCAATCACGATAGATCTGCCGTCTATTTTTGAAGAGTTCCGTTGTATATCTCCAAAGATCAGCACCAGATCTGCACCAAATTAAAATGGGACCACCTCAGGAGTATACTCTTTCAAACAAAAAAAGAAATTTGAGAATCGGTCCACAAATGGGGGAGAAATCAGGTAACATACAAAAAAAAAAAAAAAAAAAAAAAAAAAAAAAAAATACATACACACGAACATAGAACCTCCTCCTTTTTTGAAAGTCGGTTAAAAACTGTGATCTCATGTCTCAGTAACGCCATCTAGAATAATCAAAGATATTCAACACTAACCATACACGGGACATTACGAACCAAAATTTTCATGCGATACTTGTGTCCTTGTGGACACAAGTCGATGAGTCTGGTTTAGTACGCTCCTTTGCCGCTCTAATATTGATATGTAACACCACTAATTTTTAAATTGTACAAATACATAAGGGGCTTATTCTAGAAGGTCTTCTCATGGAGGATACCCGTTTGAGCACCAATTTTTTGAGCACCTATGCATTTAGCACCAAAGGTATTCCCATTTCCCATAGGTTAATGCATAGGTGCTCAATAAATAGGTGCTCATACGGGAATACTCCCTTCTCATTATATTTGTAAAGAATCAATTAATAATATTCATAAACAGCAAAGTTATTAGCGTTTGTTTATATCCCAAAAAGTCACCCAATTTATGGAAATATTGTACAGGCTATTCATGACATAGTAGTATTCATTAATCGTCATCACTTGCTCACGTTCGCGTGATCTCGCTCAAGCATGCTCCGCCAGCTGTTTTCGTTATTTAAGTTTGACTAAATAGTGGCATATTTATTAATTTAACTTCGTTTTTTTACTTTTAATTACGCAAATATGATCAGTTTATAGATAGGTAATTGTATATGTATAATATTTCTAAAGACCTCTTCTATTATCGATCATCTTATTTATTTTTATTGTTTTTTTTTCTTATTGTTCTCGATTACCAACCAATGCCACAATTCACTATTGACGCAATACATTATTTAATAAAAAATCTATTATTTAAGCTTAATAATGGTGCTGTTATTTAAAACACCCTGAGGCATCGCTTATAGCATCTCCCAGGCAGTAACTTATTTGTTATTTTCAGGCTAAAATATGATAAATAAAAAAAAACATACATTTGCACCGACCGCATGGCAGGAGACCGGACACATAGGATAATTATGGTTTATTTTGTATTTTGTGACATAGAGGATATGACCATTTTGTTTATTTATTTGTAAAAGGATTCTGTAGACAATATGTATTTTAAATTAAGCCTTGGGACTTCAATTAACGATGAAATCGCCAATTACAAATTAACCAGCATTCTCAAAGATTTGTGATAAGTAGCTTAATGTGGGTGTAATAAAGGTAAACCTCTGTAGGTGCTAATACAGGTAAACCTCTACCGAACACACTGATGGATACAGACGTTATGATTTTGGTATAATATAACACATTACAGTTGACAAAGAAAGTCATATTGTAGTAAATGTCTGACCGTAATAGCCAATACTATTTCTACCATCAAATATTAGGTAACATTGCAACACATCATTTAAAATACTTTCAACCCTACAATCCGCTAACTGCTTGCTTACTGTCACATTCAGTGTCATCTATTTGACCCCAATCGTTAGTGTTTATCACTTTATTTGACCATCTCTGAGCTAATCTGTCCACATGAACAGTCCTGATGACTCGTCAATTTGTTTCTTTATAACGCTCTTAATAATGATTCGTTTAATCGTAGTCTTGATTGAATCGGCTTTATGTATTTGGTTTAGATTTAATCGGAGGCCGGATAGCAATGGTAGATACGTTTATTTGTAACAGGACAACATTTATTAATATGTTGTCGATATAATTGAGGATAGGCTATAAATAGGAACTGCAATCCGAATAATTCGGATGCTTTGATTCCGGATTAAACGTTGTACTTAAGCTTCATTTAAAATCCGAATTTGAATCCGCTTCTTAAGGCTTTTTGCGACGCACTGTAAATAGGTACAGAGACCAGCCACATCAAGCTACCCCAATGTGTCAAATTTCTTTGATAGTTAATCAACTTTAATACAAATTAAATAAGGTTCATGTTCAATTAGGAAAATTAAACTGATTGGATTAGCTTGATGAGCTGGCGTCTGTACCTAGTTACTTTGAATTACACGTGCCTACTCTGTTTGAAAAGAGGCAGAGGGCCAGTAATATGCAGCGTTGTAAGTAATAAATCGGACCGTTAAAATCAAATTTTAAACATAGAAACAGTATCGTTTGGCGTGATGCCGCTCGCTCCGGAACAAACAATGGTTATATTTGTTCCTTCAACACGCACGACCCTAAAATAATATTATTTGGAGTCAGAAACCTTTAAATGTTTTCTTTCTAACACTAACTGAGGCACAGTAAAATATAAACGAACTGAAAACATGGTATAACTGATGCTAAGGCACAATTGAATAGGCGTTCTAAAAATAATATGATAAGGTCTAAAATCAAAACTGCTAGCCTGCATCATTCCACTTCAGGGCAAAGGCCTGTTCACATGATCTCCAGTTCCCCCGATCCAGGTCTATCATATTATTTTTATCAAAAGAAACATGCAGTCTCTTGTCCAGATGGCTAGACTTCTTAGGTACCTGAACAAAGGAGTCGTCTCCAAATCAGATATGGAAACTCTTTTGCGATGGCTTCAAAGCATTTTTACTAGATTGGTCAAAAAAAGGACAACTTGTACCTACAATATAAGTCAACGAAAAGACCCAATGAAAATGACATTAGATTTTAGTAGTAATGATTATTGGAGAATAGACCTGGTTAGAAAGGAGGTGACTATTATCAACGACAAATAGGTTAAGTATACATATTATGTATGGAAGAAGACATGCTATGTCGACAAAAAATAAATTGGTGTAAGGACAAGTAGATGATGATTATACTAGAACGAATGATCGGTAGCTTGGTTACCTGTTGTGCCTTAAGATTGGTGATCAGCTCCTCGAACTCGCCGAGGCTGATGGCGTTCTTCCGCGCGTCCCCGTTCATACTGCCATTGACGCCGCGTTTGTTGTTCCCGTTGTCGTAGTACTCCTCGATCATACACCGCACCTGGAGAACAGTAACCATGATATTAAAAGTGTCAAAATGAAAAGAAACTTGTCGAGCGCCGAGAGCCTATATGATCATACGTATCTGTACGTCCTGCAGGCGTTCGTTGAAATGGATTTTGTTCACAGAAAAATCGAAAAAGTATCAGCCGGTCGATTCAGTAGAAGTCACGCCTTGAAAACCTGAGTAAAGTGAACTGTCAATGCCCAACATTAGTTTGGGATGACAGCTCAATTTGCGCTCACTACGCCTGTGTTTTCACGCGGTGATTTGACCAGAATAGCACCACAGATCGTTGAAACATTTCTTTCGTTTGGAGCACGACAATGTCAAGAATGAAGAGAAGGAATGTGTCGATTCTACAGTCGACAATATCGAGCATTATTTCTTCTAAAATCGGCAAAAATGTATTTACAATTTGTCACTTTGTCGATCTTTACGTCGATATACTAAGGTGGCGATATACCGTAACTAAGGTGAACATGCTACGTGTGCTGGGGTCTCAGTTCTAACTTTTGTCGGCATGTTTTTCTAACACTTAACAACTTTTAAACGCTGTGACCTACCTAACTCATCATCGGCAATGTTGCACTCGTTGAGTCAAAACTTCAAAGTCTTGAGCATCGACGCCGAGTTGCTAGCCTGTCGGTCTTCTATCGGTTGTATTTCGGAGAGTGTGCATCGGAATAGGGTATATGCATGTATTTTTTTTATAATTTTAATTCACTGTTTACAACGTTTTAACATAGTAAAAAAATATAAACATATTTAAAAATGCAGTAATAAAGCTTAAAAAAATATTTAAAATACAGAATAAATTTGAGCTGTTTAAACGCCGCAATTTTCGCGCGCCATTTCGATTACGTCATTTACTATGATCCTATTACTATTACTTAGGGTGTTTTCGTTCTTCTAACCATTTCACCATGAAAAAAGCTCAAAAACCAGTTTACCGGTATTGCTTGTACCCGAATGCAATAAACATTGTCAGATTGTTCTTTTACAAAACCACTTTCAGTAATTTTTTTTAAATGTTAAATAACCTCACTATGAAGCTAAAATTACACTTGAACATTAAATTAGTTCACAACACACACGGCAATAATTATGTTTTCCAATAAAAAGTCCATTCCAATACTTAATGTCATACTTACACATTGATGTTTTGTAGATTTTGAGTTGTTGTCGTAGTATTTGACGTCAATTTTCGTTATAACCAATGGTGATGCGTTTCACAAATTTGAATTTCCCGCGCTTAATTCGCACTTTTATTTTTAATTTTAAATAATTATGACGCTATTAAAAAGTAAAACAATGATTTAGTTCATATTTTCTGCTATTAAAGATTCGGAAAAAAAATATTCGAACCATATTTAAATAACATGCATATTCCCTATTGCACGATTTAATTCCACCAAGCCCTTTTCATCATCGGAACACCAGACGTACGGCACAGCGCCACCGGTACATGGTAGATCATATCCGAATCATACGTACTAAACGCTTTGGGTACACATTCATTGTGCGAACAGCTAAAGAGCGGAATTCCCTGCCGGAGTCGGTGTTTCCTGATAGCTACAACCTAGGTTGTAGCTATAGTCAAGAGTGAACAGGTTGCTTCTAGGCAAGCGTGCTTCATCGTCGACCACATCATCGCTTACCATCAGGTGAGATAGTGGTCAAACGCGTGACTATCAATAATAATTAAAAAAAAACTTCTTCGGTGGGCCTTGTTGGTCTAGTGACAGATAGTAGTCATCAAGTAAGTGTTCAGCAGTTACACAAGTGACCACTCCAATTCAACTGACGGCGGTTCAATTCAATATTTTTTTATTTATTTTTTCTGGAATTTCTCAGTAGCAGCTCGGAGACTGGATTTATGCCTGGTTGGTGGCAATAAGCTCACCCGCTAATTACATACGACTTCACGCATTCCCTTATTATCTCTGTTCAATTATAAAAATAAGGAACTTTACTTTTACCAACAATATATTTAAAATTAAAATAAGATATTCACCTTCCATTGTGGAATTTTGTAACCGACGCTGTCGAGGGCTTCTTTCAACTCTTTCAAATCAAGGTAACCGCTGCTGTTAGTGTCCAACTGTAACAAGAAAAATAATATAAAATTAGTATTTTGTTGTTTACCATATTAATGTATGAGAGTCTACCTAGAGAACCCGGAGGTATTTCGGTGTTTGTTATTAACACTTTCCATACAAATCAACCAAAAGAGTGACTGAATTTTTACGTTAGTCCAACATTATTTGTCACTTACAAGGTGTCGAAATTTCTCATTCCAATTAATTAAAACATTTGAACCCCTGAATGTAACTCAACAACTTTTAGAAAATTTAAAAATACTCGTTCAACTTTTTGTTTTTAATCACCCTGTTTTGACTGTATGTACCTAATTTGATCCAGGGATGTAGATAAACCAGAAATTATGCACAACAAACAAAATGTATGCTAACATTAAAATAATTGTCCCATTAGATAAACATGGTAAACCAATTATTTCGTGATACCTACATTGAAAATAAACTAAATCTAGGTACCGCAATAAATGAGCGTCACTTTCCTTTTCAAGCGCATATTATTATAAATTTAAACTACATACCAAAACACACATAATTCTAGTTTAACGGAGTGTGAAATTAATTATAAGTTTCGATTTTTACACTGTCGGCCAGAAAAACGTATACATATTATTCAAGTGCGGTAGGATAAGGGAGGGGCTTACTTAGGGTTGTCACGCGTAAACAAACGTTTGTTTACTGGGTCTATGCTGATTTAAAAACATGACACAGGAATGCGAGCGTGTACGATGTAACATGATTCTTAACGTGGGGTCGTGAGTCGTGGTTTTATGTTTGTTATTGCTTAGGGGTGGTTTCAGTTTAAGGTAGGACTTGGTTTGCTTTACTTTACACGCCTATTTTAATAAAAAATCACAATAAAAGATCTTTTAAAAACTACGTGACGATGTACAAACATCTGACTTGACATTCAATTATCGTGGAAATTCTAAAATTATATGATAAATCAATAAATACCTGCTACTCAAGGTACCTAATTAACATAATGATTTCATGTGCATTAATTCTTAAATTTATACAAAACGATCTGACTCACTGATTAAACGCACTTAATTATGCCTACACTCTGATATTGACAGCGGTAAAAAGAGTAACCTAAGCTTGGGTTTATTGATCCTGTGGCCTTCTTCTCTATCTATGATCTTCATAATAATTTATATCAGCTTAAAGGTGTCTTCATGTACTCTACTATCGGGCTTCTTGACTTATGCTGTAATACACTCTACGCACACACACACCACCCTCTCTTTCCATCTCTCTTACACTCTTTTTGTTATCTACTTAGCTATAACCACAGCACCTTATTAAGGTACAACTTTCTTCATGTAAGCCCACCGCAAAGAACCGACCATATGGCAACAAACTATGCTAAATCCGCAAACAAATAAATAACTTTACGGAGCGTATAGCAAGGAATTATTGGCCTCGAGGAACCTTTTTGTGGCAGTTCAAGTACACGACATACGTATTTATGGTAATGGAGATTCACTGCATGTATTTATTATTGCAAAGCTCGTATAAACAGTTTTATAATAAGAAAAAAATGTTTGTTTATATTAAGAAGTCTTGTATCCGTGGTGGGATATCAGCCGGGCTATCGTGACGTAAGCATTGATTCTGATAAGGTTCATATCATGGGTTCCGTGATAAGAAATCGACAATGACGGGTTTTCGGAGGCAGATACAGGTCGTGTAGTTTCGACATAACGATAGTATTTGTTAAAAATAATGTATTTTTTTATTTTAGTAAGTAGTTGCTTTTTGTAAACTGACGATCTAGCTGTCTCGAAAAGGAGTTATGAATACTTGGAATCTACAGACTAAACAAACCAAGTACGCAGAAATATCGATAAAGCCAAATTCAAGAATGACATAATGAACATGGCTAGCCTTTAGAACAACTACCGAACGATTGAAACGAAACACGGACAATCAAACAATTGAATGTTTATTTAATAGCGTGGCCATCTATCTACAAGTATATTAGTCACCAGTGATATAACTTATTGTGATGTAAAGATTTTTATATTTAATTATAGTTTCGTAAAACCGAGATAAGCAAGTGGATTAGACCATGATAATGTTATACGCTGAGGATTATTTCGCATTGCGCACACTAACAGCTGCAAGTAAAACAAGAGTGGATCTCTTGTTTTGTAGTAGTTTTACCGCTTACTATCGGTAAATACGTTACTCGTCTCGTTCGTCTGTGATACGTTACTTACATGATAACCTAGGATTATGTAAAACAATTGTAAATATTATTATTATTATTAAATATGCATAGTGGGGTACCGCCTAGCTAGGTGGCCCGACAACGCTACTCTGAGAACTAGGCTGGATGTGGAAGTTAGAGAATGGGTGTTGTGGAGCAGCATTTTTTAC
The DNA here is from genome assembly GCA_921972225.1 of Euplexia lucipara. Classification (NCBI taxonomy): domain Eukaryota; kingdom Metazoa; phylum Arthropoda; class Insecta; order Lepidoptera; family Noctuidae; genus Euplexia; species Euplexia lucipara. The sequence goes on along the minus strand of OV179167.1, from coordinate 7,388,476 downwards.
AACGATCTTGTAGTCGACTGTGATGAGTCAAGAGATAAGTCAAGTTGATCTGACATATCGTTTTAAATTTTAGTTTGCGAAATTCCTAATAATGATTAGCTTGTATTGCCAATTTTGTACAGAAATAATCTTTTTAGAAGTTAATGTTGCTGGCGTAATAAAGGCAATTAAATGTATTTGTGAAATGTTATGATAGGTTCTATGTCGGCTTTGATGGTTAAAGTTATAACAATAAAAGTGCTAACTATTCTTTTGGATTGAACACATTTTGAAAAAAATCCTTAGCTAAATATAATTTGAACGAATGTGTCACAATCAACCCAGTCATTTAATTCAAGTATTAGTCTACTTAGCACACTAATAAATATTTTATTAAATATTTCATTTATTGCTTACACTACTCAACAATGCAACTACAAATGCAATATTTACCTCCTTCCGTAATTACATCATAGTTTTTGTTTGGTATAATTAGTAACGGTAAGTTTTAATAGCGTGCATCAAATAAATACACGCTCTGTTTCCGACAAAATGTGGAAGCAAGGTCAGCGTTACGTGTTTTTAACGAAGACAGCATGCCTTTGGAATATGAAGACCATGTACCTATATTATACTTGCAGAAGTAACAGCTAAAGTAAATCCTTTGGCACAGTCGTGAGACATGCAATTTTTATTTGTTTGAATATTTTACTGCGCATGTTTTGACCTATGGCCTTTTTTGTGAATAATAATTTATGAACATAGTAACGAGATAAAGAGTAAATAGTGTACGGAAATATAAAATGACAGGGTCCTAATGAGTAATTTTATAACGGAAAACAAACAAATCGTTATAATACCATATCTTTAATTAGATAAATAATTACAATTATATTTTTCTCGGTAAAATAAACATTCCTATTAAATCAATTTGCCGGACTGATTAGAGACGAAACAATAAATTTCCTTCACTTATCGATTCTTTACAGCATACCTATCAAACATAATTTGTGAGCACAATTTGATTAGAACAACCGTCATATGATAATGACTGTAATAAATTAATTTAGCTGAAAACGTTAAAAAAACCGGTTCACAACACAATTATTTAGCGGTTAATTAATTAATTTGTTGAAGTCGATAACCCTGAGTGTTTAATTGACAGTTGACCTGTGGCCCATTTTTTTTTTGTCGGAAGTGTAATATGACACAGTTTGTCAAGCTCATCTGTCATGTTTATGCAAACATAATTTATGAGAATGGAGGTGTGCCAGACATTAAAAGTATGAATAAAATTAAAAAAAATCATCTGTTTAATAATCTGCCTAAAGTAATACTCCAGCTCCCTAGCGGAAGTGCAAACATATTCTATTGAATTATTAGATTCTATCAAACTTTTATCTCCGTAATCGTATCAGTTTCAATTCTTTGAATACACTAGCGCGACTTTAGATAACATTGCTGCCACAAATTACACATTATGCTGATTATTGTTTACTAGCAGCTACCCGTGACTTCGTCTGCATTAGCGAGTACCTTTATAAATTATAGCCTGCGTTATTGTGACGTACAAACTATAATACTATAAAGTCTCATCAAAATCCTTTCAGTAGTTTTTGTGTTAAAGAGTAAAACATATCCGTACAGCCTTTTAAACTGTGACATTTATAAATAAGTACAGATGGGGTTGTATTATAGTATAGTAGGAAGGTTTAATGCGTGGCCCATTGGTGCTTAAAAAACTTTATCTTAGTGCCCTGTTGAGTGGCTCCTAAGTTTAGTCAAAACCTTTCAACTAGAAATCCAATTCCCGTATTGAAAATCTAGTGACAATCAATGTTAAAAATTTATCAAACATTTAGAAAAGAATGGCGTTTTCTTTGATAGATTAGGATGCAAACGTTCTTGAAACTTCGGGAATGGCCCCTGTGCTACCCAATAACAGAGATTCTTTATCAAGAAGTCAAATAAAGCCAACTGACCAAAAAGTCTGGTGAACGGTGAATTCATTCCTTTATCAGCAGGGCAATGGCCCACCGCATCACTATGAAATGTCAACAACGGGGATACACTATAAGTAGACAAGCCATGGTGTCTCCGCCGAAGATGGTGCAACGGACGCCTTCAATGTTTGTGTTTTCAAAGTACGCACACCCGTGCCGTTTGTGGAAATAAAACTACTATAAATAGTGATCATCACTGGGCAAAGTTTTCAACGATTGACTGTCAAAAAGCTGTGTATCTAAGATGAAGTCATACGCACTCGCAGAGATGAGACAAAGCGCACCGTAGGCCCCTAATGGTCACTCACTTAGTCCACTTAAAGTGCAATACCATTTTTTTTGTTAATTCTTAGTTGTTATCAAAGTTTGTTGTGCAACTGGACGCCAGGTTAAAAACACTGGCAATAAAAAGACAGCGAATAACCCTAATAGATTGTTTTGACACTATTACGGCATGAGTTACTGAATAAAATCTCGTCATTCGTCAGACAAGAATCAGTATGATTCACCCCACGTAAGTTGTAAGAATTAGTTAAGGCAAATTTTTATACCATGACCAACCGAAGGCCATGCCCATGACGAAGTATGAAAACATAAGCATTGGAAGGTCGAAGATATATAAAACTAAGCAAATGTACTTTATATGGTAAACACATACTTCGTGTGCGGTTGAATGAAGACTAAAGAATACCAGGTAAGACAGGTCTAATGTTTGAAAGTTTCTGATTGATAGTTGCAATGCTTGGGGGAGAACTCATCATCTGCCAAGCCTTTTCAGAACTATGTTGAGGCCGGCTTTTCATGCAATAACCGGCAGAATGCAGAATACCAGTGTTTTTCATAAAGCTACTGCTATTTTGAATGAAACAAAACTGCTTGTCAGACTTACGTGGTTCTGGCTACTCGTAACGACTGAACGTTTCATCTAGGGACCTGCCTCAGCAAGCTAACTTACCCTGCAATTTGTATCATACAACCAGAAACTTCTCTGCTTCGGGGATATAAGCCTATATTTAGCTATTCAGCAGCGGTACCCGATTTTTGGCTGTTAGGACGAGTTTGATGATTAATATTTTGGACTGTTTGTACGAATCAATAAGGCAATACAACTTCACCACCTACGTAATAAAATAACTCTTGGTTATTAAATCTCCGGGTCTGCCAAAGTTTTATTGAGCTTGGCCTTCTTAGTAGAAGCCCGGAATCTGGATTTGTGCCCTTTTAAGCTATGAGACTTAAATAATAACTAGTGAAATGCTGAACTACTACACGTGCACCTCTGCCAAACCCTTCAGGGATTACAGGCGTTATGTTATGCTAAGCCATACACAGTAATTCCTTAAGATGCTCATCAAACGAACAATATTCCGTGACGCGAACACACACTAGCGATTGTTTGAACAGATGTTTTGGGCCTCCCAATTCAGTTGACTCTGTCTATTCAATTCCATTTCAATTGAAGTAGAAATATCTTTAGGTCTGATCGTAAAACGTAAAAGGTAATATGATAAATGTTTACGGTGTGATGGCAAAGATGGCTGTGCAGAGTAAACGGAGATACAGCACGATTTTTTTGTCATTAATAGTTGGGGTTCAATAAATGATATTTTTTAGAAAATACGTCAATGTATTTTCGTACCAATTTAAACTAGATGAGGTAGGTAAGTGTCCGACTTCGAGAAATATCAAACACGGGGTCACAGTCTCTCTTAATTGTCTAGGCATTGTCTTGGTCAGATTGATCATTAAAACATGATGCATATAAGGGCCTTTTTGATGAAAATACTGCTAAGATTCGCGTTTAGTTTACATTTCAAGTAGATACACGCATTTGTTAGAAATCGTTTAGCTCAATATGATCAATGATCAATATGACCGGCTGGAATCAAGACGTTTTCGCGTAAAATCCGAATCTGTGTAATTTATGAAGTTTAAGAAACAGCTTTCATAACTTTGCCTACAGACCAAAATGATGGAACAATATAAAACCGATAAGTACACTGTCTTTGTGTACAATATCGTTTTAATTCCAACAAAAACTTACGTTCGCCTACATTTATAAATTTGTTGTTTCAGCTTAACGTTTTTATATTTTGCTTTTATGAGAAGTAATACCAGAAACCATCTTAAAAAACGAGTTTTATTGATACGTAAAACAAAGTTTAATAGACAGTATAAAGTAAGTATTTTATGACAGTAACTAAGTAGCGTATACTTATGTATAATCTTGACATGGTTACAAAAGCCGTGTGCTACGACAATCTGTCATCAAAATCGATCGGCTAGGCATCCAATTGAATTGAAGTGGGTATTATAATTAATACCGTTCATAGACTCTCAAGGTTATTCTTAACATGCAATTATAAAGTTATCAGTTTACTGTTTTTCAATCCTAGTTATAATTTTTATGATATTATGTCTTTGAACAAAGACGCAATAAGAGTGTGCGGCATTTTTGAAGAGAAAATATTATTGGCTTTGATTACGAATACGAATATTGCTGCTCGGTAAAAGAAGCGTATATTTTATCAATAGTACATAGGTACATAATCTCACGACCATGTCCCATGGAGGCAGACACTAGAAAAATTACTTTAAATCTAATAGTTTTATTAGAAAACCCCATAACAATTCAATACATAACCTCATCTATACGAGTACATATACATAATATATGATACGTTTCAGCTCTGAGGAAGCGCTGTAAAAGGAAATATATTGCAAAAACCATCTATCATAACAGGAAAGTGCAATAGGCAAAGGATTACTATAATAGACTAGGATACTGTAACTTACATGGTAATTCATTCTTACTGACATATAGACTAAGGAATTTTACAAGCGTTAGACTACACCTTATTTCAATTACGTATATCTGTCTCCAATTTACATCACACGGCAGAGTAATTTTAATGTTACCATGGTGTTCTAGTCAGATCTATTTTAATTAGAATTTCCTCTTTGCGTTACAAGCCTATGCTGCCCAGCGTTGAATATTCAAATCCGAGCAACGGTCAGGATATCCCAAATGGCAGTAGTACCCGTAGTATAGAATCTAATAAGGAAACATAAATGTCAATTATTCTACAAGAGGGCCAAAATTACATCCTTTCTTTGTTAAGACAGGAAAAAATTAAGTAAAAGTCTTCTCCTGGAAGTCAATTTACATAGAGGAAGGTAGATTTTAACTGTTCTATCTAATCTTCTAATATTAAAAATTCTCGACATATTGCTTGTAACATAACTCCTTGGAATGGTTGAACAATTCTTATGATTTTTTTTGTGTTTATTTAGCAGGTCTGACAATACAATGTTAAGTAATCAAAATTAAATTAATTGATTTTATGGCGGTACTAAAAAAAAATTGATAGTAAGTACACCCCTGCAATTTGTTCTACTTCGTCAACCCCTTTACACTAAGTTGGCGTAATCTTAAATCTGGCAGTTCATGTTTCTGTTACATTTTAGAAAAAATAAATACCAGACTGTTACCCTCCCACTGCAGGGTCAAGGCCTGTTCTCAATACAAAGAAGGCATGAGCATTAATCACCAAGCTCGCTCTTACAGATTGGAGTTTGAGACCGTTTTGATGCAAATAAACCCTGTCTTAGTATAGTCTAGTACTAAGCCAGGGTTTATTAGATTGATATACATACACCACTATTTTTTAATTAGTACCTACATAAAAAAATGGGCTGTATCCGTACGTGTTACTGATCATATTTGCGTAATGAAAAGTAAAAAAAAAAATATTTTACACTATTTAGTTGAACTTAAATAACGAAAACAGCTGTTGGAGGCGGGGCATGCTTGAGTAAGATCACGCGAACGTGAGCGAGAGATGACGATTAATGAATACTACTACATATTTCATAAATAGCCTGTACCATATTTCCATAAATTGGGTGTCTTTTTGGGATATAAACAAACGCTAATAACTTTGCTGTTTATGAATATTATTTATTGATAGGTACTTTACAAATATAATGAGAAGACCGTCTACATAAGCCCTTTAAGTATTTGTACTAACTAAAAATTAGTTGTGTATAAAGATATTTCAACGCATCTTCAACAAGCAAAAAATCTCACTTATTTGCATACTCTTTGTGCGAATTCACACAATGACATAAATCACATTGAACGTAGGTGCGAGTACATAGTATGCCAAGATAGTATAGTACATAACAGCGGAATAAAATGATTCATAGGATGATGACTCAGTAGCTGACAACAACCTATTTATTTAACATCCTCATTATGTACTTGTTTATGTACCTTAGTGCGTAGTAAACAACTATGGTTCATGGTCTTTGGGGACTACTGCTCTCTTCTTGTTCTAAGATTTAGTGATAGATAATTACTTCTCTCTATGAGCAAGTGAGGACCAATCCTGTCTATCTAGACGCGTTAAGCTCGTCCCACCGTCTCAGCCTAGGTCGAACGCTGAGACCAATACTGTTATAGATCTACCCGAGACTCGTTCGACATGCAGTAGACGTATCTAACCCAGTCCCATTTAAACTTGGCTGTTTTTTGGGTGACAACGGCAATTTGTGGGTTTCAAATCTGAGTAGCTGGTAATCTTCTAACAAACTGTCGACGACCAGGTTTTGTGCTGTTAGAATTCAATAAATAGTTGAAACAAGCTGCAATTATCAATCTATGGATTTAAACTTACTGTAAGTTACAGCAACTTGTTATGCCAATATGACTGAAAGGCAGTTCGTCACAAGGTTGCATAGCCCAAGAGCATGGCTGACAAACACTACATCTTGATCGTTTCCGTCAGTGAAGATAAACTGCAGAGTCTGTAGACATATTAGGTAAAGAACAGTGGTCAGAAGGCCTATGTTATTTAAAAGGCATTTAAGTTATTAAATGTTATGATGTAAATTCATAAGTGTTGTTATAAGTAGTATACGTAAATTGTTATTACCTGAAAACTCATTCACTAGGAATGTCATTGTATAACATTCCTTCAATTGATTCTTAATGGCAAGTGTGAAGGGTATTGTTGTCATATTCATTTAAGCAAAGACTAACAAGTTATAAGTATAGTTATTCTATTAACTTCGCGATTAAATTTCTTCAGTCTGTTTGCCGGTAGTCAACTTTTTGTGGAACCTAGTAACCAAGATATCAAGTAGGTAATCAAGGATCATAGCTTTAAAAAAGTGACCCTATTTCTTAATGCCAAATTAATGAGTGATGACGTAACGCAATAAAATTAATTCGATAAAGCAAGATAGTGCGGTTAGGTATATTTATAATACAGTACATGAAATACCTGTGTCTGAGTGACGTGTATCGATATATTATTTTGTATGTGTTTAATTTATCGATACATCAATGCTAGCTAGCTGTAAAGAGGTTGTAACTTATAGCAGATAATAGCTAAGACATGTAGCGGTATTTTTTTCCGCAATGCAGCGGTGCAGACAAGTAATATTTGATTAAGAAGGAGGACGATGCAGACTGCAGACTGAGAGCTACAAGGAACAATTTCGCAAAGAAACAATTGTTTATTTGCGAAATTGTTCCTTATGGCTAGACTTGCTACAGACAGGCTTCTAATTATTTAGTTTTTGCAGGCTTTGCTTGAGCTTAGTTCTCAACGACTCAATGTCTGTACCTATATAATTCGTATTAAGTTCTATGTATATTGTAGTGTGCTGGTTAAAAAAAAAAAAACATGAATTTAAGTTTTATCAGATAGACGTGTTGTTGGGGAATTTGTTGCGCCACATATTCCCAGCAAGAACGCTAGGAAGTATTGAAAAGTGGGTTTTTAGGGATTATTTTATCTAACTTTTGACAACAGTGCTGATCTTCAGCCTAATTAGAATAAACTCATTTTAATTTTGACATCTTTTAGACATTTACCGAAACTGCTGTTATTATAGCAACATTATTATGTCGCTAATAATATATTACAGGGTATTTATTAATCAAAGCGTACTCTTTGATTATTAAATAGAAGTCCCTATTTTGATGTCTACTACATATTGTGTAGTAGAGTTAGAGAATGAGAGAACATCGAACCTCTGAACACTAAGGGCCGATTTTTTAATGGTCAAATAACTCTTAATCAAAGAATATAAAATGGCGATTTGACAGTTTAGATATTATGTAGGTATACCTACATTATGTCAAACCACCATGTTTATACTTCAGATGTAAGTTATCTGCCTATTGAAAAATCAGCCAACGTGTTAAGGTTTCAATGGATATACATTCAGTTATAGATGTCAAACTAAAATGTGCTCAGTACGCCAAGCGTCACCGGTAGCCTTGCGCCGAGTTTGCGTTTTGACGTGACTGTTTTTCCCAGACGCATTATCTTAAAAAATATTCTTAATTAGGTACCTATAATATTGCCCACCTGTGCATCGCTATGCAGAACCTTAGTATTCCGAAGTAGTCTCAATCCAAACTCGGAGTACTTACAGTATAGCAATGCGCAGACATTAGTGGAGGTCAAGGACCCGCGATGATGCGATTAGGAGACCGTTGACCCATGAAGTGTGACGATTAATTGATCGACGGCTCACCTTTGATTTAACTGTAACTATTACTTTAGTGTTCGTTTGTAACGATATTGAGGTACCTACATCATCTTTGAAGAACAAACAGTTAATGTCAGATTTGGCTATTTTGGGACAAATTAAAAAAGTCTCTCTACTTGTACCTATAATGTATTCCTGAGTTTAAAGTGAATAATAATAGATTTATCATGAACAAATAAAAGAAAATTATTCGTTTTTAGAAACTAGTAATGGCGAGTATTCTCTTAATGGAAAGGCATTTTTAAATCGATAGTACAGACGCCAGCACATCAAGTTAGCCCAATGTGTAAAATTTCTTTGATCGTTTTTCAACTTTATGACAAACAGAATAAAGGTTCATATTCATATGGAAAAATTTGACACATTGGGGTAACTTGATGTGCTGGCGTCTGTACATACTCGTGTTTGGCTTTTTTTATAATTAACTAGCAGACATCACGCGGTTTCACCCGCGTGCTTCCTTAGCGTAGTGTCACCCGTGTTAGCCCGGGTATAGGTAGTGTAGCTACCAAAAGGTGGAATATTTTTTTAAATCGACTCAGTACCTAGTTTTTAAGTTTATTTATTACAAAAATACACACACAAAAGTACAAATTCTTCCTCTTTACAATAATATTAGTGTAGATAGGCTCGAGTTTGACCTTTTGGCTGGTTATATTTAGGACCAATCTAAACATGAGTACCGAAGGACTACATATTGCATTAGCAGCACTCAGACGTCTACAACATTAATTTCCTGTAACATTTAAGTAACGGAACGGGTTCCCTTCCGTTCCATTTCGTATTAGTTCCGCTCCTCAGATTTCGAAGTTTGTCTAGACACCGTTAATCTTAATTGATATGAGTCACAGCGCGAAGGTCTCAGTATCTCGTTGTAGAAAGACAACGAAATATGATAAGTAGGAGCAAGGTCAAGGAGTCATGTCCACTGCTAATAGTTAACGTGCATCGTTTTCACATGGAATTTAATACACAGATTAGAAGATAATAAGCCGAGTTGAGCTCACGATTACTGACAAATCCTTGCACCGACTGATCTGGTCACCTCATATCTGTGTGGTTCTTTCCTCAAAAGACCTGACAAGATAATGTCTGGACTTTAAAAGAGACATTACCTCTGAGTTTTTTTTCAGAGTAGTCAGATAGTGAAATACCGACCTCACCTTGTAGTTACGAGTTTAAAGAGTTTCAACGTACCGTGAGCTTAACTAAACAGAATGACTGCTTAAGGCTAGGTAAGTATAAAGAGACTAGCCAGTTGGTATCAGCACTAACTCGGTGCATTGGCCTATAGTACAGTCATCTTCAACCAACACATGATCAAATATAAAAGGCAACAATCTTTATACGAGACTTTGGTGCTGTACCGACATCGATTTTAAATCCAGAAACATATGCCATAACCCCACCTATTTACATAACATGAAAACGATACACATCTACCTAAATATACACAAAATATATCTACCTAGACCAGCTGTCACTATCAGAAGCCGTGACTCATGGCCTTAGGGACGTAAAGCACTGTCGTCCCCCTCGGAAACCCTACAAAGGGTTCGAAGTTCACGCTAGACACTAGTGTGTACCGTCATTATGTAGATTATAGACATAAAGCCCTTTGCATACAATGCGTAGATAGTCAAAAGTGTGTTGGCTAAAATGGGCCGTTTTGGCAGTTCTGTTATCGATGCTAGTTTGGCACGCAATTTTGATATTGGTATTCGTTTTAGAAATACTGGTTAGGTTCGATAGGGGATTATTATTTACGGGCTTATCTGGTAACATAAATCGTAGATAAACTTAATGCAAGAAGATTAGGAATGCTTAGAAGACTTAAGAAAAATCGATGTGTGATTAGTAGTACATTATTATGTTACCGTCTTACAATAAACACAAAAATTGGCTGATTGATACGGAATTTAATTGGTTTCACGTGCTTATTACGTTGACTTGGTAAACCGCAGCCGAGTTGTCTAGTGCACTGGAGTTTAATCTTTCCTACCATTAGTAGCTCAAAGCCATTAGTGAATGAATTGACACGGAACAGGAGCGGACTTAAAGACCAAACGATTAAAATTCCAATCTATTGGAATAAAGTGCAGACAATATGTTCTCAATAGGAAGTTAAATAAAAGAGTAAATCCTATAAAGACGAAGACTATATCAATACTTACTATAGACGCAATTGTCATCCAAAACTTGTGACATAGTGGACACAAGTCTATGAATTTTCTTACTACGCTCCGCTTCCGCTCCAATATTTATTATATTATTCTAGATGGCGTTACTGAGACATGAGGATCAAAGTTTTCTATGACATTTCCTTGACATGCCCGCTCTATAGTATTTTAAATATCTTTGTATAAAGACATTAATATAATATAAAGGAATACAAATAATCCCACACGTAAAAATACAACACTTTTAATGCGCTGGATTAAAGATAGACATCTATTGTATTTTTTATGAACTCTGATAGCATTTCGAAAGCGCTTTTAGATTTCTGTAAAGGATGTCACGTCGACTGTTCCACTGAGTTTGGTTTATTGAGGATGCACTTACATTGTATGGTATTGCATGTGTCTGACATGACTGAAATAGTTCACAACACATTACTTATAGATTCCAAGAACATCGGTACTTCATTCATACAGGAAAGCAGATCAAAAGACCACTTAGAAATGGCAAGATAGGAGAGGCTAGGTTCAAACTGTGGATAAACAAACGATATATCAACGTTTAAAAGCGAATTTCTCATATCTACCTCAAAAACAGTACGACAAATTCTTATTAATTTTAATATCAATGGAAAGTCAGTTTGTTCATCATTCATTTATGATAGCAGCAAAATAATACCCTCCATTAATGAGTTGTTCATGACCCAGCGAAAGTTGTAATGCATCAATTGAGGGTAATGGGTTATCGTGGTACTCATAGACTCGCGAACTGTCAGTGTCACTTCACATGTTGACACCCGATTGCTATCATACGCGTCATTACTATGCGTGCGTTAGAACGGTGTGGACGTGGCTCATTTTATAATTTAATGTACACAGTTACACACAATATGTTCTAAAACTTTTTTTTCTACTTTACGTCGTCTTCATAACAACAGGATTAACCAAAAGATACATGATTTGATTGATTTTATGAGACAACTAATATTATTACCTATGGCATATTATGTGTAAGTTTTTGTTACTTTTTCACGTTGAAATGGCAGAACGGATTCAGATGTAATTTGATATGAAGGTAACTCATACCTTGACAGATTGGCTAACTTATCCCGAAAATATGAGCGCTGCAAGCCTACAATAAAAGGAACATCTTACTAATATTATAAACGTGAAAGTTTGTTTGGAAGGATGGATGTTTGCAACTCTCTCACGCAAAAAGTACTGAACGGATTTGGATAAGATTTAGTACAAAGATAGTAAAATAAATAAATCTTTCACAACTTTTCACACAACGCCATTTAGTCCCAAGTTAAGCTTGAGAGTTTGTGTTATGAGTACTAAACAGCTGATAAACATACTTATACATTTATAAATACATACATACTATAGATAAATTACACCCAGACACAGAACAAATGATCGTGCTCATCACACAAACATTTGTCCTGGGTGGGAATCGTACCCACGATCTCCGGCATAGCAGTCAGGATCACTAACTACTAGACCAACTGGCCAGTCAAATAACCTAGATGAACACGTATGATAGTCCTTATCCCGATTATATCTTCCCGTGGGTTATTTTTCGAGTTGTAGCGGGCGAAGCAGTTGGTAACAGCTAGTCTACTATAAACATTAAGCTTGTAAGTGCAAGTCCCTATAATAAAAATATAACAGCCCATTACATAGCTATACTACGTATGAAGGGTCTGACACCGGACGCTCATAAGTGGGTAATCATAGAAGGAGCAGGAGCCCGCCTCCGTGACCATTACCTCTTTATAGCATTGTCCAGTGAAACTGTCCCAGTGTCGGAGACGGGAATGGGGACATGAAGACATTCCGAGTCCGACATAAGGGATAAGGAATTGAGATGACTGTTACGGAGTTCTCTTTGAATAGGGACATAATCTATTGCAATTATAGGGCAAAAAAGAGCAGTTTTCGGGACTGCTGACAGAACAATTGAAATAGAGAAATACCAAAGAAACGAATTATGGATTGTGTGAGAGATGATTTAAAGTTAGAAAGAAGTCATGCTGTGCCAACCCTAAATAAATTAGTCTAAGAGCAGAAGGATGATCCTGATAGGAACTGCCGATTGAATTGAAAACGTAACACGTCACATTACAGTTACGCAAACCCATAAGTTTTGGCCGATACCGCAAAAGAATTTTCACAAAAATGTTACCGTTATGACGCATATATAGGAAAAAGCAAATATTATCCATTTGCCTTTAGGTTTTAATTTGAATCCACGTATTTCTGTATTCGTTGCATGTTCAATATATTATTATTCTACCACGCATAAACTTTTTATCTATGTTTTAGAAAACAATAAACAATTGGAACACTACTATACTGTTACCAGAAAACACTATTCGATCTCTTAAGTGGCTAAACAACCTTCAATCTTCGCCATTCCTAACCAGCTCATGCAAATAATTTCCTGGATTTCATCAAGATCTGTCACACCGCATCAAAGGTCAGGTCGCCGTAATTAACGAATGATGGTGATGTGAACGGGAGCATGGGAAATAACTGTGAACATGGTGAATGGACCCGCCCGGAAAGTTCGCACGGAACAAGGTGCTAAAACAACGGATGGTTAGTGTTAGCTTTTTGTATTAAACGGCAATTTGTTTGGTATTTTCGCAAGGCTGATATCGGTTGATTGAGACTTTGATGTTGGTAAATAATGGGTTCGTATTAGTATGCAGACGAACCCGTTTTTCAACATTTCATTTTTATTATAATATTAGCTCGCGACTTCGACTTCATTCACGTAACATAATCCTAGCATATCCTATGACACTTGGCAATAGTGTAGCTTTTATATCAGTGCAAGATTTTTGGCAATCGGGCAAGGAATTCCGGAGATTACCCCCGACATGCAATCTTACAAACAAACAAAAATTATCGTCTTTTGATATTAGTATAGATAGTAATTTACTTTAACGTAACTCCTGAAAGAGCAGATACTTGTAGATACAGTAGATGCACGGTGTACGCAATACGCAAATCTTGCAAATATTGGTAAAAGGAGAGAAAATCATGTATTTAGCACAATCCGCTCAAACACAAAGGATTTCGCAATGTAATTTAATATTAGTTAGTAATATCTCCTACTTTAAGACCAAGTGATCAATTTGTATTATTCTAATTTCAATGCAACTCAGTAACTTATGCACTTCGTAGTTATTCGGGTTAGATCAGTCACGATTTCAGAACTGGTTTCCACACCTTATCCATAATAATATCTGCGCTATTGTCTTTCAATAAGTTTCAAGTAATTGACAGATTTACCAATACCAATAAATCATTCATAATGTTGCTATTGTTGAAATCATGGTTGAATTTATAAAATCATTCAATTTAATACTGGATAAAACAAACGCAGTGCTTTAAGTACTTTAAACAATAGACGGAGCTTACAGGGAAGCAGTGCTGCCAATGAAAAATTCTCGATTCCCCGCGTGAGTGTTGTCAATTCCCCGAAATTCCCCGCTTGTTTTTGATTTATTCCCCACAAATTCCCCGAATTGATATTTTCGGAATAAAAACACAGTTTTATTCAAAATTTGTTTGATATAGATAGGTATGTACTTACTACAAAAAGTTTTATAAAATAAAAAAAATATTAATAACAAAATTGGCTCACAGATAGTGGCCTTCATTTTAGTTGGAATAGTAGGATATTATTTTTGCCATATTTTCGTAGTAATCATATTTCGATTAGGTTCAAATTTTAGAAGATTCCCCACTTTAGCTATACAGCTGCACTTTCCACTTTTCCATAATTTTATTCAAAAATAAAAACTGAATGCACCAATTTAAAAAATCAACAATGTAGAAATGGATGCGTTCATAAATACAAAATCGTAATCAAATGACAGTTGACTGTTGAGCAGGCATTTGAGTTGTGTTGCCATTCAAAATCAAGTTAGTAGTGTCGAGCTGTATCTGCCAAGTCCGAACGTGATTTTTTAGTTGTAGATATTACCCAACATAAAATAGTTTTAGCCAAATCGGTCTGGATTCCCCGAAATTCCCCGATTTATGCCATTCCCCGGGCTTTACCCGCGCCAACCCTCTATTCCCCGCAAATCGGGGATTTTCCCCGCGATTGGCAGCACTGCAGGGAAGGCATCAGGCAATGTAGCTCAAAAATGCAATTAAGCCACTGTTACTTTACGAATTCGTACGAAGCAATTTCGCGATACGAAATTCGCGAGTATGGAATACATTTAGTTTGCTCATGTGCATTGCGAAAATTTTACGTAACATTTGGCTGGCCGTTGCATTGTTACATTTTCTGTTTTTTTTTTATTGCTGCAATAGCTGTCGATTGGTGCAACATTGTTTTTTAAAACTTACACGTCAGCATTTGTGATTTGTTTACGAGCATTTGCTTTATGTTTAATGATTTTGCTGTGTGGTTTTCGCGATTAATTTTCTATTTACTTAGTAGCTGCCCCGGCAAACTTAATACCTTCCAGATTTAGCTAAAGACTTATCAAATATAATATGATGTTAGCTGTCTACTCCTGCAAGGTTGTTGGTATTTACCCGTAACCCTGTATATCGTCAACGACATCGGTTACCATCGGCCTCATCATCGTCATTTCAGCCAAAAGACGTCCACTGCTGGACATAGACCTCCCCAAATGTCGCCACAACGACCGGTCCTGTGCGACTCTCATCCATTGGATTCCCGCTACTCACCATCAGCCTACTAGGCATAAAAATACCAACTAAATGCGTTCCATGCACAATGAAGTGGTTCCGTAGGTGAGAAGATATGAGAAGAGAGAGTCACGCATCATAGAACTCACTTTGCATACAGTCCACACGAGCAATAAACACAACAGATCAATAATGTTCATGCAAGTTTAATAATATCATGAACAATGATACGATATGAACTTGAAATTATCGATGCGATAAGATAGGCCGCAGTCCAATGTGTTTGAAATTAGTGATGATAACGTTTTTATGGCGAAGGATACGGCTGGCTTCGTTTAAATTATTCTCATTGACTGTAATACTAATTTCATTACCTATATTAATGCGCGAAGCGAAACCTTTAGATCAATATAAAAGAATATTGTGTGCACGGAGTAGCGTGAGATTTGGTATAAATACCTAGTCAAATATGGAACCCCACATCAAATTATTAGAAATTAAACACTACTATTTAAAAAAAACCGTTTCTTAGATTTTTCTAAGAAACGGTTTTTTTTGTTGCACTGTCTAATTGATAAATTGTTTAAAAATCCGGTATTAAGTCCGACAATTGCCAAAAGTAAATAATTTCGCTGGTACCCGGGTGACTTTCCCACCTCCTACGTTCCACGGAACTTATTTAAGGCATCGCTACTATTAAAGTGGTCACAATAACCCGTTTTAAAATTACTTAATTTCAATTATTCCTATTTATTAATACCATATTGATATTGTTCATGTTTATTAAAGAAAATTATGTTACAGATTTTGTTAGACCTTGGTTTTAGATTTAGACATAAGTACCTAAGCTTGTAACAGTACTTTCGATTTTATTGAAATACGGCTTCAGTCCCCCGACGGTTTCAGGTTTCACAACGACCAAATTACCTTTCGTTCAGAAAGGAAGCACTAATTGTATTAATTTAGATTTCAGAGTTTCAGGCAGACAAATAATTGTATTTATTATGCGTTTATCAGTTATTTATTGAGGTAAAAGTATAAAGTTGCGATATAAATAATTGTGAACGAGTATTATTTTACCGGTCGGTACTAATTATTGAGCAACCAATTTGAACCTTTGCAATTGTTAAATTCCACTTATACTTGCTAGAATTCATTGAGGAACGGCATGAAAAATATCGGGTGGTTTAAATTGAATGGCAAACACTATTTAATTTCCGAAAGGACAACATTTTAGCAATCTTTTCTGTGTTTCCGTTTCCTGTCATGTCAAGGTAGGTATAATGATTATCACGAATTCAGTATTGGGTCATTGTTCTCTCTCGTTTTAATAACCATTTGTTGTAGATTATTTTAATGCTAATTTTTCCGGCTTTACAGTAAAGTTTACCGCTCAAAAATTGGCACAAATGATTGCGCAGTTGTCAATAATTAGACTGTTTGCGATTTAGAGTCAAATATAAACAAATATTCATATTTGAAAAATAGCAAATTGACAATATAGATTGATATTTTTAAAACGAGACACACTTTCAGAGAATGTTCTAACCATGACAATGAACATTGTTTCATATATTTTGGTCAAGTTCTTAGGAATCAAACTTTTGTTTTTTTTTTTCGATTTCTAAGTAACTCTCTGTAGGTATGTTATAGAAGATGGAAGGGATATCATTCGAATTATCAAGTCGAATTAGTATTAGATGCCAAAAAAAAATAGTATGATCAATTCTGTGGCCCTAGTGAAAAGGGGTATAAGTCCAATTTTGTCGAAAATGAGTTAAGTGTACCAAAGTGATCAGAAAACCGACTTTTACAGTTTTTTTGGTGTCAGTTGGACCCTTTTACGCAAAGTAACTTTCTTATTTTTAGAGATAGCTTAGATAAAGTCTTCACCAAACGATAGAGAATTTTTTTCTGATCACTTTGGTACACTTAACTCATTTTCGACAAAATTGGACTTATACCCCTTTTCACTAGGGCCACAGAATTATTTTGGTCTTATTCGACTGGATTAGTATCTGTCAACTGAAAGCCTGGTTTTCGAACAGCAAACTACCGTGTCGCAAACTGTAGCTATCGGTATTTCGTTATCTACTATAAACCTTCTATTTAGCTACATATTTAATAGTTCCGTTTTAGATTACCACAAAATTATATCCAATATAAAATTAATTTGGTCAGTTCTAGCCCAAACCGCAAAATATTATTCTATAAGGTTCTGCGGTTCTGATTTTTAATAGTATTAAATTTTATTATTTGTTTTGTGGTTGCAGAAAGTCAGTTAAAATAAAATTAGTGAAAGTTTTATTCTTACTAAACCAATCGAAAGAACCTACGTGTAAGAAAACTTATCTTCAATCAGTGAACTATGCGTTATGTATGCTCGTGAACGGGTGCTGCTTGTGGTGACTGGTCGGCTGGCTTACCATTGTTTTTTTTTTGTTATAATAGTTAACTGCTTGTAATTATCATTTTAAAGTTCTTAGAGATTAGCCCGCATTGCACATGTAAGCGGGTACGTCTTTTATACCTGGAGGCTGTTATTTTACACAGCCTCGGGCATGAGACGCAAGCGCCTTAAACTCTGGGCCATCATGGCATAGGTTCTACCACAACATTATACTTTACATAAAATACTCTCTCTTAGACAGACTATACTGTAATAAGTATTGAGATTACACGCATAAACCATATCAAAGTACCATTGCCTCGATTCAGATCTAAAGCTACATAGTCCGTAGACCCATTATCATTTCTGCACTCTAGTTCTGATCTTGGCACGTGTCTTCAAGTGGCGCTAACGTGCTCTGTATTAATATAATACGGTGGTTATTCAGTTTATTATCGCTCATTCGTTCAGTAAGCATCCGCCGTGGACCGCCTCTGAAGTTCTGGATAACATATCTGCGTATAAGTTGAGCCTTGAAGTGTTACTGCGTAGTTGTTTTGTTTTGTGCGCCGAAAATGTGGCGAAGTGTCCACGTCCACAACTCGATTCTTATCAGCTTCCTATTGGAAGTTTGAAACAGCAACTTCACCACTATATTAGTACCCATAACACAAGCTCTCAAGCTTAACTTGGGACTAAATGGCGTTGTGTGAAAAGTTGTGAAATATTTATTTTATTTTTATTTATTATATTGACTAATAGGAGCCGGACTCGGGTATTGCCAAATATAAGGCATTTACACCTAAGGTATACACAGTGGTAACCGTAGCCAGACCGATGACTTCAAAGACACGAATACTAAGCTTTTTTTGTCGGCTTCTCTATAAAGAAAATTGTCCCCGCGCTACTGGTACCTACAATAAATCATCATTCTTCTCTTGCCTTAAGTCCAATTTATTAGGGAAGCATGACGTCTTATTCTTCCATTCGTCTCTATTTGCCGCAAAGAGAGTTAAGATAACTACTATAATATGTAGAGAGGACATGCGAAGGAATGTGATAGAAATATGCGGCAGCGTACTAACTAGACTAATCGACCTGTGTCTATTAAGACACAATTATCGGTTGAAAATTTTGTTCGTGGTGTCCTGTATACAGGGTGTCTCATTCAAATGGGTCAGTATGGGAAAGTCTGAAACTATAAGACATACGAAGATCTGTTCTGAGGAACCATGTCATCGATTTTAATAACAAGAAAAACTGCATTCATACATTTAAAAAAAACATCTGTAATTGTAGTAATATTGTAAACGTGGTCACTTCGAGCACCTACTAAAATAAATTAAAGTATGTGGAAACAATGCATTTTATTCATTTTAGACATCATGTTTCATACAGACATTTACTGCTTAAGACCTCCACAATCGATATCTAAATAAAAATAGTGTATGTTTTTTTTTTTTCAAAATAACCGGGTTCGATTCCCGAACGGAGTACAGATGTTTTTTTTTAAATGTATGAATGCAGTTTTTCTTGTTATTAAAATCGATGACATGGTTCCTCAGAACAGATCTTCGTATGTCTTATAGTTTCAGACTTTCCCATACTGACCCATTTGAATGAGACACCCAGTATAGTAAGTATTGAAAGTCTTTGATTTGCCACGATCTCAATACAGTCACCTCCTCCCAATCATAGGTGTGGAGGGCGATATGTTGCAGGATTATTGGTATTAGGTTTAATGAAACAAAAAAGTTTGTCGTAACAATTCGAACTAATTATCAGGAGTACCTACCACTTTACCGCTTATTTTAGGTTCCTCACAAAAACTATTATGACTGTAGAATTTATAAAAAATACTGTTTTAAAATAACAACGTAAAGTTAATAAACTATTTTATGGGCCACGCTGATCACCAATTTACTGCCATGTGCCCGAACACAATTCCTATCTGTATCAAGCTTAGCTTAACCTAGAAAACTGACCGACAGCCAATGTTTATTACTGAGAGAGAATTGGCATTTTTTTCCTGAATTGAGGACCTTAGAAAAAAGACGGTGAAGAGAGAACAATAAAACTACTTCAACGGGACTCACGATGCCTGTGAGTCATCACTTCATATCCCAAAAGCTCGTTTATCTAACCCCGAGTGGTCGCAGGATGCGAGTGATAAAAGCGAAACAATACATTATCAAGCTGTTTACAATTACATAGGCACAATAACAGTGTGTAAATACATCATTGTATGGTAAAACTTGGGTCTAAGCGATGCGTACTGTTAATTTCTGCGTCACACAAATAGAAAAGACTGCGACATTAACGGTTTCGTTTGAGACAGGGTCGAAAATGTCAAATTGTCAAGTTAATTTAATAAACAAATTAATCATGAATGAATAAATAATACAGCTGCCGAGTTTGGGGTCACGTTTTTAGCAATGATTCTTAAAAAGGGAACCAACGTTTTCGCTTAGCGTATTAGTACATACAAACCAAGATTTCTAAAGTATGCAAAAAGTTTATAATGTTTGTTTTTAGCTTTATATTATATTATTTAAAAATAAACTTTAGTGTTGTAGACAGTAATTCTTACTCTTTAATACGTAAGTATATGTTTATACACTCTTTAATACAATCTATGGAGAAAAGGTAGATTAATTGAAGGAGAGGCGTAAGCAAGCGGTCACAGCACCAACATATTTAAGAAAATACAATGTAAGTATGTCTGATATTTGTGTAACTAATATAGTGTATACCTAAAGGGTAGATTTTTTGAGCTCAGTCTAAAACACCTGCGAGACTCATTGCTTTTACCATAAAAATCACTAATAAATTCTTTTACTTTAATAAGGCTCGTAACTTCGTCAAAAATCTAAGAACGACAGCAAGGACCAACCTTGTTAGCGAGCATTGTAAGGCACGGAAATGGTCTCTCAACTATAAGTTCCTTAAAAACATTTGTTTACTACTTATAGTAACACATACCATAGGGAAAATACTTGTTAATCTACAACACTTGAAGGTGGCTATTAGTCATACAATTTCGTCGAATTCCAGTTCTATGCAATAGCTCTAATATGTGATAACAAAACGCCATTGCTGATAAATATGATAGGCTGAACATGCCCCGGCACCCTTTATCGATAGCATCTGGAATCGATTATGACCTTAATAGAGCCGGCGGACGGTAAAGCGGAGATGGTCTTATTACAGATAGCGATATTTAAACCATTAATCATTCTTAAATTAAAATCTTTATCAACGTCACGAACAGAAATACCTCTATCAATTCGCAAATTACTGAAAAGAGTTTGTGGTAGTCTTTTGTACCGGAGTACCTACGGAGTAACTTGCATCAAAAGAGTTAGTGCCCTTTTGAGTCCTGAAGGACCAGACTTGCCTAACCAACTTCTTTTCCCTCTTTTTCTTCATCTCTCTTCTTCTTTTCCCAACTATGTTGAGATCGGCTTCCAGTTTAACAGGATCCAGCTGAATACCAGTGTTTTACATGGATCAACTGCCTGTCTGACCTCGACAACCCAGTTACTAGGGTGTTACGATACCCTTTGGTTAAACAAGTTGTCAGGCTTTCGGGCGTCTGACGACCCGTAACGAACTATAAAAGATTTACAAATGACAGCCGGGTTGGCTTAACGTGCTTTCCGAGACACGGAGGTGTTTGATATTATACATAATTATGTAATAAATGGTCACCCATACACAAATCAACCTCGTCAAGCGTAGCTTAACCTTCGATTGACCCATGTAGCTGTTATTATTTTACACAATTCAAAATAAATGTTAATTCATTAGCGGTTGTATTTAATCCTTATCCCAAAAAATACCTCGAAAAAACTTTCTGAAGACACTCGAAGACATGATGTTGTAATTTATCCTTTTATTCCGTATCAAAGTAAGTAATATCTCTATAAATATTGAGAAATATGCTTACTTATAATTTCACAATTTGTTGTCATTTTTTCTTCTTATTTAAACAAAAGATTACTTGCATATGAGAAATAACTAGATAACTGTATAGCATATTGATGAGTGACGAGTGTATGGCCATATCGACAATTGTGAGTCAATAAGGACCAAATAAAGACAAAGGGAATGTCCATTGAATTATGAGTAATAATGACATTTTACAATGAATTTGCAACAATGGTAATTCACATATCTATTAATACAAGTAGGGATATAAAACTGGTCTAGGTATTAGTAGGAAACCGCATCAAGTTGTAGGTTACGATAAAGGGCGGGTGAAGTCCCATCTTTGAATCACTTTAAATATGAAATTCATTGTTAAATGACTCAATATAATTTATTAATAATATTTACTACGTACAGCAGTAACCACTATTTACTCAGTAAACCACAAAGAAAACACATCAACAAAAACCCAGGGAAAAACTGGTTGTTGGGAGTATCAATCAAAATGGGAGAGCCGGCTATTCGGAGTCCCAGCCTATTTTAGTCCAATGACAATATCACCCCTCTTTTAAGTTGGGGGTAAGTAATAGTCCTATAGGATCGATCGAACTGCCTCGTTCGTCTAGTGGTCGCTAACGCTACTGTTGAGCATATGAGGTTCTTGGGTCATAATCCCCAGGTCGGGTAAACAGTTATAGTATTTTTTCCATTTGGTTTTTCTCAGTAACAGCCCGGAGTTTGGGATTGCTCGATTAATGGTAATGGGGGCTCGCCTCCGGACTTGAACATACCTGCCGAAATTTGGATCTCCTACAGGCTACAGGTACACTTCTGCCTAGTCCTACGGGGATCACTAGCGAGATGTTATATTATGATCGATCGACAATGATGATGATGATGAATGAACAAATAGGTGAGAACAATCAAATAAACTCGAGCAAATAAAACGCTGATAATTTTAAATCTCTAAACAACTCGTACTTATCAAGTGTACAGCTAATGAAATCACTCGACTATTTGATTAATAAGCGAAGCGAGAGCGATACGGACGAACGGACAGACAGACTGAAAGTTATTTACGATATTATGCTTTATAGAGATAAGTGCATGTCTGCGACAGTAAGTGAAAACGTTTTTCTTCGAGACGATTTCAAAGAGATTCTTATTAAACAACTAATAGAATTAACAAATTGAGGGACACAGAGACTTGGAAAACGGTAAAAGATTACCTAGATACTGATAATTGCGAAACTAGAGAAGGTAAGCAAATACAACCCAAAGGATAAAGCAAGCTAGTGCGTACATTCAGAAAGTCAAATTCAGGGATACAAAGACTTGCAAAACACTTACAGATTACCTAGACACAGATAATTGCGAATCCTGAGCAGCCAAGAAAATACAACCCGAAGGAGAAAGCAAGCTGGTGCGTACAGAAAGATATACATATAAGTACATGCAGAAAGTCAAAATGTACACAGTCAATTTCCAAACCCTGCTGTTACTAAAGGTACTTGTCTTACTGAGGTAGATTTAACAGACTGCGGTGACATAGACCAACTTCTAATGGCACTCAAAAAGAACCCAAAGCCGAAAGCAATTCTTAAAACAAACACAGTTACTCGCAACTATCAAGTTTAAGTTATCCATTAACCGATTACCAATCATACTACTCGAAGCGTACACTCGGAAGCACGACTAAAACATGCAAATTGCAAACACAATAATGAGTCATGAACGACTAATAACTCAATTATTCAATCTCTGAGTCCACTAAAACTATACGCCGTACAAACGCATACGCTGATTACAGTTATTACTGTTACACCGTTTGATAAACAATGCAAAAGGTAAAGTACTAGTAAAGAGTGGAGCTATTTATATTCCGGAGTATAGAGTAGTAAGCTAATGGAGTGACAGTGAGCGGCAACAATAGTAGTATCTTAAATGTCTTTGGAAGGCGAGGACTACGTCACTCCTGTTTTACAACGCAAGTTCTTCAACTGCAAGAGTTATAACAGCATTAAATGACTAGCTTCAACAGCTATCATTAGGCCTTCAATCAGACGCACCGTCGAAACACAGGTGTTTATTGGTCCTTCTCACAGTTTTATAGGATGCCTGTCCTTTATGAGCCAAATGAGCCATGCATGCGCGCACTCCATTTTTAGTACAGTTAGTGAGTAAATCCAACTAGCTATTTGTGTTCCAAACTTGATAGAGGCATGCGCAGCACACCGTTTCCGCAGTGACGGCATCGCAGGCTTAAATTCCTAGTATTACCTACAGATATCCCATGGTTTGGAAGTTGTTTTAAGGTTATTGTTTCAATGGAAAACCTTGAGATTCATCATGGGAGTTTCTCAGAATTTGTTCATTTATTCTTATTACATGGAAGTTTATTGGAATTGTCTTCTTAACCAATGACAAGCCTTTTTGAACCATACACTTCGCTAATGATGCTTTAATCATATTTGACATTATCAGCTCAAAGTTAAACGTGTTTTTTTTCACAATGCTAAAATCTTTTCGACCAAAATCATAAATGAAGCACCGGGTTTAATACTTATGGACTGTTCAAGTAGGTATGTGTGTGCTAATAGATTTATATTCTTTTCCGCATTCACAACTAAATCCGTACCGCGTACATTCATCGGGCAACCTTTGCATGAACCAGAGGTGGTAAACATAGGAAAAGCTTAGATTGCGAGAAATCGGTACACAGTACACGTCTTTCTAGAAATAGAAGGCGTTCCTAGAAACCTCACTGAATGTAAGACTACACAAGTCGGGATGGTTCGCGCTGGGGATCATAGACATGTGGCGATACGGCCATCTTTTTGTCTTCGTTGGTTCAACAGTCAATAGTTTGCGCCACCGTCGCAGGAGTAGATTACTAACATCATAAACAACAACATTTGTTCTACGACTTTTTCGAAAACAGACAAAAAAAATGATGAAATCGAGTTTTGTATGTAGAGTTGACTGTTTTTTGTCTGTTTTCGAAAAAGTCGTAGAACAAATGTTGTTGTTTATGATGTTAGTAATCTACACCTGCGAGGTTGTTGGTGTTTTACAAATAACCCTGTATATAAGGAATGGATGGGCAAATCTCCTATTTTTAAGAACGGTCGCATTCTAATCTGTGTCAACCTGTCAAAAATACAGACATTAATTTTCGAAGAGATGAGATTGCGGCTAGATTGTTAACGTAAGGCCTTCAGATATGCAACAGTTCTTGTTTTCCAAACATACCTGATTATTAAGATCTTTGTGTTGCCACATACAACATAGTCAAGATATTTCTTATAATTTACTACTGTGCAGAAAAAGGCTTCCAACCCCTTTTATAGAGCATCAACCATTCAACTACAATGTTTACGTCGTCCACTTAACACTGGAATGCGTTAGTTTACATCACGCGTGCTCTCATCAGCTTACCTTAAGAGTGGGTGAGTCATGGAGTGTTGACCTGTGCCGGCTTAGTGTGAAATATTGTTAGCTTTCTTTGTGTGAGTAACTCGAATTCTTTGGAAGTTAATCGCGAATACACGAAGTGTGTTCCGATTTATTTTCGACTTGTTTAAAGAGATCGTGGCTAATAGTAAGATGACAATGATCATGTGTGTCAAGCAAGACCGCCTGATGACCGTTAACATACGTGACAGATAGAGTCAGTTAGGAAAATCTGAAGACGTAAGGCTAAGTTTAGGGTACTCAATGCATTTTTATGGCAAGACGAAGGTCAGGCGGCAATTATTTTACACAGCAGTGCGATTCTGGTCAAATCACCGCGTGAAAATGTTGGCGTAGTGAGGGCGTTTTGAGTTGTCATTCCATACTAATGCTAGGCATTGACAGCTCACTTCACTCAAGTTTTCACGGCGTTACTTTTACTGAATCGACCGACTGAACACTGCTATTAACCTGCATCTGGTCTAGACTGGAACCATTTTACCTAGCGACCTAGACTGCCTTGTGAATAAATTTGTTATTGGTATTTTTGTACGAGACTTTATTAAGGGTCAGACGCTGCGACAAATGCTCAAAAGCATTTGTATCTCTTACCATCGCTAAATGAACCGTTTGACCACCGCGTACGCATAACAAATTGCCACACAGGCGCCAGGCAATAAATTCGAATGTAAAGTTCAAAATATTATTTGTTTGAATCTTCGTACTGACAATTCTAAATGGAAATAACTGCAGTTCGCATAAGGGCAAGTCTATAGTTTCGGAAAAACCTTCATTTGAACCAAAAACATGTTGAAAAGGCTAGCATTGACATGATTACAGTATTCGAATATTAATTAGTGTTTTATGGCGTATGTTTTACGACGTCGAATCACGCGTAGTTGGCGCCGACGCCAGCCATTACCATTACATAGACAGACCTTACATTCATTGCAGACATTACATTGACTGGCCTGTTGGTCTAGTAGTTAGTGACCCTGACTGCTATGCCGGAGGTCGTGGGTTCGATTCCCACCCAGGACAAATGTTTGTGTGATGAGCACGATCATTTGTTCTGTGTCTGGGTGTAATTTATCTATAATATGTATGTATTTAGAAATTTATAAGTATGTTTATCAGCTGTTTAGTACCCATAACACAAGCTCTTAGCTTAGCTTGGGACTAGATGGCGTTGTGTGAAAAAGTAGTGAGTGGAAACATTTATTATTTATAGACACGTCAGCTTGTAGCTAAATAATAAGGTTCACAGGTCGATCGAAGGTTAAGCTACGCTAAACGAGGTTGGTCCGCGGATGGGTGACAATTCATTACAACATATCAAGACTCCTCCGTGCCTCGGAAAGCACATAAAGCCGTTTGTCTCGGCTATCATTTGAAGATGACAGTCGTTACAGATGGTCAGAAGCCTGAAAATCTGACAACCAGTTTAACTAAGGGGTATTATGTTATGATGTTTCCCAGTAATTGAGTTATGGAGGTCTAACAAGCAGTCGCTTCATGTAAAACACTGGTATTACAGTAACACAGTTAAACTGGAAGCCGACCCCAACATAGTTGGGAAAAGGCTAGGCAGATGATGATGATAAGACAGACACGTCAGAGTACGAGTATTCGAACGGGTAAAAACACAATTTTGTATAATTTTATTTATTCTATCCATTTCACAGAATAGATTATACGATCAATACTCAGTCCTAGGGCTCCTCAACCCTTTGCTGCACGTGCTATCGATTTTCAACCCCTTGCAAATACATACTATGAATAGCGTTGATTAAGCACCCCTGTTTCATCAACTGGTCACCGGTCAGAGCCGGTATGACGTAGTGTATGGAGAAACTGTGACAATGACTCATTGTTATCTATTCAGCCGATATAACGGCAAGTATTAAACTTGTTATTTCGCAACAAAGCGAAAGGCTCGGTTCTTGCGAGGAAAGGTTTCGATATTATTTTAAAACATTGTTTTGAGGCGTGCATGCAACAACTGTTAAAATGTTTGTATTTTTATTTCTTGTTAACTATGCTTGATAAGAAACGTGATTTTTATGTATTCCTTAGGTAAACGGTTTTCTAATGTAATCTGCTTTCCACTCTTCCCGTGAATAGTCTTTGTTTCTTTAAAATCGAACAAATTGACAAACATTATTACTTACATTCAAAGCAGCTTATTACAGAGGGATACCTCTTAAATAATTTCGAACAAAAAGGGCACGATACAATTACGTGGTCTTTTGAGTCAAACTTTACTTTAGGCAAAGGCAACAGAGGGCCCTAAACATGTTTATGCGGTAACAAAGGGCACCATTACAAGTCGCCATGAATACACTATATTATTACCTTTAAGAGAGCACATTTAAAATATAATTCCCTATTCATAGGGAATGAGAAAAGCATGTGTAATTTTTATAGACCAAGACTACGGGCTCTTAGAGACCCATTTACGAAAACTAGATATAGGCTTTTATTAGTCACTATGCGTCATAAGTGACTAACACATGGCTATAATTATCTACTTAGATTAATGTGTTTTTGGAAGCAGTTTGTATTTTGAGGTATTTTGTTTTTAAATCTAAACCTGTTTGTCAGTGATTTATTGTTTGGTCTAGAATATTATACGTGTCATTCTAGTTAAACAAACTTTTGACCGCAAGAAATGTAAACATATCGGTTAGTAGCACCAATATTTTATAATAATAATAAAAATAAGTTATTATTAAGTTATATTTATATAAGTTTTATAGAATAAATATGACTGTATGCATAAATTATTATGACAACTAAGTAACAAAACTTTGTATTAATTATCCAGAAAGGAGATTAGAATGACTACCTCGTCGGTCTAGCTAGAGGTTGTTTAAGCGCTGCTGCGTTCGATTCCTAGGTCGCTGATCGGGCATAACGTTACTGAGTTTTCCATGTGCTCAATAGCAGCACGGAGTCTGGATTTGTGCCCGACTATTACATGAGACTTAAACATAACCGGCGAAATGTCCCTCCCCATAGGTACACCTCCGCCTAATCCTTGGGGAATTGCAGGCGTGATGTTATGTTATGAGCTTAGAATAACCCAATAAATATGTAAAGAAAAATCAAAGCTAGTGCTTATACAATTCACAATCAAAACACGAATGAAAGTAAGCGTAAAACAAATTAGCTGCATAAAAACACCGTGACGGGCGGGCACGTAAGCTTATCAGTTTTGAAATATTTGTCGTTTATCAATATTAAATTGTA
Source organism: Euplexia lucipara (assembly GCA_921972225.1). NCBI lineage: Eukaryota > Metazoa > Arthropoda > Insecta > Lepidoptera > Noctuidae > Euplexia > Euplexia lucipara. The sequence goes on along the minus strand of OV179167.1, from coordinate 7,360,043 downwards.
ATTTCACTGGTCACACACTGTGGCAATTAATTGGAAAGCAAAGTGATTGCACGCATCATGCGATTATCTTGTTAATACAGATAACGATGACTACGTATGATTGAGTAGATTTGTGAATTTCATATAGACATTTGACTGTTTGTTTGTAGGTTTGCTTAGAAGGAATTGGGCTACGCTTTGCCGATTACACGCACACCCAAAAATGGTGTTTTATCAGTCGGATTGTAGTAAGTATAGTGGTCCAAATATGCCTGTTTTAGCTTACTCCACTCTTTTTACATATTAGGAACAGTTAGGAAGCAACCAAGCGGTTGGAACCTCCGATTTACCCTAAATTGGATCCAATCTGTTCTAACTGCGATTACATTACCGATTTACTAGTTAGGTTTTCTACAAACTGAATAGTGTAATGAGCTTTTTACACTCACTATGCCAACTATCACTTTTGCTCTACGAGCACAATATGATTAAGAAGAGTGATCAAAGTTTTCTATATTACATGTTTTAAAGCCTTTGTTTCTTATGCAAACGTTCTAATCAAAAATATACATTCATGCTTATTATCTCCTAAACGATGAATATTACTTTGAGATACGACGTTTCATCTCCTAATAATTGAATCATCAATTGCCAATTGATTCATAAGTGGCTTGTAATGGAACATTTGTGTTTGTAAGTAGAATAAGAACCAATGTTATTTACTTTAATTTTCTTTTTGACATAGACTGGAAGGCTTTAACTTAATTTGCATGCCAACATTGCGAATTCCATGACGTAAAATGCAATCCCAAGTCCCAGACGGTTGTCTGCAACTTTATTAAATTGCTGAAGGGACTTCCTTAAGTGGATTTATTTTTTGCTAACACGCCTCTTTTCATGCCAAGCCGTGTGCCTTTTTATGGTTAGAAGTCAGTTTAATCAATAAAGAATCTTAATTTAAATCAGTTACGGCAATGAATCATAAGTAAACGAGTGACGGTTAAGGTGGAAACGCCTGGGTAACCCGCGAAATTCAAATTTTCTTGTGTTTTTGTGATTAGCCGTTCAGTGTCAATCCTTTAATGGGATTAAATTAACTTAGAGACTAGGTAAGTAACACGAGACAGGAGGTAGGGTAGGGGTGGGTGGTGTTGATGGTGGGGACTAGGTAGGTAGGTGGGGAGGTATTGGTGACTTTAATTATTATACCTACGATAAACCACATTGTTACGGTCGTGAAGAGTATTTTAGTCAACATACAAATTGACAAACAAGTGAACAGTGAACATTCAATTTTTACAAATAAGCGTGATAGCTGCAGTGAAAATAGATTATCTATATATATTTAAAAAGAAAGTCGTGTTAGTTACTTCACTTATAACTCAAGAACGGCTGAACCGATTTAGCTGAAAATTGGCAGGGAGGTAGTTTAGAGCCAGGAGAAGGACATGGGATACTTTTTATCCCGTTCGACATCATAAAAATAAATATCAAGAATATCGGTTGTCTCAAACATTTTTCAAACGCAGCGCCATCTTGGATGACATGACAGGAGTCAAACTTCCCAGTTCATTATCAGGTGACAATTTGAAATTGACAAGTCTTAAGCTAAACCCAAGAAGGTAAGGTTGTCAATTTATAATACGCACCTACGTTCTGAAATTTATTTTGTTACTAAACTTAGAGGTTTTATGTAGCATAAAAAAGTCTTATATTTCAGAAATCAATTTACGTAACTAGCAATGATGACAGAGACGAACTTTAATAATTCTTTGCAAATAGAACTTATTTTACTGTTAGGACTTAAATTAAAGTAGACCGGGAAAACTATAGGCATAAATTATTGTATGTAACATAGAGGCAATAGTTCAGATTAAAATTATGAATTTAGTATTTTTTAGTAAGGTAGTTAGGTTAGATAGTTGGGTTAGCTATAGGATAGGTATGGTCAGTTAGGTTAGGGTATATATACATGTTGTAATTTAAAAGTAGTAGTAGTTATTATTGGTTTGGATTTATTTGTTGTCGTCTTATTCAACGTATGTATATCTAATATAAAAAAAAAATAAGAGCAATGAATTGACTCTAAGGCACAACGAAGTTTGCCGGGGCAGCTAGTAATAAATAAATAAATAAATATTCCACAACTTTTCACACAACGCCATTTAGTCCCAAGTTAAGCTTTAGAGCTTGCGTTATAGGTACTAAACAGCTGATATTATATATTTCTAAATACATATGTATATACATATTATAGATAAATTTACACCCAGATGCAGAACAAATGATCGTGCTCATCACACAAACATTTGTCCTGGGTGGGAATCGATCCCACGTATCCGGCATAGCAGTCAGGATCAATAACTACTAGACCAACAGGCCAGTCTAACTAACATGCTTATTGTACTTTCTGTGCATTAAAAATAAGCTTTCTAACTTCTGTCTAATGGTTTTGTAAATAGAGTGAGCTGAAGCCTGCGTGAGTGAAGCCTGGTTGTACTATACAACTACTGTTCGTCGTATAATCGTATGAATCATAGTTTTGTAACCGCAACAGTTAGATGAAAGTCTGCATTGTTGCGTGATATTGTCACTAATTTATTTGCGAACGTTTTGCTTAAAGTAGGCAATTTGTTTAATAAATCGTATAGATTATTATTGTTCGTTCGTAAACCTTATTTATTATGTCAGGTATTTTGCTGAATTGTGAATTGTTTAGTTTCTGTAATCGTTTAACACTTCTCGGTTATTTTAGCGGCTGCGTTTCGAACGACCAATATGTTTTATGATATTTTGCTGCTTACGTAAGTACTGAGTTAATTAAAATATTGTACACCTATAATGAATTAAAACAAACTTTTACTCTCTCTATTTCTGATTCGAAACAAAAGTTCGATATTTCGTCATTTGAAACATCGTGAGGAACAAGGCATATGATTCCAAGTCAGAGGCCCATGGGCGGCATTAAAACTCTGTCACCGGGTTAGTAACGAACCACACAACAAGAAGAAGATTCCAGATTTACAGTGAAATACTCACAGTTAGTATTCCATCATCTGCCTAGCTTGTAAATAACCACACGACAAGAAGAAGATTCCAGATTTACAGTGAAATACTCACAGTTAGCATTCCATCATCAGCCTAGCTTGTAAATAACCACACGACAAGAAGAAGATTCCAGATTTACAGTGAAATACTCACAGTTAGTATTCCATCATCTGCCTAGCTTGTAAATAACCACACTACAAGAAGAAGATTCCAGATTTACAGTGAAATACTCACAGTTAGTATTCCATCATCTGCCTAGCTTGTAAATAACCACACGAAAAGAAGAAGATTCCACATTTACAGTGAAATACTCACAGTTAGCATTCCATCATCTGCCTAGCTTGTAAATAACCACACGACAAGAAGAAGATTCCAGATTTGCAGTGAAATACTTACAGTTAGTATTCCATCATCTGCCTAGCTTGTAAATAACCACACGACAAGAAGAAGATTCCAGATTTACAGTGAAATACTCACAGTTAACATTCCATCATCTGCCTAGCTTGTAAATAACCACACGACAAGAAGAAGATTCCAGATTTACAGTGAAATACTCACAGTTAGTATTCCATCATCTGCCTAGCTTGTAAATAACCACACGACAAGAATAAGATTCCAGATTTACAGTGAAATACTCAGAGTTAGTATTCATCTGCCTAGTTTTTTTCCAACTAGGTATATTGGGGTCAGATTACATTCTAACCAGATATATACCAATGTTTTACATAGAGCGACTACCTACCTGACATCCACAACAACCCAGTTACTGGGTAACACGATGCCCCTTACTTAGACTGATGTCAGACTTTCGGGGTTTAAACTTCTCGTAAAGTCTGTCAAAGATCTACAAATGACAGCTGGGACCAACGGCTTTCTGAGACACGGAGGGGTCTTGATATATTTAATGGTCACCCATCCACGGACCTACAAGGGCAAGCGTAACTTACCCTACAATCCGTTTAAGCTACAAGGCCCTCACATTTCGCACTTTGTCACTGAATGTGGAAATGAGAAACTAGTTTATGTAACAATATTCATTCGTTTTGACCATTGAGACGTGGAACGACGGTCAATGCCATTTAAAACTAACCCGACCATTGTAACTTGGTCCTGCGCAGGTCATTCTAATCCTCGTCTTGACACTTTGTAAAGAAACAGCATCGGGTGGGGGAGGTCTATCTACCTGGTGGGTTTCTTTGAGCAAATTTTTTACTGACGTTTTTTGTAAGTGTGTAGGTTGGTGCATAGATTAAATGTTTATAGCCCTCAAGTGTCCATACCCACTTATAATAATTATCAGTAGACCGTAAGTAATTAGATAATTCCGTTTGCACAAGTCTGTATGTCAACCACACGTACGTAGTTAGGCACACTTGGCATTTGCGACGTTTAAGTAGGTAGGTACCTTACTTGTCATAGATAAAATCACAAGGCTGACACTAGAAGGGCCAACAACGAGTGAAAAACAACAAACAATGTTGTCGTATCCAGTTGAACGGAGACTACAATGGATCCTTAGTGTTCTTTTATTAACTTAGAACGTCGCTGTGATAAACACCTACATACTTAGGTGGGCTAGAGCAGACTAGATGGAAAAATCACATCAAACCTTATTAGACCTTATAACTTACGTCATAGAGTTTAAAATAGCCATAATCCCGCGACCACATTCTTGGCCCAAGGTCGATGCACAACGACCTACGGTGTGCCGTGTTTAACTGAGCAAATAAAGTATACTAATTATCTTTGGATGCAATTAAAAATTGCTACGCCGTCATTATGAAGAAGCGTCTATTGGTTTGATGTTTGTTTTTAATTATTGTGGTCTATAACGAGGAGGAAACGTGACTTACAATCGATAGTTCTAAGAACTTGGCTAGTCATAGCTATAGCATAGCATAGCATTTATCCTAGTTTGCAAAGCTTGCTTACGTAGCTAAGTAAGAGTAAGGTAGGTAGAACATTTTGCAAACAAGACTAATAAAGCATCAATTAGGTACCCCTGACGTCAAATTCAAGATGTTTAAATCAAATCTTTTAATAGCCAAGTTATTTACGACGACTCTTACAAAAAAAACGTTCTAAAAATAGATTAGTTCGTAACATATTCCAAGTAAAAGCCCTCAAAAATAAAAAAAAACGGCAAGTTACAAGCAATGAGTCATACCGGAACTGTTGTCGACCTGACAAAGGTCAAAGTATGTTTCCAAGACCATGCTCAAGTTCATAGCAATTGATTCTTTAAAGTTTATTTTAAGCGGTGAAATTTCTGACACTTTTTATTGCTTCCCCTTTGAAGACCTTGAAGCTTAAAGGTTTATTTCTTCATTCTTTTGCATATCGAGATTTTTATCGCCCATAGTAATCGAGGTAAAATAATTATTTATTACACCCGTGATCTTACAAAACCGGGATTTTGAACATAAAGTTGTTTAAAATGTGAGCGGTCCTTCGGGCCGCATGAATTAACTTACCTATTTTTAATAATCATTCTTTTAACAAAAGATTCACGCTCATACATTAGTCATAGATATTAAAATAAATAAGCTCACCAAGTGACCTACTTTATAAAATTAGCCTAATCCCCCATACATCGAATAAATGCTCCAGTTAATTTTAACTAAGTAAGTAGGTATGTTATAAGTGTGATGAAATTAGTTTAAACATGAGCAGTTTACCGACATAAAAGTTTATTAATTACTTTGTTGAAACTAAGTCATCAAGCCAGCTATTTTTAATTAAGGGGAGTGTCTAAGTACGGTATTAGGATACCTAATGTATTGGGCGAACCCATTTAATAAGCTTAATATGTCAACGTGATAATAATAACACTAATTAGGTGCGACGTTGGTCTAGTCACTAGTTTATAACTACTGGCAAGCATGAATTTTAGGTTGATTCCCAGGTGGGGCAAAGTGTTCTTGGGTTTTTCATTTGGAATTTCTCACCATCACGCCTTTTTTACCCGAAGGTTTAAACAGAGCTGACCCTATGGTACCGTAGTAGGTAGTAGTAGTGTTTAAGTCCCATGTAATAGGGGGCGAGACTGTTACCATCAATTGGGCACAAATTTAGACCTCGGGCTGTTACTCAGAAATTTCCTCGACCCAGGGATCGAACCCAGGACCTAATGCTCAGCAGTAGCGATTGCTAGACCACCGAGGCAGACTAGATTAGTTTTATGTGTTGGACTGTACAACATCCCCACAGTTCACTTTAACTATGTTTTTGATGTTACTTGCAAGCAAGTACTTCAAAGGGAGTTAATGTAAACATAACTGCCAGTTCGATATCACTTCTATTATGTTTACGTTAAGTTGAGTGCATTGCTTCACGTCTTCTCATACAAACATGCATTCAAAGAACACTATGTTGCTTGGAAAGATATTTACTGAGAATTGAGCTATTGATAAGACAGTTTACATTTGTTTTTTTTACGCAAGTAACATACAGACGTGTTGCTGGGGATTTTGTTCCGCCACTTCTTCTTTCTAGCAAAAACACTAGGAACTGGTGAATGGGCGTTTTAGGGAACTGTTTTATGTCAATATTGACGTTCAAAAACGTTCATCAGCCTATTTTAAACAAATGACTTTTGATTTTGATTTTGTTGGATGAGTTACTTAGTGAATTTCTTTAGTATTCGCTGACAACTTTAATAATCGTTATTAATAGAAACTAATAGCTGGTTTAGAAAGTTCACATGTAGATATGTTTAAGTTTAAGTAACAGGGGCAAGCTTATTGCCATTAACTGGGAACGAATCTACACTTCGGTTTGCACTAAACACAGAGATAACGAGAATACTATAGAACGGGCATGTCAAGGAAATGTCATAGAAAAACTTTGATCCCATGTCTCAGTAACGCCATCTAGAATAATATATAAATATTGGTGCGGCAGCGGAGCGTACTACAAAAAACTCATACACTTGTATTCAGCAGGACACACTTTTTCGGACGAAAATTTTGTTCGTGATGTCCGGTCTATAGGTATTGAATGTCTTTGGCACTAAACCACCAACGCGACGGGAAAACCCAACAATACTAAGCCCGATCCGGGAATCTAACTCAGGGCGTCTCATTCTCAGCAGTAGCGATTTATTTAGCTTACTTTTCATTTTCAAATTACATCCATACTAATATTATAAAGAAGAGAGATTTGCATTTTTGTATTTAACGAATAAACTCAAAAAGTACTGGACCGATTAGAAAAAATCTTTCACCGCTAGGAAGCTACACTATCCCCGGGTGAAATAGGCGTACCTTTATTCCTATATTCCCACGAGAACGGGAAATACGCAGGTGAAACCGCGTGACGTCGGCTAGTTCCATATAAAAAGCCGCCATTTTCCATTACTACTTTTCGGATCATTTCGTCGTCTGAAGGGTTTGTTGTTAGTAATGGAAGAAAATATCTAAAAGAGATGTCCAGATATCGTGCAACCCTCGCGTCTTGCTTAGATTCAAGTTTATTCCTAGACGGCCGAGCCCTCCAGACATATTGAAAGTTTTGAATGGAAGTTTTATGTTCAAGGGTAACTTCGACGGCCGGCAGACAGGAATCGATAGAATATGTAAAAAGGTTTTATCCCAGACTTTCTTTAAGCAAATGTAACGTAAGATCTCTTTACCAACCGTTTCAGTATTTTCAACCGACTTACAAAAAAGAGGGAGGTTCTCAATTCGGCTGTATTGTCATAACTCTGTCGTTTAAAGAACGATTTAAAAAATGCATTGTTTGAGAGGGAATTATATAGGTACTTCCCGTGTTGTCCAAATTAAATTTCATCGAAATCGCTGAACAGTAGTTGGGTTGTAAATAGTTGTAATATCCAAACAAATGACAAATATAAAACCTTAATTTTTTTTTACAAAAAAAAAAAATACCACACACTTCATAAAAAACACTGGCAGATGTAAAATAGAAGATGATGATGTGTTAGTTGCTAAATTCAGTAGAATAATGAATGAACGAAAAACCACCATTACCACCAAAGCCATAGACTTCCGAAACTAGAGTTCTTTTTCACCTGTCAGTGTTTTATGATGTGAGTAGTATAATTTTGTAAAAAAAAAAGTTTTTATTTTTCACTTCATACTGGCGGTACATTTACTCATAGATCCCAAACAGACTAGTCAAGTACTTACGCCAGTCAGGGTCAAGTAAATCACGACAATGCAGTCATTTCTGAACTAGCTAGTTGACGCGGCAAATGGCTGGCCACGTAAGTACCGGATCAATCACAACACAATTACTATTTTTACCGAGCTATTCATCAACTCGCCACAATAAACTCGCCCGATCGGGGGAGACAGCACATTTTTGAATTTACCTATTCTTATATTCGTCAACTCGCACGCCGGTGTAAAGTACAGTCAAATACAAAATACATTTCACACAGAATCGATTATATACAGGGTTATTTGTAAAACACCAACAACCTCGCAGGAGTAGATCAAAATAAAAATATTATATTTTTATTCCGCGAAGCGCAACCATGATTGAAATTAGAGAGCGAGGGGTACGATGGATTTATCAAATATATCGATACACAGTTTTATAACGATTGTCTAAATTACTTACCAGGCAAACATAAATTGACTGGAATTAAGTGTTAAGCAACTTTTGGTCAATTATGTTAAAGACATACAGGTTCTTTAAATTGAAGACTGTTGATTTAAAAGTACCAGGGTATCAGAAATATTTATTTTGCTACATAAAAAATACACTCCAAAAGACTTTTATAGCTCACTGTACCATCAGCAGTGTCGTGCGAGTTGACGACAAGAAAAATAAATTAAATTATTTTGTGCCATCTCCCCCGATCGGGCGAGATTTGGTCGGGTGAGATGACGAATAACTCTTTTTACCTGACTTCAGCGACACAAAAAGGAGGGAAAACCGTGATGTATGTTCCATCATTATCATCTTCCTGCCCTTGTCCCGTGTTATTTGGGGTTGGCGCCAGACGTTTTTTTCTTCCATTCTATCCTGTCACCCGTCATGCTATCACTAACTTAATTTTCTCTCATATTACTCTTCACCAATGAGATTTAAAATACTATAGAGCGGGCATGTCAAGGAAATGTCATAGAAAAACTTTGATCCCATGTCTCAGTAACGCCATCTAGAATAATATTCATGAATATTGGAGCGGCAGCGGAGCGTACTACAAAAAACTCATAGACTTGTATCCAGCAGGACACACCTTTTTCGGACGAAAATTTTGTTCGTGATGTCCGGTCTATAGGTATTGAATGTCTTTGCTCTTCACACAATTCATCCATCTTTTCTTTGGCCTCCCTATCACATATATGTATGTATATATCTACCTACTCATAATTATTTTAGAAACATGCGTTATTATGTATGTTGCATGTATTATAATGCATGTATTTGTCTCCCTCATAACTTTGAAACTGCTTATGACAATTTGACAAATGGAAGTATCATTAGAAGCGTTTTGCTCGTCCTCTCCACCTGCCCTAACAAAACCATGCCTTCTAACAGTTTAGTAAGCTGGGCAAACGGAATAAAGGGTATTGTGTTACCCAGTAACTGGCCTGATAGGCAGTCGACTTACTGGGAGACTATTTGGAGAATCGTGACGCAGAATATGACACGTGTATTTTTAGAGAAAGCATGTAACACAGAACAATTGGAACAATTTGTTTGTCCATGGTCTTAGTTACAAAACAAGTTCTGGTATATTATCCCATGACTAATAAGTAATGACCCAGTGCTATCTACAAGCTATTACAGGCTTGTCATTTGAAGTCGAGATAATAACTACAGTAAACTTATAAGCACTGATTGATTAATTGACCCACTTCGAGTCCGATGCTATGATTCACCAAGTATTTGTTGAGGTCCTTAATGAGCACTAACTGGAGGCTCTTGCATATAAAGTGCATCTAATTTTATAATTGAACACAAATAGAATTTGATTAGAGAGAGTTTGCAGTCTGCTTTCGCTCTTACGGGTAATGGCGTGATGTTATGTTATGTGTGGTATTTTATATACCAATAGCTTTGCGTGGTATTTGGATGATTATTAAGAATTGGTTCAGGATTTCTGGAGAACGTCAGGGACTGAAACAGGCGAGTGAATACATTAGGTAGGTACCATTTTTTACCAACTTAACTTAGTGCCAAACGTCAAATAACTTTTATCTGATGAATAAAAGTGGCACTTTGACAGATTTTGTTTAAATATAATGTATCAAACCGCTATTATTTTGACTTTTAAAAATCAGCTCTTAGTCGAAGACTCAGTGTTGGATAAAAATTGAATTCCCACAAATTACTAAGTTGTTCTAGACTATTGCTTGCAATAATAATAGTACTACAATTAAAGCTAGTACTTAGCCTCTAGTAACAATGTATTCAAAAACCCAGTAGCGAGTCCCCCTCTTTATCACGACTATCGCATAAAAAAAAACTTATGGAAATAACCGAAACATTAAAAACACAATTTGCATATCTCTCACTCTGATATTTAAATGGCTGTGAAAGAGTCATAAAATTTGCTGTTTGCAATGTCACTATCAGGATATTTGCACGATTAATAATGTTATTATTGAACTAAAAATAAACTTGGCAGTGATAATGGAAAATTAAATAAAAATTAATTGCATCTAAATGAATATAATTGGTAGAACAGTCTGAATTAGGTACCTACTTTGTTACTTAATTGCTTGTGACTGGTTCATGGCGCCACCCAAGCATTGATAACCTTTAAAGATTGACTTTCAGATAAATTTATCTTGAAGTTCCGTGGAAATACAATCACTCACATAAACTCAAGCTTCTTTCCCATAAGAGAAGCCAAGAATTACACAACGCTACCTCTTACGATTCATACATACTTTTTTTGCATCGTTTACCTACGTTCATACATCAACCGGTCAAATAATAAGTAAAAGTCAGCGTAAAAACTTGAGTGAAGTGAGTCAATGACAGCTCAATTTGCCTTCACTTCACCTTCATTTTTAACCGATTTCAAAAAAAGGAGGAGGTTATCAATTCGGTTGTACCTATGTTCTTTAGGGTTTGTTACCTCAGTACTCAGTCATTTATGAACCGATTTTCAAAATTATTTTTTTATTTGATAGGGTATACCTACTTACAGATTGGTCCCTTTGTGTATCAAAACTCATATCTGATGAGGGATCCTCAAAGAATTGAGGGAACTCCTCAAAAAATACAGTTGGTGGCCAATAATGAACGAGACAAAACCACCAAAGCAAAATATTTTATTTGGACGCACAGAACATAAAACAAAAGAACAACAATACAGATAATAAAAAACAAGAAAAGATTAAAAAACTAGACAAAAATAAAAAACAATAATAACAAAAAGACCTGTGCGAGACCAAAAAGACGCCTATCTCAGCATTAGCTGCGACATTTAAAAATATAAATATCGCAGCGCTGTTATTCTGACAGGGCCCGATTTAGCAACAAGCTCCTCACTTCTTTTCGCTTCCTACTACCACCAGGGACCTAATGAACATTTAAAGGAGTAGCATACCTACATCAGGCGATTTCATGGATTCGACCCGGGGATAGTGTAGCTTTCCAAGCAACGGTGAAAGAATTTATCAAATCGGTCGGGTCCAGAATTTTTGGAGCCGTTTCAATGCAAACAAACAAACAATCAAATATTTCCTATAATATTAGTATAGAGTATAGAAAATGCCTGTGTCTAAATAATAAGAACCGTATGGGTCGACCAGAGATAAAGTTGTCCTTCCCGACATCGATCTGAGATTGAGACCCCTCCTTTTCCCGTCTTTGGAAGATCTTTAACTGTCGTTACGGGTAGTCAGAAGCTCGAAAGTGTCGTAACTGGGTTGCGATGGTCAGACGGACCGTCGTTCTATTGCAATACTGGTATTCAAATACATTTAGTTAAACTGGAAGCCAACGCTAACATAGCTGGGAAAAGGCTAGGGCAAATGATGACTGCAACAGTAAAAAGTTCCTTAACAAATTATACTTAGACTAGCTTAATTCTGCCCGCGACTTTTTTCCACGTTTGCAACATTTTTTATTGCTGCTCCGCTTCTATTGGACATAGCGCGATGTTATATAGCCTTCCTCGATAAATGGACTATCCAACACAAAAAGAGTTTTTCAATTCGAGCCGATAGTTCCTGAGATTAGCGCGTTCAACCAAACAAACGAACTAACTCTTCTGCTTTATAATATTAGTATCTAGATATCAATCAAATTCAAATTTATAAAATACCTCAAAAGACCATTATCAGACACAAATCTGCGCGGTTCAGGTTCTTACATAGCTGACCAAGATAATGTCTGGATTTTAAAAGAGACTATGACCTCTGAGTTTCGTTCGGTGTTTCTTCTCAGAGTAGGTAGGTAGTCAGATAGTGAAATACGGACATCATCTTGTGTTTGTATGAACCCATTTACAGAAATAAATATAATTGATCATTTATTTATTACACATATAGGTACATACGACTACCATTACAGAATCAATTCCAAGTTAGTAGTCATTTTACTTAAATCTCAGAATAATTGAAGCCAATAAATCCATTCGTCTAATTGACAAAAAATCGTGTTTAAAGTGAGGTTATAATTCAAACAGTAGTTATTTTAAATTAAATTATTGTTTCTAGCTTATTAGGACATGCTAGATTAACCTTTCAATCGTGTCAATTAGAGACAAAATAGAAAGAAAATGACAGCGCGGACGCCGGGGTCCGTTAATGTAATAAACATGGCTATGGATTATAAGGTGTTATGATTTTTCGGGCATACCTACTTTATCATATATTTTGCACCAGCTTTCCTGTTACGAAAATGTACACGTCGTTTTTCCTAACAGCATGCGTAGCATGAACACATTGAACACCGAAGAAACGGCCTTTGTCTACAGACGAATCGGCAAAGTGACAGATTATATAGACAGGAACCTCAATCTGTCAAATTTCTTTCAATAAACCTGCCTGCGTAGCATGAACACTTAATTTCTTTTCTTCCGAGACACGACAAAGACCGTTTCTTCGGTGATCATGCTACGCGTGCAGGAACATGTACATATTAGGTACACGTACCTACATATACTCGAAAAACATTACCCATTCCTCTTATGGATTCGGAGTAACTTAGTTTGGGTTATTCAAAGAAATATTTATAACGTCATTGTAATTTAAACCTTCACTTTGTACCTAATCGGTACACAGAAATGAGCTTAGGTATTTAAAATGTTTGGTATTCTTGATGATGGCAGTAGGCTCGCCTGCTTTTACATCATAACTGGCTAATTGTGGGTGTACCTACTATTGGTACATTGTCTTCCTCGAAGGGTAAGGCAGAGGCTTACCCTTCGAGGATGACAAGCGTGATGTTTGTGTTATGTTTATGGTATTCTTGAAGCCCTTACTCAAATACCATGAGGAAATAGTCATGTTTCTGCCAAGAGATGCTCAACTGGTGATTCAAAGGGCCTACTAGGCCAAATATCCACATAAATAATTCAATAGGACATTATAGGCTTTCAACACAATAGAATTTTGGGTTTTACACCAAGGAAAACCAAGCATTGGCTAAGCAAATGATAATCTATTTGGTTATTCAATATCTATAGCATTACACAGAGTACAAAACATGTCAAGGCGAGAATATCGACGTCTGTTGAATACTTAAACATATGTGAACAAAATTGCCTGTTAGGTAACCGGTAAGGTGTTGTCATATTGAATGAGGCATGAGGCAGTCTGCGTAATCACACCTGAGTTTGTCTTGAATGGAGTTAAACTAGTTGCTCTGAGATTACTTGAAGAGACATGAAAGTAGAATAAATGCTGTAGAAATGCGTTCCTTGCGAAGTATTCGTGGTGTAACAATGAATGAAAGATTGAGGAATGATGTGATAAAGCAACGTTGTGATTTAAAAGAAGATGTAGTAATTAAAATTGAAAAGAGTACCTATGCTTAGATGGTTTGGTCACGTTGAAAGGATGGATGAAAGGCGACTAACGAAAGGTTAGTCGCCTTTCCAAGGCAAATTTACAAGGCAGATGTATTGTAAGTGGGAACGCCGGGAGCGGACGCCCTAGAAGGACATACATTGACCTTATTGGTGAGGTTCTTCAGAAAGGTCAGGTGCGTAGTAGGTACTCGCAACCGGCGTGTGTGTATGACAACATGTATGAATGTAACGAAGCAAAATAAGTATGTAAGAATCGTAGCATATGGCGCTCTGTAGTTTCTGCCTACCCCCATGGGAAAAAGGCGTGAGTTTATGTATGTATGTATGTTGTTCATATTAGTCATGTGTATTTATATTCCAGGTTAGTTATTAAATACAATGGTAAGTAGGTATGGTGTGAAACTAATTGGAAGATGCTGATCAAGCATCAACAAATAAAACATCATAAGAAATAACTACCTTGGTGCTTTAAGTTTATACTTAAAAAGTTAGCACTACAGCTGAACAACCAGGTCAAAGGCCATTTTGAAGTTGCAAGAGTGAGTGGCTTAACTAAAGCAAGAGTAGTGCACTTAATGGAGTGCACACTCCGAAAGTAAATTATCACCCATCCGCTCAAAGTCCTAGGACTAATTTCAACAGATTATCTATACTAATATTATAAAGAGGGTAGGTTTGATTGTTTGTTTGTTTGCATTGAAAAGGCTCCGAAACTACTGGACCGATTTCAAAAATTCTTGCACCGTTGGGAAGTTCTACTATACCAGGGTGACATAGGCTACTTTTTATCCCTGTATTCCCACGGGAACAGGAAATACGCGGGTGAAACCGCGTGACGTCTGCTAGTACTATATAAAAAAAAACTTAGAAAGTTGCACATTGTCGTTGATGCTAGGACTTGATCATAGGGGACAATTGACAATATTTTATGATATCCTGATGTTGCAACTCTTAACCAATAAACAACTAGATAGCAGCAGAAAAAGTACTGTAAGTGTTTTTATTTTACAGATTGTTAAGAAAACCTGGATACCTATGTTGTTTATGATGAGGTACACAATAATACCGGTACTTAGAAACTCTCATTATAACATTCCAGTATCTTAGTGCTGTGGTTGTTGTTTTGTTGTTGTAGGTAGTTCATTAATAAGAAACCAGTCAATGACTCACATCCAATTTACATTTAAAATAATAATCATTAAGAATGATATAGTAAACCAAAGTCGTTTTCATTAATTAATTAATTTTAATTACATACCACTATATCTTGCTTGACGCTATTTCATGAATCACAGAATTATTTAAATCAAATCAACAAATAATATAGTGCATAATCATAATCTGTCTAGCCTTTTCCCAACTATGTTGGAGTCGGCTTCCAGTTTAACCAGATGCAGCTAAGTACAAGTGTTTTACATGGAGCAACTTCCCATCTGACCTCTACAACCAAGTTACTGGGTAATACTATACCCCTTGTTTAAACTGGTATCAGACTTTCGGGCTTCCGACTACCCATAACAACTGTCAAAGATCTACAAATGACAGATTATTTAGCCACAAGGTCCTAGTGCATAATGACGTATATGATTAACTGTCAATTTAACCTTTCAACCGTGTCAATTGGAGACACAATAGAAAGACAGCGCGGGCACTGGTGTCCTCTTGGGGTTTAATTAATTAAATATGGAAAAGGAATGACATGGATCAATATTTTGCTGTGCCAGCAATCAAGGTTTTATTGCATAGTTTTTGAATGCATTTCATAGGTATGTTTTGTAAAAATAAATATAGTAGGAAATCAGAGGGCTTCAAAAAGTCGTCTACCCATTGTAGACGACTTTTTGAAGCCCTCTGATTTTAAAGAGAAATGTGCCTAAAAGACTGTCTATTGCTATTTAATGTCTCTTCTGGGTAGGTGAAGAATCATACAACAGCTCGAAGAAGGTCCGAAAATCTATGTGGACACTTGGACTCCATGGCCCTAGTAGGAATTGCAACCTAAACCTAGGTTAGGTTAAGTTTAACGGGCAGGTGTCCGCAACTCCACGACCAAGCGCGTATTTTGCGTACGGGTGAGAATATGCCCAATTCCATCCATCCTAGCTTCTCGAGAAAGGCCAGCAGCGGTTTGACTCTACCGGCGATCTCTCGTAGGGTACCTGTGTAACCTGATCTAGGATTGATATTGTCACTGCATGTTGTGATTTTATTAATCTTTAACAAAAGACACTACACAGGTGCCTTAAGTAAATGTGACCTAGCTTTAGTACCTACCGCACAATAAGGCAAGATAACTGTAAAAAAAAAGTTCTAGGTAGGTATCCAATTTAAAAATATGTTTTTACCTATATTGTTTTTTTCAGTTTAGTTTACTTTGTTTTTGTTTTATTGTAGGTAGGTACTCAGTTGTTTAAAATTGTTGATATTCCAATGACTTTAATTGATGTTGTAAATTTAAATTTTGCTATGTTGTAACATTATACTTGAATCAAAGAAACTACCACAAAAACTCTATAAATACCTTTTTTAATTCATTTTACCCCGAGAGGACACCGGTGTCCGCCTGTCATTGTCTTTCTATTGTGTCTCTAATTACCTCAGTTGAAAGATTAAAAATAGAAAACAGTTACGTATCTTCCATAAAAGTAAGTTATTTATGTTTCTCACTGTAGTAGGTACCTACTTGATGCATTTGCATTTAATACTTAGCATGCAACGGGCCATCATTGTCTGCATAAGTAATTAGTTGTCGGTCTGTATTGTGAAGTTCTTCATACTAATTGTTTTCAATATTTAAATTTTCTCACTAATACATACATTCATAAACTAATGCATTTTCCCATGGGTGTAGGCAGCAACTACGGAGTGGCATATCCTATGATTTGATAGCCCCCATATCGTAGGATATGTCATTTACATTCATACATGTTGTCATACACAAACGCTGGTTGCAAGTACTACACACCTACCACAACAACCTTTTTGTAGAACATCACCAATAAGGTCTATGTATGTCTGTGTATGGGCAGACACCCTAGAAGGACATTCACAGACCTTAAGATAAAAGCAGATTGTGCAAGTGGGAACTCTGAAAGGGGACCCTCCCAGCGTTCCCACTTAAATCTGCCTTGTAAATATCTCTCGTTAGTCACCTTTCATTCATCCTTTGAATGTGACGGAACCATCTAACTCTATTCTTAGCAATTAAGTATGGTAATCGAGTTTTAAACGTTTGTAGTTTAACTTAATTAAATTGTGTGTAAGTATCTCCTAAGTGACTCGGGATACGGATCAGTTAGTTTAGAGAACCAAAGAGATGTAAATTATTGTAATAGTCTAGGTTTTAGTTCACAGAATAAATGAAGTAATAGGTTGAAAAACAACTACAGCTTATGGGAGTTTTATGTACAGAAGAACACATAATTGTAATTAATCAGTAGGTATAATCTAACAGAAGATCCGAAATGAGGGATAAGGAATAAAACTAAACTTACAGATGCTGTACAACATGCTCTACAACTGAAAAGGAAATGGGCAGGCCACATTTCAAGGTATACCGATAAAAGGTGGACAATAGAGACAACAAAATGGTCAGGACCTGAAGGCAAAAGAAGCAAAGGGAGACCGCGTAAACGATGGGCAGATGATGTGATGGAAGTGGCTGGGCCCAACTGGATGAAGATGGCTCGGGACAGAGAGCAATGGCACGGGTTGATGGAGGCTTTTACCCAAAAGGGATCCACATAGGCTTAAGGTGTAAATAGTTATTATGTTTGAAAATCAACAACTTGTACTGTGAAATAAATAAAGCTTTATTATTATTATTATATAATCTAACAAAATTAATTCTTGTTTGATTATAATTCTAGCCACAAGTACCTATGGCTGTAAAAATTTCCAATAAGATTCAAAGTATAACAAGCCTTTTAACATAAAGGTTTTACATTCCATACAGTGGTCAAATGAATTGAATAACAAGATATTAGCATACAATTATCAATAGATTGTCCTTGGTTGTTACTTAGGCTGAATGATAGTTTATCAGTGCAATGTTAAATGCTTTCGTATTAGTAATAATTATTGAGTGCCTTACTATCAGCGATGGATAACAAATGATACTGGCTATTTGCTGCGGTCTTTCTAAAAGATTTTTGAATTTTGAAAATCATAGACCAATATTATATGAGGTTCTAGCCTATTTGCTAGTAATTTTATTAATATTTACCAGTGTTTATGTAGGATAAGTATAGTAAACTACTGTTAGGTAGTTTGTTATACTTATCCTACATACACATATATATATCTTTAAGTTATCCTGTTTCTGTACGTAATAGGGAAGTTTTTAAATGTTAAAAAAGTAAAAAATAAAGACTTTGTATTTTTTTCTTCATTTGCCTAGAGATACACAGTACTGAGAGCAAGAATCGGTTTTTAAATGTGGAACTTGCAGTTCTAAATTCAAAATATTTGTTTTTATTCTTGACTTAAGTACTAAGTGGGGTCGGGACAGCGTTCAATAAAAAAAACAATTTATTCAATCGTACCTGTACCTACCACTAGTTTTCACAAAAATATCAAAGGCAATGATCGAACAATACGGACCACACGCGGCCTCAGAAAACACACGATAAAAACGCGTACGCTAGCATTCCATAAACGGCTAACTGAATATCGAATATTGCAAAACATCTACGAGCAATGCCCCAAATTGACACGCCGAACAAAACGCCGACAAATCAATTCATAACTACCAATACCTGACTTAAAAGTAACAAACTTACCTGTTCAAACTGCTCCCTAATCTCAGTCCTCTCCTCGTCGGTCAATTTTGAATTATCTGCCATCGTCACACAAATAAAATCACAAAACAAGGATCACATCGACAGTGTAACGAGTGTTTGAAAAACGCTTTTTCACTATTCACTTAAGTACTAGCAATGTATGTATAAAAATAAAAATGTAATATATAAAAAATCACAGCACTCGACCACTAGTGTAAGCGAAGGAGGCACACTTTAAAATTACCACACGGTCTCGCGACGCGTTAACATGAAGCGAGTGCAAATTATAAATACGTCAAGTCAAGTCAACCGATCTCTGCGCAGCAGCGGTGTAGTGAGGAGGCACGGGTCGATAACTTAAATGACGATGAAATGAGACTGCAGTTTTTAAGCAAAATAATACTATAAAATTTTGGTTGTTGAACAAATTTTACGAAATAAAAGGCTGAATGGCGGTATGCCCACGGGAGAACCACTATTATCGTAAATGATAAATAAATAAATATTTTACAACTTTCACACAACGCTATCTATTCCCAATCTAAGCAGCAGAGCTTGTATTAAAAGCTGATAAACATACTTATATATTTCTAATTATATACATAGTTTTAGATAAATGATGTTTATTTCTGTAAATAGGTTCATGCTAACACTTTGACACGTCATTTGGTAATACAGATGCGGAGGAGGATAAAAATATTCATTTGAAAAAAATTGTCTCAATTTGACTTCTTTTTTTAAATTCGCTAAAAATATAGCTCCAAACATAAAACGCTAATTTTGTAAATTCAATAAATTATTTAATACAAAATGCTGAAACAAGAATATGACTAATAAAATTTAACATCGAATTGGCTTTGTTCTTTTAATGAACATCACTATTGATAGCGTTGCTATTTTGTGTGAAGTTGCCAGATGTGACCGGAAGAACAACGCTAAAAAAGTGCCATTAAATTATAAAGAAATTGGAAGACGCAGAATTCTACTATTTAAAATTATATGTAGTAAACTTATATTATTATAATATTTAACTATTCGCATTAATTGGTAAACTTAAAACATAATTTATACAAACGCCATCTATTGGGTAAAAGATGGGAGAGTTTAATTATTACAAACTTACAGGTTCTAGCACGGTTCAAATGTATTTGGTTTTGCTACTTGACACTAGATGGCACTATAGATGATTACATAGACGATTCTGGAAAACTCTTGGGGGTTTGTTGCTCTGTGATTGGTTTGAAGTATAGAGCGAGAAACTTCCAGAATTTTCGATGCAGCGGAGTTCAAGCATAGGGTCGGTCGAATAATTTGTTATGAAAATAACCACACGTTACTAAAAATAAGTACTTTTTAGACGCTGAGTTTTTAAAATAATTCAGTTATTAGTTTTAATTTTGATGTTTAGTTTATTATGAGTATTTTTGAATTATAGCGGTACACCTTTTTACAATAGTCATGAATAGAACAACCTGCGAAAATTTGTTCCATGATTAAAAAACAGTCCGTATGGTTAGGTATTTAATAAGCAGTTGTAAATATCTATGTAAATAAAATAAGTACACGCAAATGAAATTAGTACATAGGTACTAGCGAATATTCTGTTGTGAAAATATCGACTACATAATATTGCAGCAATCTATAGGTACCTATATTGCAGTAAAAGTACTTATCTATAAACCTACTTACAATCGGGTTTGTTTAGTAAGTTTGCAAAAATTTGCATTGAATTTGTTTTACAAACGAACGTATTATTTATTAGATAGATAGAATAAGAAATTAGTCCCTAAATATTTATTTTTTTCACTACTAAAAATTATAGACACCTAATGACATACAATACTACCTCTTCTAAAACTAAATCGGTTTTGATTGACGTTATATTTTTATATTGCTTTAGTTAATGCGTTCTTACTTTAACTTTAACTATTTTGTCAACATCGGCCCAAAGCTGTTTTGTTCAGTTTAAATATAAGTTTCTGGAATTAAGATAATTATTACTTTTGCTCTTTACGTTTATACTTGAATTTAAAAGATGTTTTCAGTTAAACTTTACACGAAATTGTACATACACTCACGCCTTTTTCCCATGGGGGAAGGCAGAAACTACGCAATGCCATCACCAACAATCCTAACATACTTCTTTAGCGACCCGTAGATTGAGCTCCCCTGCCGTCGCGAACATTCCACAAACTTCTCGTAGATGGCGCCACCGTTTAAAAACAGCTGCGAGCGCCAGAACGCCATCAGTTCAAATTGAGCAAGCGAACGTGAAACAAATCTAAAGTTATTCGGTGGTGATTTTCTCTGAATTTCTCTGCGATTAAGCTGTGATCCGTCTAATTCTACGAAGTTTTGAAGTAATCCAGTGAAAAAGTAATCAAGAACAATGTCTCTGCTTCCATTCTTGTTCGACTACGAGATGAACCGTCCCCGCCTCATGGACCAGCATTTCGGCTTAGCACTGACACCTGAAGACATTCTTCAGGCTGTTTCCGGCCCTGTGATGAGCAGGGAGTACTACAGACCTTGGCGTCACCTCGCCGCAGCCGCGAGAGACGTCGGCTCCAGCATCAAGTCCGACAAAGACAAGTTCCAAGTAAACCTGGACGTTCAACACTTCGCGCCGGAAGAAATCAGCGTGAAGACTGCGAATGGCTACATCGTAGTCGAAGGTAAACACGAGGAGAAGAAAGATCAGCATGGCTACATTTCCCGCCAATTTACGCGCCGGTACGCGTTGCCGGAAGGTTGTGTTCCGGAATCGGTAGAATCCAAGCTTTCTTCCGATGGTGTTTTGACCGTGACGGCTCCTAGGAAGGTGCCTCAGGCTCTGCAAGGTGAGCGCAACGTGGCCATCACCCAAACAGGGCCAGTTCGCAAGGAGGTGAAAGATCAGGCTAACGGTGATAAGTGAAGTGATGTGGTTTCGTTTTTAAAGTCCTTTCTCAATTATTATTCCTTTAATCGTAAGACTGATTTTGTTTTAAGCTAATAAATACTTGTGTTTGCATATCTACCTACTCATTGTTTGATTTTGTCTCTTCCTTCGTTATGTCTTTTAATTATATCTAAGGTAGGTAGGTAGTTAACTAAAAGACAATGCCAAAAATTGTATGAACCTGTGCCCCAGGCTGTACATAAATGAAATCTATGTAATTTAATAGTAAAGATCTTCTACAACAAAAGTATAAAAGGCGCATATTGCTCAGCAGTCGTGGACAAGAGTTATAAAGGTTTAAAGAAACCGTTTTTGTACCTACCGGCTAAAGTATTTTTATGTTTATTGTAAACATTAAGGTATAAACATGTTTAGATATCTGTTCCAGGCATTAATATACACAGTGTATTGGTTTTAAAGCACTGGGAGGGCATTATTTTTCAAAGTAAATCTATTATGGTTAGTATCATTTGTAGACAGAATATTTTGTGACATAATGACATTTGACGTTTGATCGAAGACTTGAGTGTTGCCAAAATAAAAGTTGCCATAATGTTAGATATGAATGCTCAGATTATTTTAAACTATTAATCTAACAATATTACAGTTCGATTTATGGATAAGAAAACATAAAACACTAATAATAATGTATTAAGTTTTAAGTTACGCTAACTTACAAATATTTAACATTTTAGGCCAGGTATGTGTTAAGATAGTTTTTCCCTGTTTTGCTCTTTGTTAATATTATATGGCAATGTTGAGGGTAGTTTCAAGTGAAATAAAAAGAAAGATACTTTTTATTGTGAGTTTTGTTCCACGTCTGGTATGGAATGTCAGTTATCTTCTAAAATTCGTATCTTATTTTATTATAAGTATTTGTATTACAATGATCTCTGTACGCTTTGGGGCACAAATTGGCATTCTCCTTTGACACACAAATCTACTGAAATGTCTACGGAAAATCAGTGCATTCATAATAATATCAAGACGTTCCACACATGATTCCTCCCAAAACGTAGGTAGGTAGGTAGTTGTACAGTTGTACACGGCTACACATTAAGCTATACATTTCCAGTTTACACTGACTTCGCATTGTACGGAAATCCTATATCATGCGAGATCAGCTTATACTGGAAATGCACAGCTTGATGTGTGGCCGTGTGTACCTACTAGGTTAATAGACACCGCCGATTCCGATCGATTTAGGTGCTTATTAGGTAGGTAGGTAGGTACCAACACCATTCAACATTCTATTTGTAGGAATAAACCTAGGTAGGTAACTAGGAACCTTCCGTTCACTTTCATAACTAAGTTTTGTTAACTGGTTAAGAAAAACCCTTTTTTATTATTGTTTTCACAACTGGTTTTTAAACAAGAATACGAAGTGTTCATTCATAACTGACAAGCTTCAAATTATTATTCTTAGACGACGGAGCCCCGCTACGCGGGGCTCCTATTTCTGTCTGCAGGGTTTAAAGGAACCTAACTAACCTAACGTCGGGATGCCCTGATCGTGTAAAACAAATGAACGTCTAAAACACAGGACTTGGGGCATCCCGACGTTAGGTTAGTTAGGTTCCTTTAAACCCTGCAGACAGAAATAGGAGCCCCGCGTAGCGGGGCTCCGTCGTCTAAGAATAATAATTTGAAGAAATATCTAAGTATACATTGATAGTATATTGTGTCATCTCAATGGTGCAGATGAGACCATATCCAATCCGCCGTTTCGTTTGCACCATTAATGGTGCAAACGAAACTCATCTGCACCATTGATGGTGCAGGTCAATGGTGCATACGGTACAACGGGCTTTTTTGTCAGTTATGAATGAACACTTCGTATTCTTGTTTAAAAACCAGTTGTGAAAACAATAATAAAAAAGGGTTTTTCTTAACCAGTTAACAAAACTTAGTTATGAAAGTGAACGGAAGGACTAGGAAATCGGTAGATGTAGGTAGGTAGGTAATCGAATTTAGAACACATTGGTTGCTTCCTAACTGTTTGTAGTGGTTAGGTTTCCTACAAATTTAATAGTGTAATAAGCCCTTTATCTCTTTGCCCTTTATGCAAAGACATTCAATACTTGCTAGTCAATGATATTATAAAGTAAAAAAAACTTTTTTACAAAAAATAAAACCGACTTCAAAAATAACACTAAACGGTGTGAAATAACTCTAAATTAGGAAGTCTGTGGCTGTGGTGAGTCTGTGATTCTTGATGGGCCACCGACTTCCGAATTTAGAGTTATTTTACACCGTTTAGTGTTATTTTTGAAGTCGGTTTTATTTTTTGTAAAAAAGTTTTTTATTTTTCCATTTTTAGTTGTTCCCATACAAACATTTGCCATGAATTCATTTTATATTGTTAATTGTTAACAATACATGTCATTATAATAGGGTTAGCCACCTAACCCTAATAAATGAAACTTAACATACCTAACTGTCGAAATCTAGGTATATTGAACACATCTGCCTACCCCTCTGAGCATACAGGCTTTATGATACGTTATGATGTTGTATAAACAATTAACATCCAAGCGATTCCAGCAATCACGATAGATTTGCCGTCTATTTTTGAAGAGTTCCGTTGTATATCTCCGAAGATCAGCACCAGATCTTCACCAAATTAAAATGGGACCACCTCAGGAGTCTACTCTTTCAAACAAAAAAAGAATTTCGAGAATCGGTCCTCAAATGGCGGAGAAATCAGGTAACATACCTACAAAAAAAAAAAAAAAAATACATACACACGAACATAGAACCTCCTCCTTTTTTTGAAGTCGGTTAAAAAGGTGTAGATAGGTTACCTTGACAACATTCGATTTTCAATAAAAAACTTTTTTACAAAAAATAAAACCGACTTCAAAAATAACACTAAACGGTGTGAAATAACTCTAAATTAGGAAGTCTATGGCTTTGGAACTTTTGTCTTATTCTTGATGGGCCACCGACTTCTGAATTTAGAGTTATGTTACACCGTTTAGTGTTATTTTTGAAGTCGGTTTTATTTTTTGTTAAAATGTTTTTTATTTTTCCATTTTTAGTTGTTCCCATACAAACATTTGCCATGAATTCATTTTAACAATACATGTCATTGTAATAGGGTTATCCACCTAACCCTAATAAATGAAACTTAACATACCTAACTGTCGAAATCAAGGTATATTGAACACATCTGCCTACCCCTCTGAGCATACAGGCTTGACGATACGTCATGATGTTGTATAAACAATAAACATCCAAGCGATTCCAGCAATCACGATAGATTTGCCGTCTATTTTTAAAGAGTTCCGTTGTATATCTCCGAAGATCAGCACCAGATCTTCACCAAATTAAAATGGGACCACCCCAGGAGTCTACTCTTTCAAACAAAAAAAGTATTTCGAGAATCGGTCCACAAATGGCGGAGAAATCAGGTAACATACATAAAAAAAAAAAAAACATTCACACGAACATAGAACCTCCTCCTTTTTTTGAAGTCGGTTAAAAACGGCACACTATCGCACGCACGCACCCGTTGACGGCGCGACGCGACACGGAGGTAAAATGTGGCTGTTGGGCACATTTTAACGTGTCGCTTTCTGAACGTGAGCGCTTAAAACCTATCTATACCTTTTTACTTATAATATCATTGTTGCTAGTAGGTACTTATCTTAAATATCTTTGCCTTTAGGTTTAAAGAACCGAGGAGTATGCAGTCTAATTAATTGCTTTTAGTAAGCTGCTCTTTGTACAGCAATGAGCAAAATAACCACCAACACTACTCGTATTAGAACAGATCGAGTTCCATACGCCAGCAGTTGGGCTACCATTGTGAGTTATGACCAAACCAAGTCATATAGAAGTAGAATGAAAACATAATCCTTGCTTACTAATAGCGATAAATTAAAAAAAAAACCCAACTACCTACCTATCCCAACCGGTGCGGATTGGAGTAGAAGGTTCCGTAAACCAACCGGTAGCTATAATTGGAAAAATCTCCCTAAGTAGGTTATTCCTACTGACATATCCCCGCTGGTAGGGATACTTGGAGTTTCTGCAAACCTACTTACAATGGAAAATGGAGAACAGAGTGTCAGCGATTAGTTCCTACCTATTTCTTAATTTTCCTCGTGTTAATTTTTGCAAATTAAATTACTATTATAAGGACAAATTCTGTAAGTAAGTATGAAAATTCTTAATTTTACTAACTTTTCCGAATGCTTTATTTTTCAAATTATTGATAGTAAGAATCAAAAAAAAAAAACAAAAATGTTTTATTCACAAATAGTTACAACAATGGGTGGTAGTGTTTGGGGCCTCCTTTTAAGCAAGTTATGCCTGTGTTAGGAAACCCCGCTCTTCCATAGAAAAAAATAAATAAATACGAATGCTTGCATAGAAGCATCGAAGTAACCCATAGTAAACACAGACTTCGGCAGGGAATTCCATTGTTTAGATTGTTTAGCTGTAGAATGAATGTGTTTCCAAAACATTTTACTGACTGGACTTATTCGAATTAGGTACAAAAATTCCGAATTCGTACCATCTAAATAGTTAGGAAAATGAGGCATTCGGAAAATTAAGAATAATTTATCTCAGACCAATAATTTTATTGGTCTGAGTAATTTATGTTTATTATTAATATTATAATATAATAATTGTACCTAGGTATATTGTTGTAGGCGAGGACCACAAGGAAGCGGAGGATGTAATTATCAAAGCGCACGTATGTCATACGACGTTACATATTTGCGAGGAAATAAATAAAACTCGGACTGACATTTTCAAATAAGAAAGAAAGAAAGAAAGAAAGAAAATACATTTATTGGCAACAGCTGGATACACGCACAGTAAAAACGCAATAACACAAAAAAAAAAGACAAAAAATGGCATGTCTCACGGCTGCGCCAAAAGGTTCATTTCAGCGGTAATGCCAGACAGATGCTGAGATCCTGCCTGACGCTGATTTTCAAATGAACCTTTAGGACATGTGACGGATGAGTAACAGCAACATAAAAACAATAGGTACAGCGAAAAGAAAAAGCACGCGGAATAATTTTTGCTTGATCACAAATTAGCGATGCGCGCGCATTATCAGCACTTTTTAACCGACTTCAAAAAAAGGAGGAGGTTCTATGTTCGTGTGTATGTATTTTTTTTTTTTTTTTTTTTTTATGTAGGATGTTACCTGATTTCTCCGTCATTTGTGGACCGATTCTTGAAATTCTTTTTTTGTTTGAAAGAGTAGTAAAAATAACACTAAACGGTGTAAAATAACTCTAAATTCGGAAGTCGGTGGCCCATCAAGAATAAGACAAAAGTACCAAAGCCACAGACTTCCTAATTTAGAGTTATTTTACACCGTTTACTTAGTGTTATTTTTGAAGTCGGTTTTATTTTTTGTAAAAAAGTTTTTTTTTAACCGACTTCAAAAAAAGGAGGAGGTTCTATGTTCGTGTGTAGGTATGGTTTTTTTTTATTATTTTTTTTATGTGTGTTACCTGATTTCTCCGCCATTTGTGGACCGATTCTCGAAATACTTTTTTTGTTTGAAAGAGTAGACTCCTGAGGTGGTCCCATTTTAATTTGGTGAAGATCTGGTGCTGATCTTCGGAGATATACAACGGAACTCTTCAAAAATAGACGGCAAATCTATCGTGATTGCTGGAATCGCTTGGATGTTTATTGTTTATACAACATCATGACGTATCATCAAGCCTGTATGCTCAGAAGGGTAGGCAGATGTGTTCAATATACCTAGATTTCGACAGTTAGGTAGATATGTTAAGTTTCATTTATTAGGGTTAGGTGGATAACCCTATTATAATGACATGTATTGTTAACAATTTCATGGCAAATGTTTGTATGGGAACAACTAAAAATGGAAAAATAAAAAAACTTTTTTACAAAAAATAAAACCGACTTCAAAAATAACACTAAACGGTGTAAAATAACTCTAAATTCGGAAGTCGGTGGCCCATCAAGAATAAGACAAAAGTACCAAAGCCACAGACTTCCTAATTTAGAGTTATTTTACACCGTTAGTGTTATTTTTGAAGTCGGTTTTATTTTTTGTAAAAAAGTTTTTATTTAAAGTCAAAGGCACAAAAACAGCCAGTATAACACAATAAAGTAAATTACTTAATATTTTGTTGTTTTTGTTACAAATGGTTGTAATTTATTGTCAAAATTAATTAAATTAACGAATTAAATGTTTATTTTTATCTCCCAAAGTTAATTTTATTCATAAAATGTTGACCACTTTTGTGACATAAAAACTCTTTGCCAAGATTAAAAAAAAATACAGTTCGTTTTTATAGTCGGAGCATCTTAGTAATGTCAAACCGTTCGTATGACTATCTACTGTATGTGTTGCTGCGCCCTAACAGGGTATCATTGTATGTACTTTTACCTTTTATAACACCCTATGTATCTACTCATGATCGCAATAAATATTTGAAGTTTGAAGTTTGAAGTTTGAATAACACAATAATTTAGAAAAATAAAGCATCCGGAAAAATTGGTAAAATTAAGAATTTTCTTATAGAAGAATTTGTCCGGACAATAATTTGCAGAAATTGACACGTGAAAATTAAGAAAAAAACTAAACTCATTTATTCAATTTATTAAGCTGAAAATCAGTATTTTTTTAACGTCAAAATTTACAAAAGAGGACTGTCTTTTGTAAATTTTGACGCCCTAAAACGCCCGCCCCTCACTCAGTCGTAAAACTAACCTAATAAAAATAGAAAACGAGTATTTTTTAAATTTTAAAGACGAACCTTTCGAGTTTAGAAGAGGTAGGTACTGGTTGTAAAGCTTTAGGTACCTAAGTACTCCATTTATATTTATGTAGGTAAGGCATGGTATCATTTATGTAGGGGTATGGACCACCGTAACAAAATAATCTTCACTTCTGAATACCTACGTCTCTAATATATTTTTAATACCTCTGACCTCAGACCATTAGAATACTTTTTCATTGGTCTGAGCCTCTGACATACGAAAAACCGGGAAAACGCCATAACATGCACCTACTACTGTTTGTCTCTGGATGACGTAAAGGCTGACTGGTAGAAAATGCCGAAGGCGTTAAGTCGGCCTATGAACATTTTTTTTGTGCTTGAATAAATAAATAAATAAACATCTAGTAGTAACTCGCCATCTTTTCTCTACTTCCTTTTTCAAAAATATTGAAAAACTTTCTCTTTCTCTTTCCCACACATACTCTCTCATTCATTAATCGCTGCGTTCATTTTTACTACATTATAATATTTAAAATTATGATGCATTCCAAATTAACGTTCTACAATAGGTAGGTATATAACGACAGTTCGTTCATTCAAACAAAGAGACATGAATAAGGAAACCAATCATGCTGGGGGCACTAATTAGCCTAATTAGTATAGTCGTTCTTATCGCCTAGGAAGGTCATCATCATTTTAGTCAAAAAAGTCCCCTAAAAGTAAGGAAGTTAAAACTGTTAATGAATGGGCTGTCTACCGCCGCTGAATGTGGACGGAAGAATCAACAAATTGACAGATTGTAGAAACATTTCTGCCGATTATGAAGCCGAAGAAATAATGCTCAATTGTAGACTATATTATCGACTGAAGAATCGACACATGTCTTCACTTCATTCTTGACATTGTCGTGCTCAAAACAAAAGAAATGTTTCCGCACGGCGTTATCATTCATTGAAAGCATCGAGCATCAATCGCAGAGAAGAATAAACAATAGTAAGTACACATTGTTTATTCACATTTCACCAGTTATGATTAAGCCCCATTAAATAGGGGGCTATCAATCAGGCACAAATCCTGACTCCGGGCTGCTACTGAAGAATTCTAGATAGGTACGAAAACTCAATATCGCCTGACTAGGGGATCGAACGGAAGCAGTTACGATTACTAGACCAACGAAGCAGTCAGTTTTCCATTATTTATTTTATTTTTTGTTTACTCGGAAAACTTACAGCTAGGTACAAAACTAAGATTAAATGATTTGAATAAAATTAAATAATGTGTTCATGTTATAAGTTCCATACGTTTCTAATAGATGGCAGTATAAGTTAACTTCGAGCCACAGTATTTTTTGATGGTTGTACCTACTATATTTACACTCTGCCTAACAATTAAGAATACAGGCGTGATGTTATGATAAAAAAAAAACTTCTAACTAAACCTAACTTCACAAACGTATTCTTTATTTTTAACCGACTTTCAAAAAAGGAGGAGGTTCTATGTTCGTGTGTATGTATTTTTTTTTTTTTTTTTTATGTATGTTACCTGATTTCTCCCCAATTTGTGGACCGATTCTCGAAATTCTTTTTTTATTCGAAAGAGTATACTCCCGAGGTGGTCCCATTTTAATTTGGTGAAGATCTGGTGCTGATCTTCGGAGATATGCAACGGAACTCTTCAAAAATAGACGGCAAATCTGTCGTGATTGCTGGAATCGCTTGGATGTTTATTGTTTATACAACATCATGACGTATCATCACGCCTGGTATACTCTGAGGGGTACGCAGATGTGTACAATATACCTAGATTTCAACAGTTAGGTATGTTAATTTTCATTTATTAGGGATTAGTGGATAACCCTATTATCATGACATGTACTGTTACAATTAACAATATAAAATAAATATACATATAGCAAATATTTGTATGGGAACCACTAAAAATGAAAAAATAAAAATTTTCATTTTTAGTGGTTCCCATACAAATATTTGCTATATATATTTTTTTTTTTACATCGTGTGGTAGTGTACATGACTATCATAGTTAGCATTAGGTATAATATGTTTTATACCACTTATAAATAAAGTAGTGCTTGACTGCGATTCCACCTGATGGTAAGCAGTAATGCAATCAATAATGGCAAAGCGCTCTAGTTTATTATGAGCCTATTTACTCGCTAACCTTAAAGACACCTAAATTATAATCCGGAAGGGCAAGCACAGCAGGTAAGTTGTTCCAGTCTAAAGACATTCAATAATTATTAAGTATACTTGGGACATCACGAACAAAATTTACATCCGATACCTACTTGTGTCCAAATGGACACATGTTGATGTGTCTAGTTTACCGCTGTGCTGCCGCTCCATTATTGCTCTAGTAGGTATGCTATACTAGCCTATACTCCATCCGAGTAGGTAGTTAACTAAAGGTAAACAATCTTGACAAGTCTTTTTAACCGACTTTCAAAAAAGGAGGAGGTTCTATGTTCGTGTGTATGTATTTTTTTTTTTTTTTTTTTTTTTTTTTATGTATGTTACCTGATTTCTCCCCCATTTGTGGACCGATTCTCGAAATTTTTTTTTTATTCGAAAGAGTATACTCCCGAGGTGGTCCCATTTTAATTTGGTGAAGATCTGGTGCTGATCTTCGGAGATATGCAACGGAACTCTTCAAAAATAGACGGCAAATCTGTCGTGATTGCTGGAATCGCTTGGATGTTTATTGTTTATACAACATCATGACGTATCATCACGCCTGGTATGCTCTGAGGGGTACGCAGATGTGTACAATATACCTAGATTTCGACAGTTAGGTATGTTAATTTTCATTTATTAGGGATAAGTGGATAACCCTATTATCATGACATGTACTGTTACAATTAACAATATAAAATAAATATATAGCAAATATTTGTATGGGAACCACTAAAAATGGAAAAATAAAAAACTTTTTTGCAAAAAAATTAAACCGACTTCAAAAAAAAAACACTAAACGGTGTAAAATAACTCTAAATTCGGAAGTCGGTGGCCCATCATGAATAAGACAAAACCACCAAAGCCACAGACTTCCTAATTTAGAGTTATTTTACACCGTTTAGTGTTTTTTTTTTGAAGTCGGTTTTTTGAAGTCGGTTTTTACGTAAACGTTTACTAATTAAATACAACTACTGTTTAAACAAATTGTTTAATTGATCATGTAATCGTTTTTGTTGTATCTAAATTTGTTTTCAGCTGCATTTTATTTTTAAACTGTGTTATTAATTAAAAATACATGTCAAAATTGTTTACCTTTTGTTAACTACCTAATCGGATGGAGTATAGATGGTGTTACTGAGATTTGAGATCACAGTGTTTTTCTATGACTTTTCTTCGCATGTCCTCTCTTCAACGTTGATATCCCATAACTCTAGGGTATGATTGAGACCATATCAAAGGATCAACTGGCATATGAATTATGTTTCAATCATCCTTTTTTTTTTACCATATTACAAAATAATTCGACAAAGTCATGATGATTAATGTAAAACACCCTTACGTGAAAGAAAAGTGACGTTAGAAAGAAGATTAGTTGTACTGGTGACAATTTTTGAACTAATTAGGTAATAAAAATAATATATTCACACAACGCCATCTAGTCCCAAGCTAAGCAGAGCTTGTGTTACGGGTACTAAACAACTGATAATTTAATTATGATTGATGATATCTCCGAAACTATGCATTTTTGGACCATCTATTCTAGGAGTTTTAGTATTATTTTTACCTACAGGATAAAACCCTAGAGTTATGGGATATAAAAAAAAAACACCTCGTATAGTACACACCGCTCCACATCAAGCTATACATTTCCAGTTTACACTGACCTCGCAATGTACGGAAATCCTATATCATGCGAGATCAGCTTTAGATTATCATTTTAAATTTAGAGTCCACAGCCTTATGAATATAAGCCAGCATTGCACATGTAAGCGGGTACGCCTTTTATACCTGGAGGCTGTTATTTTTCAATTTTGTAGTTGTTTTGCTTGAGTTTAGATTTCAATGTTAATACCTATGAATTTACTTTTTGTTTCTTAATCTCGGTATATTGGAGTGTGCTAGCCTTGTGCTAGCTAACACGTGACAATCATTCTGAAATGTTTTACAATGTGTATAAACATAAGTGCTATTTATTGAGCATTTCATTGTATAGATTCTTTGTATACCTAGTTCTTCAAACGAATCAGACAGATGTGTTGCTGGGCAGTTTGTTTCGCCACTTCTTCTTCCCAGCAAAAACACTAAGAAGTGGCGAAGGGTGGGCTGTTTTTGGGGGACTGTCTTTATGTATTTTTTGACGTTCAGAAAGTGCTGATTCTCAGTCTTGTTTGAATAAAGACTTTATGATTTTTTTATTTGATTTTGCTTATACTGGAATGCATAGCTTGATGTGTTAAGCTGTGTGTAGTTTCAAATCTCTTTGTTCCAATCATTCGATGTGCGAGGTATAAACGCAGAGGCGAAACGCTTTGTCCGGATCGTAGAGATTTGTTCCAAATTAGTAGATACTTATAAGTTTTATTACATTTAAAGTGTGTCGGCGCAATACCTTGGCATAGTAGGTAAATATTTTTTATTGCCGAATTAATTATTTACCTTTCAATCGGCGTATTGGCATTGGCATCTTTTTCACAAATAATCTATCTAATTATACACGAATGGTATTTATCTTTTTATTTAGGTATCTATTTCATCTTTTATAAAGTACCTACTATTAAAGCAATGTGCCTTGCATTTTTCTAGTAGTCTTGTTAACCCTTACAACAAAGCTAAATTTGCTTGTGTCAGGAGTGGGTTAAGGGCTTATTACACAATTCAATTTAGGTATAAGAAATCGCAGTTAGAACAGATTGGATCCGATTCAGGGTAAATCGGAGGTTCCGACCGCTTGGTTACTTCCTAACTGTTCCTAGTTAGGATCCTACAAATTGAATAGTGATTACACTGTTCAATTTGTAGGATTTGTAGGTTTGGAGGAATAAGCCCACGTCAGTAGTATAATGAGTGGGGATCGAGCTCATCATCTAATAAAATAAATAACAACTTTCACACACCACCATCTAGTCCCAAGCTAAGCAGAGCTTGTGTTATGGGTACTAAACAGCTGAGAAACATACTTATATATTTCTAAATACATACATATTATAGATAAATAACACCCAGAGACAGAACAAATGATCGTGCTCAGCACACAAACATTTGTCCTAAACCCACGACCTCCAGCATAGCAGTCAGGGCCACTAACTACTAGTCCAACAGGCCAGTCAATCTGCCTAGCCTCTCCCCAACTATGCTGGGGTCGGTTTCCAGTTTAACCGAATGCAGCTGAATACCAGTGTTTTACATGGAGCGACTGCCTGACTGACCTCCACCACCCATCTACTGAGTAGCATGATACCCCTTGGTTAAGTCTTTGTACGCCGCGTCGGTCACACGTTGACCGCGAACAATTGAATTTCTATTGTGTCTGGTAGTTGGCAGTCAACGTGTTAAACTGGTTGTCAGATTTTCGGGTTTCCGATTATCTGTAACGACTGTCAAAGATCTACAAATTTTAATGACAGCCGGGACCAACGGCTTTAAGTGCTTTCCGAGGAACGGAGTATGTATAATGTATACACACAAAATTTTATATGAATCGGTCAAGCTGTTTCGGAGGTGTTTTCTTACAAACACTGACACGACAATTTTATACTTTAGTGATTTTACGATTAGACTAGCCCTGAAATATCTATTTTGATAATTCCACCTCCTGAACTGCATCGCATCCTGTGTATTGTGAAGTTGAAAAGGTGTTATTGTTTTTTAAGTAGCAAACGCTTCTTAATCTACCATCAACCCGCTGGCCTCGAAAACTTCAAGGCAAGCAGGGTTATATGGAAAACCGTTTTATCTCATATCCGCCGTAAGCTTAAAACGTTGAGGTTTTTTTGGTGAGTTTTGTTTTTTTTATAGGTACAGCGCCAGCACATCAAGTTACCCCAATGTGTCAAATTTTCCCAATTGAATATGAACCTTATGCTTTTTGCCATAAAGTTGAAGAACGATCAAAGAAATTGGACATATTGGGGTAACTTGATGTGCTGGCGTCTGTACTTTACTTAACTTTATTCAGATTCAGTAACTGTCGTCCCGTGAAAACGTCAGCGAAAATTAATGTCAAAAAAATATTGAAAATGTAAAAATTAACATATTTTTGATAGGTTGAATAAAACCAAGTGAAAAACGCGAGCGTTTTTAGAAATACGAAAATTGCCCTTAATTTAATTCTAATTCAAATTTATTTGTTTGTGACACATAGGTATAATGTAAGATTAATGAAAAAATAAATAAAATTAGTACCTACATGGCGTTAAATATAAAAAAAATATCGCTATGCGCTGCCTTGCAAGGCGTACAAAACGCTAAATCTACTTAAATGTCTAGACTTAACAGCTAAATTTAAAACATAGAAACATTATAAACTTTGTTATAAAATAAAGCGAAAATCAAATAATAATTTTAACAAAATAAACTAAAATAATAACAATCAAATGTAAAACAAATCAGCAATTATACTTACTTAATTAACTAATTCCTGAAATAACCCCCTACATACAAACTTACATTACAAACAAACATTTTTTTACAGCATAGCACTGTAATACTACCTACCACTGCTTTTATCTGCATCACATAAAGGTTGACTGATAGAAAATGCGCTTATAAAGGCATTAATTAAGTCCACCTCTGTAAATTAGTGTGCTTGAAGTAGTATTTAATAAATACCTAAATAATAACACGTAATGTTTGTAATTGTAATATTCATTTTCATGTATCTAGAAAACCGTATTTTTAATTTAATTAGTCAAAGTCAAATTCAAAACGTTTATTACTAACTGCGTATAATGTTGTTGTTTTTTTGTGTTAGTAGTTATACGTTTAGTAGTCTTTATATTTTTGTTAATTCGTAGAGAGTTAAAATAGGATCCTTTTTTGTAGAAATCGTCACGATTGTTCCTCCTACCTGGTGTTAGTTAAACGTCAAAACATAGGTGCGAGACATATATTAATCTTGTTGTAGTCTCATTATTTTATTTAAATTCAAATTTAAATTCAACATCGGGCGTAAAACCAGTTGAGCACTTAAGCGTGGTGTTTCTAAATAGGTACATACCTACCACTCTAAATATAGGCATCTAACGAATAATGTTTAAAATTCGTCGTTTCTTTTAATATTCATTTATATAAATGTAACTGAACAACATTACCTACAGATAAACTAATCTAAGTAGTTGTTGAATTGTAATTTAAGAAACTAAACTTAAACTAAAAAAAATATATGAACTCTAGTACAAAAAATGTATATTGACGTAAGCGTATTTATCACCAAAGCGAACGATTTTAAAATTGAAAATTTACTATTTTGTAGAATTATGGTTTAAACTTAGAATATTGACGCATAGAACCCGCATTTACTACAAAACTCGGATGAAATCGTGTGTCCAGTTCATTATCTTTGTGGGCGTGAGCATATTATGTTAACTGGAGAGAGAATTACGTAATTAGTAACAACTGACAACTTTTACGACAACAACAACAGCAACTTGTAAATTAAATAACTATTTATTTTTTTTCCTTTTTTTAGATAGTCAGTGCAGTTGTATTTCAGTTAGTAATTGAGTTTACTAGTTCCAAGTAACTAGCTTACTAGTTCACTGATTTACTAAGTTATCAGTTCAGTAACTTATACAAACACTGTTATACAAGGTGTTTTTTTTTATATCTCATAACTCTAGCGTTATATTCTATCGGTAAAAATAAAACTAATAAGAATAGGCAAAATCTCCATAGGTACTTATTCTTTTAAAATAGTTTTTACAATATTTTGTATACAATAGGTATAAAAATACATTATACATGTGAATACGATGTAGGTGCCAGAAATAAAAAAATAAAATAAAATAACATCCTGTACTAAGATAGATTCAAAGTATTTCAAATTACTTAGTCAATTATAATTTACTACGTTACGTCTAACCGCACCTAGTAACAAGTTTGCACATATCCCAGTTACTACTCAAGTGGCGTATTAATAACAACATTAGTATTTACGCTTAGGCAATTTTCATTCTGTCCGTTTCCACACTGTGGCTACGACATATCGTTACAAACTTCCACAGCCGAATAGCTTTTCCACTTAGTGTTGAATTGATTATCCTACAGCGCAGTTTGTTTCAAGAAACTTGTATTAACTGTCAATTTTCCAAAGACAATATTTTAATACAAGACTGTTTATTTTTTTTATTGTTTCAAGTGAAAGTAACACTATAGAGTTTAGAATTTTCCTATATTTTTTCTTGCAAAAGGAAAAAAAAGTAAGTTAGTATATTTTTTTATTTTTTACAATTTTTTTTTGGTCGGTGATTTTTGCCCAATTGCCAAGGACGGATTATGGTTTTCGTGGATATCTTATATGTTATCGTGTATATTATCTTTATTAGCTAGTTTCATTTAAATGGCTGGGTGGATTTTGACAATTTTGACAATTATGGTATCGAAAAATTCTTCTTAAAAACCCAAGTGTCGTTATTATGTTAATTAAATATTAAATTCCACGACTTTTACACAACGCCATTTAGTCCCAAGTTAAGCTTGAGAGCTTGTGTTATGGGGATAAATTCGAATTAGTGTAAATAAAATTAGTCTGTTTAAGTTTAACATAAATTCGGTTATGATGGTTAATCTTTTTATGCTATACTATACTATACTTTTTGTGTAGGTACACTACTTAATATAATTATGATTTAACTAAAAAATTGTAAAAACGTACTTTTCTCTAAAATTATTTATTATTACTTTTTTTGTCAAGAACCCATTTTGCCGTTTTAAATGCTTTGTATATGTATATAAATACAGCGGGTCTTCATAAGACACCCTGTATTATTTTCCTTAATATCTCCTTTCTGCAGACTTGAGCCAATTTATATTTTATTGAAAGTAAGTAAGTACTACCTATATCATACAAAATTGATTCAAAACAGGTTTTTGTGACATATTTATATATTTATTTTTTTCATTTATACTAAGTATGTAGGTAGTTAAGTCACCACTGAATTTATTATTCTAATCAAACTTGACGGAAATTTGTTATGTTAGATAACAATTAACACGTGCTTTATGAATGGTGATTTTTTAACAATTTTTATTTTTTATACATTTCATTATGTACAGACGCCAGCACATCAAGTTAAATTTTCCCAATGAACAAATAGCGGGATATAAAAACTGCCAAGTAAAAATACTAAACTTTATTTACAAAAATAAACGAAAGTAATAAGAAATAGAATACCTAACATACTTAAACATATATATTTACTTAAAGCCAAGTCGACTAAAAAATACCTATAATCAAATTTAGCACAAGTTACCACAAGTTGTGGGGGAGGGAACTTAAAAACAATAATTTCAGTGTTAATGATTAATAATCGATTTTATAAAAGAAATAATCGATTACAAATAAAACCCATTATTAATTCTCACCAAATCACATAGTAGTAAATACATTTCTTAAATTAGAGTTCATAGGTCGCTATATTATGCCAAGAGGCGTACAATAAAAATGGCTGCATGCAAAATAAAAATACTGCTCATGCGAGAGGTAAACATAAATTAATTACGTTCGTCAACATAACATAAACGTCACGCCTGTAATCCCCGAAGGGCGAGGCAGAGGCGTACCTGGTAGTACCTACACCCACATTTCGCCAGTTATGTTTAAGTCCCATGTAATAGGGGGCGAGCCTATTGCCATCAATCGGGCACAAACCCAGACTCCGGGCTGCTACTGAGAAATCCCAGATGGAAAAACTCAATAACACTACCCGACCCGGGGATCGAACCCTGGACCTCATGCTCAGCAGTAGCGCTTGCGATCACTAGACCAACGAGGCAGTCTAGTGGTTAGTAGTTACGTTCGTCAAAATAACTAGAAAGATGATTAATTAATAAATACAAATGTCACAATATTGTAAAATTCCCATAGTCAATGCAAAAATAAGTAATCATAATTCGGTCACAATAATAAATAAAAAAAAAATCCCTATCTGCGTTCGATTGATGGCAATAGCTTAAACAAAATGTTGGTGTACCTATTAGTGGTACACCTCTGCCTTAACTTTCAGGGATAACAGTCGTGATGTTAGGTATGTCCCCTTATAAAATGTAGATTCGTATTGAGGATAATGAGACTCCAAAGGTATTTGCTCTTTTAAAATAAATGTATTAGGCACAAACTTTTGAATACATTAAGCTGATAAATTTTAAATAAAGATGACCTAGAAAACAGAGTACCTACTGTAATAAATAGGTACAAAGTAATTGTATAAATTTACCTGTCTATTGATAGGGGGAATTTATTAAGTTGAAATACTAGAGATACATGGTGCTCACAATTTTACCAATCATCATTATCTATCTGCCTGCTGGGAACACCAACTATATTGGGGTCGGCTTCAAGTGTAAACGGATGCGATTGAGTACCAGTCTATA
The DNA here is from genome assembly GCA_921972225.1 of Euplexia lucipara. Classification (NCBI taxonomy): domain Eukaryota; kingdom Metazoa; phylum Arthropoda; class Insecta; order Lepidoptera; family Noctuidae; genus Euplexia; species Euplexia lucipara. The sequence goes on along the minus strand of OV179167.1, from coordinate 7,321,041 downwards.
TATAATATATAAAAAAAATATGTTGGTTTGTGTACGCTTCAAAAACTCAAAAAGTTCTGCACCGATCGAGCTGAAATTTTAGCATGATATATAATCGGCATCAAGGATTGTTTTTAACCCCCGACGCAAAAAGAGGGGTGTTATAAGTTTCACCGCTATGTGTGTGTGTCTGTCTGTCTGTCTGTGGCACCGTAGCGCCCAAACGGGTGAACCGATTTAGATGCGGTTTTTTTTATTTGAAAGCAGGGTTTCTTGCAATGGTTCTTAGACATAATTCATCAAAATCGGTTCAGCCGTTTCAAGGTTATCAGCTCTTTTGTGTTAGCTACCGTTGCTATTTTAGACATCTATGGGTATTAACTTTACTTAAAAACATATTTGTGTCTTAAAATTTCAAACACCCATGTGTGTAATATTAATAAGCAACATTATGGTGTATTTGGTCTGATGCAGCCAGGATATCTAGCAGACAAATACACTCTTGGAAAAATAACAGCAGATATGTCGTGTTTGGATTCATTTTAACCAGCATTTGATTCTGCACACAATGCACTGATGGCAACAGGATGAGCTGATGCTGCAGCCAGACTATCCAGCACACCAGCAGGTAGACTCTTGACAAAATAATAGCAGATATGTCGTGATTGGATTCGTTTTAACCAGCATTTGAATCTACATACAATGCACTGAAAGACAACTGTTAAAGAAACATACAGGTTCATTAAATTGAATTATGACTGTTGGTTTGACGGTACCAGGGTATCAGACATGAACAGAAAGTCGACGCCTATGATCAATAAATTTAGACAGTCGATATAAAACAGTCTATCGATATATTTGATGAATCCATCAAATATATCGGCTACCCGGATCGATCGTCAAAATCCTTAACCTTTTCTTAAAATAATACCTCTGACATCTTCGTAGTTCTTAAACTAACATATAGAAAACATTTTTGTAAATGGGCAACCGACATATAGGTAAGTACATACATAATCGGCAACCGACGTATACGTATGTATTATCATCGAGTGACATAGGCTTCATTTTATTTTAAGGTTTTTTAACCGACTTTCAAAAAAGGAGGAGGTTCTATGTTCGTATGTATGATGTATGTTACCTGATTTCTCCCCCATTTGTGGACCGATTCTCAAAATTCTTTTTTTATTTGAAAGAGTATACTCCCGAGGTGGTCCCATTTTAATTTGGTGAAGATCTGGTGCTGATCTTCGGAGATATACAACGGAACTCTTCAAAAATAAACGGCAAATCTGTCGTGATTGCTGGAATCGCTTGGATGTTTATTGTTTATACAACATAATGACGTATCATCACGCTTGTATGCTCTGAGGGGTACGCAGGTGGGTACAATATACCTAGATTTCGTCAGTTAGTTATGTTAATTTTAATTTATTAGGGATTAGTGGAAAACCCTAATAAGATGACATGTAGGTATTGTTAACAATTAACAATATAAAATAAATTCATGGCAAATGTTTTGATGGTAACAACTAAAAATGGAAAAATAAAAAACTTTTTTGCAAAAAATAAAACCGACTTCAAAAAAACACTAAACGGTGTAAAATAACTCTAAATTCGGAAGTCGGTGGCCCATCATGAGTAAGACAAACCCACCAAAGCCACAGACTTCCGAATTTAGAGTTATTTTACACCGTTTAGTGTTTTTTTGAAGTCGGTTTTATTTTTTGCAAAAAAGTTTTTTGGAGGGTAAAAAGCAATGTTAAAGTTTAAAGGGAAAAGTACAAAATTCACGCAGACGAAGTCGCGAGCCAAGTACTAGTACAGACGCCAGCACATCAAGTTACCCCAATGTGTCAAATTTTCCCAATTCAATAATTATGAACCTTATGCTCTTTGACATAAAGTCGATCAAAGAAATTTGACGTTTTTCTGTCGATGGTTGCACTTCGGTTGTAACTATTAATTTTCTGATTATTTTTTATTTGAGGTAAGTATATTGGTATAACTGTTGTTATTTATTGAAACGTGGCTATTAATATTAATAATTGCGATTTTAGGCGTGGCTGTTTTAAACAAAATAGCATATTTTGTAGAAATCACAGTAAGGTATAAACCAACCATGTAAGATGGCTGTGTTTTAAAAAGTGATCTGTAACTTTAAAAAAAAATAAAAAACAGACAAGAAAGTATTAAATGTTGCAGCTATTGACTAAAACGTTTACTACGTTCACTAAAATAATCCGACTGTTGTGTAATGTATTCATACTAGTTTTTACTTTAACTTGGTACACTTCCTTTAGGTCATCAAATAACTAATCAAATAAATATATATATTTTTTTTATTTTAATAACAACTTGGCAATAAAATATTAGGTAGAAATATTTATTAAAAAAAATATTAAATTAACCCTTATGTGAGTGACAAATAAAACCTTTAAGTAACAGAGTGGCGAGGTACCCGGGTACCTTCACACAGTTTAGACGTAATGTTAACAATCAACGTCTGTTTTAACGTTTCCCACACTCTGGATATCTTAATCTTTAGTGGGGTGCATAGATCTGATAAAGACCATTTGACAGAACTCTGGAAATCCAGTCACTCTCAGGAAATAAATAAATATTCCACGACTTTTTTACACAACGCCATCTAGTCCCAAGCTAAGCTAAGAGCTTGTGTTATGGGTACTAAACAGCTGATAAACATACTTATTTATTTCTAAATACATACATATTATAGATAAATTACACCCAGACACAGAACAAATGATCGTGCTCTTCACACAAACATTTGCCCTGGGTGGGAATCGAACCCACGACCTCCGGCATAGCAGTCAGGGTCACTAACTACTAGACCAACAGGCCCGTCGAAATCACAGCTACCTGCAGAGCGTCAATCATAGGAACTTTTTTTTTAAATTTGAAAATGCCCTTATGTAACGTCACAAACTATTATACATACGCAAAAAATAAATTTTCGCACATACTCATCATCCAAAATAAAATCTAACTCAGTATTAAATCCATCAACGTTTACTTCAATAACAGGTGCACATGACGTCAAATTGTCATAAAAGTCAACAGCGATTATCAACAAATAAATAATTTGCAGTAAAAAGCCATCATAGAGTGCCTTATAAGTAACTCGAACACTGATAGCTCCTAACATTTTGAAATTTTAAAAATAACGGCCATGTACCTAGTTTGGCTGATTTCTGAAAAATAGATATTTTAATTTTTGACAAAATTGGCTGTATTTTACATGAAGATAACTGTTTTTTACAATAAACATTTGTAGACATGGCTGCATTTGACGGCTCATATCTCCGTGATAAATAAAGATATCGATATGGCTGTTTTTCCAAAAATTTGGGCGTGTCAAAATTAGTATGGCTGTGTTCATAACTCATTTTTGTAAAAAATACCACATGGCTGCTTTCTGCACAACACGGTCCAAGTTATCTATCTAAACTATACTGTACCCTAAAAAAATGTGACACTTACTTAGGTTTTTTTTTTTAATTACTTATCGCCTTATCGCTTCATTTTTTTATCGCTATTCTATGGTTTTTTGTTCAACCTGTATGGCTCACAGTCGTCATTTGTCAGACGAAACTTTAGGTACACGTTAGTGAATTTTTTATTTAAACTATTTAAAGAGTATTCCCCATTTAAACTACATGTTTTAATGTGCAATCGTTTGGTAAGTTTACAGTACGTTAACTTTAGGATTTATTATAATATTCATAATCGACTATCCACTCCCATTAACATTTCCCATTTTTGAAAATTCGTGTTAACATAAAACTATAACATAACACGTTTGCCCGACCCGGGGATCGAACCCGGGACCTCATGTTTCGCAGTAGCGCAATCGTATTTGTTATTTTAAGGGTGTGAGCCTAGAGATTCGTCACACAGGTGTCGACCTAGTATAAACTTCAGCTTCTACTATTTAACCTATGTACCCTTTTTGAGAGAAACAAATATTATTTATCCTTCAAACCGTTCAGCATCAGTAATCAGGTGTGCCAAAGAAATAGATAAACTTCTGTAGGTATATATCTACATGGGTAGGAGTGTGAATTTTGACTGCATGATTGCCGCGTATCATGGGTTCGATTTCCGCACGGGACAAAAATGTGTGTGGCCTATAAGTACAGACGCCAGCACATTAACTTACCCCAATGTGTCAAATTTCTTAGATCGTTTTTTAACTTTAAGACAAACAGAATCAGGTTCATATTCAATTGGGAATATTTGACACATTGGAGTAACTTGTTGTGCTGGCGTCTGTACATTTATTAGTACACCTACATTTTGCCAGTTAGCTTAAGAGTTATAGACTAGAATTGACTAGATAATACTATGATATTTTGAAACTTGTTCCATCTCTGTGCTGGCGTCTGTACTTGCTCCGGGTGTGGTTGTTTGTGTATGTAAGTTAAATGTTTGTAAACTCACATAAGACACAGGAGAAATTCCTACTGTGTAGCTTCTCTATCGGATTAGGTTAACCTGATAAGATCTGTAAGTAGGATTCTATATAAACGTGAAAGTTTGTGAGGATGTTTGTTGCTCTTTCACGTAAAAACTACTGATTGGATTTTAATGAAATTTGGTATGGAGTTAACTGACACCCTGGATTAACACAAAGGCTACTTTTTATACCTGTATTCCCACGGGAACGCGACCTACGCGGGTGAAACCGCAGGACGTCTGCTAGTAAATAATAAAGTAGAAAAAAAAAACCCTCTTACTGCAGGGCTATTGTGTAACTCCGTTGGCAGTTCATAGTGATGATCACTGGGCTAAGTGTTCAACGATTAACTGTCAAACAGCTAGTTTCGTACTTATTGGCTATGTCGTCATTAGCACTCGCAGAGATGTGACGAAGCGCACCGTACCCCGCGGCCTCGTCTGTTGTCACCGTAAAGCGCACTACACACCAAAGCCGACGACCCGCCGACACAACCCGGCGGCTTATGTTGAAAGAAGCATGTCGGCAACCTTCGCGGGCGGGTGTTGCCCGCCGACACGTCGGCGGCTTGCGCGGCTAGCGTGCGCTAGCGCTCAGTTGCCCGGTTGGCAGTTAGTGATTGTGTCGCCGCCGCGACACAATCACTAACTGCCAAATAAGTTTCTGATGTCGAGCCGCCGACATGCTGCCGGCAAAGTTTTACGACTTGCAATGACTGAAGCCGCAAACCTAGCCCGCCGGCAAAATGTTGCCAACATATGCCTGGCTTTGGTGTGTAGTGCGCTTAAGTTAAACCACGTAAAGTGAAATTTTGTAGATTCTAAGTTGGTATCGTAGTTAGTCACTGGCAACGAAAAGACAGCCCTGCTGGAGCAACCAGCTAAAATTTTACGTTGCTTGCTTATAATAATTTTTATTTCAACAGGACTTATAACTAAAAGGTTCAGGAGATCAAGGCAGAACTGATTACCACACTCAACAGTAGATGATTGAAGAAAATGTGAAGATTTAATAAGATTTTGACAAGTGGAAGAAGTGAAGATGACGAAGGTATTGCAAGTGATAGCGCCGAAAGTCGCTGCATCAGCACATGTGTACAGACAGGTAAATATAAACATACTAGTTTGTGTTCGCAACTCCGCTCGCATGGAGTTTTTTATATATTTTTTAATTTAATACTCCGAGCACACTGATGTGCAGAGGCGGCCTTAATGCTATAATTATGCGTTTTCTTCCAATTCTAATACATACATTTGAGTTTTTGTTTTGGGGTTTTACTAATACCATATATCTCTTCTTCTTTTCGTGGTAATTTAAGTCATCCGGGTTAGTCAGTAATCTGAGTAATCTGACTAACCCGGATGACTAACCAAGTATCTGGGTCTGGTTTTACTCTTCAAGGTGTCGACAAAATATCTCTCAGGCATACCGGTTTCCCCACGAGTTTTTCCTTCGCCGTTGTTGAAGCAAGTGATTATTATATAATGCGCACATGTTATCAAAATCAAAAAAATCAAAAGTCATTTATTCAAATTAGGCTGAGGATCAGCACTTTTTACATAAGACTGTCCCCCAAAACGCCCGCCCTTCGCCACTTCCTAGTGTTTTTGCTGGGAAGAAGAAGTGGCGAAACAAACTCACCAGCAACACGTCTGTCTGATATGTGAGAAGAACAGTTTAAACAGAATTGGTAATTAATAAACTTACTCATTTAAATTAAATTAAATAATTTGCTACATGATAGCTAGCACACACCAATATACAAGACAGTAGTAATAAGAATAGTAAGTACTTGTCAGTTAAGTAATTGGGAGGACATAGCTTAAATAATATGTATTTGTAAAAAAATCCACTAGTTGGTAAAGTTGTAAATGTATGAAAATCTAAATAAAAAAATGTTTGTTATCCATTGCGAAACCGGGTCCGGTTGCTTGTGATCAATAAATAAGAGATAATTAACAAGTTTCCTTGTTAAGTAGAAAATGCTATTAAAAACTCAGCCCATGGCGTGAATTTGTAAATTAATTTATTCTGCGATTGAGACAATGACGATATTGATCGTAAACTTATAATATGCCGTTTGCGTTAAATATTGTAATAACAATTATGATGTAATTAATGTAATAACAATGGACTTAATCCTTAAATGTTAACTCAAGGTTTTCTTAATAGATGTCCTCATTATAAGTGCTTGCTTTAATAATGTCATGTTCAGCACTTGACGATACATTTAAATATTAATCAATACCTATACAAATAAAATAAATTGAAGTGTCTGTTTGTAACGTCAAAATAACAGCTGTTTACGAAATACATTTTAAAGTATATGCAGTGAGTCTTACAATTTTTTTTTGTCTGTCTGTTTGTTTGAGACTAAACAGTAGATAAACATACTTATATATTTATAAATACATACATTACACCCAGACAGAGAACAAATGATCGTGCTCATCACACAAAGATTTGTCCTGGCTAGGAATCGAGCCCACGACCTCCGGCATAGCATTTAGGGGCACTTACTACTAAATCAACAAGCCAGATAAAAATAGTAATTTATTGTTGAACATATACATATTTACACATACCTATTTTATCGTTAACCCAAAACTAGGCAAGTCTGGTCAAGTTGGTTCTTGGGAACCAATTATAATATAAAAATGAAAATAAAAACAATATTCAAACATGAAAACTAAATAATTAAAGTATAATAAACGCTGTGCTAAGATGTGTGACTGTATGTATAAATAAAAGAGTGTGTGTGTAGTGTATTGATTTGATTGTGTGTGAGAGTGAGTATGAGGTGTGAAAACTGTTTACATAATTAATTTAAACATATAATAATTCCTGATGTTCTTCAGAAAGAACAGGTGCGTAAATATTACTAATATACCTACTAGCGACCATTTATAATTACACGTATGAAAGTAAACTTATAACTAAATATGCCATTTTAATTTATACTTTCAGATTTTGGCGACGTTTGCATCATCGTTGCCGTCACTTGCTACAGGCCTAACTTTCGGTTTCTCAGCCGTGCTGCTGCCACAACTCAAGAATGACACTAGCTACTCTTATGACAGGACCTTCGACTCTTGGATAGGTGAGTCTTACTCTACTCACATCATGAAGAGGTAATGTTTGTGGAGTTGTGACGCTGTAGGAGGTAATCTCTGACTGAACCAGGTTTGAAATTTCTTTTGCCAATAGTAAGCCACAGTATTTGCTAGTGTCAGTCTATGACACTAGCAAATTTAAGATGGGTGTAGGGGTTGATAAAGTATCCACGAAATGGACGCGGGCGAATTTGCGAGCGAAATTGTAGATCATAAAATGTATCAAGATTAGAAAGTCAAAGAAAATAGATTAATTCCACAGACGTTTCGAAAGATATATGAAGAGACTAGTTGACCCAGCTAGGCTTTGCCGTAGCTCAAAGTTTTTTTAAACTACCATTTTCTGTCAGAAGGTTATGGAACTTGTAATAAGAAATATTGAGGTCAAACATCGAGATAAAAACTATCCCATCTCTTAAATTTTGTATTCTCTAATATCTGAGTATAACAGGGACACGAGATTTTTGTAAAAATATTGTTGAATGATTGAAGATTCCTTTTCATAACGCTGACTATAATAATATAACCTACTCACAACACTGATGACTCAACAGGAAGGCTTGTGATATACACGGCAATATTAGTGGTTGTCAATCTTCCAACCACGTGAAAAAAAAACTGAACTTTGATATGATATGGTATGGTGGAGTTAAAGAGAGTAGGGGTTGGATGAAATGAATGGTACAGGCTGTTAGGTTTTATCGTCAAACCAAACACTTCAACGTAATCCTTTAGCGTACCCTTCCACATCTTCCCTACAACATACGAAATATTTCACTTATCTTCTCTGTTTCAGCGTCCATGTCTCCGCTGGCCATGGTTCTAGGCTCCCTGTTCTCTGGCTCCCTATGCGATGGCCTCGGGAGTAAATTTGGCCAGCTAGCCCTAATCGTGCCCTACACTGTCGGCTGGATCATCATGGGAGTAGCTAAAAACAACGCAGTTATGCTCGTTGGAAGGTTCATCACAGGGCTTTGTACGGGAGCCGTGAGGGCCAATAGCATGGTCTACATCGGAGAATTGACTGACCCTAAGTACAGAGGTATTGCTCTTTTCTGTCCATCAGCAGCCATTCATATAGGAGTCCTTATCAGCCATATAGCGGGAAAATATATAAATTGGAAAGTTTGTTGTTTCCTCTTCACACTGCCTAATGTTGTGGCCTTTGTTATACTCATGTTCTTGAAAGAAAGTCCTTTATGGCTTCTGTACAAAGGCAAAATCGAGGAAGGTATACATTCCTTCAGACAATTCCGAGGAAATGGAGACAATGCTGAAAAGGAACTGGCAATAGCTTTGGAAAAATCAAAAGAAAAGGCAGAAGAAAATACCACCTTTAGGGATACGTTGGGCATAATATTTAGTAAACCATTCATGAAGTCTTTAACAACAATACTGCTTTTGTTCGTAGTCGTACAATGGTGCGGTGTAAATACTATATCTTTTTACGCCCAAGACATATTTAAGAAGACTTTCTCTGGAGATGTTAATGCATTTATGTTAATGTTAGTTACTGACAGTATCAGAATTGCAGCAGCTGTATTTGTTTGCATATTTGCTAGGTTTCTTCCACGTAAAGTTTCTTTTTTTGTTTTCTGCGTATTGACTTCTCTTGTGTTGATTGGCATAATTATATACTTGTATCTAGCTCCTACTGGTCTCGTTTGGGTGGCTGTGACATGTATGGTGATCTATATAGCTACGGCCAGTGCATTGACATCTATATCTTGGTCGTTTGTCTCAGAGATATTTCCGTCAAAAGTGCGGGGATTAGGCTCTGGTTTGAGCTCGGCCATATCATTTACATTGTTGGCTATTTCTGTGCAAGTTACTCCAGGTATAATGTATAAGTTCGGAGTGGAAGTTATGTATGCTTGCTTCGCTGGTGTCACATTGTTCGTCGGTATAATCCTAAGTTTTATATTACCAGAAACAAATGGCAGGACTTTGCAGGATATAGAGGATTCTTTGTACAAGAAGAAAGGTGATGTGGAAAAGGATTTGAAAGGAGTCACTTTGCCACAATCATTAGTTTAGCTTTACGTAGATTAATGAATTTGTAATATAAACAATATCGATCGTTTTACATAATGTTAAACTTTATATATAAATTATTTAGAAATAACTTGCTTTTCTCCCAAGTGATCTTGATCAGCAGAAAGTTATTTTATCATATAAGCCACCAAAAACTATATGCCACCAAATACTAGTCGCATATCTATTGCCACTTCTCTTAATCTTAAAAGATGTTACTGAATGGATTTAATGAAACTTTGAAAATGAAGCATAAACGAGAACATCAGAAAATATAACGTAGTAAGTGTAAAGTAAGTAGGAAAAAATTCGGCCATCTGCAAGTTATTCTGGCGTGCTAATCATGCACAGACGAAGTCGCGGTTATCAGTGAGTTTGTAATATTTATAATAAGGTAGTAGGCAATAAGGACTTCAACAGATTGTGAAATAAATTAGCTACTTTTAAGGAACTTGTCGTCTTTAAGCTACCTTATTGAGTATTATTAAGATATTTTGTGAATCTCGTTTTAAGTAAACTACGTAAGCCGTAACAGCTCACTATTAACGTCCTTTTTTCTTTTACACGCAACACGTAAGTGGTTGTCAAAATTCATACCTTAATTATAGTTGTAATAAATTTATAGAATAAGATAACCCTTGGTTCGTTTTTATTTCTTATCCATTTTTACCCATAACAATTTGCCAGCAGCCTAGCGCTAGGCCTAGTGGTGTGGCTGGCGGACTATCTGCGAGTTTGAATTCAAGACTGACTTTTCGAATTTATGTGTGTATTGTATACAGGGTGTAAAAAGACCCTTAACGTAAACGAAAACTCCATATTTTACCCATCACTGGAATAGTTTTTTTCTTCTAGAACATACCTGGGAAATCACTGGTTTTGGAGATAAATTGAAGGTCAAAGTGCCATATTTTTCAACGTGGAAAAAAAGTTTTTTCCCAGCAATATTTTTTGGTTAAAGTTACTTAATTATATGTACAGAATGTGTAGTTATCGGCTATGCGATCGGTCTTTTTACACCCTGTATAGGGTGACTGGTAATTAGTGACCGATACTTAAACTCGTGATGGTACTCCTAAATACAACTAAGTTTCCCAAAGAAACTTTTTTTTACACTCATTAACTTTCAGCTTAATTACGCCAGTACTGCACAACGGGAGCGGTGGGGGTGGCGGGGGAGCGCGTGACGCTACTACTACTAGTATTTCCTAGTTGTTTAAATTTATGGAAAACTGCTTAGATTAAGCGCATTAAAGTTGAGGAGAAGGGGCTTGTAACATCATTATCTAGTATAAACTGTACTGGCTAGTGACGTCATTCGACATTTTGACTCGTTAAATCGCCGTTATTTTTTGATTACGTGAAAAAATAAAAAATATATGTCGAATATTTTATTGTAATCTAGATGAGGGACTAAAAAGTACCATTCTATACAGTTTAGTCCGATTTAGATGATTCCTTTTTAACCAAAGAGATTTAAAAACTTGAATGTCTTTGTTTTTAACCTATCCCATCAAATAAGTATAGATGATTATAAGTATAGAAGAAGTGTAGTACACCCACTTTTCGCCAGTTATGTTTAAATCCCATGTAATTGAGAGTGACCCTATTGCCATCTGTCGGGCACATTAGGAAATAATAAAATAGTAGACAATACATTATTTTGTTAAAACGGTATCAGAATTTATTAAATGAATGACCATTTAGCTACTATAAAAGTCACAAAGCGGCATAACTCGATCAACGCCATTAGAGTAGGTACTTACGATATCTTTAGCCCATAATATTTACTCAGATGTAATCATGTAATAAAGGTTTATGGTAAGTAAATAGTCCCACAACATTATCCGACCCAGGCTGACGTTGACTACCTCTTTCAAATATCTAAGTTTATTCCGCTGACAAAACAGTAAAAAAAATCGTAAAATTTTCGTAAATAGTGAATTAAGTGAACTGGCACTCCCTAGGTTTAGTTGGGAAGCAGGGGGCTAGCGGTAACATGGGTAAGTAGTAACAGCTTAATATGTCTTTTTCACATGCGCGTAGAAAAAAATAAAAAAAATAAAACCACAACTTTCACACAACGTTATTCATTTAGTCCCAAGCTCTACATAGCAGAGCTTGTGTTATGGGTACTAAACAAATGATAAACATACTTAAATATTTCTAAATACACATACATATTATAGATAATTTACACCCAGACACAGAACAAATGATCGTACTCATCCTACAAACATTTGCCCTGGGAGGGAATCGAACCCACGACCTCCGGCATAGCGATCAGTGCTACTGACTACTAGACCAACAGGCCAGTCTAAGAAAGAAATTACACACATACATTCATACTTGTAGTCATACACATGGTCACGACGAGGATAAATGAAAGGTGGCTTATTTATAAGGCAGAACATTAAGCAAAAGAATACCATACCTATTGAACAGTCTACCGGCGGACTTAACACGTTCGCGGACACAACGGTTATAGCAGTCATCTGTGATTTACTCAGGGTGACACATCGGCTATAGCCGTATATTTTTTTCGCACTCCAGGGGCACAACGGCTTTAGCAGACTATTCTCTATACTGCCACCGTACATTTTATCATTAAGTGCCCCCAGACTAACATTTTCAAAACGCTAGGTGTCATATAACATCTCTTTTTACATCTTCAAACCTGTCACTAGTCGTCCTTATTGTGTGCGCACGCACAGTGACGCACCTGCTATAGCAGCGTGAATTGTATGGCGGTTTGTTCAGTCGGTCGGCGAGTGCCCGGTGGAGCGGATGTGTCGTAGTCGTGGTTTTTGTTCAGCTGTGGCGGTTAGTTTATTTGATTTATATAGTTAAATATGAATAATTTACCAGTTAATATTTAATGAAAATGTAGTAATGTTGATATCAACAAACATTTAACACAATTTTTGCTACAAATTCGTCTGTATTTCTGTATTATTGTAGGTAACTTACTCTGAAGAGGACGGTAGTAAGGTAAAACATTTTATAACCTGCTTGATGCTTCAGTTGACACAGCTGATTCGATTGCTGATATCGAAAATGCACATAATTTAATTCAGACAGAAACAGACAGTATCTTGCGTTCGTTTGTTTCCGATATTACTCCACCAAGATCAATAGAATCACCAATGCTTTTCAGGACTGGATGGACAGTGAAAATTCAATATCTTCTAAAACATTGATATGACAGTACTAATTCCGAGTTCCGAGGTTGAGAATAAATCAGCAGCAACCTACGACACCTCTAGATTATCAACAACCTAGTACATCATCATTTTCAGACGTACCTAGGGCCAAGGCTATAGCCGTTGTGTCAAATGTATATAGTTATAATCTATTCACCAGTGATGAAGCGGGTATAGCAAGCGAAGGCTATGGCCGTTGTGATTTTATTTATGTCCTTAGTAAAACCTACCAGTGACGATGCGACTATAGCATTCCATACAAAATTAAGTGACAAAGTGGCATTGCAAAATCAGGCCGAGTGTCCGCGAACGTGTTAAGAAGTGAAACAAACGCTAAAAGATTTAAACGTAAACTAAAATTATATTATTTAGAAATATCTTAAGTTTTTTACAAGTGTAAGTTAATTATTGTTTCGTTTTTAGGTATATTTAAGTGGGCATGTCTAAAGACTCTTCGCCCCCACAGTCAAACCATTGCAACCGGTTTTGTGGGGCTTAGTTTATAAGTTACTTACCCTCTTGTTTAATGATAAATAAATAAATAAATGAAACGCCGGGAATGGAAAAAGCCTAGAAAAGATAAAGTAAGAAATGAGTATATCAGAGGAAGTTTGAAAGTGGCGCCAGTGACTGGAAAGAGGGCAATTGTTTGTCTTGGCATCGTCATGTAAAGAGGAGGGATGAAACGCATGTTACTAAAAGAATTATGAGCGTAGATGGGAGGAGATAGAGAGGGAGGCCGAAGAAAAGATGAATAATAAATATTCGACAACTAAATAAATATTCCACAACTTTTTCACACCACGCCATCTAGTCCCAAGCTAAGCTAAGAGCTTGTGTTATGGGTACTAAACAGCTGATAAACATACTTATATATTTCTAAATACATACATATTATAGATAAATTAATTGCTTAACCTTGAACAATTGAATTGCTTATCCTTGGAACAAAGTAAGCTTTACTTTGGTCTAAGGATCAGTCCTTGGTAGGGAATGCAATCTCGTCTCGCCGAGATCCCGATCTCGCGAGATCTCGGCCATATTTTACGAGATTGTATCTCGTCAAATTTCGTACGAGATCTCGCGAGATAACGAGATCGACAAATGCAGCGTGACGACGTGTATTTCATAGCGTGGCTGTGCGCGCGAACTGAATCCTGGCCCTGGCCGGCCGTGCGGCCGCGCCTGGCGCGGGCACAGGACAAGAGGGGTAGGCGGGCTTGCGGGGAACGAGGTCCGGCTCATTTTGCAAGGCGGCGCGCGTGCGTTTGTTTACAATTGCAACGAAATAATTTGTTTTGGAGACAGTTTTGTGTTTTAATTAGTTTCGCAGAAATATTACACTACAATTACAATACAACTAACTACCAACCATGTCAAAAGTGTACAGTGAATATAAAAGTTCTTTAGAAGTAGGGAAACATTGTTTAATAATTATAGTCATAAACAAATGTTATTAGAGTTAGAGACAAAATAATAAGTAGGTACTCTGTTGATTTTTAAAATAAAACTTGTATTAATTTTATAACTAAGCAACGCATTTTCTATTTAATTACATATCATGTCAATTACTAGTTCTCAAAACAAGCATTTGCATATGTTTTAATTGCTATTCTCCCAATCTCGCGAGATCCCGTAATTTGCGAGATCTCGCGAGACTGGGTTTTGAGTCTCGCGAGATCTCGCTAGGCGGAAATCTCGCACGAGATTGCATTCCCTAGTCCTTGGGTCCCGCGAAGTGTCAACTAAGCGTCTCGAAAGTTCTTTAAAAACGCTATGAGCACTCGGACCCCACGACCCGAGAGTTTCAACCCCAAACGGCTCGGCCTTACATTGTTTATTCACTCTTATTTTTGTACCTAGCTGTAAGTTTTCCTAACAACCAAAAAATAAGTAAAATAAAATATAATTTCCAACAAAGTGGAATTAAATATTAGACTATCAAAACCAAAAAGATTTTTTGAAATCCCACATGTAGTTCTAGAGATTAACGCGATGAAACAAACAAAGCTTCATTTTAATATGTGTATAAATTATATCTCTCTTGAAAGAAAAGCCGAAAGATTAATTATGACTTAGATAATATTCCTCTTAAAATAGATATTGTTCCACTAATTGATAATGTCACTTTAAAAAAACGTGTTTATAGTCTAATTGAATAACCTTGTTCATTTTAATTCCAACAGGTTTTTTTTACAAAAAAAATATTCGTAGCAGTCCCAATCGACAGAACTACTTGCCCACATTTACTTGTGAGAGTTTCGTGAAGATGGAGGAAAATGAGAAGAAAAGTGTACTCCAAGTTATGGCGTCAAAAGTGGCTGCGTCTGCGCACGTGTACAGACAGGTAAACTTTAAACGGGACTTACATGAATAGTGTTTTTTTATATCCCGAAATGTACTGATATGTGTGTGTGTATATGTGGTCTAAAAATGCATATTTTCGAAGATATCAACTATCATAATTTTAGTTTAATTAATAAATACGAGTAATTCAATTAATGTAGTAATTAATGTTCCACGTAATGCATTTATAAAGAACACAAACTTTTGTAAACTGTTTTCTGTTCCAATGAATATTTTTTTTGTATTTATTTTCATTGAAACAAATCAATTCATATTCTAAGCTAAGGAAATGCGACGGTGTGTATTTCCAGTAAGAGTGTTTAACATTTCAATCGTGTCATTAGAGACACAATAGAAAGACAATGACAGTGTCCTCTTGGGGTTTAATAAAACATTAACAATCCTGTCTAATTATACTAGGTATCGAATTATCTGCATTATATTTAAAAAAATATTCAAATGCCAGTATTGATTCTTTGATATGGTCTCCAACAAATGTATCCTGGAGTTATGGGGTAAAATAAAAACATCCTGCAATCCGGGAGTAACGATAGAAGTAAAAACAACACGTTACTTATGTACAGAGGTGTCGGTTACGGAAACGGTTACAGTGTCGCGAGTCAATGGTTTTTTCCCATCTCTAAATGTACATGGGGCCTAAAGAAGTTTTTGCTTCAGAAAATAATAATAAACAAATAAATACACACAACTAATGTTCCACAACTTTGTGAAAAGTTGTGGAATATTTCCACAACTTTTCACAAAGTTGTGGAATCAATTAATTAATACATTTATTTATTTAAACAGATTTTTTTTTAAATATATAGTTTTTTTTTAACAGAAAAAAGACAGATTTTCTTTTGAACAGAAAACGGTTTACAAAAGTTTGTGTTCTTTATAAATGCATTGCGTGGAACATTGCATTACTACATTAATTGAATTACTCGTATTTATCAATTAAACTAAAATTAACGCCATCTAGTCCCAAGCTAAGCAGAGCTTGTGTTATGGGTAAGTACTAAACAGCTGATTAACATACTTATATACTTCTAAATACATACATAATAGATATATTACACCCAGACACAGAACAAATGATCGTGCTCATCACACAAACATTTGTCCTGAGTGGGAATCGAACCCACGACCTCCGGCTTAACAGTCAGAGTCACTAACTACTAGACCAACAGGCCAGTCAAGAAAAACACCGTAAATGCTTATATCCGTGACTTTGTCTGAGCGGGAACTAAAAATTAGTTATTTAAACGGATTTAAACCTAATTATTTTCCTACCTATAAACAAATTTTGACCGTCACTTACCTACAGATTCTGGCGACGTTTGCGGTATCTATGCTGGCTTTGACTGCAGGGTTGAGCTTAGGTTTCACAGCAGTGTTGCTGCCACAACTCCAGGTCGACCCCAACTTCCCTTACGACGTAACCTACGATTCATGGATTGGTAAGTTAGATTCAGTGCACTAACTTCATATTTTAACTTACTTCATACTATGACAAACATAAAAAGGTTCATATTCAAATGGAAAAATTTGACACATTGGGGTAACTTGATGTGCTGGCTGGCGTCTGTACCTATAGGTGAGCATGACAGGCAAATAAATTGGACCTGCATCTTGTTAATAGTGGATAAATGACTTGGATAGGTTTCAAAGTTTGACAAGTTTAGGAGTCATAGTCGACCGACTTCTCGAAGTAAAAATGTTGTACTAATGCCATTGAATGCAAATGAGTTGTTTCAATAGTCGTAAGCCATTTATCCCAACGATGTTAGGGACGGCTTCCAGTCTAAACGTATGCTAGCTGCGTCTGTTAAAACTGGAAGCCATGACAGTATTTCACATGGAACTACTACCTATTTGTGTAACACGATAAACTGACTGGGCCAAGTGAATTCGAGAATAAGTACCTATTAGATTGTGCAACAAATCTAATTACAGTACGGTTATAATTTCTCTGTTTCAGCGTCAATCACCCCCCTGGCTATGATGATGGGGTCTCTCGTTTCTGGTACGTTTAGTGACACCACTGGAAGGAAAATGGGCCAGCTAGTTGTGATCGTTCCCTACACCCTAGGCTGGATCCTTATGGGAGTAGCCAATACTAATACAGTCGTACTTATTGGTAGATTCATCACAGGAGTCTGTAGGGGATCCCTGAGGGCCAGTTCTGCGGTCTACATCGGAGAAATTAGTGACCCCAAGTACAGAGCCGTTGGTCTTTTATGCTGCAGTGTAGCATTCCATGTAGGAGTCTTAATTAGTCATACAGTTGGAAAATATTATCATTGGAAGACTAGCTGCTACATCTTCACACTGCCTAACATTATAGCATTTGTTATACTCTTGTTTTTGAAAGAAAGTCCACTCTGGCTTTTGTCGAAAGGCAAAAATGATGAGGGTATACATTCCTTCAGACAATTTCGAGGAAATGGAGATAATGCTGAAAAGGAACTGGCAATAGCTTTGGAGAAGATAAAAGAAAAGGCAGAAGAGAATACCACGTTTAAAGATATACTTAGTATAATATTTAGTAAACCATTCATAAAATCTCTGACGGCTATATTCTTATTGTCAGTTACCGCACAATGGTGTGGTGTTAGTACTTTAACTTTTTACGCTCAAACTATTTTTGAGAAAACATTCTCTGGAGACGTAGATGCATATATGTTGATGGTAGTAACTGATTGTATAAGAATTGCAGCAGCTGTATTTGTTTGTTTGTTTGCTAAAGTTCTACCACGTAAAGTTTTTTTCTTGATTTGTTGCGCGTCAACTGTTCTTGTGTTGACAGGCTTAGTAGTTTACTTGTATCTAGCCCCTATTGGCCTTGTATGGGTAGCTGTGACTTGTTTGATTGTATACATAGCTGCTGCCACTTCATTAGTATCTATAGCTACATCATTCGCTTCAGAAGTATTCCCATTAAAAGTGCGTAGTTTTGGCTCTGGTTTGAGCGCGGCATTGTCATTTGCTTTGCTATTTATTTCTGTTAAGGTTACTCCAGAGATAATTCATAGGTTCGGAGAGATAGTAATGTACGCTTGCTTTGCAGGTGTCACATTTTTCACTGGTATCATCCTAATTTTTATATTACCAGAAACAAATAACAGGAGTTTGCAGGATATAGAAGATTCTTTGTACAAGAAAGTCGGTTAAAAAGAAGGGTGATGTTAATCAAGATGTAGGAATGATTACTTTGACTGCTCTATGAGCATAGTTTTAAGTAGATAAATAAATAATATTTGAAACATGGACGATAGTGTAAGCTAGGTGATACGAATAAGGATAATGTGTAGATATTAAAGTTCCTAGAGATTTTTTTTACGTTCTAATGTAACCTACATGATAATGTTATGTTATATAAATAATATTGATACCCCAACTTAACTTCTTGAAACATACGCGTCGAGTAAGCCACTTGAGGCGTATGTTTCAAGATGTTAACTACAGGTTATACGGGACAGCCCTTCTCAGACTGATGGGGTGAATTCAGTATATTATACTAAGATGAGCGGTACAAGAAATTATTTCAGGAACGTTATGGGAATCCAATAAACTTGATTTGTTTTACTTTCTCATACGCAATGTATTTTAACCGTGGCAAAACGCACGCATCGAGCCTTCGGGCCTCCGCCCCGTCAAGTCGTCCGTTAGTGTATTTCAACATCCATTGTTGTTTAGGGTACTTCAAAAATAAAAGAAGTGAACATTCATACGTTGAGATTAATAATACTTGATAGTAACTGACTCATCTACCCACATTATATGCTGAGCACATAAATTATTTATTAATATTATATATTTGCCTTGTAATGTATAATCACACTATTCTCATTTCTGATTGTAATAACATTGGAAGCAACTAACGTCTAAGATACAGGCTCGGCCTAGTTTAGACGTTGGGGTTCATTTTGTTTGTTTACTTACGTACTGTACTTGTAACAATATTGTGATAAGTGTAATATGTATTTCCTTTTTTCAATAAAGATTATTATTATTATTATTATTATTATGTTTTTTTTTATTTTAGCCGTATTATTTACATAACTGTAGTGCTACTTTCAGAGAATGTTATTATACATTGAAATGAAACTAAAAACCTGAAAAATTCGGTGGATTATTATTCAAAATCAGGAGCTAAATGCACCAGTTTGAGGAGGGCTGTCCTGATATTATGTGCTTTTATAATATTGTGGTAAAAGTATGTCTCTTCATTTCTTAATCTATACTTATATTGTAAAGAGAAAAGATTTGCACTGTTGTGTTTTTGTATTTTATGAATAAACTTAAAAACTACAGGACCGATTTGAAATTTGATTTTTTTCACCGTTAGGAAGCACTATTCCCGGGTAAAATAGACTACCATGAATTTGATGATGGATATAATTAAAGCTAGTTTTGATTTAAGTGTTTACCTTGAAACTTTAGATAAGTCGGTGTTACATATTCATTTGAATAGTTTATGCTAAAATGATACCTTTTTAGTAAAGTGGTTAAGTGGTCAAGTGGTTAAGTGGTCATGTTTGTTTTTAAATCAGGTTACCATAGTTATTAGCTTAAATATTGAAAACTAGGTATTTATTTTAGTAATGGAATCAGTTCTTGAGGTCGATATTTATTCACATTAGCTTTCTGTAAGTACTCCTTACATAGAAAATAGGAGCTAGCTAGTCTATTTTGTAAAAATTACTCCACGCAAAGTAAGGTAAAGTAAGTGCGAAGTGAATTGTCAATCCTAAGCATTAGTATGACTGCTCACTTCGGCTTCACTTCACCTACAGTTTCACAGGGGTAAGGTTTGCAGTACCTACTTATAAAATTGCAAATAGGCGTGAGTTTGTGTGTATGTGCAGACGCCAGCACATCAAGCTACCAAAAACTGTCAAATTTTCCCAATTGAACATGAACGTTATTTTGTTTGCAATAAAGTTGAAAAAAATAGTGTGTGGAGGGATGAGCTGTGGTCGACACTATCCATGTATGGTGTGGACTGGTGCTTGGTACGGGCACTGAAATCTTTATATAGGGATTCCAGTGCCTGTGTCAGGATAAACGGGGCATACACAGACTGGTTTAACATCTCTAGGGGAGTTAGACAGGGCTGCGTAGCGTCGCCTTGGCTGTTCAAGTTATGCATGGATAGTTGTCTGACAGATTTAAAAGAGAGTGAACGAAGCATATAAGATGAAAGGGATGAATATAAATGTGAATAAGACGAAAGTAATGGTGTTTGAAAGAGACGGAAACGTGTCGTTGTGCAAAGTAGAATAAATGCTGTAGAAATGCGTTCCTTGCGAAGTATGTGTGGTGTAACAATTAATGACAGATTGAGGAATGATGTGATAAAGCAACGTTGTGGTTTAAAAGAAGATGTAGTTACAAAAATTGAAAAGAGTATGCTTAGATGGTTTGGTCACGTTAAAAAAATGGATGAAAGGCGACTAACGAAAAGTATTTACAAGGCAGATGTAAGTGGGAACGTCGGGAGGGGACGCACTAGAAGGACATACATAGACCTTATTGGTGAGGTTCTTCAGAAAGGTCAGGTGCATAGTACTCGCAACCGGCGTGTGTGTATGACAACATGTATGAATGTAAACGAAGCAAAATAAGTATGTAAGAATCGTAGCATATGGCGCTCTGTAGTTTCTGCCTACCCCCATGGGAAAAAGACTCGAGTTTATGTATGTTTACATACATACATAAACTCACGCCTTTTTCCCATGTGTCAATAATATCTTTGATAGTTGAAAAACAATCAAAGATATTATTGACACATTGGGGTAGCTTGATATGCTGGCCTCTGTACAGACACAGAAATTTAAAATAATATAGCATGCGAGGAAATATCATGGTAAAACTCCAGGATGATGAATGATTCCATGTCTCAGTAACGCCATTTAGAATAATTTATTTATTTATTTTTGGGAAAACAAACAGTTACACAAATACAGTAATAAACAGGTAGTAAATTTTAAATTACATTGCATATTTGTGTAACTAGCGACGGTATCCACATATTAAATACAACAAATTAATAAAGAATTACCTATTAGCATAATAATATATTAATAATACAATAATATACCAATATTGGAGAGGCAGTGGAGCGTGTCACAGTGGACACAAGTCTATGAGTTTAATTTAGTACGTAAGTAGTACGCAAGTACTTACGTATCGGATGAAATTTTGTTTGTGGTGTTCCGCCTGTAATAAGAATTAAATGTCTTTTGTAGAATGTCATCATCATCATCATTTCAGCCATAGGAAGTCCACTGCTGGACATAGGCCTCCCCTATAGATCTCCAATAAGACCGGTTGGAAGCGGCTCGCATCCAGCGCGTTCCCGCGGCCTTAATGAGGTCGTCTGTCCACCTTGTGGGTGGACGTCCTACGCTGCGCTTGTCGATACGTGGCCTCCACTCGAGAACCTTTCGACCCCATCGGTCATCAGTCCTCCGTGCTATGTGCCCTGCCCACTGCTACTTCAACCTGCTAATCCGCTGGGCTATGTCGGTAACCTTGGTTCTTCTACGGATCTCTTCATTTCTGATTCGATCCCGCAGAGTGACTCCGAGCATAGCCCTCTCCGTAGCTCGTAGAATGTATATGCGCGTAAATCATGCCTAATATACATTTACATATTATTATGTAAATAACTAAATTGTATAAAAACAATTAAGTAATGGCGTTAAGACAATTATTTATACGTTTCATAAATTACTTAAATATTTAAGAATGAATAAAGGAAATAATGGGCTTATGACATATCAATATTGATTCAAAATTATTTAAATTAGATTAGACAGCCGTTAGGCACCTGCGTAAATAAAAGTAAATTCGCCGAAATGTTCGTACGCGCATAACTTCCGAACGGCTGCACCAAATTGGATAATTCTTTTTTTGTTGTTGTATTTGTGTTGAGCGCTGGATAGTTTATAATTAATTGGACCCGGTAGGTGGCACTGCGATCGGGTTCGAAACCCAACATTTGGTCAGGACAACGTTGGCCGGGGGTTGCGGAACTATCTTCTGTTCCCGTGACCACCAGCGCAAGTGATACGAAACGATAGGACGGTTTTTAGTTACTTCTACTTTTTGCATAACGTCACGCCTGTAATCCCCGAAGGGCTAGGCAGAGGTGTATCTGGTAGTACACCCACATTTCGCCAGTTATGTTTGAGTCCCATGTAATAGGGGGCGAGCCTATTGCCATCAATCGGGCACAAATCCAGACTCCGGGCTGCTACTGAGAAATTCCAGATAGAAAAACTCAATAACACTTTGCCTGACCTGGGGATATAACCCGGACCTCATGCTCAGCAGTAGCGATTGCGACCACTAGACCAACGAGGCAGTCCTCGAAGTATCTGTCAGGCATTTCGGTTTCCTCACGGTGTATTCCTTCACCGCTTTTGATTGATAATGATACAATTCGCACAAGAAACGTGCTTAATTACCAAGAGTCTGACAGACCCCTCCGCCCTCTTCGGTGAAGGGCGGAAACCATGAGGATTATCTACCCAGCACCAAATTTCGTAAAAGGTCATGTTATTATCTTTTTTTTTTTTTCTTCTTCTTTGACTGGCCTGTTGGTCTAGTACTGAGTGACCCTGACTGCTATGCCGGAGGTCGTGGGTTCGATTCCCACCCAGGACAAATGTTTGTGTGATGAGCACGATCATTTGTTCTGTGTCTGGGTGTAATTTATCTATAACTAGCTGCCCCGGCAAACTTCGTTGCGCCTTAGAGTCAATTTATTACTCTTATCATTTTTTTGTATTAGATATACATACGTTGAATAAGACGACAACAAATAAATCCAAACCAATAATAACTACTACTACTTTTAAATTACAACATGTATATATACCCTAACCTAACTGACCATACCTATCCTATAGCTAACCCAACTATCTAACCTAACTACCTTACTAAAAAATACTAAATTCATAATTTTAATCTGAACTGTTGCCTCTATGTTACATACAATAATTTATGCCTATAGTTTTCCCGGTCTACTTTAATTAAAGTCCTAACAGTAAAATAAGTTCTATTTGCAAAGAATTATTAAAGTTCGTCTCTGTCATCATTGCTAGTTACGTAAATTGATTTCTGAAATATAAGACTTTTTTATGCTACATAAAACCTCTAAGTTTAGTAACAAAATAAATTTCAGAACGTAGGTGCGTATTATAAATTGACAACCTTACCTTCTTGGGTTTAGGCTTAAGACTTGTCAATTTCAAATTGTCACCTGATAATGAACTGGGAAGTTTGACTCCTGTCATGTCATCCAAGATGGCGCTGCGTTTGAAAAATGTTTGAGACAACCGATATTCTTGATATTTATTTTTATGATGTCGAACGGGA
The DNA here is from genome assembly GCA_921972225.1 of Euplexia lucipara. NCBI lineage: Eukaryota > Metazoa > Arthropoda > Insecta > Lepidoptera > Noctuidae > Euplexia > Euplexia lucipara. The sequence continues at coordinate 7,297,495 of OV179167.1, read as the reverse complement.
TAAAAAGTATCCTATGTCCTTCTCCTGGCTCTAAACTACCTCCCTGCCAATTTTCAGCTAAATCGGTTCAGCCCTTCTTGAGTTATAAGCGAAGTAACTAACACGACATTCTTTTATATATATAGATGTATGTATTTAGAAGTATATAAGTATGTTTATACCCATAACACAAGCTCTTAGCTTAGCTTGGGACTAAATGGCGTTGTGTGAAAGTTGTGGAATATTTATTTATTTATTTATTATTTATTCTTACAAAAACTGCTACTAAAAAAAAAAAAAAACCGGCAAAGACCGTGTCAGGCCACGCTCAGTGTGGGGTTCCACACATACATTGTACAATGTAACAGGACCCTTAAACTGCGACGACTATCAACCAATTTTTTCCCCGTACAAATTAAGAAATTATACCGCTATACCAAATATTCTTTCTAATGCTAACGGTCACTAAGATTATCCGCGGACGGACGGACACACAGACAGACAGACTTGGCGAAATTATGAAGGTTCCTAGTTGACTACGGAACCCTTAAAACGATCCTATAGGGGCTATAGGTTAAATAATTTTCCTTTGTTTTTAATACTTGGGGGACCTTTTTATAAGTTAAATAGTAATATAGTGATAGTATCATTATATATTATGCCATAACTTTATATTAGCTACAATAATTTATTTATTGTTGAATGACTATTAGGTACAATGAGCTAAGCTATGTAACTACTTTATTGTTTTGCTTTTACCGAACGCTTTGTAATTTGTCAGAGGAAAATATTGTGTCATTATTTTTAATTGACTTCAAAAAAGGAGGAGGATTTCAATTCGTAATATTTTTTATTTATGTTATGTGATTACTCAAAAACGGCTAAACCGAAGGCAGGCGGTATCTTCGATACGGCTCGCATTGAGAATAGGTCCGCCCCTAGACTCTAACCACCTATCTGAACCTTGCTCCCGCCATCGGTGGAACAGTAATTTTTATATTTTGTATATAAATATTTAAAAATGTACTTAATTTATATTTATATAACAATTTATTTATTTTATAAACAGTACAAACTAATGCTTGACTGTGATCCCACCTGATGGTAAGCAGTGATGCAATCAATGATGGTGAAGCGCACTAGTTTATTGGGAGCCTATTAGCTCTAGCCTTTTAGACACTCTGACATTTATAGCACTGTTATTTCCAGTCAAGTTGGTGGATGATCTTTTTTTCAGGTAATCGTAGTCTAAAAACACAGTGTAAAAATATACAGTCGTCCGACAGCTGTTTAGACAGGGCAATCGTGCGGGGTGTAAGGGACGAGACGCGGGAAAGCCGCTCCCGCACTGCGAACAAACCGATGTTCGCAGTGCGGGAGGTATTATTCAAGTCTAACGCGTGTAGAAGTTGTCGGTATATTTCCAGAGATCAAAGGCGTCGTCCTACTGTATTAATATTTAAACTGTGCTAAAAATAAGTAAACCGTGAGCAATAGGACAGTTATAGAAACAGAACGAATGTGAAAGCATCCCACTTACTAACGTTGATGTCTATAAATAGTTAATGCTTAGATGTCTAGACAAAAAAACACATCATCTGCTCTAATATTAAAGAGAAAATTTGTGTTTTTATATGTTTGTAAGTAGCGAAAATAGTCAAAAACTACTGGTCCGATTTCAAAACATTCTTTCATCATTAGATATGTATGCTCCTTCATTAGTGCCTTGAGTAACATAGGCTATATTTAATCGACAAGGATGTTAACGTTCGAAGGGAAGAGCGTTCGTAATTCATGCGAGCTCAGTGTATCTAATAAAAAGTGCATTAAACACACAAAATATACTTTTAATTAAATCACAATCAGTCTCTTAAGTTCTCAAATCTTATTCCTTCTTAGTGTCATCAACAATATCCTTTCTTACTGGACCAGTGTGAGTTATAGGAACAGCTCTTTCTCCCTGGGCCACTTCAGGTTTCTTCGGAGCCACGACCGTGAGGATACCATCAGAAGACAGTCTAGATTCCACCGTATCAGGATTGCTTTCTTCTGGCAACTTGAATCTTCTCACAAACTTCCTGGAGATGAAGCCATGTTCGTCTTGCTTCTCTTCGTGCTGACCTTCGACTAAGATGAAACCGTTACTGATTTTGACAGATATTTCATCAGGAGAAAAGTGTTGTACATCCACATTGATCTGCCATTTGTCCTTGTCAACTTTGATTGAGGACCCGGAACTGCTCGGCCACCAGGGTTGAACGCCAGCGACGATTGGGCTGATAGGGTTTACAGAAGCCGTCAACAGGTCATCAGGAGTAACTGTCAGCCCGAAGTTCTGGTCGAGTAGACGTCTTGGCCATCTTGGAAGGTCATAATCGAAGAGGTAAGGTCGCAGAGACATTTTGTGTTATCTTTAGCGCGATTCTTTTTAGTCTACGGGAATTCGTGCGCGTGCCGTTTATATATGCGCGTGCGGTGATTCATAGAACAGTTCCGGCATCAGTGTCGGGAGTATTTAGAACGAGAAAGTTCCCGATACATTCGACGGATGATGTGTACCGGCTTGTGTCTCTAGGCGGTGCTATTAGGATTGGCATGAATAAAACTAACATTCTGTTTTATTTATCGTCATACAGTGTTCCACTACACTGTACTGGGTGTCAGTGTTATACTATTCCTTATTATAATTTAACAAAACATAAATGTTTTCAAAGCGAAGGGTGGGCGTTTTTGTCTCATGTATTTTTTTGACGTTCAAAAAGTGCTGACTCTCATCCTAGTATGAATAATGTTTTTTTGATTTCTTGAGTATATCCACATTATGCCAGTTATGTTTAAGTCCCATGTAATAGGGGAAAAAACAAATCCAGACTCCGGGTTGCTACTGAGAAACTCCAGATGGAAAAACTCAATGACACTTTGCCCTACCCGGGGATCGAACCCGGGACCTCATGCGACACATCGTATAAAAAGAATCAGTAGCTTCTGCAATGTTTTTTAAAAAAGATAAATCTGTACGGATGACATATATTTGTTAAACGTTTTCTACGTATCCTCTTTAGGTTTAACTTTCGGATAGTTGTTACAGGGATCAACAATTTCTACTGGCTCTTCTGGAGGAGGTCCTATCGATTCTTCCTTCTTATTCTTCGCACTCGGACCATACGATATTGGTACCACCACCACATCAACAGGGCCTGTTGCATCTTTGAACGATCTTGGAGCTTCGACCGTCAGCATCCCATCAGGGCATATCGTGCACGTTATCTTGGAAGGAACACAGCCTTCAGGCAATTTGAATTTTCTTATAAACTGTCTTAGAACATATCCTTGTTGAGTGTCCTTCTCCTGTTTCCCTTCAATCACCACATATTCTGGATGGGCCTTCACACGAATTTCGTCTTTATTGAAATGATGGACATCTACACTTAGCTGAAATTTTTCTTTGCCAATTTTGATGCTTGGTCTTAGGCTTCTAGTGTGTTTTATGGATGAGAACAATTTTGGCAGCAAGCAGGCACCGAGGGTGGGCCTTCGGAACATTTCTTGCGTGAATTTAGTCCATTTTCTTGTTAAGTTTGACTGCTGAAATTTATGTGACGTGACAAATTGCCATTTTGATTTGTAATACTTTGTTCGGAAATTAATTAGGTTTGGCAATTTGGAAGCCTGCATAGTTTTGTTGATGTTTTCAAATTCTTGATAATTCGTGATCTATTTAAGGAGGTAAAATGTTTTAGTACCTACATAGTGAATTGGTGATAAAAATGTATCACATACGCGCTGCCCAAAATCAAAAGTCTTTATTTAAACTAGGCTGAGAATCAGTACTTTTTGAACGTCAAAGAAAATATGTACATAAGACTGTCCCCCAAAATGCCCCACCCTTCGGCTTCCTAGTGTTTCGCTGGGAAGAAGAAGTGGCGGAACAAACTCCCCAGCATCACATCTGTCTGATACTTTTGAAGAACTTGAACCTATATACAATGAAATCTCAAAAAAATACTTAGCAACGCCCTGCAAGGCGTAGGTACACATATTTCTTGCACAGTAAGTAAAAAGTGTACAGCAGTACGATTCTGGTCAAATCACCGCGTGAAAATGTAGGTGTAGTGAGGGCCAATTGAGTTGTCATTCCCTACTAATGCTGGGCATTGACAGTTCACTTTACTCAAGTTTTTACGGGGTGACTTTTGCTGAATCGACCGGCTGTAGTGCTATTATGGGATAATCCTGCCGTAAAAATGTAGGTGAAGTGACGAACCATCTAAAACCAATAAAATGCATTGGCAAACATTTGTCAAGTTTATACTCGAGTACTATTATTAACTATATTGGCAACTTACATTCCAGGCTATTAATAATAATAATATTACATATCTTTCACACAACGACATCTAGTTTCAAGCTTAGCAGAGCTTTAATGTGTTATGGATACATAACAACTATACTATAAATAATAAATAAATTCAAAACTTTTACACAACGCCATCTAGTCCCAAGCTAGGCAGAGCTTGTGCAATGTGTACTAAACAACTGATAAACATACTTTTATATTTCTAAATACAACCATATTTTAGATAAATTACACCCAGGCACAGAACAAATGATCATGCTTATAAATCAGACAAACATTTAAATTGGTGTACATTTAAAAATCTCACCAATAAGCGGAATCTATTTACTAGGACATGAAATAAAAATAAACAGCGTTGTCAGTTTATAAATATACGCAAAAGAAATTTAAAATTATCTTTTACAAAAAAATTAACAATTCTACATTAATTTACTAAGCTATTAAATTATATAATAATGGAAGTAGGTGTATTAATTAACACGGGAAAATATGTAATAGTGTAGATATGCCCTGGCAACTAGATGGCACTACCTTAAAATAGACTATTTACACATACTAGATGATGAATATAAACAGGCAACTTAAGCATTTCTAAATTTAAAAAACATACAATTGCTAAAAATGTTGCCAAAAAAATTATAATCAATTAACTGAACGGTGTTTACTGTTCAGTTAATTCATGACCTGGTAAATAGATGGCGCTCATTGGTAACAAATTTGATACTAGTTGCCACCCCTGTCGGCAACGTTAACGTTCATGTTTTCGAATCATTATCATTCTGTAGAGCTCTTTAAAGTTATGTAAGTGGATATAAAATAATTGTTAATAACTATATACAATGACATTAGAATATTTACATTTCTCAGTGACAACTTCGAGATTCAATGGGATTTGTAAAAAGGCTGTTGAGATACACCTCTATCGTCACGCCGCCGCGACACAAAATGACGGATAACTCGTCAATCACTCAATTGGATGATCAAATTTATAAAACCAAATAAATGGGTTTGACGTTAGTAGTATGTAGAAATGGCGAATTGTGGATGTACTGTGGTACACCTCTGCCTTCGAGATTTACAAGAGCAATGCAATATACGTTACGTTACGTTAGTTACGCCGATGACATGGCTCTGCTGAGCGCCTCAGTTTGTGGCTTGAGAAGGATGGTAGCCATCTGTGAAGACTATGCCAGGCTTCATGGTTTGGTCTACAATGCGTGTAAGAGTGAAGTCATGGTCTTTCATGCTGGCGGTGGGAAGTGTACAGAAACTATACCACCAGTCCATTTGAATGGAGCTGCGCTCACACGGGTTTATTCGTTTAAATACCTTGGACATGTCTTGACCGCCGGCATGAAAGATGATGATGATATTGAGCGAGAGCGGAGGGCGCTGGCGGTTCGGGCGAATATGATAGCTCGCAGATTTGCACGTTGTTCAAGGAGTGTTAAAATAACTTTGTTTCGTGCATACTGCACTCCTTTTTACTCGTGCAGTCTGTGGGCTGATTATACCCAGAAATCGTACGGCGTCCTTCGCGTTCAATATAATAATGCGTTCAGGATGTTGATGGGGTTGCCCCGCTACTGTAGTGCTTCAGGCATGTTTGCAGAAGCCCGAGTCGATTGTTTTTATGCCACGATGAGGAAGCGATGCGCCTCCCTGGTGCGCCGCGTGCGGGCCAGCCCCAACATCATCCTGCGCTGCATGGCGAGCAGACTCGATTGTCTGTATGTGAGTCGCTGCTGCAAGCTGTCCACATCTGTGATAAGCGTGTGGCAGTGACTCATATGTATTCATGGTTTTAGGTTAAGTAATTAGAATAGGAATACTAACATAGGATTAAAAAAAATTGTTACTAACACAATGAGTCAATGTTACTTGCAATAAAGATAAATAATAATAATAATAATATAGAGTATGCAGAATATAAACTTAATTCTGTCAATAAGATTAAACTCCCATGGTATTATGGAAAGTTTATGTACGTAGGTGTTTAATAGGTGTTTATAGGAATCTTCATGTTCTTTAAATACCTCTTATTGAAGGTTTTTTTGGGGTACCCATGTAGTATATCATAGTGTACCTATGTTGGTATTGTTGTACAGACGCCAGCACATCAAGTTACCCCAATGTGTCAAATTTCTTTGATCGTTTTTCAACTTTATGTCAAACATAGTAAGGTTCATATTCAATTGGGAAAATTTGACACATTGGGGTAACTTGATGTGCTGGCGTCTGTACATTTAGGCTACCTAATTCGGTATTCAGTTACGTGTCAAGTTCGAAATGGTGTAGGCAGAAAGGCTAGCACAACCGTTTACCCCAATCTGTCAAAGACAGTTTTTCAATTTTATTTCAAAAGAATAAGGGTTCCTGTTCAATTGAGAAAATCTGACAGTTTAGGATTAGTTGATCTGCAGCTGGCGTCTGCACCTATTGTGTTTGGGTATAAAAATAAAAGTCATGGTACACAAAAAAAAAACATACATATTTTTATTCGAAAATAAATCTAAATTACAACAGAAATCAGTCTTAAATGAAACATAAATTGTAATGCGAAATTATTAAAATTCTTAGAGCAGAGATCGGAACGTCACTTCACTTATTTTCGACCGGAACGTTGCTTTGTTCCGGCTTCACCTGCTTGGGCTCCTTGCGGACGGGTCCAGTTTTCGTGATGCTCACCGTCTTTTCTCCCTTGACGGCCTCAGGCATCTTCCTGGGTGCCGAGACGAGGAGCACTCCGTCTGAAGAGAGTCGCGACTCCACGTCCTCAGGGCAAGCACCTTCGGGCAGCATGTACCTCCGCACGAAATGCCGGCTGATGAAGCCGTGGGAATCCTTCTTCTCCTCATGTTTACCTTCAATGACAACGAAGCCATCAACCGTCTTCACCGATAACTCGTCGGGTGAGAAGTGCTGGACGTCCAGGTTGATTTGAAAATTGTCTTTGTCGGTCTTCACGGTAGATCCTAAGTCACGGTTCAATGAACCCACCTGCCGCCACGGTCGATAGTAGTCTCCGGTGTGGACGGCTGGTGCCACAGCCGAGAGGATATCATCCGGTGTTAGGCTCAGCCCAAAGTCCTGGTCTATAACCCGGGTGGGACGGTTTTGCTGTTGCATATAACGATGAGGACGTTCGAAGCCAAAAACGAAGGGTATTAACGACATTTTGATAGGTGTTTTTCTATGAGATGAGTACTTGCTATTAGAGCTCGTTATCACTTCAATCGCTTGAACATAAAATGCAAGCCCGTCGGTGAGCGCACGCCGTATTTATACTTGTTACGGTGCGCCACCTAGTAGTGAGAAGAATGCTAAAATATTCTGTGTAAACACGACGGCCGGTTACACACACATGCACAAAAAGTCACTCGCACATTAATATTAGTTGAGGACAGTGTCATCTAGCGGCGAATATTTCACTTAGAAAAGGACGCTTGGCGTGGCGTTCAACCATTTATGATTGCAACACATAAACAAGTTTGACTCACACTTTGATACAATGACGTATATTGTATACGATCGTTGCTAGGCAACAGAATTCCTAAATCTTCGTGTTGTTCGATGGTAAAAATTAAATTGTAGTGTTAGTAAACAATTTTAATGTTGAATAGACTGCCAAAGTATTTTGAGACACACTCATTAGATCTACGAGTACAATTTTGGTAGGTTTGTAGTGTAAGTTGTAGAGATTGTCAAATATGGAGATCATGAATATGTCACGGTCTTCAAATTCTTGTTGTCTAAGGTCATGTCTGGGTTGTTCTAAGCATACACAAGTAATTGTATGTTTACTTTTGATTTCAAACTCTAAGGATGTCTAATCCAAGATCTTTGTTCAATGAAAAAGGTCGGTAGGTATATGAATGTTAAAATGGCAGGCATAGAATACCATTTTGAACAGCACTATTTAGTTAACCTACTTACTTACAAAAATAGTAGGGAAATTAAATTCTAAGCCGTAGACTAGTAGTATTGTGGACAAAGGTACACAGATCCTGCACACAGGCGCGGGGCAGGGCCGACATGCAAGTATTGATCGGCAACGCAACAGTCTGCCAGGTGAGGTCCAAATATAGAACTGGTACCTCACTTTCGTATTGAATACAGTACTTACTTATCTATGCTTCTGTATCAAGTTATAAACGGTATGTATTGTAGGAATGAAAAGTTTTGATAAGATATAAATCAACAACTTGACTTGATGTTTTCAATTCATTTGTAGGTACCTACTTTCTAAGTTTATCTTAGGCAGCATTGACATCAGTGAAGAAAAAATTACGAGGAAAAATGGACTCTTATTATATAACATAACACCATAACACATAACGCCTGTTATCCTCGAAGGGCTAGGCAGAGGTGTACCTACCAGTAGTACACCCACATTTCGCCAGTTATGTTTAAGTTAATATGAGTCTGAAATCGCCAATCCGGCTTGAGCAAGCGTGGTGATCAATGGTCGTGCTTTCTTTATATGAGAAGTAAAGTAAAGTAACGTAAAGGTACTTTTTCCCTGCAGTGGTACAATAACGGGCTGTGTGTCTTTAGCCACATTTTAACGTCACCCAATTCTAAAGAGATGTGGATAAGTACATCTCTTTACTTATAATATCATTGGACTACTAAACGCGCATAACGTGTGTAGGTTTGCGACGCAAGCGCTTGCAGCAAAGATATTTAAGATACCTACCTACTAAGTAGGTATAAAGGGGTCATGCGAAGAAATGTGCCTCGAGTAACGTCATTTAGAATAATATAGTTTTATGCAATAATACTACTAGTACTTACTAGTACTTATAATATCATTGGTTATAAGTAGGTAGGTGCTTGCTTTTTCGGGTTATTCACCAACTCGACACAAGATACCGGACACACGTGTGTCCAGTTGCTGAAAATTAGAATTAGTACAATTATTATTTCGTCATCTGGACACGCCAACATTTTTGCGCGTGTCCACATGGTGAAACTTAAATTAAATCACTTTTATGTTTTCACCAACTGGACACACCCAGTTTTTTTTTTGCAAAAAAGGGTACAGTCAGGTTAATAATCGCCTCGATTTCATGAAAAAGCTGCCTCACTTTTTTACTTGAAAAACCTTATTAGCTTCTATTTAAGACAAATTTTGAAATAAAACAAATATGTATATAAAAATTTGGTAATATCATCATGATTTATCAATGTGAAGAAAAGTATACTTAGCTAATGTTACCCGTTCTCAGCAGTAGGACGTTTAGTGACTGATGATGATTGTGACACAAAACATTTAATGTGCTTGACTGTACTTTATCTTGAATTCGGGTAAAATGCGAACATGTGTTCAGTTGGCGAAAACATAAAAGTAATTTATTTTAAGTTTCACTATGTGGACACGAATAAAAATCTTGGTGTGTCCAGATGACGAAATAATAAGTGATACTAATTTTGAGTTTCACCAACTGGACACACGTGTGTCCGGTCTCTTGTGTCGAGTTGGTGAATAACCCGCTTTTTCTTTAATCGACTTCAGGAGGTTCTCAATTCGATCGGTTTTTTTTTATGTATGTCCACCGATTACTCCGAGATTAATGATCCGATTTACGTGATTCTTTTTTTGTTCGATGCGGGATAGTTGCCATTTGGTCCCATAAAAATTTAACATAGTTTGGCCCGGTAGTTCTCATTTTATGAACATTTAATTTTATTTTTTAAAATGATTTTGTATTGTATGTGCACCGATTACGCTGGGATTTATGTACCGATTTACGTGATTATTTTTTAGTTTGATGCGGGATAGTTGTGTTTCGGTCTCATAAAACATTAACATAGTTTGGCTTCGAAGTTTAATTTTTTTTGATAATCGTTTTAAAGATAGTTGCTTGTTTAGTTGCCGACCCCAACATAGTTGGGAAAAGGCTAGGCAGATGATGATGAATCGTTTTAAAGATAAGAAAATTTGAGTACCTACCTATTCTAATTTCTATCTAACTTCTGAAGGTTAAGTTAGGTTATTAATTTTGGATTTACTAATTATTAAGACATTTACAATTCCATACCTTTGTAAGTGAGCATCAAGTTGTTCACCGAAAACAGTTACGCGTTCTGGTGTGATCCCGCTTCGGAAATTTTAGACGTCACGAAATAAGAACGCACTTGTCCAGAATAACCACTTTATTTAGCTCATTTTTTCACTTCAGCTACCTTTGCTCGACAAGAGACCAAACTCGAATGCATGACTATGTTCGCGTGTGCGATCTTATAAAAAATGCTTTGACGACTGAATGTTTGAGTGAAGTGTCAGAGTGAACGAGAAATGAGTCAATACACCATCTAGGTATCACGCGAACACAAACATTCAATTGTTTTTTAAATGTTCAAATTACATCGAAATTAAATACAGTATATTGCTTAAATTATCATAGGTAAAGCAAATGCTTACATTAGCAATATTGGAGCGGCAGCAAAGCGTACCCAACTTAATTTAAAAACTTGTATCCAATAGGACACAAGTAGGTATCGGATGAAAATTTTGCTCGTGATGTTCTCACTATGGTAAGTATTCAATATATTTGGCTTGCAGTGAGCACCCTCTGACCTGTGTCCAAAAACCAACACTACGCCGGATCCTTTTTCCACCTAAGAAGGGGTCCAGGGTTCCAGTCAAACTGGATGGAGCTGAAATATTAAGCAGTGGTTAAGTTATAATGTGGAGCGTCTGACTATCTCAAAAATAAAACTAAAATGATTTAATTCTTTGGCTGAACGTCAGCACTTTTTAACCGACTTCAAGCCAGGTGGAGGAGGTTCTCAATTCGATCGGTTTTTTTTTTATGTATGTACACCGATTACTCCGACATTTATGATCCAATTACGTGATTCTTTTTTAGTTCGATGCAGAATAGCTGCCATTTGGTCCCATAAAAAATTAGCATAGGACCCGTTAGTTTTAATTTTATTAACATTTTTATGAACATTTTTTTTTTGTATGTATGTGCACTGGTTACGCTGTGGTTTATGTAACGATTAACGTGATTCTTTTTTAGTTTGATGCAGAATTGATGTTTTTTGGTCTCAAAAAAAATTAACATAGTTTGCCTGGTAGTTTTTATTTTACGAACATTTTTGTTCATGATTTTTTCTTTTTGGTTTCATCGAAATCTGTTTATTTGTTTGATTGTAATATTGTAATATAAATAAAAGAAATGGAAAATAATGAATCAACTACATAAAAATAAAAAAAAAATTGTAAAATGTAAACTGTTTGACAAAAAATACAACCGACTTAAAAAAAAACACTAACCGGTGTAAAATAACTCTAAATTCGGAAGTCGGTGGCCAAACACGAATGAAACAAAATCACCAAAGCCAAAGTTTTTGAACGTCGAAATTAAATTAGAGTCTTTCCAAAAGCGCGCCCTGCCTTGTGTTTTTATTGGGAAGAAGAATTGGCGGAACAAACTCCGCAGCAACACATCTGTAAAACACTTGGAAGAACTTGAATGAATACAGTATAATTAGAAAATACCACGAATCTGACCTCCACAACCCAATGACTTGGTAACACAATTTTGGCGAATTGGCTGTCGGTCTAACCAAGGGGTGGGTTAGACTGCTTGCCAATTCGCCAACCTTCAGGGTTCTGACTACCCGTAGCAACTGTTAAAGACCTACATTTAATGACAGCCTAACTTACAAGTCCTACAACCTACTTTTCGAGGCACGGAGGAGTCTTAATATCTTATGAATGGTCACCCATCTAAGGACCGACCTCGGTAAGTATAGCTTAACCTTCAATCATCTCGTGTGGCTCAAATTATTTTTCCACTAGCACCTCCACCTACCTCAAAAAAGCGTGAGCAGAAAAATCATCACTTAAGCTAAAGTTTTTTTGTTGCAAAATGTTATGATACCATCAAAAAACAAAAAAATGTGTTTTGTATTTTTATTATTGTCCGTCTATTTTAGGTACATACATACGAAGAAACTAAAAATTGCACCTCATAGTTTTTTTTTCAGAAGTCGGTTGTTTCTTTTGTAAAAAAGTTTTTACTAAGTACCTACCTACTAAAAAGGTAATAAAAAGTTTTCGATTATCCGTCTATAAATGACGGAGTAATGAGGCAACAAACCCTAAAAAAAAAGTATACAGCCTTTGTTTGAAGTCCATTAAAAATAACTCATTTTTGACAAAGTAAATCGGGCGGTAGGCTGGATAAAAATCCTTTCTTTTTTCTTAATTTACCTGTATTACCTACCCAAATTTGATGAAAAAAAGTCAACATACCTACATACATACATAAACTTACGCCTTTTTCCCATGGGGGTAGGCAGAAACTACAGAGCGCCATCTGCTACGATTCTTACATACTTCTTTTGCTTCGTTTACATTCATACATGTTGTCATACACACACGCCGGTTGCGAGTACCTACTACGCACCTGACCTTTCTGAAGAACCAAAAAAGTCAAATAAATTAAAATAAAAACTGCATTGTTATAGTCGCATAATAATAATCTAATAGTCATCAATTTATTTAACCTTTTATTCGCCTGATTTTATATCAATACCTAGGCTAGTTGAGAAAATTTTAGTTTTTAGTCTATTAGTAGAAAATATTCTACAAGCATATATAACACAATGGACTTTATTATTTGATTAATAAATATATTAATATTTATTTTTTCTTTTCTCAAGTTCCTATTGAAAAATTACGGCGATGTATCAGTCAAAATGTCGCAAGACATCGCTATCCCGTACTAGTTTATACTGAATAATGACGTCATAAGCCCCCTCTCTTCAACTTTTAAAATTGTTTATGATTTTGTTAAGCTAACTGTTGGACTAATTATATTTTCATATTCATAAAAGCACACAAGCTATTGTCCGCAAATAATATATTATCAACTTAGACTGAACGTATTTTGTGTTTCGCTGTAAGTTTTCCTAAACAAATGTTTATTTTATTTATTTATTTCTTTGGCTCAAAACATGAATCCTATTTAGGTATATGATTTACAGGAAAATAAATTGTCAAAAATATTGATCTAGAAAAGATTTACTTACAGAAGTACCTAAATATCGTTTCATTTCAGCACAATCAAAATTTTTCTCAATAGAAACAATGAAAAACAAAAATACATTTAGGTACCTATTTGGGAAACACACAGGAATTTTAACAGCAAAAACTAAACCTAACACTTAATAAACCTACCCAAAAGACCTGTGCGAGACCAAAAAGGCCCCAATTATTCAAGAGCTACCTGATAAATTATACAACAAAACAATCAAAATACAATCTAGATTTTGATACGTTTTATTTTTATTAAAAAAATCGTCAAAAGGAGGTAGATTTTGTTCGTTAGCGGCAACCAACGTGCAACCCTTTTGACCTTTGATACACATAAGGTCATAACTCAATGGAACTTTACGGAACATCATAGAATATCTGTCGACTATGAAGCTAGCCCCTCGATATTCTAGATGTGTCTCGACGGTCAGCAACCGGAAAGGGATGGACAGAGATGCTCAACCTGCAGGTCGGTTCTAATCAAAGACATTCAATACTTGGTATATGTATACGGGACATCATGGACAAAATTTACATCTGAAATTTGGACACAAGGTCCAATATAGCTATATTATTCTAAATGGCGTTAGTGAGACAGGGGATCTCAGTTTTTCTATAACATTTCTTCTCATGTCTTTTCTATTGTATCTTAAATCCTTTAGGTTTTACTTTATATTTTTGAAGTTATACCTCTTTTAGCGCGTTAGGGAAAAATTATGAGAGAAGTTTTTTACGATGCGCGCGTACATCGTCGTGAAAAACCGACATCACCCTGAAGTTAGCTTTAGTTAACATTTTAGTTTTTTTTTCTATTATTATGTTAAAGAAGTGTTACTCCTAACACGTGTACCTACACAAGACACACACTTACTTACAGAAGTACACACACACCTTTTTTATTTTATTCGTGGAAACGATGTTTAATGCATAACGAATGAATAGATATTGACGGGACTTTGATAAATAAATAAAAATTCTACAACTTTTACACAACGTGTATACCTACTTAATTATGCTTTATGTAAAATAATATATTTTGACATTACAAACACAGACTTCAATTTTGTTTATTTTTATATGTAAATGCATGTTAACGTAGGATAGATTACTGATCAGTTTAATATAGTTTTAGTGGCTACTTGCTGTACTAAACAAATATAGCCATTAAAAGTAAATAAAATCAAACCTACAATCCCGTGATACGTCCCCTGTCAAATTTCTGTTATTCTACTTTATTTTTATTAAATTTCGCCAGAAAAATCATTTAATAGCGTTATTGAATAATAACGCTTGCAAAATGACTTACAAAATAACTACCGTAATAAACATTCTTTTAAACGACACTTACGACCATAAGGTTGAGCGTCTCTGTATTTTGTCGTCAACAGACAACAATATTTAGGTTCGAACATTTTCTATTACACACGAGATGGCGCTGTTACCAATATATAAAAGCAGGGAAAGCGCGCGTTTTTGTACCGTTTATAAAAAGTGCTAAAGCGACAAGTAAGTTCAAACGCTCAACGACTTTTTGGAACTGAGAAACTCATACTTTTCTACCATGATGTCTCTAGTACCGGATTTCTCAAACAATTGCGTCTTGCAACATTCTCGTCAAATACGAGAAGAAACCTTCGGACTGCCTCAAACACTTATGAATTCTTGAGATGAATTTGTGTATCTTTATGATGTTATTAAATGTAAGATTTATATTTTCTATTGAGTTGTTTTATTTTATCTTGTGTATTATTGATAGATCGAGGTGTCTATTTAGTTTCACTGCGGTGTCGATGACTACAGTTGGGTACCGATATATAACATTCATAGGGTAATAGATCCACAGTTACAGAATTATTATCAAGCTAACTTTAAAATAAAACAATTTTGATTAAAATTGTTTTCACTTACCTATCTTTAAAATAAAATGTTCTGCATTCCTGTTCCTACGAGCCTCTTTTTTTTCTAATGTACCTAATTACCTATAAATGGAGTAGCAATGAATTTAAAAAATATTTTGGATGTCAAACCTTGTGGCTACTACAACTTAAACGTATGGCAAAAGTCTTGGACTAAAAATTACCTATCGTCTTATGAATTGTAATTGATTTTTTTTTACAAATATTGCAATTAATTTCCTATTGGGAAGTTTGTTGCCAACCGGGTGTTACACACAAATGTGTCGATACATATCAAACGTGCCTAAGTCCACTATAGTAACGAATGAATGTTTTTGATTGGCCGGATTCTTTGTACAAAAAATTAAATATTATTTTGGATTAAACCAGCTTAAGTCCTCTGTAACTGGTATAAATAAGGCTCAACATATTCGTTTTGTTTTCATACAAACCTAAGTCACAACGTCATTTTAAATCAAACTCGCCTAAGTCCGATTCGACCAATGACAGACAGCCCTGCATAGGGTCATGGCCGCAGTTGTTACTACTCAATTACATCAAACCGGCCTAAGTCACGTTGTATTTTTCTAAATTCGCTTAAGTCCAATAACAGTTGCTTTCAAACAAGCTTAAATCCACATCGTTTCCATCAAAAGTTGCGTCCAAAATAAAAACCGGTTTAATTTAAAATCTGACGGTTGTTTCACCCGTTTTTTTGACAATGTTGCCAGTAGACATTATTATGAGAGTGTTGGTAGTATTGCTCTTTATTCAAGTGTCATGGATAAAGCAAACAGAAACAAACGCGTTTTCCCAGAAGTTGTTTATGCGTGACTTAGGTGCGTTTGATATGTATCGACACAAATAACTTTCACGAGTTCACGGATGGGATACCAAAGGAAGTAAGGATGAAAGAAAACGGGATTTTTGTATGAATCCCCTTTATTTAGCTACAACAAAATGACATAAGAGTCATGACGCCTGCAGGTGACGCCTTCGACGTGAAACAATACAATTATCATTTTACGACATAATGTTTTAGTCGCTATAACATTATGTCGTAAAAACGAAAAATTAGTGTAAAAAACAATTGTTTTTAAACTTTTTAGAAGCTCAGTTACGCATATCACTACAGTGCTGTGTATTCACATTTTTTATTTATTTTTTTTTGTTCTTCAATATCGGTTTGGAAAAGATTTTTGTTATGTTTTTTTTTTTATTCATGATACGTTTAGATAAGTTTAGAAACCTAATTTTTCGTTAAATTATGTAAATAAATCATTAAATGCTATCGTTAAAATAATAATAGAATAGAAGTTTTACTTAAAATTTATAAATCGATGTAATTTAAAATAATATGATGATTTGAATAAGGTACTTAGAAGATGTTTTTATGTGTTAGTTGGTAAATAGCTACATTAAGAAAAATATATTTTGATAGATAGTAAAGTATCTATAAGTAGCTAGGTACAGACATCAAAATTGTCTTTACATTGTTTAAGAAAGACAGATCGTAAAGACAGATTCTACCCCTAGAAGTTAGGACGGAAATATATTTTCTAAAAACAATTTTTCATTTATTTTAATGCTCATTTTGCAGTTATCATGAAAGTAGATAAACACCTTTTTTTAGGTTGTCGATTCCCAAACCGATATTAAATATATCTACGATCAATAATATTTCTATACATCGAGACTACTAGATGATAGTCGTTGACATCGTAATTTAACTAACACACATTAAAGCGACATTAAAATAAAACTTAACATCAACTGTTTAATAAACAAGAATATTATTTATCGTTATAACAAACAATATAATATAAATAAATCGCACATTTATCAATAATTTAGACAACTAATTGATTATATTTAATTTATAATAATTTTCGTTTCCATTAAATAGTGAAAAAAAGACAAACAACATTTCGGTATTTTTAATATTTTTTGTGATGATACTTTTTTTTAGATAAAATTATTAACTTTATTAGTATGGGTGCAGATAGTAAACAATTTTTCTTTTAAAAATTATATACTTTCCAGTGTAGTATTACTATGTATTTCTATATATTCTTATTTACATGGAAGGCATGAGGCATGTGCACTAACAATATTTATTACAATGTCCGAAATAAAGGACGTATCAATAAAAACATTCAGATTTCTATTCTAACCAATTGATAACATTGTCAAAATTTACAATAAAAGAAAGTTTTAGAAAAAACAAACATTTTATTAATTTAATAAATACAAGATCTTCATGATTCTACAACAGAATTCAACATTTAATTTTTAAGAAATATTTTTTTCTAATTCTCTTGTAAATTTATTTTATAATATAACTACATTTTCTTCTAAATTCTAAGCTACATAAAGATGTACGCCATTTTGCTTTGCAACATCTAATGCTAGAAATACAATAGGTATAAAATTGAGCTTTGTTGATATGTATCGTTACATTTAATTTCGCAAAATTTTCATCTTGATATGTATCTGTTTCTTGAATCACATTATTAAAATAAAATTAAAAAAAGATTACTGACAAATATTTTTGCCATGGATACATTTATAATTGTTAGGTATATTTTAAATAAACAATATCAACAAAGATATTGTATCATTAATATTTACGTGATCCAATATAAATACATTTAAAACTTATAATAAATATTCCTAAAGTTACAAGAAAACATAGTAAAATATACATTATTCAATGCATTTTGGAGAAAAACAGTCGTTTTTCTCAAACTAATATTTTAAACAAATATATTAGTTACTGAAGCGTGTTTGTGCATTATTTCATAAGCAATCGGACCATAAGATAAAGTTATAAACTTAAGAAAAGCTATGGACCGATATTATATTGCTTTTTTCGTGAAATAAGGCTATTATGGAAGGATTTACACAATTAACTTTAATTGATTTTTTTTAAATACATTATTATTTTGTGTTAATTAACTGTTTTATACAACTTTGAGTGACGTTAATATATTTCATTTTTATTTATAATATTTGTTTAAACTAAATAAATTATACGACTATTCAACATTTTAAGCTTTGATCTTATTGGAAAAATCAGGGTTTTAAAAGAAATGTAACAACACCTTGATGAGTTTAAAATTTTACAACAGTTATTTTCAATGTGATCTCAAGGAAAACATTTATTTTAATTTTATGAAGAGAACTAGAGTAATACCACTACATTTTCCTTTTTAGTATATTTCATACAATTACTTTCCGTGGATTTTCATACCATAGCTAGTTACAATGACCATTCAAAACGTAGAAATAAAGAAAAAAAAAATAACCGCATCAACGCCAACAGAATTATTTTTTGCGATCCATTGATTCACCTTCTAGGTAAGATTTTTTACATAATTTCTCGGTTCTCTTGGCGTTAATTAAAAGTGTAACTAATAACCAAAAAATTAGATAGACATAAGGAAAATCCAAAAGTTTGTACATGAAGTACCTAAAGGTGGATGTTACCAGATTCTCAAAAATCTAGAATGAAGAATACCTACCATAAACTTTATTTTATTTACATTCCAAGAGCAAAGAGAAGTGATTGCTTTTATTTATTTTTTTCACAGCTCAACGATTTCATTACCCTGAAGGAGAATACATATGTAGCTTTTACTTCACAGAATATTATGCGACGCTTAGTTATCCTACCAAATCAAGTAAAAATCCCAGATTTTATCAATTTTCATTCAGCTTTTTTTCTTAATATTCCTATAACTTACTGTGGTACAGAGGCTGGCACATCAAGGTACTCCAATCTGTCAAATTTCTTTGTAGTTGGGTCATTGTCATAACCCTAAAAAAAACTGTTCATATGGATCAGTAAAGAAACTTTAAACTTTTTTTTAAATTTAACATCATAATAGTAAAGTAAACAAAACATACTTCACCATACTGTAACAGATTTACTATAAATTTATTTATTTTTTACTATAAATCATCGAAATTCAAGTGAAATTCCACTTCGGTGGACTGTTCGGGATCTACCTTGTCATAGAATGGAGCCTTTAAAAAATGTGTCTTTTGTTATTTTAAACTAAAATGAATTATTTTCTTAATCTACGTAAGTTATTCTTTTAACTTTATCAGTATTAAAAATATAGATAAAAAATAAACACACTTTTTGCATAATTGAATCTTGTTACAACATTTTTAGTCTTTTTGGTAGACATTACTTTCGATCTTGACTAAAATAAAGAAAATGTCAAAGGCATATGTAAAGAAGTAAAATTGAACGCTTCCAATATCGCACTATCCCTTGCAGCGGTCATTTTGTCATGACTCGTACACAGAACACGATATTGTTCTAATAAGAATTTTTTTTTGGTGTGTCAAAGTTGAGTTGTCTTTTCGGTTACTGCTGTATTTTGGTAAATAAATCACTACAAATTATTTAAACATTCTGATTAACTAGTTAACCAATTAAGCTTTACAAATATACCTTAGCTTTTAACATAACCCATAAACGGCGGGAGGTGTGAGTGATTTTTTGAAAAAAGTCCATTCGGTGGACATCTTTTCGGTGGAACTTTGGTCCACCGAAACGACAAATGTCCACCGAGTGCAATGTTTTCTTGAATGTTTATATGTAATGACTGGTAAAAGTGCTTCTGATTACTGTAATTTTTATCAGAAAAGGATTAATGACCTATTTTTGTTTTATTCTCGCTTGGTTTTTATGTATAAAATAATACGAATATGTTGGTCAACATGGTATAGTAAAGCGTTAGGGAAGCAGTTCCTGTTGCTTTAGGTTAAGACACTTAAGATCTAGAAGCATTGGAAAGATCAAAGAAAGAACGGAGAATATTATTATCATCGCAAGCCGAAAGGAAAATAAAAACTGCACAAGATTTACCAGATGTGCATAAAAACCTTTTGACGAAGAAATGGATTGAGAATACAAGACAAAAAGTTAAGAAACAAGAAGAAGCTGAAAAGAACATAGTATGCGAAACACCTCCCTCGAGTCTGGTAACATCAGTATCACCAAGAGCTGAAATTGGTGCCCGTATTGCAGTGAGAAACCGAAGATTAAAAGTAGAGAACAGATTACAGAAAAAAAAGATGTTGATGGGTTTAGAAAGTAAAGTTGCTAAGTATAGGATGCGATTACACAGAGCCAATAGTTCTTCAGTTTTGTAGGTTGAGTTGTATGAAATGTAGTTCAGATAATACTTGAATAAATTACGGTTTAGGTTGCATAAAACTTGGCAAAGCACCATATCCCAGACCACTTTAAAATAATGTCCCTACTCTACCAAGTCCAGTCCGGTCGACTCCTCTGCAAAATCCTACCCGGGTAGGACTTTGCAGAGGAGTCGACCGGACTGCATAATGCCGGAATTATACCAGCTAATCTTCCATTTCCGAGTGGCTTGATGCAGCAACCACTGAATTTTGGAAAGTGCAGTCCATCACTCCTGATTGGAGATGTTTATAAACGAATACGTATTTTGGACGTGTATTCTAACAGCTAATATACGTCAATGTCCAAATTAAAAGAGCCAGCAATCCTCATAAATATGAGTGAACGCATTCAACGTCTGGTGGTCTTGACGACGAAGACATATTTTGTCCACCGAAACGAATTGTCTTTTCGGTAGACAGACTCAAAATATTTTTTATTTACTTTTTGATTGCCTATACGAGACCGATTGTTAGTGATTATGTGAATATAGCATTAACACTACTTTTGGTCTCGATTTTAATCGCATTTTGTTTAGTATTTTTGACATTATTTAACATTTTAGTCCACTCGGTGGACAAATGAGTCTTTTCGGTTGAACCGAAATATCGTTATTTCCTTATAAATAGCTTTTTTACAAATTATTGATCTCTGACTGATACTCATTTTTGTTTTTAAGTAAGTTATGAGTAATAATATAGCTTTGAACTTTATAAATCACGCGTTTCATTTTTTTACGAAAAAAATACCCAGGTTTGACAATGACCCAGTTTTCCAACTTTACAATAGTGTAAAGTTCATTTTTAATTGGGAAAATGTCAGTTTGGTATCGGTTGATGTGACGTCTTATTGTACACATTCATGATTTAGAATATGGAGGGGGGAGATTGTGACAGACGGAAGGGGGGGATTGTGTGAGGGGTTGGAGGGGCAGGGGAGGAATGTGGAGGGGAGTGGGAGGGGAGTGGATAGGGAGGACAGAAAGAGGGGGTGGAGAAGGAGGGGGAGAGGAAGGGGAATGGGAAGGATGAGGTGAGAGGGGAGCGGAGAGGGGGAGAGGAAGAGGCAGGGAACAGGAGGGGAAGGGAGGGGAAAGTGAGGGAGGGGTGAGGGAAGGGGAGGGAGCGGTGAGGGGAGGGGTGTGGGAGATGTGGGGGAGGGGAGGAATGGAGAGGGGGAGAGGAGTTGATAAAAAATGATATGCAATAGCTTTACCGTGGCAGTCTCCGAGTGCCACACGTCATTTTTTTTTAGATATTTTTCTCTCTTTGATCCTAGTTTTGTAAAAATCCACCTACAACGAAAAAATCTAAAACGTCAAGATTCTGGCAACATCGTTAAACAGTCCAACAGCGTGAATAGATTTCTAAACACCTCACTATTCATTAAGATTCTTTTAGAACACAAGAGATCTATGTCTACTTCAAATTAAAGCTTTATTTTTTACCATTTTACATTACATTTCTATGTCGTGTAATGTACCGGGAATACATTTTTATCTAAGTGTTTCCTAATTACATAGATTCGATTGTGAACAAAACTTAGCAACTTTACTTTCAACCCGTCTGCATTTCAATAAAACATTTTATGTTAGTTTTCTTTTATTTATTACGTCATGATTTTTATCTTCTCATTCACTCATCTTTACTTTTCTACAGTATAGGTATCTCTTCTTGAGTTTCCACATTTTCAACATCGGCATATAAATCAATATTTCTATCATTTATTAAACCGTGAAGCCAAATTTACAAATAATATTCATAAAATGTAATGAATAATTCATAAATAATTTTAGGAAATTTAAGGAAACTACCATAACCGATGGCAGTACTGTTCTTTGTAAATAACATTCAACATTATGCCGTTCATAAAATGTTTTATATTAAACAATAACTACTATTAACCTGAATTTTTGCCCTGTTGATGTCAATAGGAACGACTTCTACACATGTAAGTTAAACATAACTGGCGAAACGTGGGTGTACTTTAGGTGCACTTCTTTGTAATTGAGGTGTGATGTTATGTTATAAGTTACTATTTACCGACTTGACTAAATTGTAGATTGTTTGATTTTTCACGAATACACTTTTGGCTGGCCACGTTTGTATCACTGATAGCTAACATAATCTCAGTGGATGAAAATAAAAAATATCTCAGTAACAAAGAATATCCTTACCTAACTTTAAAATAAATTTTCAAAATAAGTTCACGTCGTTGCTAAGTTTTGTCCAAAACTCGTGTTCTCTAACAGTGCATTCACATTGATGGATATAATTTCTAAGTACAGTCATCTAACAGAAAGGCGACATACCACTACATCAGACACTAGCCTAGGTTAGGGAAACCAAGAAGATAAAGGTTTTTTATGCTGCAGACATTTTTAAGAAGGTAAAGAACCTGAAGAAGATAACAAAAGAGAGACAGATTATATCACAACCTACTTGTTATGCTTCAAAAAAAGTAAAAGAGAAAATACAGAGTAGAAATAATTTAATCCTAACAGACATTTTTTATGATTCATATGAAAATTACCTAGATTTTCTTGAAATGTAAATAATATTTTCAATATCTGCAGCATGAAACAATCTACACTACCGGAGATACCAACCGAAACTCTAACAGTGTAAAAGGCGTAATACACTTATTTACAAAACCCAGCCTTTAAGATCGACCTACAAGCACCAGTTCTAAGTCGAAAATAAAACGAAATACAACTATGATATGTTTAGTTAATCATGTCAGTCTTCATACTACTACTAGAGTTAGTCCTAAGCTAATGGATTTTACAATCCCATAAGAAAAGGACGCGATATTTCCAAAAATGAAATCACCAAAAAGCTTCATCGAATCATAATAAGTACATCCAATTTCGTAATACACATCTCTAGAAAAATATTTAAGTATAATTGCATCAGCAACAAGTTCATTTAAATGATTAAATATTGTAATACTCACAGCTTTTATGATATGTATCATTTCCTTAAAATTATTTACAGCTATAGTACTTACATGTATGTCATCGGTGATATGTTTCATTTGTGCGTTACCTAAAGCGAGTGCAACGTGCCGATTTTCAATGTAATTTACAACATCTACATTACTATTATCAATAAATTCATCGTAACATTTGAAAATAGATATAAAATTGATATTTTCTTTAAAAAAATATCTCTCGAAAGGAACGATGTCTAACATTGGGTTTGGATACCCTTTGATACTTAGCTTACTAGTCAATAAATTCGACAAAGAATTGACGAAACCCTTGTAGATTAGGACAGTGCTGATGAGGGAGAGTATTGCTCGGAGGTTGTAGAGGATAGTGCAGATAATAATCGCTATATAGAAGAGTTTGAATGGCCCGTGGGAAGTGTTGGCCGAGCTTGGGGGCGTAGGGTACACCACGTCAACTTCAGCAATCTTGAATATGGAGAGGAGCAGGTGTGAGGAGATATCCTCGTGCTGGGAGTTGATGCGGGATTTGACGATCTTGAGAACGTCGATGCATTCCTCCTGAAACACATAAAAGTAACAATTAAATTTTTGTCTTAAAAATGAAATAGATAACAGAGAGACGGTTGCTATTATACTTAAGAGGCTAAACAATATCAGCTACACGGGTGGATTGAAGGTTAAGGCTACAGTTGTTGTAGTCTACTATCTACCAAAGCGTCAAAATGTTAGTGCTGTCTGCCTGTGATTTTGAAGTCTTGTGAGTAATCGAAGCTGATAAGTTTGACCACCAGACCATGACCAAGACGCATACCAAATCAAAATATGGTCAATGAATATCGGGTTGGCCAGGAACTTCATAAAATGCATAAAATTGCATAATGCATAATGATGGGCATAAAATGCCCAGCATCATGCATCCAGTTAAATCAGCAGTTAAATCTTGTTGGACTGGAATCTGCTTTTCCTAGTGGCTTCACCCGAGTATAAGTCAGGCGTTATCTAATGGAAACGTACTGTCGGGGTCAGTGTATCTTCTGCCAATTTTCTTGATCCTTAATTAACTTCTTACTGAAAATACACTTAGGTATAATCTGAAAAAGATGTAAAACATTTAACAACCCTTCATAAACATTTAAGTTTGATCACGTACTACAGCGCGGTATCCAGCTGTTGCCAATACATGTCATGTATTTTCTTTCTTTCTTTCTTCTTCTTCTTCTTTACTCGTAAATGCAGACAGCTGCATTTATAAAATCTCATCAAAAAAGAAAAATAATTTGGTAGATGTGTTACCTTCTCTCTATCGAGCAGTGCATCTCCAGCTTCCCGCAGCGCCTCCTGCTCCCGCGGTGGCACGCTCGCCGAAATGATCACGTTCTCGTTGCTAATGTTGAACAAAGTCAGCGTACAGTTTGTCTGGAAAGTAAGAATCATGTCCGTTATAATCTGGTATTTTTAAATGCTCCTTAAAACGTGTAATTTTTAGATATACTGGCGGATAAAGTTAACGGGTAATGTAGAGCCAGCTTGAAATTTTTGATTCTGGCAGAATTTTTGTAAATACATAGCTTTATTGTAGCGAATTTTATCTCGCCACAAACAAACTTAAGAACCTCCCTTTTTTATATGCCTAAATTGTAATGTTTAATTCAGCACAACTCATATTTTCAACAACAATTGCTTTCGATTTGACAGTTAGTTCATATAGTGAACTAATCAGAGGCGTGAACGATCAGTCTCGAGCGGGTACGTGAGCTTCAGGAGAAGTATGTTTGTATCTTGTATTCTCTGCAGTGTTCGTTCTCTGGACAGTGACAATAAAATGTTTTATTCATACCCCCTCGCTGTGCACCGTGTACAGGTACTGCTGAAGTAGACGGACCGCATCTTCAGCTCCCAGGCCTGTGTGAGGTCGCAGCAGAGCTTCATCTACTGCGCTGAACCCGAGGAGAAGGTACACTCCTTCTGGCAGCTTGTATTCACCTGGAAAATGTAACGGTGATTGATAAGGATAAGTTTTTCGTTCTGCAATTTTCTTCGTGCCGTTTAAGGTAACTGTTTTGTACGGTGTGCACTTGAAAACTTTTATACTATTTAGGAAACCACCAAAAGCTTTTGATATCATGTCTTGATAATAGTGCAATCAGTTTGCGAGTTCCCTCGGCACTTTCCAACAATTCAATCAGCTACTCCGTGCAAAAAAATGTGCAAAAACTTTTAAAACATTCAGAGATACAGTTAACCGTACCGTGTGTGTGTCATGTCAAAGATAGTTTTTGTTCCAATACTTCTACTTCAATAATATAATATCCAAAACAATTTTTACCTTTAGTCTTACCTGGATTAGGCCTCATACAGATGAAGGACCCCGAGTAGCAGTAGCATCGGCCCCTATACGCCTGGTAAGCAGGCGCAGCATGGGAATAATGTGCCAGTCGGGAGGAACAGGGAGCCCTGGGCACGCAAGCCACCTTGCAGGACACCTGGAGGGTCGGCTCGCAGACACATAGGTCCGTACATTCTGCCAACTCGGCTGAACGGTACAGCTGAAACATTGACGGAGCCTAAGTAGTATTAAAGCTGAATGGTGCAGGTTAAATTTGACTGAGGTATTGTCTCTAGCCTTGTGTCTTGTAGCTAAATAATACCAGCCACACTGGTTGATTAAAGGTTTAATATGGCATGCTTGACAAAGTTTGTTCCGTGTGTGGAGCCACATTAATTTCGTAAAGCACGTTAAATCTTTGGTAGCGGCTGTCATTTCCAGATCTTTACCTGTTTATACGAGTAGTCAGAAAGGTAGTTAGTCCATCCATCCAAAACTTTAGATAAGACTAGAAGCCAACCCAGAAGTAGTAGTAGTATAGTTGGGCAAAGTGCGGGCAGATGATAATTGCCTAACCATTCGAACTTAACAAGCTAATGAAACACTAGGCAGTTAACAGTTAGTATTTGGTTTTTTTAATAACGCCTTCATTGGAACCTGCAGGCCTAACCATTCTGTTTCTATAATAGAAAGAAAATGGCATATATTATGGAATCAACTGTTTGTCAACTGTCAAGTGTATTTCATTTTCAGCCATATTATACATTCTACTCGTTAACACTTGACAGTTGACAAACAGCTGATTCCATATACGCCATTTTCTTTCTATTGTCGCCTTATCGATTACGATAATAGAAATAGAATTTGTAATATGGCTAGGCTTGCTGTGTAGCTCCAACGGTGGTTAGCATCTGACATACATGTATAACTAATTTCAACTTCACTGTATGGTTTTAAAATCAACAATATTTCTAAAAATGGTCTTGAATATTCCCAACTGAATCATGATTCACTGAAAGATGCGATGATAATACTTATATCTAGGAAATATAATATTAAACTCACTCGTCGAGTCTCCCCCATCTTAATATACTGCGCCTGATCATCACTCTCCGGTTTCTTCACGATGCAATACTTCGCGGGCTCCAGGGTCGTAGTCGGTTTCGGCGTAGTGGTCGTGGTCGTAGTTGTAGTGGTGGTCGTAGTCGTAGTGGTCGTAGTCGTGGTAGGAACCGTGGTGGTCTCTGTAGTAGTTTCTATGACAGGCTCGGAGATTTGGGCGACTTCGTTCGGGCCTACCGTCTGTTCTGACATGGTTGTTATTGGGCTTAACTCTTCGCGGTTCTCCTGGAGAAAGGATTAGTAAGGGTGAGATATTTTTGTCCATACAGTAATACTGAACTTACGCAAGCAGGCACGCTGTTTATTTAGTCAGTTTTGTTTTGCTTGAGTTTAGATACTGTTAATGTCGTAGAGCCTATGTATTACTGATATTCCGTTTTTGGAGTGTGCTAGCTAACATGTAGCTGTGCTGAGATAGGCGCGGGTCTTCTTTCTTTCAAGTGGTTAGTGTTACTTCACTCACCACGTTTCACATGCCATTGAGAAATAACTCTCTAAATTTGAATTGGGGTAACATTTCAAAACACAAATTGTTTTGAATTGGGACCAAAAGCTAACGAAATTTATAATTAACTATCTTGGATTATAACACCAGCCTGTTACTGTCCCACTGCAGGGCAAAGGCCTCTTCTCATACAGAGAAGGCTAGAGCATTGATCCCCACGCTTGCTCATGGCGGATTGGCGATTTCAAACTTATATTAACTATAAGTCCAGGTCATCTTAGATTATACAAATTAAAAATAAAACTGCCAACAGAAATTATTTCGATATTTTCGATGCAGAAATGTTTCATAACATTAAAAGTATATAGGTAATACTTTTAATTTAACTTTCTTACTTTTAATTTGACTTAACTTTTAATTTAAACAGTAGATTTTCGTCTGAATGCGTTGATTGCGTAGAATGCGTCTACGCATGGACGAGAATTGAAAATCTACTGTTTGTTGTGACTTTAGTTTTTTTGTTGTTCTGAAATAAAAAGAATACCTTACGGATTTGATAAATTGTTTTTGAATTGGATAGCGCATTGCTTAAGAAGAAGCTTATAGCTTAGGCCATTAAAATTAAAACTACTTTTTTGTCAAATAGCCCATTATTTGTTTAGTCATTAAAGCCTCGTCCCGTCGTGATGTGTAGATTCCGATTATGATTGTTTGTTGTTGTTTAAAATGTCTATCTGAGTTTTGCGGCTTCACCGTTGTGAATTTAAATTCTGTTGCTGTTAAAATAAGTGTGTTTAGTTTTAGGTAAAAGTTGTTATTGATATAATATTAGCAAATAGTTACATAAAAATTGTGTATGGGAGCTACATCAGAAGTAAAATATTTTGTAAAACGGATGTAACAACGAATAAACGCTTTTTCATATTTTTTTTTTTTTTTTTTTTTTTTTTTTTTTCACTAGGAACATTTGTCGCCCTACATCGCCCCACGTCGCCTGATGTCTTGTCTCCGTCCACACCAGTTCAATCGAATCTATCATGTCTCGGGAAGAGGTAGTGTTGTACAGTGCAGCTTATATAATGATGAATGCATCAAGAACAAAAAAGAAGAGAAGATGGTGGATTAAACAGTACTTGCGAAACAAAACAAGTGTATGTAATGATCTCAGAGTGTTCTAGACGGCTCATTTGACCACATTGTCGCAAGTTGCACGCACGTCCACACTCTACCACTACTCTTCATCGACTGTGCGACAAGGAACAGTTTCAAAAATGTCGCGTCGATGTCGTCCGACGTCGCCCGACATCGCCCGATGTCGCCGGGGACACATGTCGCTCGACAAATGTTCCTAGTGGGGACGATGCTTAACCTGTAATGTTTGGCATAGATCTGACTGAAAATTATTTTATTTATGTAAGAATTTTTGGAAGATTTAAGGCGACATACAATGAAAATAAATAATAGTATGATTATTTGGCAGGATATTACAGCACGCGTAGCATGAAATAGTAGAAACAGATTTTGTCTTCAGAAGAATCGACAAAATGACAGATTGCACAAAAAATTCTTTTTTAATGTCAAGAATGAAGAGAAGAAATGTGTCGATTCTTCAGTCAAATATTGTCAAAAGAAGAAAGACATCAGCAGAAATAAAAATAAATAAATATTCCACAACTTTTCACACAACGCCATTTAGTCCCAAGTTAAGCTTGAGAGCTTGTGTTATGGGTACTAAACAGCTGATAAACATACTCATGGTATTCTGAATTCAAATTTAAAACAATACGATCGAAAAAGATGGTAAAATGTATCAGGTTTAAAACTGCATCAACAGTTTTTGTTCAATCTAGCAATCATATTTCGGTAGGGGCCATCGAAACCTAAACTCTAAGGTGGGCCAATATATGTGTCCAGAAGTGTATATTTCTAAATATATACATACTTATTATAGATAAACTACACCCAGACACAGAACAAATGATCGTGCTCATCACACAATCATTTGTCCTGGGTGGGAATCGAACCCACGACCTCCGGCATAGCAGTCAGGGTCACTAACTACTAGTCCAACAGGCCAAGCAAAAAAAATGAAATATAATAAAAAAAAGAAACGTTTCTACCATCAGTTTCACTTTATTGATTCTTCCGAACACACTGTCAAACAATGATAAAAAATATGTTAGAAGAAATATGTTTGCTAAGTGAATGTTACTAATAAATACTGTTCACAGAAGAGACGATAAGATCTAAAAAATAGAAGGCAGAATGAGGTAGACTGCCTTTTATCTAGTGGTCGCAAGCGCTACTATTGAGAAGAAGTGTCTTCTCCGAATAAGAAGTGAAATTTGCCGTGGTATGGGACAGTAACTCGCCGGTATTATTTATATTTATTGCAAAAAAAGTATACTGCCTGGGACCCGAGTCTGCTATTGCAATCGTGTCTCAATGACCGGTCATCGATCGAATATTTGACAACTATGACAGTTTTTGTATGGGAATTGTGTCATAAGTTTGACGTTATACGTCAAAAATCGATCATTGACCGGTCATTGAGACACGATTGCAATAGCAGACTCGACCCCCTGGTCTAGTACTTATATCCGCAAGAGCTTCCGCTGAGCATGTGGTTCCGATTTCAATTCCTGGATTGGGAAAATTTTATTAGGTTTTCCATCTGGAATAACTCAGTAGCAGTTCGGAATCTCGCTAAGTGTCTGGCTGATGGCAATAGGCTCGCTTCCCCATGGGACTTAAAACATAACTGACGAAATTTCGGTGTACTACTTCTGCGTAACTTTTCGATGGCATACACGCTTGAGGTGACCTAGAATTAAGACTTACCGGGGCAGTTTCAATTTGCGAGGTCCCAAGCTGCGTGGTATGCCTGTGGTGGTGGGTTGTGGTGCGGTGGTAGACTGGAGACTCCGGCGCGACGGTGATGTACCTGATGCCGTTGTCGAACGGAGTAGTCGTCAGCAGGGGGCCATAGGTCTTCATGTGGTAGTCGCTTTGGGATTCCACTGGAATTTTACGGTTATGAATTAGTTTTTGAATCTTAAGTGAGGCCAAGTTTTTATGACAGTAATAAAAGAAGTTTAGAATGAAAAAAACCTTTTTGGGTAGGTACACCCAGTCACTATTTCATTTGATAAATACTGTTAATTAATTGATAGCAGTTATAAATAAATAAAATAAATAAAATAAATAGTTACAATGTTTAAGGGTGATTATAAGAGAGATACTTTTAATTAAAGCCTGTTTAGGGCATGAAATATTATCCTAGTATATGAACAACGATACGCTACTAAAGAAGACCTTACGTTTAACTAATACTAACTAACGAATAACGAATAATAACGAATGAAGAAACCAACGTTTACGATTCTAGTCCGTTTGGTTTGGCAAAGGACAGATCTTTGCTAATGGGCGCGTAAGAAAAGAACCGTTAGGTAGACGTAAGTCCGCGATGCGTACTACTCCATCTGGTCCGCTGTGTAGCCGTTCTACACGAGCTATAGGCCAATGAAGCGGAGGAGTTTCCGATTTTATGACAACCACGGAACCGATTTCCAGTGATTGCGAGTGCTTAGTCCATTTTGCCCGTTGAGTTAACGAATGCAGGTACTCATTCCTCCAACGCTTCCAGAAATCTTGTTGAAAACGCTGGATGAGTTGCCACCGGCCTAAACGAGTGATATTGACAGACGTCAAATCCTTATCGGGGACAGCTGTCAGGGGCTCTAACGTAAGAAACATACCTGGCGAAAGTACCGAGAAATCATTGGCGCAGGTACTTATCGGATAAAGGGGTCTGGAATTAAGCATTGCTTCGATTTGCACGAATAACGTAAAAAGTTCGTCTAAAGTCAGCGATTGATTGTTGACCACGCGGTACAACGTTGATTTTGCAGCTTTAATCTGAATCTCCCACACGCCACCGAAATGTGGGCTGGAGGGGGGATTGAATTTGAATTCGATAGTTTCGGTATGAGCAGCTTCTTGCATAAACGACGAGAGCTCACGATGAGCACCAACGAAGTTGGTTCCTCTGTCTGAATATATTGTCTGGACTCGTCCACGACGACCGACGAAGCGACGAAGTGCGGCGATAAATGATTCCGAAGTCAAATCGGTAGCTACTTCTAGATGGACCGCTTTGGTAGTTAAGCAGACGAAGAGGCAGAGATAAGCTTTGCTTATCTTAGCACCGCGATGTTTGCCTGATTTAACTCGGAAAGGACCACCGTAGTCCACCCCTACGATACTGAACGGTTTTACCTGATTCACACGAACTGCAGGCAAATCACTCATAAACGGTTCGAGAGGAGAAGGATTCGTTTTGAAACAATGTAAGCATTTTGAAACTCGGTGTCGAATTGCACGTTTAGCTGACAAAATCCAGAATTGCTGAGTGACCAAATAATGTAGCGTGTTGATTCCTGGGTGACAATGTTCACGATGGAGAGCGTCTATGACCATGTTCGTCAGTGGAGAATCTCTCGGGAGCAAGGCGGGATGTTTGTGACTGTACTCTAGTCCGGATCTGGATAACCTACCGCCCACCCTGAGAACACCCAGGGGGTCGATGAATGGGTTCAGCTTACGCATTTGTTTTGAAAGAAGCTTATGTTCTTTCAATCGTTTGAAATCTTCATGAAAATGAAGAAACTGAGTACGTTTTACTATCATCAGCAGCGCGTTGTGAAGTTCTGCACGATTTAAGGGTAGATCAGAACGGCGATTGAATTTACTGCGGAGATTGTTGATATAGCGAAGCCATAGACCGACGATTCTTTGGATTTTGCGAATTGACGAGTATCGGGATAGCAAATAATCGATGGGATGCGCAGGGATATCACTTGTTAGAAGAACCTGTACCTTCTCTTCTGCACGAAGTTCGTCCTCAGAAGGATCTGAAACTGAGCAAGGCCAAAACTGAGCGTCTTGAGAAAGCCAACTAGGCCCCGCCCACCATAAAGAATTGATGACAAGTTCCGCAGGTGTCTGACCACGAGAGGCGATGTCCGCGGGATTGTCCTCTGATTTCACATGGCGCCATAGTGCGCCAGGGACCGCATCCTGAATATGGCTGACACGATTTGCTACGAAGGTCTTCCAGCGCGAGGAAGGCGATCGAATCCATGAGAGCGCGACTGTCGAATCTGACCACGCGAACATGGCTGAAACGGGAAGAAGAGGTTGATAAACCTCACTGACGAATTTCAGTAGATCTGCCAGAAGAGCAGCAGCGCACAGCTCAAGTCTTGGTAGGGAAACAACTTTGATAGGAGCTACCCTTGCTTTTGACAACACAAAAAAGACCTTGATGTTATCACACTTGTCGATAACTCGAAGAAACACCACACCAGCGTATCCACGTTGAGAACTGTCTGCAAACCCATGAATTTCGCACGATTTGATATGAGAAACGGATAGATGACGCGGAACTCGAAGGTTTTCAATGGAAGGAAGTTCTTCGGTGTAGCGATTCCACAGTCGTTTGATGTCTTCAGGAGGATCTGCATCCCAGGAAACTCCAAGAACCCACAATCTCTGCACTAAATACTTCGAGAAGAAGGTCAGCGGTGACAGAAAACCAAGAGGGTCATAGATTTTTGCTAGCTCGCTTAGAATGTTACGTTTGCTGCAAACACGATCTTGAGGTTTGACTTCGAAAACGAAATGATCAGAGTTCGGTTCCCACTTCAAACCTAATATTTTGAGAGTGTTGGACTTCTCAACGTCCATCGAAACGTTATCTGTGAGACAATGCTCCGGAGGAAGATCACAAAGCAACCCTGGGTCATTGCTAGCCCACTTGCGCAGCTCCATGTGACCTCGTTTGAGAAGCTCTGTCACTTCCGACTTAGCTTGCATGGCCTGATTAAGATCAGAACACCCAGTGACGACGTCATCGATGTACACGTCAGTCGATAAAACGGATTTTCCGAGAGGTAAGTCACTACCTTCATCCTCGGCGAGTTGTTTGACGGTACG
Source organism: Euplexia lucipara (assembly GCA_921972225.1). Classification (NCBI taxonomy): domain Eukaryota; kingdom Metazoa; phylum Arthropoda; class Insecta; order Lepidoptera; family Noctuidae; genus Euplexia; species Euplexia lucipara. The sequence goes on along the minus strand of OV179167.1, from coordinate 7,264,155 downwards.
ACAAGCAAGAAAGGGTGATGAGGAGACACCGTAGGTGACAGTATTCAAGCGATATTCCAACAGCGGTTGGGATGGATGATCTCTCCAAAAGATTCTTTGGAAATCACGATGTTCTTCATGAACAAGAATTTGACGGTACATTTTGCACACGTCCGCTGAAAAAACAACAGAATGGGTACGAAACCGCAAAAGAATTTCCAAAATGTTAGCCTGTAGCTTTGGACCGATAAGTAAGGTTTCGTTCAACGATACGCCAGTGATGGCGTCACGATTTGATGCGTCAAAGACGGCACGAAGCTTCGTACTGACGCTGTCAGGACGAAGGACACAGAAATGAGGTATGTAATACTTTCCCTTTTGCACATCCTTTGCGGGCACAAGAGTCATGTGGCCACACTGAATATACTCAGTCATGAAACTCGAGTATTGTTCTTGAAGAACCGAATCAGCGGAAAGTTTACGTTCCATCGAATGAAAACGTCGAAGAGCCGACTCTCGCGATCCTGGGAATGACGGTTCCTTGTCTTCTACAAAAGGCAAAGCGACACTATAGCGTCCAGTTGGGTCACGAGTAGTCGTATCGCAATAGATTTGTTCGCAACGTTGATCTGCTTCACTCAACTTGGTGACGCACGGAAGCTGGTCCAATTCCCAAAACTTCTTGACTTCTTGAGAAAGCTGCTGGTCGTCTGTAACGAAGAAAGAAGTGACACTTTGTTCAGCCTGATGATCACTCACACTTCCTAGAAGAAGCCAGCCGAACACAGAATTCAACGCGGATGGCTGCTGCGGTCCTCCGCTCACGCATCCTGGCAGAATGAGAGAAGGGAAGATTTCAGCACCAATAAGAATGTCAACTGGACCAGGTTTATCACAATCCGGATCCGCTAGATTGAGACCCCGAATATGAAGCCAAGACGATTTGTCGAGCCTGACGCTCGGCATGTTCCCGCATATGTTAGGTATGGTCAATGCTTCAAGATTGAACGCCACTTGGGACTAAATGGCGTTGTGTTAAAAAGTTGTGGTAACTTTTTAACACAACGCCATTTAGTCCCAAGTTAAGCTTGAGAGCTTGTGTTACGGGTACTAAACAGCTGATAAACATACTTATATATTTCTAAATACATACATATTATAGATAAATTACACCCAGACACAAAACAAATTATCGTGCTCATCATACAAACATTTGTCCTGGGTAATCGAACCCACGACCTCTGGCATAGCAGTCAGGGTCACGTCCCCTCACGGCGTTCCCACTTACATCTGCCTTGTAAATACCTTTCGTTAGTCGCCTTTCATCCATCCTTTCAACGTGACCAAACCATCTAAGCAACTCTTTTCAATTTTTGTTACTACATCTTCTTTTAAACCACAACGTTGCTTTATCACATCATTCCTCAATCTGTCATTCATTGTTACACCACACACACTTCGCAAGGAACGCATTTCTACAGCATTTATTCTACTTTCATGTCTCTTTTGCCACGCCCAACATTCATTTCCATACGTTAGTGTAGGCACCAGCACACCACTGTGAACAGCCAGTCGTGCCTTTTCGGACATCGACTGGCTGGTCACAACGCCATGTATGTATTACTAGCTTCTGCCCGCGACTTCGTCCGCGGAAAATTTCTTATTTTAACATAAGATTACACTCGCTTGATTGATATTACTGTAATTAATTTTATTAGTAAAATATTTTTTGGAATCAGATCAGTAACTTCAAAGATTACCCAATGTTATGGCATTTTGCCTAGCGAGCCGCTGCGAGCGCTCAGTGCTAGTCTCCCTATCCCTTGTTTCAGAGACATGCTGCCTTAAATGAGATAGACGCTGCGCAGGCGCACGTTCAGTGCTAGATTCCCGAGCACGGGCCTGCGATGTTATGACATTTTGCCTACCAAGCCGCTGCGAGCGCTCAGCGCTAGTCTCGATATCCCTTGTCTCTGAGACATGCTTCCTTAACTCAGATAGACGGTACGCACGTTCAGCGCTAGTTTCTCGAGCACGGGCCCGCGACGTCCTCACATTTTCGCCAGCGAGGCGCTGTGAGCGCTCGGAGCTAGATTCTCTAGCGCGTGCTTGCGAAATATATTCTCTATTTCTCGAGAGGCGCTGCTCATTTTCAGGGGCAGATTCTTCCGTACGGCGTAGGTACTCGAGCGGCTCTTGTCTGTGATGTCTGCCGGGACAGTTGAGATTTCCTTTTAGGCATGCTCTCAACAAACTACGCACAGACTTGAAAACAATTATGAACAAAGGGAGAGCGACTCGAACACCGTCTACCTTTACAAAACAAAACAATCGTAATATCGAATAACTCGTATCGATTAATAATATGATAGAACGAAGTACGAAACTACGAAGACGAACATACGAAACAAACGTACAACGAAATTACGATATTTTCGATTATGAGTATCTATCAACAACAACAACCATACGAACGAAACAACCGAAACCAATAAGCAATTAAGCAACTGACATGAAAAATTAAGATATATAATAATTCGAGAGCGTCATCAATCCACGGAAAGTCTTAACACCGCGATTCAGAAAAATGACGTAATTGCAGAACGCCATCTATGGGCAAATAGGTAAAACGTCTACACAATGAAAGTTATGCTGCATTTTGCGTTTTAGTAATTTTATATTATCTCCGAAACTGTATGACCAATTGATATACTGTAAATGGCAAATCTTATCTGTATGATGTTCTTGTGATACTGAAATAATTTATTGTCACAAGAATTAGTATTTTGTTGCTCAAATAATCAACCAAACGTAAGTATACCGAAAAAAATTTTTTTAATGCAGTAAAAGAAGTATAAAAGATAAAATATAAAAGATAGAGATATGGCATCGCGGACTTTTTTGTAGAAATAATTAAGACGAACCAGGTAGCCATACATTGTTTTTAATTTTAAGCAACTGTTTAGGCAGCGCACGCAAATAATTCTGTTTTATGAGGTATTTTTTTCCGACTTGCTAGACAAAAGTTGTGATAGCTCGGTTAATTTACATGTTATAGAAACAATTTATAGCCTATAGCACTCAGGAATAATGTAGCTTTCTGCCAGTTAAAAAATTTTTAGAATTGGATAATGAGTTCCAGAGATTACCCCCTACATACAAATTTACAAACTTACAAATTTTACCTCTTTATAATATTAGTATAGATAGTATAGATTATCTACTGTATGTATTATGTATGTATTATTATCTACTTAATACATTTTTATTATAAGCTCTGAACACTAGTTCTTGTAATACTAGTTCTGTTACAAACAGCCTTTAGCTTAACCATAAACTTAGCTACGCGTAAACAAATATCTTGCTTTCTTTTTTCTTGTTAAAAAAGTAGCTCCACACTAGGAATTTGTCCTGTATCGTGGGACAAACAATCAAACTCACATACATTTAAACAGTCAGACTCGAAAAAATACTTGTGCCCATATTTTAAACATTTGTTCCGTGCGGGAATTAAACTGCAAGACACGCAGTTCAGCTGCCAATCGCTCAGCTTTTGTGCCAACCCTATCGTTTAGTACACAAAAGTAATGATTTATTTATTTAATAGGTACTTCAAGCACACTAACGTGCAAAAGCGGGCTTGATGCCATAGGCATTTTCTTCCAGTCAACCTTTAGATGATGCAGAGAAAAGCAGTGGGTGTATAAATAGCGGGTCCATCGCCTTGAGGTAAGCCAGTGCTCGCCAAGCTGGTCTAATTTGGCGGTCCCTTCAAACTTGAAGCAGTGGTAGGTGCAATTTTTGATGATTTTTAAATGATTCGATTTTAGTAAGGTTGTCTCAGCTCACCAACGCAAGGATTAAGCCACAGCAGCCGCTGCCATCCTAGGCAGTCATACAGCTGTGCGAAGTCAGTTCCACGGCAGGCACAGGCAGCTCGCAGTTGGGTACCAAGCACGGCAACTACTGCAGCTCTGCAGGCTGCAGGGGACCCGGCGCAGCCTTGGGTGACGGCGTCTACTGCGCACCATTGCTCGTAGTTCTCAAGACGGATCCTGGGAAGAAATGGTCAGTGTTATAGGTTTTAGGTTAACGGTATGGATGGCGTAGCTAGATACACTGGGAGTCCCAACATTAGAGAGTTTAACAATTTTTCTGAACAGGATTCGGATTTGTTCGGACGAACTTGTTCAGATAGAAATCATGAAGTTAAACGTATCCTACTGATATTGTAAACTAGCGTATTGCCTGGCCTGAACGTTCGCTTCAAACCCGATCGCAGCGTCTCCTACCGTGTACAATTGTAAAAAGAAACCATCCAAGGTCCAACACAAATACAACATAACAGATTTATCGAATTTGGTGCAGTCGTTCAGAAGTTATGCGCGTACATACATTTTCACATGCACATCCATTTCGTCGGTTTTTTTTTATTAGAATAGAATAGAATAGAATAGAATAACACAAAGAAACAAAAAACAAACACAACACACACACACACACTTTGTTTTAATACTTTTAGATGTGAACTTACGTGAAGATGTCTGTTACTTAATCATGTGTAAACCGTATAACAGATTTGGATGAAAATTGGCACATACGAAGATTATAAATCGCATAAGATACTTTTAATACCGGTTACATTGGGTTAATAGTTCGACTATAATGTTACTTTATTGTTTACCAATACCGATAAATGCGCCTGTAGGTGCAATTAATTAACAATTAGTTTTGTATAGGTTTAGGACTTATTAGTAGACAATGCATTTCTTGTGAATTCACTTAGAGCACAAAAGGATAGGTCCGTCCCACTAACCATGAGGTAAAAATTAAAATATACAAACTAAAAGATATACTCACCAAAAAGTACAATATTAATAACTTGAAATAAAAACTACATATTATACAATAATTACTATCTCGAAGGCAAATTTCCTTCACTTTTCTACAAACTAAGCTGTGCACGACAAAGTCCATGATTGATACGTACGATATTAATAATCAACTCAATATGGGCTCCAATAAAGTATTAATTAGCACCACGAATAGAATGTCAATCTGTGTTGTGACATTATTCACTGACGCAGAGCTGCTAGTCAAAACAGAGAGAACAAACTGTCAACATATTTGAGGGTAGATTTCATTTATGTGAAATTACAATGTACCCACATCATACTTAATTTATTTCAATGAATATAACTCACGCTAGTAATATCTGTGATATTGATTAAGACGATTGACACACTGCCACGCACCACGCAGCGTAGCGCGTGAATGCGTGTTTTAACGTTGCTTGTAAGTATCTCCGTTTGTAAAGAAAACACGCACAGTCCAACACACAGAAAATGCTTCCACGCGCGTTCATTCAGTTCAGAGACACGCAACAAGCAGCGTGATGCGTGGCAGTGTGATAATCGCCGTAGTTATGATGACGATAATTATGCAGTTTTGTTGCTTATCGGTATTGTATCTAAGGGTGCTTATACACGGTGCAACTTGCGCCGGATGAAGGTATGCATCGTAAACTTTACGGTTTTACTTTTTCGTCTGTCCGAGCCAAAGACATTCAATACCTATAAACCAGACATCACGATCAAAATTTTCGTCCGAAACTTGAGTCCTGCTTCGACACAAGTCTATGAGTTTTTTTAGTACGCTCCGCTGCCGCTCCAATATTCAAAAAGCGTTCCTTAGGTACCTATATAAGCAGAAACACGGCTACTATCCTTACCTCTATCCGACAAAATTCTTGCTGGGTTGCCTCGGATACAACTCACTAGAGGTAAGACGAGCTCGAGATCAGCTTACAATAGCCTGTAGGACACTCCGTGGTGATGTTGACGCTCCTGATCTGCTTCATGTCCTGGCGCGCTTCTGTGTTCCAGACAATTACTGCCGGGGCAGAAAGCACAGGCTGTTTGCCATGCCTCCATGTCGTACTGTTGCACGTGCTAAGTCACCAATCCCTCGCACTCTGGCTGCACTTAATGATCTCTTGGATTCCAATCCAACAAGCGATCTGTTTGCGGATGGATGGACGAAGATTTTATTGGTATGTCAGAAGTACTGCGAGAATAATTTATGAAAGTGTTGTTAACCGTCCTTTATTTATGTTTTCCTCTTATACTTTTAAATTTTACGTTGTTTATTTTGTATATTTTAAAACGTGTTATTGTCTCTTTTAGTTTTAATTTTATATGTTACTGTAATTGGTTTACACGACCGTTGTAATTAAATAAATAAATAAATTAATTAATTAAATAAATAGATTATTCTAGATGGCATTACTGAGACATGGGATCAAAGTTTTTCTATGACATTTCCTTGACTAGCTAATTCTCTCCTTCTATTACAAAAAGTATGTTACTAAGAGTATGAACTTGCAAAATAAAATAGTGTGAAAGTTTTTACGTTTATTTAACCTTTCTATCTACACCACCTAATAATAAATTCAACGGGGACTGACCTTTAGATGTGTGAATGTAAATAAAGGGAAAAAGTATGTAAGATTCGTGGTAGTAGGTGTTTTTTTAGTTTCTGCCTATACCGATGGGAAATAGGGATGAGTTTATATGTACATGTACCTTTGTTTGATAACATCTGACTGTCTTGCCCCTCAATTGTTTCATCAATCACAGTCGTTAGTCGTATAGGCGGATTGTCGGATAGCCCAATCAGATCGGGCACCGCAAATGGAATGAGTACGACCAGCCTAATTCAGAGGGCCTCTGTTACTAGACCAGGGGTAACCAAACTTGGGTCGGGGACGTAAATGGGGCAGAATAAAAGAATTTCTTAGTTTTCACTTAACACGCTTTAAAAACTAGAATAGTACGGTTTTTTATTTATTTATTTGGTCTACCAACAATTGTTCACACAAACAGCTTGCACTTAAAAAGAATAACATTAAAACTTAAGAAGTGTAACAATTACTTAAAGGTACCACACATATAAACTAAGACGTAAGTTAAGTATTAAAATTTGTTTGTTTGTACGCGTAACTGTACCATTTTCAGATAGATAACAATTTCTTTAGACAACTAAGACAACTGATACAAAAAAAACTTTTTTACAAAAAATAATACTAATACTAAATTCGGAAGTCGGTGCCAATCATAAATGAGACAAAACCACCAAAGCCCCAGACTTCCTAATTTAGAGTTAGTTTATACCGGTTAGTGTTTTTTGAAGTCGGTTGTATTTTTTGTAAGAGGAGCTTGTGGCTAAATTATAACAGCCGCATGGGTCGATCGAAGGTTAAGCTACGCTTGACGAGGTCGGTCCGTGGATGGGTGACCATTTATTACATACCAAGACTCCTCCGTGCCTCGGAAAGCACGTTAAGCCGTTGGTCCCGGCTGTCATTTGTAGATCTTTGACAGTCGTTACTTGTAGTCAGAAGCCCGAAAGTCTGACAACCAGTTTAACCAAGGGGTATCATGTTACCCAGTTACTGGGTTGTGGAGGTCAGACAGGCAGTCGCTCCATGTAAAACACTGGTATTCAGCTGCATCCGGTTAAACTGGAAGCCGACCCCAACATAGTTGGGAAAAGGCTAGGCAGATGAGGCAGATGATGATGGTTGTATTTTTTGTAAAAAAGTTTTTATTTAACAATTTTTAGTTTTTATTTTTATATACCTAGCTAGATAATAAATTATTATCTATTTCTACACATATTTACATATTACAATCAAACAAATAAACAGCAACTGTTCGCGATGAAATCTAAAAGTAAAATTCATGAACAAAAGTTTTCATAAAATGAAAACTACCAGACCAAACTATGTATTTTTTTTATGAGACCATAAAAAAATTAGTCCGCATCAAACTAAAAAAGAATCACGTAAATCGGTACATAAATCTCAGCGTAATCGGTGAACATACATACAAAAAAGTGTTCAAAAATAAATTAAATTTTCATAAAATTGTTCATAAAATGAAAACTACCGGGTCAAACTATGTTATATTTTTATGGGACCAAATGGCAGCTATTCCGCATCGAACTTAAAAAGAATAGCGTAAATCGGATCATTAATCTCGGAGTAATCGGTGTACATACATAAGAAAAAAAAAAAATACTGATCGAATTGAGAACCTCCTCCTAAAGTCGGTTAAAAATAAAAGTTAGAGTGTCACATACTTAAAGGACTGCGAGGATAGCGAGGTTAAAGAAGCTAATTTATACATTATATTTATTTCTAAGAACCGGTTTTTACAAATACTTTTTTTACATGCAGATCAAACAAAAGAGCTCGGTGTTTCTTGTCTAGATACTAAGGAAACACCAAAACAAACTCACTTTGTCCTATTTTTTAAGTTCACATGTAAGTAAATAACTTATAAACTTTAGCCTCATAAAATGGTAGTAGTGGAAAAGTTTAAGTGGTCTGTTTTAGAACATTTTTTCTTAAAGAATCATGACCATCAACGGTACTGGTTTTTCTCATGCATCAAGATAAAAATTATATTACAATTATTTTCTTTATTTTTGAAGTCATTCTGCAATTAGAATGCCAATTTAGTATAGGGGTTTATTTTTTAAACTTAATAAGTTATGAAATTGTTTTGATAAAATGAATTACCTACTGCCGGCTATTCTTACGTTAAAGTGTTGCCATAATCAAAATAAGTAAATATATTGACAACTCTAATCGATTTTTTTTGTATACGATTACAAATTAATATTAATGTAAAGTCATTGGAAAGGTAAATCGCGGGGTTTTTATAAATAATAAAGCGAGATGATACTACTGTGGTGTGAAATAATTAGTATTTCACACACACATTAGTCTTATTATTTTGCTTTCAAAACTTTTTAAAGCAATTTCACTTTGTTGGCTAACGATACATATGAATGATTGCATAGATTTTTTTTTAATTATCTTGCTTCGGTTTGATATAAATCGAACCTTTTTAATAAATTAATGATTATAGAACTAAATCAGTCATTTGAAATAATTATGTGTCGAGTGTATTTATTCGAGTAATCGATTTTCATTTAAAATCTAAAGTGGCAACATTGGTGTTGGTGTCTCAAATTAAATTGTCATTGTCAAAATGTCAATTGCGGGTGGTGCATGCTAAGTTTGTTCATTGCGATTTAAGTATTACAGTTTTTTTTTGTGTTGATCGAGTCCTACTCTCCACTGTACTTAATTGTGATATTCATTGTAACTAGGTATTTGTTTATTTCTTGTTTTCAATCACTATCGCTAACTTTAGTGTGAAATTGTGAATCTTACGCCAGGACGTTTTTACGCCAGGAAGTTTTCACTTTGTTTGAAGTTTGTGTGTGATTCGTATTTTGTTGTACTGTACTGTACTGTACTAGTACCTACTTAGCGACTACTGAAAATGTCGACCACTTCGCATGAAGTACCGACAACAAGAACAATCGACCGGCGAAACCGGTGTTTGAACTGTTTTTTTCAATCCTAAGAAACCAACACAGGTATTCTTTGGAACAAGCTACTACTCAGATGATCTGCTCTCCAAACTACGACCTTACCTCTATACACGACGGATATTTCTATTTTGAGGTTAAGTTACGTTTTCTAAAAAAACTTGGAAATGCGGGTTTTGATTCCAAAATGGCAATTGTAGATGATTATTTGGTTAATTTATAAACCATCTAAAACAACTTTGGAATTGATGCAACTCAGTACCGTGGTCCATATTGTCGTGGTCATTCTCCTTTCTTTGGTAGAACTAACTGTAGGTAGCACTTTAACACAATTTCTAAATAATGTCTATTTAATTTTACTTAAGAAAATATTTTTATTGGTGTCACTCCTTATGTCCATGTGTTGGTTTATCGGTGTAACACTTTCTTAGTCTTGACACTATCCTCGTCAGATCGATTTTAGCAACGGCTAATTTGTTTATCAATATTTTACATAATATCGATGAGAAAGCCAAAACGTTGGTGGGCTTGAATTGCGGACCGTAGTTGCCGACCCCTGTTCTAGATAATGTCTCGAAAATCGAGATGTGGTGTGTAAACCATCTGTTTTAGGCTTTAGGGAAGGTTTATATCTGACGGAACATGCGCCGAGCGTTTGCGACAATCTTAGACTATATACCTCTAGACGTAGCCCAATTTACAGTGTCAAGTGTGGAAGTGAGACGCAATAATACAAAATTCGTAGGAAAATTGAGACAAAGCATCGTATCTTCTGTCCCTTACGGCGTGCCGGATTTTTGCATGGCTAACTTTTGAAAGTTAGCCAAACAAAGAGCTGTCACTGTCACGTATATTATTATGCTCGATTTAATTTAAGTTTTCGGATGGTTTTTGCAATTTTTGTAATAGTTTAAGTCATTTAATGAGAAATAGACTCCATTAGATAAGTGTTTAGTGTATGGTGAATGCGCTACGATGGGAGGATTCAGTATAATAGGCTGTAAAAGCCGCTCAGAAAAGGCCAATAACAAAATCTCTTTTCATTCGTAAGTATTCAATACTGTTTGTGTTATTGTATGATTATTGAATTTATACATTTGTGCGCTTTTATTGTCATGGCTTTCAGGCCAAAATATGGAAGATTTCTTAAAATAAACTTGATTTCTTATATCACATAACCTAGTAATACTTACTTACAGTGTTGCTACACGTTTCAAATCTTTTCCCTTAACTGTCAGGCCTAATGTTCAAAAGGTAGGCATAATAATCAAATAAATCTATGGTGGCTAAACACACAAATTTGTGGGCGAACCCTTATTTTTAAGTTTAAGTGAACATGTGTACGAACGAACAGAGCCCTTTCGACAATCATTAAGTTTTACTCTTGAAGGCAATCGCTTATGTACTTAAAGATATTTGGAAGTAAGAATTCATTTTATGAATAAATGTTAAGTATAAACAAAAAATTAGATATTTTCAAAATAAGTTGGTTTTGTATAAAGGACAATAGTTATTATACAGCAATGTCAATGTCACACTGGATGTCAGCCATACCTCAATATATTTTAATGATAAATAACACGCGAAAAAATCAAAACAAGCTTCACCTGGTAGTAGTGTATTTTATTTGTGAGAATCAAGGTAAGATTGAAAGTAGGTATTTTACGTGAAATTATATTTTCTCACACATGGATACTTCTACACTCTTATTACCACGTTGAATACGTCGTATTTTGGGACTTTTTTAGGGAATAGCAACACTGAACTTTTATATTGCTGTCGCATGTGCGGCCACGCGGTAGCTCGATCTAGAGGTATATTATCTAAGGCGACAATGTACCTCGACGCACTAACGCATCATCTGTTGAGTGTGAACCGTCAAGTGTTTTTCTATACATTTGTCTGTTCTGGCGTTACGCGACCGATAATACGCGACGCATGTTCCGTCAGATATGAACTGTAGCGGTCACAGCTACACCGGAATTCGTATGAATTCGTAATATTAATTTAAACTTTTTATAATTGTAAACACTCCACAATACAAAACTTTTCCTTATTGTCCCGTTACACCGAACTGTCAAATTTGAACAAACGTCAAACCAAAGACCAAAAAACTTCAAACACAAAACACGATCATTGTCTGTGGGTGAAAACTAACATATTTTATTAGAAGTATATTTACATATTTATTTAGTTGCTATATTTACATCACACATAATATTTATTTACAAATTTAACAATACGCATAATTATTTACACTATACAAAATATAGGCTTAAAATTGTAATGTTCTGGTCGCTGCCTTTCCGAACGCAACTTCGGGCGCGTTCGGCAAAGCTCGGCTTTCATCGGAGCATATGACTTGCCTAATAGCGATAAAGCATCGTCATGTAGATCAGTACTCGTTTTGACCTCCCGAACAGTACACGCTTGAACTTTCAACCAAATCTAGACTTGCTCGTAGACCTAAGTTCTGCTAGTTGACTCGATATCGTCTCCTTAGCTTTTTGTCTGTGTCCAGTAATTTCCCCGCTGTCGTCTTAACTTAATTGTAGCCTTAAGCGACTCAGAAGTGTTGAGAAATTAATTATACAAGGATAACGTTCAAACCACCGTTTCATTTCGCCATTTTGCTCTATACACTTCATTGGTGACCCCGTCAAAGAGCACAGTAGCCACGCGGAGCAAAGATGCCTACCGGAGCAGAGCAGGGAGCGCAGGCGGACGCAGCAATGGTCAAGCAGGACGTGTGCAGAGTCAGCGTGAAGTTGCCGCCATTCTGGCCTGAGGAGCCGACACTTTGGTTTGCACAAGTAGAAGGTCAGTTTACAATAGCCGGCATTACCGCCGACACCACAAAATTCTACACGGTCGTGGGGCAGCTAGACCATCGCTACATGGTAGAAGCTCGGGACATAATAGAGAACCCACCAGCACAGGACAAGTACGCCAAGCTGAAGGCTGAGCTCATACGTCGACTATCCGACTCGCGTGAAAAAAGGGTTCAGCAAATCCTCACTCAAGAGGAGCTCGGCGACCGGAAGCCATCACAGTTCTTGCGGCACCTGCAGACTTTGGCCGGACCACATGTTCCAGACACATTCCTAGCCACGTTGTGGGCGAGCAGGTTGCCGACGAACATACAGACGGTAATAGCTTCCCAGCCTAACCTTCCGCTTCAGTCTGTCGCAGATTTGGCCGACCGCGTGCACGAGATCGCGCCAACGCGGCCAGCGCTCACGACACCTCCCGCCGTGGCGAGCACGAGCACCAGCAGTGACATCGCGGAGCTGAAACAGTGCATGGCGGAGTTATGTCTACAGGTGGCGGCTCTACAAAAGCAAGGTCAGGTACACCATCGATCGCGCTCCACAGATAGGTACCGGCGTGGTGACAGAGAACCGACCCCAAGCCGACGCCGCAGTCGCTCGCGCTCCAGCAGCGCGTGGAACGACGCTCACTGCTGGTACCACAACAGTTTCGGTGACAGGGCCACGCGGTGCAGGTCGCCATGTACGTACGCGGGAAACGCCGTCGGCAGCCGGAAATAGCGGCAAATGGCTGCCCTCACAAACCACGCCGCCTATTCGTAACAGATCGGGACTCTAAAACCACGTTTTTAGTAGACACAGGGTCCGATCTGTGCGTATACCCACGTGCAGCCCTACGACAGCAGCGCAGCAGGACGGCGTACCAGTTATACGCGGCAAACGGAACTGCCATCGACACGTACGGTTGGGTGGAGCTCCACTTGAATTTAGGGCTTCGCCGCGTGTACACGTGGAAGTTCGTGGTTGCAGACGTCACCAAGGCAATCATAGGCGCCGACTTCTTGGCGCATTATAACATCTTGGTAGACCTCAAAAGTCACCGGCTAATCGATGGGCTGACCCAACTGTCTTCGCCGGCGTCGCCAGCGGCCGAATCAGCAGCAATGATCGCCTCAGTGAAGTCCGTAGGAGGCAACACGGAGTACCACGAGATACTTCGCCAGTACCCGGAAGTCACGCGGCCTGCTGGAACACAGAAACAGGTCAGTCACGGTACCGAACATCACATCCGCACTACACCAGGTCCGCCTATCACTGGACGACCTCGCCGTCTGGCACCAGACAAACTGAAGGCAGCACAGAGGGAGTTCGAGGCTATGCTGGCTAACGGCACAGCACGGCCGTCAGAGAGTCCGTGGTCGTCCCCACTTCACCTCGCTCCTAAGAAGGACAACAGCTGGCGGCCATGCGGTGACTACAGGGCACTCAATGCCCGTACTGTTCCGGACAGATACCCCATCCCGCATATACAGGACTTCTCACATCAGCTGGCTGGCAGCCGAATATATAGCAAAATCGATCTCATTAAAGCATACAATCAGATACCAGTCCAGCCAGCCGACGTTCACAAGACAGCGATCACAACACCTTTCGGACTGTACGAATTTCCATTCATGACCTTTGGCCTCAGGAATGCCGCTCAAACGTTCCAACGGTTCATGGACGAGGTGCTGCGCGGGCTGCCGTTCTGCTACTGTTATTTAGACGATATTCTCTTGTTCTCAGAGACAGCAGCCCAGCACACCGAGCACCTGCATCAGCTTCTGAAGCGGTTATCCCAGTATGGAATTATTATTAACTCGGCAAAGTGTGAGTTTGGCCGTACCACCATAACTTTCCTAGGACACGAAGTATCCGAAGAAGGTGTTCGCCCGCTGCAGGAGAAGGTGCAGGCAATCCAGGACTTCCCAGCTCCCAAGACTGTCAAGGAGATGCGTCGCTTCCTGGGTATGTTCAATTTTTACCGCCGCTTTGTCCCAGATGCCGCTCGCTTACAAGCGCCACTCAACGTAGTTCTGGCAGGACCTAAAACAAAGAGAACACAAACAATTAATCTATCGCAAGAAATGCTAGACGCTTTTAACGCTTGTAAAAGTGGCTTATCTAGGGCAGCTCTGCTTGCTCACCCAGAGCCCAACGCCGAACTCGCGATATTTACAGACGCTTCAGACACTTCTATGGGTGCAGTATTACAGCAGAAGGCAGGTGTCACATGGAACCCACTAGCATTTTTCTCTAGGCGACTGTCAGCTTCACAGAAAAAGTATAGCCCTTATGACAGGGAGCTCTTAGCCATCTACGACGCAGTCAGATACTTCCGCCACATGGTTGAAGGTAGGCACTTCACCATTTACACGGATCACAAACCCCTGTCATATGTGTACGCACACAACCGTGACAACTGTTCACCGAGGCAATACCGGTACCTGGACTACATTGCTCAATTCACCACGGATATCAGGTTTGTCGCAGGCAGGGACAACATTGTGGCAGACGCGCTGTCGCGTGTGGAGTCGGTGGCAGTACCGGCGTGTAATTACACAGCTCTTGCACAGTCCCAAGAAACAGACCACGAGCTGCAGGGGCTCTTAAATAACAACAGCACGTCACTCAAGCTGTGTAAAGTGCATTTCACGGACTCAGGCACTGAACTATATTGTGATGTCTCCACTGGTAACACCCGCCCTTATGTTACAGAACCCTTCAGGAGGCAGGTGTTCCAAAAACTACACCAGCTGAGCCATCCCGGCAGACAGGCCACAGTCAAACTGATTTCTGAGCGTTTCGTTTGGCCTGGCCTAAAGAAGGACTGCAGGGCCTGGACCAGAGAGTGCGTAGAGTGCCAGAAGAACAAAATCTCGCGGCACACAACCAGTCCCACCTCCGCTTTCCCTGTCCCTTCCCAACGCTTCTCCCATGTCCACATGGACATAGTAGGGCCACTGACCGTGTCATCAAATTACAGGTACATACTAACTGTGGTCGACCGCTTCACCCGCTGGCCTGAGGCGTACCCCATCGCGGACATCACAGCGGAGACATGCGCCCGCACTTTCATCACCGGCTGGGTGTCCCGCTTTGGCTGCCCCCAGCGCATCACTACCGACAGGGGCAGGCAGTTTGAGAGCAAGCTGTTCCACACCATCACGGAGACCCTCGGTAGCCAGCACCGCCCAACCACAGCATACCACCCAGCCTGTAATGGCATGGTGGAACGCCTACACCGCCAGCTGAAGGCAGCCATCCGCTGCCACACAGACACCAACTGGACCGAAGCACTACCCCTGGTGCTGCTCGGCATCCGCAGCGCCTGGAAGGAAGACGTCAAAGCATCAGCGGCAGAGCTCGTTTACGGCGAGCCCCTAAGACTCCCAGGCGAGTTCATCGCCCCCACACTCACCAGCACAGTCGACTACACCGACTTCGCGTCAAGACTCCGGCATCACATGGCGAAGCTGTCTCCAGAACCGGCGAGTCGACACGGCAACAAGCCGTTCTACGTGCCCGACAGCTTGTCAACTTCGTCTCATGTATTCTTGCGACATGACGCCGTTCGCCGACCGCTAGACCCGCCGTACACCGGCCCCTACAGAGTCCTGCAAAGAGGCGACAAAACGTACCGTATTGAGGTAAACGGAAAGGAAACCACAGTAACCATAGATCGGTTGAAACCCGCTTACCTCAATAACGCAGACTACAGTCCCTCCGGTGTAACCAGCGCACCAACGGTCGCAAACACAGCACCAACGCCACCGCAGCCCACCGTCGAGAAGAAAACACGCTCCGGCCGCACCGTTCGCTTCCCGGACTACTATCACCCGTAGCTAAGTAGCCACGGTCTCAGGGGGGGAGTAGTGTAGCGGTCACAGCTACACCGGAATTCGTATGAATTCGTAATATTAATTTAAACTTTTTATAATTGTAAACACTCCACAATACAAAACTTTTCCTTATTGTCCCGTTACACCGAACTGTCAAATTTGAACAAACGTCAAACCAAAGACCAAAAAACTTCAAACACAAAACACGATCATTGTCTGTGGGTGAAAACTAACATATTTTATTAGAAGTATATTTACATATTTATTTAGTTGCTATATTTACATCACACATAATATTTATTTACAAATTTAACAATACGCATAATTATTTACACTATACAAAATATAGGCTTAAAATTGTAATGTTCTGGTCGCTGCCTTTCCGAACGCAACTTCGGGCGCGTTCGGCAAAGCTCGGCTTTCATCGGAGCATATGACTTGCCTAATAGCGATAAAGCATCGTCATGTAGATCAGTACTCGTTTTGACCTCCCGAACAGTACACGCTTGAACTTTCAACCAAATCTAGACTTGCTCGTAGACCTAAGTTCTGCTAGTTGACTCGATATCGTCTCCTTAGCTTTTTGTCTGTGTCCAGTAATTTCCCCGCTGTCGTCTTAACTTAATTGTAGCCTTAAGCGACTCAGAAGTGTTGAGAAATTAATTATACAAGGATAACGTTCAAACCACCGTTTCATTTCGCCATTTTGCTCTATACACTTCAGAACCTTCCCTTATGGACTAGGTGGTAAGTTTCGCGGGGACCACTGTAGGAAGTTATGTGAAAAGTACACTTTTATTAGTTAAGTTTTATGTTTAGTTGCACCCAATGTGTGTGTGTATGAGTAGTACAATAGTAAAATTTTATGAAAAGTCATTCATTTCTGTTTTAACAAATGAGATTTTTAATTAAAAAGTATATCATTCGTTTCTTTTATAATTTTATAGTTTCTTTTCAGTTTTATTTAAGGTAAATAAATAAATGCGTGTGCGTCGGTATACGGTAGCCGCTTACCATCATGCGGGCCGTAAGCTTGTTTGCCACTGTCGTGGTATAAAAAAAGAAAAAAACATTTGATCTTCAAAAACGGCACACTAACGCACGCGTCCGTTGACGGCGCGACGCGACACTGAGGTCAAGTGTGGCTAGTTCAAATTAGCCACATTTTAACGTGTCGCTTGCTTGTAACCTATCTACACCTTTTTACTTATAATATCATTGTCCACAACAGTGACAAGGTAACGTACCCCTTGTGGAAACTGGTTGTCTGACCTTAGAGCTTCTGCCCGTAACGACTGTTGAACTTCTACAAAAAACAGCCAAAACCTACGACTAAACGTGCTTTCCGAGGCAGGGTAATGTAATACATAATATGCATGGTCAGCCATCCACGGACCAACCTCGTCAAGCGTAGCTTAACCTTCGGTCAATCCGTGCGGCTGTTATTATTAAGACACTAGCTGATCGTCTATGTCTATTAATATTATCTAATCTAAACTAATAATATAAAGAAGAAAAATTTGTGTGCGTGTATGTTTGTAATGAATCAACTCAAAAACTACTGTGCCGATTTCGAAAGTTCTTTAGTTCTTTTTTTGTATTGGTAAGCTACATTCACCTTGAGTAACAAAGGCTACTTTTGATCTGATACACTTGGTGAAACCGAGTGAAGTTCATAGTATAAAGAGATTTGATTGTTTGCATTGAATAAACTCCGAAACTACTGGATCGATTTTAAAAATTCTTTCACCGTTGGGAAGCTGCACTATCCCCGGGTGACATAGGCTACTTTTTATTCCTGTATTTCCTCGAGAATGGGAACTACGCGGGTGAAACTGTGTGACGTCTACTAGTACAGATACATAGGTAAATATATATTTTATGTTTTAAGGGTTTGTGGAAATAACTGTACACATTAATGTTACCTACAATATTCATACGTATCGCGAGACAAACAGTTATTAAAAGGTACTTAATGATTGTTAATGCCGTATTTTAATTACTACCAAAGAAATTAAAGAATAAATTATTACTACTAATTATCATTGCTACTGTAGCCGAACATTTTGTTATTGACTCATTACGTTACAGTGTTTTGACTGTGAGTTGTGACGCAATCAAATATAGTGGATACAAATATGAATTGATTGTAGATGTTCTTTGAAATCGATAAAACGGAAATGGAACGAAAAAACGAATATTTTTTTCTTCTACGTGAAGAAGAAATTGAGAAGCATTAGAATTGATAAAATAGATAAAAAACACCGGCTGTTTTTCTCCTTAGTTGCAATCCTTACTTTTGATAATAAATGCAATTAACAATTAATTGAGTGTCATGAAAAATCTGATTTTGATACCTTTGCACTCATTACCTATACCTAAATATTGCTTTTACCAATGTTTTGTATTTATTAGATACATAAATGGCAAAAAATTGGCTAGAAATAAACATGGGAAACTAACGGGAGTTATTTAAATAAGATCACCTACGGAATATTTAAATAACTTCCCTTAATTTCCCACATACAGAAAAGGCCCTTTAATAAAAAAAAAACTTAATTAAATTTAATGTAGAAAGCTTGTCACACAACGCCATTTAGTCCCAAGCTAAGCTAAGAGCTTGTGTTATGGGTACTAAACAGCTGATAAAAAAGGTACTAAAAAAATAAAAAAAAATACCTACATCGCCGCCTGATTTCAGAACCAATATTGTATAGTAAGTGATAGTACCCCAAAATGTTCCCAGCGCGCCACTTGACACGACTACATGTCGAATTCCAAGGATTATTAGTTGCTGTGGCGCCGAGATCACGTTTCTGTTTTTTTTTTTTTTTTATGTTTAATTCTAAGCAGAAATAGCCGAACGCCAGCTAATATACTAAATAATAATAAATAAATATTCCACAACTTTCCACTCAACGCGATTTAGTCCCAAGCTAAGCTTGAGAGCTTGTGTTATGGGTACTAAACAGCTGATAAACATACTTATATATTTCTAAATACATATATAATATAGATAAATTACACCCAGACACAGAACAAATGATCGTGCTCATCACACAAACATTTGTCCTGGGTGGGAATCGAACCCACGACCTCCGGCATAGCAGTCAGGGTCACTAACTACTAGACCAACAGGCCTAAATCCTTAGATAAACCTATTTTAAAAGAGTAAAAATGGAGTTTCTTGCCCATTCTTTTCCATACTATACCTACTACGTTTCGGAATGTGCAACTAGGATCATTTACTTGATTTATTTAACTTGTAAGCCTGACGTACGAAAGTGCTTTCCATGGGTGTAATTGAATAATTAATTTGACTTACACTTTGATATTGTCATTCCTCAGCTCATGAGGACTCATTTTAATCACAAAAATAGGTTTGATAAGAGCTTGACACGTGTATTTTGTACTCTACGTGTAAGCGTGTTTCTTTGTGTGCAAACTGTCCAAAGCGAATGTATCGAATGTAATTAGTTGATGTCTTGTTTCCTGTATAGCCAACAGTAATATTGCATGTACAATTGTATAGACGCTAGCACATCAAAATACCCCAAACTATCAAACTTTTCCCAATTGAACATGCGCCTTATTCTATTTGGAATAAAGTAGAAAAACTATCGAAGATATTTGACACACTGATGTGCTGGCCTCTGTACTATCTTGCTTGCGAGAAGCAGTCTGCCCAGCCTGCCAATTCAGTAAAAATCACCTTGGGGAAACTTCAGTGAAGTGAACTGTCAGTGCCAAGCATTAGTATGGAAGGACAGATCAATTTGCTTTCACTTCTCCTTCATTTTAATGTTTATAGCATTACACTGCAGTTGTAGGTTGGTGGTTAACAGTCTCGTTGGTCGCAAGCTCTACTACTGAGCATGAGGTCCACGGTTCGATCCCCGGGTTGGGCAATGCGTTATTGAGTGACCTGGTGAAATGTGGATGTACTACTGTTACACCTCTGCCTGAGCCTTCGGGGATAAAAGGCGTGATGTTGTGTTAGGAGATAGATGCCTATCAACTAACACAACATCGATTTCGTCGATGTTCACGAGACGATAATACAAGTTGATATTTTTCTTAAATTACTTCATTATTTGACTTTGCCACAGTCAGATAATATTATTGTTTACGTCTTCTTTGTCAACGTTACTTCCACTTTTACAATTATTTTTGACAATGTTCCATCCCGTAATGATAGCGAGTGGTTTAAAACAAAACCAAAAAACCTCAACTCGTTTACACAACAAAGGTAGTCCGTTAAACTTTATCCAGCTAAGGGGCATCTATTTTCAACGACATAACAGCATCAGAGGGAGATTCAATTATATCTCGGACTCGCCATTTTGCTCCCGTTTCTATTCGAAGCTACTAGCGACATCTATACTGCCACGTAGTGACTAAACTGACGGATTCTACATCGCGATATTAAAGTTATCAGCAATATGGAACGTAATCAACGTGCTTTTAAATATTCCTTATCTGCAGAGTTAAGTTTTATAAGTAAGAATAATACAAAAAGTTCATGTGGTCCGAAAATGCAAAGTTGCGAAGATATTATCAATCATAGGTACTTAATTGTAAGTTTGATTGATAAATACGAAAGATTCATTTTCAATTGTATACAAAAGTTAAGAAAATGCGACGTTGTGACATCTTACATGTAAGGATGTTTTATATTAATAATCATGACTTTGTCAAATCGTTTTCTTGGTTTTTTAAAAGTTAAAGGTAGATAAACACAATACCTATTTGAAAGAAAACGTAAAAAAAACAAAAAGGTAACGATACATTTTAACACCATATTTGCACCATTCTTGAAGCTTGTGGCTAAATAATAACGCTTGACGAGGTCAGTCCGCAGATGGGTGACTATTTTTTTATTTTAGTACAAATGCAAGTTCAAAGCTGACATTGAAGATACTAAGTTTGGTAGACTTCAATAGTTTATGTCATGTATTTCTAGAAAGAATAAAAATACCAACCTGCACTCCGGTTCTTCCCTGCACGCGTGCGCAAGAGTATGGCAGGCAGGTAGAGGGGAGCCCACAGCCGGACGCTGCGCACACGATGGATGGAGACGCTCTTGGGCATTCATGCACGAGTCCTCACGGTTGTCGGTTTTCCTAGATAGGCGAATTAGATTAGAAGATGAATTGTATATAGGTGAAGTGAAGGCAAGTAAGTTTTCATCCCTACATAAAGGTTTTCAAAGAATAAATTGATCCATCTGAGTTGGGATGTGCAATACTAAAGTGAAAACTGTAAATCTAAAGTAATCTAGACTAATATTAAGTACATGGCGGAAAGACTAATTTGTTTGTTACGATTTAACTCAAAAACTCGTTGACCAATTTTAAACATTCGTTTAAAGTTAGAAAGCTACATCTTCATCGGATAACATAGGCTATATTAATTTCCAACAATAATTAGGGATCTCTACTGAAATTTGAATAATGTAACACAAGTTGTAAACACGATGTCTCAAATTCAAAATACATTAATTCTGAAACAATTCAAAGAATTCCAGCTAAAAGAAACTTTAAACTCACTTGCAAAGCAAAAGAAACGTTATACTCACTTGCAAAGACAGAAAGCGATCTCCGTATTCCAATGCACGCTGGTCTTCCTATAGAAGCCCCTCAGCGCCGCCATGCAGCCCTCCCTGTCACAGTCGGTGGTATGACACTTCTGCAGCACCGGCGTCAGCGACGTCACACACTCGCTGTCCTTGATGCAAGCGTCCAGGGCCACATGGCACGTCGACTGCAGGGCCACCTTCTCATCACCTGATTTACCGTTCTCTTTGCCAATCCTCTCTGTTGGTCGTTGTCATGTGTTAGTTGATGTGGTGTCAGAAATGTTGAATCATGTAGTGTTAAGAATAATTTGGTATTAGAAGGTACAAAATTCTCCCGGTCGATACATATAGTTCTATTATACACTGCAGATAGGGAAGGTCTGAATTCTGAAATGATTTAACAGTTACATTGGAAAGTAAAGACATTTCTTAAACTAGGCCATCGATATCCGTTCACGTAAAATATGCCAATCATTTCTGAAACCTAAGTAATTACTTTGTGAATCAACTTTTGCTTCCAAAGAGACTGAAAACAAAATTGTTTAGGGTTTTGGAACTTTATTCAAATAGGATTTCGGCTTAATTTGGAAAGTTTACGCTTTTTGATGAACGTTAACGTTTTGTACAAAATGCCAATCAATTTTAGAAACATATCCTTAATTATAACATCGTTATTAGTTTACCGTTACACGTCGGATTAAGTTATCGTTTGTGCTATAATTACGTTTTAACATATTGGATTATTTAACTTACACAGGATTAGTTGTAATTAGTTTTAGTTAAACCAAACCACGTTAACTATTTAATTAATTGCTGTTCCTAAATACCTACATTATGAAGCGTTGAAAGTAAATAGTGCTTCAAATACGAAGCACATTGAAACGAAATATTCAGTGTCAAATAAATAAATAGATAGTAAAAAATAAACAAATAAATAAATTATTAATACAACTGAAAGAAACAAAATCGTCATATCGGAGTGTGAATAATATGCTCATGCTTTTATAAATATAATTTACACGTTGTGGATAAAAATTCATAATAATATGGAACATTATGTGTGAAAGATCGATAAAAAATTACGTGTCGTGAATATAACACGATGAGTTGCCAATGAAATCGATAATCTGTATGAAAATCGTACGTTAAATACAAGCGGTAATCTCAATAGATCGGACATGCTTTCAAATTACGGAACTCATTGTGAGGTAAAAATTCCATGAGATATCTGTGCCGGTTAGTTAAATATGAATAGAATATGTAATGGATACATGCATAGTGGATCACCGTGTACGTCTATAAATAAATATCAATTCTTTTCTTTTATATATTCCGTGCTACACCCGATAGATGAAAACAGGATCGTGTCCGTGGTATATGAATCTTGAGCGCAATTTGCAAAGCTTCGCGGAGATTTTCGTATCTAAGCTTCTTGACTAAATCGCTCCTTTACAAACTAAATTCTCTACAATTTATCGGATCAGGATAGGAAGCACACGAGGGCTCTAAAGCTCTATATCCCTTCTAGTCATTATCTCTACGCAAAGCTTTACTTCGTGTCTTGTTAGATAACTATCGTTTACTATAAAATTGGTGGAGGATCTAAACTATAGTGCTCGGAATACGGGGGACGAAATAATAAAGGGGTAAGAGAGCACTCAGAATTAGTAAACATGTAGGTGCTATAGAAATGAATCAGTTCACCCATGTCTCGGTGGTTTCCTAAAACCGTCTAGTTTTATACAGTTTTGAAGCTCGAAGTGATGTGACTTACGATATCTATGGTTAGTTGTACTGTCTGTTAAATATTATGTGTTTCTTTTATAATTGTACCACCTAAAGTTTTGGTTACGTCAACTAATCTTTTTTGTGGTTTCATTCCAAGTTTTATTATTTGAAAATAAATATAATAGTCACATAGAAAATTTGAGTTACCGTAAACAAGAAAAAGATTAGTCAACGCATTGAGAATACCAACGCCATACGTACGGTTTTCATCAATGTATCCTGGTCCATAGACAGTCTTGGTCGCGTAGAGGGGGTCTTCGCTTCCCCCGGGCTCATGGTTCCAGCGATGGTAATGGTGCCCGTGTGGGTTGTAGTGCGGGCTCGCATAACGGTGGATGTGCGTCATAATTTTGTCCGGAGCAATCAGGTTCCCATCATGTGTTATTGACATACCGCCGATCCACGAAGTCACACCAGTCCCGTTTCGATTCGCGATCCTTCCGTCCGACATCAGCTTTACTGGAATGTCATCCATCGAATCGCTTAGCTGAGGTAAGCTCGACGATCGAGCCATAGCGCGACGGGACTCCGAAATCAGACATCAGAGGCGATCGCGCCGGTCGATCGGCGAACATCGATATTGAAAAAAAAACTGACCCTACTGACGGTAAATATAAAAATGAAAATCCAATACAATAAACAACGATATTCGCAAACGTTACGACATTAAACGGGCAAAAATTAAAACTTTAACGATTTAGAAAATGTCCCGGTTAAGAAATGAGATTATAGCAAAGCCTCCCCGGTTGGCAGTCCCGCTCGAACTATTAATCAAAGCCAGTCTATGCCGCGCAGTAACCATAGAGATCGTAGAAAAATAGGAGATGCAGAAAGAAAACATGCACACATGCCCATTTCAAGAGATGCCAAAATAGACTTTCAGTACGCTTAAATTCATGTCACGAATGAAAGTCTAAAATGGTGGTAAAAGGAAAAGGAGAGCAACAATCTAAAAAGCATGCAGGCATAAAGTAGGAGCGGATGTTCATTAAATATTTATCAAAACCGTTAAGGAGACTTAAGCTAACTCCGCGCTCACTATGTAGCTAATTGAAATTCTATTCAAAACCTTAATATTGAAATTGGGTCAGCCTTCGCTAAGTTTATATTTTCAGGAAAATTCTAAAGTTTCAAATTGTTAAAGCCGTGTCTTTTTTAAAAAAGAAAGCTGAGACGTCCACTTGAATTTTTCTAAAATGTGAAGTTTTGTGTAAAATTTTATAAAATTGCTAGAAATAGAATTTAAAAAATTTAAAATCTTTGCTAGAGTGTAAGTATTGCAGCAATTTTTTTGGTAGATGTTATGGTTGGCACTTATAGCCACGCTCCTACCTTACGAAGCGTAGTGCGAAGCGTGCAGTGCGAGAGGCGACGGAATCCGACAGACACATAGAAAGAGAGAAGATGAAGAGAGGGTGCGGCGGCGGCTCACCGTGGCGGGGCCGAGAGGGGCGCGGGGAGAGGAGGGCGGCGCGCAGGAGGCTGGCGGCAGCGGCACGGGTCATCAGCCGCGTGCCGTTCTCGGTGAGCAGCAGGATGGTACCGTCGGGAGCAGCGTAGCGTGTGAGCGCAGGCGTGCGCGCAGTCGGCCGGCGGGGCGCTTCGAACAGCGCCCGAACCGCTGGCGGGCAATCGCCCCAAGCCGCCGCTGCCCCACAACCACGTTACCAACAAACACTACCACCCACCACCTCTGCTCGCTCACCCACCGCACTACGAACACCCTCAAGGGAGTTCCCTCCCTTGAGAGTACTCAAGAAACCAGGTAGACGTGACTAGGGTTGTGTGTGCCGCCCCGAAAGATGAAACTGTCAAAAGACCGATCACCGAAGGCCGAAGGTGTTGGAAGCCAAGAGTTGAGGTAACTGCGGGCATTTGTACGGTGTGTGGTCAGGAGTACACTAAAAAGAAGCTAGTGTCAAGTGAAACATAAAGTTGAAACAGCCTTGTGTGGTAAAGTAGTGATCTAAGTCAATCCTAAGGCCTATGCATCTAAGTTGTGTTGAAATAAAATAGGCACGTATAACAAAGTAATATAAAACGAAATCAAATACGTAAAACAACTAAGTTAACACGTTGACGGCTATTTGAAAGTGAGTCTAGTACTCCTTCAGAAGCATTTTAAAGTGTAGTGTTATTGTTTTGTAGTTATTTCTGTATTGTTTTATGCTGTACGCTTTGTAAACCCGTGTCGTATGATTAGTAAAAATTAATCTTTTTAGTACATTTGTTCAAATGAATTTATTATCTATGGGACACGTGAGATGTTGGTGGTGTCCCGCAAGGTTTGATCTTAGGACTAGTGTTTATACATACATACACATCAAGATAGATTTTGATAAGTGTCACTTATATAACGCGTGTACCTATGCGATGCCATATTACACACTTAAAGCTATTTCTAGTTAGTCTCATATTAGTAAGTTCGCGAGTTCTGAGTGAAAAGTACATCAAAAAACATTAAACATGGGATTAGGTATGTCACAAATTTACCTAAATAAATACACATTCTGATTATAAACACAGTTTCGAAAGTCAAGTGTACGATGAAGTAAAATGAAAATAACCTAGCAACTACAACATTTACTCCACCGAACACAACACAAACCTCATTTTTCTATTAACTGGAGACCCAACAAAATGGCGGAATAACAACACTTACAGGCGTGTCATTTTCAGATTACCTCGAACATAACAATACAGTTTGAAAGGTATTTTTCACCGATCGCTCCGACCCGGATATTTTTCCCAAGCTTGGTAGCTAGAGTAATTTGAACAGTTGTATGTTCCCACGTACTGAAAGGTCTACATATTAAATTTTAAACTTCGGACAAACAGACCCTTGGAGTCTTTTCATTTCAACAGAACGCTCCGTCCATTTATTTACACTTCAATGTTTTTTCAATGGTAATTTCTAGAGATGATGAAAGTTTTCCTTTTAATTTATGTTAGAAAACGTAATTGTCATTCGAATTGATTAACGTTAAGCAAAAAAGTTTCGAAGTCGAACCAGGGATAAAGAAGAAGTATACAAAGTTTTTAAATCTAAATCAGGGAAGTCTGTCAGGTATGCAAATATGTTTGGTGAAAATTAAAAGTTACAAAACTGAAGATGTCATTAAATACCAATTCATCTTATTTGTATTCTTTGAAACGGTAAGAATTCCATTTCAAAATCTTAGTCAAGTTAACGTAAACGATTATTGGAGTCTTTATTTCTATGAAGTGTAAGAAACTCAGCCAGAAAGCACTGTCAATAAAGGATTAAGGCTCTGTTTCCGTTTCCTTGTCGTTACGAGTAAGTGAACCGCCTGTTAGCAACACGCCGTGTACATTATTGCCCGGATATTACCCGAAAAACGACCGCTGCATGGACAGACGGAGTTGTGGACATAGGGCTGGCAAAAAGGGAAATAAGGATATGTACAGGTGGTTTCAGAATAATAAAAAATCAGCTGTTGCTCGCAAAAGTTTAATACCTACTCGACCAAAATGTATGCAAAAGGTCATTTTTTTCGCAATTAACGATTTGTTCCCATGATGAAAGTTGGTACCCATATTCGTGGGTAGAACAGCCTGTGAAAAATATGCCCATAATTTTATAAAGGGTATACATATAGGGTGACTGGTAATTAGTGACCGATACTTAAACACGTGATTGTACTCATGAATACGAATAACTTCCCCAAAGAAACTTTTTTTTATACTCATTAACTTTCAATTAATTCAATTACGTCAGTACTGCACAACGGGATCGGTTGGGGTGGCGGGGGAGCGTGTGACGCTACTACTAGTAGATTTTGCACATCCCGAGGTCAGACTATCAGCTGATCGATCAAAGGCGCGCGCGCGGGTATTTCAAACAGATCAAGATACTTAAGTTTATTATCTTTCTCTGAAATTAGGCGATATTATTACTACCGAATGCCGTTAGTCGAGTGAGTTAGTTTTATATAGGTTGTAGAATCTATTGTAGTCTTTTGGGCACGTTTCTCGTTGACAGCGATGCGGATGAATTTTTTGATGCCCTATAATTATTTTACTTTTCTTTTTGTTTTTATTATGTATGTAATAGAATAATTTCTTCTTATTTGTAATAACAATTAAAAATAGGCGTTTATTATTTCGCCACTTCCAATAAGTGTTTTACTGGGAAGAATATTAGCTTTACAAACTCCACAACGGGTGATCTGTAATTATTACAGCAAGTTTGTACTAGTCCCGGATATTTTTTACTTCTTACTAGCTTGTAAGTCATCCCACCACATTCTTATTGGTATGCATTCTTCTTGAACATTTAAGTACAGCTTAGAAGTCCACCCATTCCCGAAAAACGAAACGTAGATAGTCGATTTACGATCATTGTGGGTCATATCATAGATTCACAGGGCGCTATCCTCGGCTCAAAGTTGTTTCAAACTTTCTACTGTTTGCTTTGGTACAAACAAAATGATTAATATTTTTGTTCACCGCGAGTTTTACTGTTTTACATTTTATAGTTTGTTTACTTTGGTTTCACAGAATTTGTTTTATTATTTGGGTCATCTGGGATGAAATTTCAATATTGGGTATTGTTAATAATTTGGATTCGAAGAGTGATTAATTTTTAACAATTTATTTTTGTTATCGTATGGTCCCGGTCGGTTGGGTTTCGTATTAAAGATGATTAATAAGCAAAGGTAAAGGTAAGATAAATAGTTAGATTCTTGTAAGGTCAATAAATAATAAAAATAAAATTCCACAACTTTTCACATTTAGTCACAAGCTAAGCAGAGCTTGTGTTAGGGGTACTCGACAACTGATAAACATACAATGTTATAGATAAATTAACAAACAAAAACAGAACAAATGATCGTGCTCATCACACAGATATTTGTCCTGGGTGGAAATCAAACCCACAACCTACGGCATATCAGTCAGGGTCACTAACTACTAGACCTACAAGCCAGTCAATGATAAAAAGATACTTCAAAGATAAGAAATTTGGATAGACGAGGATACAACGTAACCAAGAACCAAACAAACATACGAGACCACCTAATAATGATATGTGAAAGCTTAAGTAGACCAAATTATCAATATTCGGACAAGTGTGGGATTGGGCCATGGTGGTTCCGTCGCAGAGTATTAGGCACAGCTGCCCCGCGGCTTTACTCATGAATAATGAAATGACAAGATAAATACCTATAACCTTACAGTTGGAAAAACATATCCACCCTTACATTGTTGAAATGGTTGTTGTAGTGTTCACATTGTATCACTAACACTATAATTGTACTTGGCTCGCCTACGCACCACCACGTGCTTCCTCACTGACGGTCGGACAGCGACTGACTCCCACTCAGTGCGCTCTACTTTATATAGACTATGGTCCGCACCACGTGACGTTGTGACGTATGCGCCCGAGACAAATCATAAGTATATTTGCATACACTACAGTTGTTATTCCGAGTGTAAATACAAATCTTACTACTAATTAATAGTTTTCGGGATTTGGCACTTAATTGTACCTACTATAAAATCTTGCTTCTTGCTAAGCTTCATACTGATGATGGATAGAATAAAATACGGTATAAGTAGGTTTTGATAAGTGTGTAAATCATCACAATCCCAATTGACATTTATTATCTTATTACTTTAACGTAGAAGCTAAGTTTAACAGTCCAAGGATCACCTTTACAAGTTCACAAGAAAATGGGCCGTGACTAACGGACTGACGAACAATCTTAATATTATATTAATATATTACCCATAATCTAAATCTATTACGAGTATTTCAATGCATAAATTTCATTGCACAATTGCATTGTATGATTTCATTGTTTAATGTAATTGTGTAATTTCATTTTATAAATTCGAAAATCATGTTTTTTATTTTATGCTAAATAATTTACTTATTCATCAATTTTATTCAATGAATTTATTTCTATTTGTGTCGATTTTTGTTTATGATTTTGTTTTATTCACCAATTAATTGATCAATTTTATTTTAATTTTATTTTAATCAATCTTGTCATAATTCTATTTTCACACTTTTAATTTTAATTGTATTGTTATTTAATTGAATATTGGCGCTTGGTAGTTACTAAGTTAGCCTCGCTATTTAATTTATTGTTTTGTGCATGCGGTGTTTACCTTTAAGTAATTGTTACGCTGTAGCCTAATTTTAATAATGAATAATGTCGATTTATCAAGTGTGAATAATTGTTGGTAGACCTAAATAAATAAATAAACAAACAATGTGATCCTATAAAGCTGGCAATAGACTTATAACACACCATGCAAAGCGACGTCAATGTAGTGTTCTTATCGGTTACATTAAGCAACATTCCAGATTTGACCAATAAAACAGTGTGGGATGGCATCGGGTGTTACAAGTTTGTTCTAAGCTTAAAGGTTACGTTCATCCCTTTTGAGTTACGCAACCCCAAAAACCATTATATCCAACACTTATCCATCGTTGACCCAGAATTCTGTCAAGTTTACTGTCACGGCATGTCATACTAGTCCTTATCAGTCGCTATTAGAGTACATAAGAGCGACAAGCACTAAATTATTCTACTTCCAAATATTGTTTGTACCTGATTTAGGTATGACAGCGACATGTAATGTCCTTATGGTTTATTTACCTACTTTATTTAAGTGTCTTTTGAGGTTTACTGAAAGTGAAGTCCGTATTTTGTTTTACTTAGATTCTGTAAATTTTCCAAGGATGTATAGTTAGTTGACTTATGGGTAAAATAATCGTAATAAACATCGTAATAAGTAAAACTAATAAAATATTATGGCATCTCCACATATAATAGCATTCGAATGGTGTTCATTAATTAATTTCTTGAATGTTTCCTTTTATGTTTCCTGTTTGTGTTATTGAGTTTTTCTATCTGGAATTTCTCAGTAGCAGCCCGGAGTCTGGATTTGTGCCCGATTGATGGCAATAGGCTCGCCCCCTATTACATGGGACTTAAACATAACTGGCGAAATGTGGATGTACTACCAGGTACACCTCTGCCTAGCCCTTCGGGGATTACAGGCGTGACGTTATGTGTGTCCTTTCAGGACTGCCCTTCCTGTCTTGATGAGATTAATGACTAATTCGGTATCAAAACTTTGCGATTCATGGGTTCCTGTCTTGGCTTGTAACGACACTGCTCATCATCATCTGCCTAGCCTTTTCCCAACTATGTTCTTGGCTTCCAGTTTAACCGCATGCAGCTGAACACCAGTGCTTTACATAAAGCGACTACCCGTCGGACTTCCACAACCCAGTTTCTAGTTAACACGATACATTTTGGTTAAACTAAAATAAAAGAGCACACATATTTGCACACATACCGAGACATACAAAAATACACAAAACAAAGCATATCCACATAAACATATACACATACCTATACCCAAACACCAAAATATAGACATTTACAACTGTATTTAATTGTAACTTAGTTAATATAACTGTAACTGTACTGTGAATTTGTTGCATAAACAGTATGAAATGAATCTGCTTAACCATGTGTCTTAAATTGTAACTGGAACCTTGTGGTAATCTGTTGTTCCATGGTTGAGGAAGACTATCCACTCGTGATACAGTTTTACACTAGTACGAGGGGATAGGGCGAATCAGTCCAAAGACAACCAAACTGTTTGTTCACAATATACAAGTACCGTTCACATTCTTCAACTGTTGAGCAGCCCAAATTTTATTGTTAAATTTAGTTTGAACAATTTTATTCAATTCTGTGTTTATTTTATCATTTCGGTGTTTATTATTAAGTTAATCTGTATGGTTGTCTCTTGTTCATAAATAAAGAATTATTATTATTATTATTAAACTGCTTGTCAGTTTTTTGGGTTTCTAACTATCTGTAACGACTGGTACAGATCTACAAATGACAGCCGGGAGCAACAGCTTTTTGCGCTTTCCGTGCTAACGACACTCTGATACGAAACGAAATATGTAGGTATTTTAAAATTAATAAAAGAAAAGTATAGCATACTCCTGTCCCTTTTTATAACAACAACAGTCAAAAACAAGTAGGAAACTAAAACAGTAAACCACAATCACTACTAAAGTAAAGAGAACTGGAAAACTCCTTATCAAAGGCAAAAGAAATCTTCAAAAAGGTTTACTTTAGGGTAAGACCTCAAAGTGGTTGGGACAAAGGACGATGAATGGGCCCCTTTGTTTCCATATTGTGTGGGCCCTTGACTTCCCCGAAATTAATATTCGATTGAAGTTATTGGTCACACTTATGGTAGGCGACGAGGTGAATGACGTGGGGCGTGTAATTTATTATTTTGTTTGGAGACTTTTATAGTGGTTCACTTTATGTGGTGTTTGTGTACTTTGATAAAGGAAATGTCGAATAATAATAGAGTAGAGAAAGAAAATCTCAATAAATCTGACTGCAAAGATTCGTGAGACGCTATAAAGTTTCAAACAAGATCACTTTCCACGCCGTTGGTGGCATAAACTCGGGGGTTTTTAATTACTATTTTTTTAGAACCTTACTTATCCTTATAAACGTAACTTAACATAACATTATGCCGGTAATCCCCAAAGGTTTAGGCAGAGATGTACTTGTAAGAGTACACCCACATTTTGCCAGTCATGTAATAGAGAGCGAGCCAATGAGTGTTATTCTCAACCATGTACATCTTATTCCTGTTCCTAAATTGTTGGTAAATAAACAAATGATTCTAAGTCTGAAAAGCCATCTGCCATCAATAATTCCATATATCTAGACTCCGGGCCGGAAATTCTAGATAAAAAAACTTCACATCACTTTGCCTGACCCGGGGATCGAACCCGGGACCTCATGATCAGCAGTTGCACTTGCGACCACTAGAACAACAAATAATACATAACCCCTATGTGTGAAATTAATTTTATAGTTTTGCAACTTAATAACAAGCAGAATAATATTCATGTTTAGTTGAGAAAATTTAACAGTTTAGGGTGGCTTTATATGACCTGGCGTCTGTCTTATTTTGGAAACTAAAGTAGTATAAACTATTATATAGTAGTATTAAATTCAAGGTGTTTAAATGTGACTCCATGTCCATTCTACCCTGTACTTGACCGGTCTAGAACCATGAAGAAATACCGTTGCTTAACAGTCCCTCATTGTGAACGGCTTTGAGTAGCACATTGGCTCGGCTAATATTTGCTACTCTGAAATTGGTGCGCTCAATAAATCTTTGTAAGTTCCTATGTTAGGAACGGTACGCATCCAAAATGCCACAATGCTCTCGTTTTGTTTGACAAGGCTGTACGGAAATGGTAGCCAAGACTAACGTTAATTTAGAACTGCCTAAAATCTGTCAAAGACTGGCTAGCTGACTGGCCCGTCGGTCTAGTGGTTAGTGGCTCTGACTGCTATGTATGCCGGTGGTCGTAAGTTTGATTCCCACCCAAGAGAATATTTTGGGTGATGAGCCCAATCATTTGTTCTGTGTAATTTATCTATAATAATGTTTGTTTATAGAAATGCTTACGAATGATTATCAGTTGTCTGTAAGTGCTCAAAGCACAAACTCTGCTTAGTTTGGTACTAGATGGAGTTGTGTAAAAGTTCTGGAATAGATTTTTTTATTTTAGTAAAATTGTATGGATAATGGGTCCCAAAATTAAGTGTATACTTAGTACAGTATGGAAAGTGAAAACTAGTACCTTGTTTTAGAACTACAACAAAACTAGCTGGGGCCCCCATTATAATAATTGTATTTTGTGTATTTTATAGTTTTCAGTTGTATTTATTTTGCTGTAATGCCTAAAAACGCTTCTTTTTCTTTCAGTCGCTTAACAATAACGTCAAAAAATGCCGCATTAAAAATTTAAACAGTACCTACTTACTGAATAACAAGCTAAAGTTCTTGATAGAGAACACAATTTTAAGTTACGGAATTTTGGGAAATCTTAACTCCGCGATTTAGCGCAGTGACTTAAATGAACAACGACATCTATCGAGAAATTAGAAACTAAAATATTCAAAGTTATAGACTTAAACGTAAGAGTGTACACGTACTATAAGAAATCCACAACAAATCAAATTAAGAACGAAGTAGGAACTGCAACAACAGGAAAACATTTACGTTCATAATGTTTCAGAATTTACCACCGACTCTCGGAGTACCTACCTACACCCGCTCCCGAACTACACCGGGGGCAGACAAAGGAAATGATTTGCCTGTAACTGAAATTTGTTGTGTGCGAATGTTAGTAAAGTGAATTGCTTACTCGGTGGAAACAAGCACCCGGTAGTTCAACTGTTTAATTTCTGTTAATTATGTGGTTTATCGCACTGGTAGTCTAGTGGTGTTACCGGCGACTGTTAAGTCTTAGGTCTCGAGTTCGAACACCAGCCTCGCACCTCTGACATTTAGGATTCATGTGCATATTGTATAATTATCACTTTATCGCTTCAAAAATGGTTTAAAATCCAGTCGATCAGTGTAATTAGAGTTTTTCTATCTAGAATTTCTTAGTAGCAGCTCCAATTCCGGATTAATACCTAATAGTTAAAATGAGTATTCTACAACTCTTACACAACGGCTTCTAGCCTTAAACTAAGCAGAGCTTGTGCTATCAGTACTACTCAACAGATAAACATACTTATACATTTATAAATACATACATATTGTAGATAAATTTTATTACACCCAGACACAAAACAAATAACCATGCTCATCACAAACATTAGTCTTGGATGGGAATCGAACCCTCGAGCTCCAGCATAGCAGTCAGGGACATGAACCATTAGAACAACAAGCCAGTTGATTTGTGTTATTAGGATTTTTTTATCTGGAATTTGTAAGTAGCACCTACAAATCTATATTAATACCTAATACTTGATGGCAATGTGTATGAAAGACACATTTTGTTTGGCGGGATCCAACAGTGTACTAAATGTTGTTTAATAATCAGTAGACGAACGATTCTTTTCATGGATATACTTACAAGCATTTTTGAATAGATTATTGACTTGACTGGCCTGTTAGTGTAGTAGTTAGTGGCCCTGACTGCTATGCCGGAGGTCGTGGGTTCGATTCCCATCCAGGACAAATGTTTGTGTGATGAGCACGATCCTTTCTTCGGTTTCTGGGTGTAATTTATCTATAATTTGTATGTATTTAGAAATATATAAGTATGTTTATCAGCTGTTTAGTACCCATAACACAAGCTCTCAAGCTTAACTTGGGACTCAATGGCGTTGTGTGTAAAGTTGTGGAATATTTATTTATTTTTATTTATTGCATAAAATCATGAAAAACAAAACCCTATGACGACTACTGAAAAATCACTCTCTAAAAACACATAACATAACATAACGTCACGCCTGTAATCCCCGAAGGGCTGGGCAGAGGTGTACCTGGTAGTACACCCACATTTCGCACTCTCTAAAAAGTACCTATGAAACATGAAAATATTCTGTTATGAGTATATTATAGGATAGCCGGGGTATAATTATTAGCGAGGTGACAAGCAAGACGCTTCCAACGACACCTCATTTGTTAAATTATGACAAGCAGTTGAGAAATAATGAGGGAACAGATGGACCCACGGTCAAAATCATAAATAAACCTCCTTTTTACTTCACCGTAGTCGGGTAAAATAAGATTACAAGACCCTAAAGTATAGCAACTTGGAACCTTAGGCCTCGCACGTTAGTATAACACAAAAACATTTCAAGGACCATTTCTTCGGAACTAAAGAAACAGAAATCGAGTTTTTTGTTCTGAGAAAAACTAAGAAAATATCTCTAAGACTAATACATAATAAATTTATGTACAAAAATAACAAAAAACATACTATCGAGAGATGTTTGAAGTCGTCGGATATATTATTAACATAAATATTTTCTTAGCAGATGTATTTATCTAAAGAAATGGAAGAACTGTGTTCAAACAGACCAGGAATGTGTTAGTGGATTAGATATTGATAAAAAAAACTATGTATTTCTAAGAAAATGTCGATACCAAAGTACTTAAGTACACTAAAGAGGATGAAATAAGATTTCGCGTCTATTCGAGAAATAGTAGTAATATCTTGTTACTGTCCACTGCACGGCAAATGCTTCTTCTCATACAGAGAAGGTACGAGCATTGATCACCACGCTTGCTTAAGGCTGATTGGCGATTTGAAACTTCAAGTCCAGATTTCCTCAAGATGTTTTCCTTCACCAATGTCAATGATCAACAAGATAAACTAAGAAAGTAAATAAATATTCATTGAAAAACTCACAGTGGCACTTACTAGATACTTAATCTCAGTAACCATTTGTTTCCTTCTCCGTGCCAATGTGAGTTTTTACGTGTGTATCACTTCACTCCTCCTAAACGGCTGGACTGATTTCTATTGGTTAAGATTGACTATTGGACACGGCAGGTGGCGCGATTGGGGAGAAAAACGTCTGCCAGGCGAGATATATTTTATGATATCTAAGCTAAAGCTAAAATAGCCTCTTAAATATTTTCTTGTTCATTGTCCTTCTCGTTCTAACATAACAACAGGAGAAAACGTTCAAATAAAATCACAGAAGTAACTTTTGTCTTTTTACCGTTTAAATTCTCAAATGTCAACGATAAATCAACATGAAGTTTTTATTGGCGCTCACAATTCGGGAGGATTCGTTTACTTAACGGGCAGTTTACTTAACTGGCAGTTAGCTAAGGGTCCCGGTGCCACCCTCTCTGAGTGAATGTCCGATAGATCTTGAGAGGTACCTCTTAACTTATCTATATGTTTGCTGGATAGGTTTCAGTGAAGCACTATTGGGTATAGTGAGAACTTATCCAGTAACAGTGAATCCATGATTTTATTGTTGCTCTCGTACCGGCCGACCAGAAATTTGGGTTTTGGAGAGAGAAGGAATAGGAATCGGCTTTGCCTTTTTCCATGACGATAGGCAGAAACTAAAGGACACTACTGTGACAGTCCTTTACATACTTCCTATGCTTTGGAATTCATTGCTCGGTAACGAGGATACAGCCGTCGCCGAGAAATAATTTTACCATCATCTTTATTTATTTTACAGTTATTCGTTAATTTTTTGTATTTGTTAGTTTTAATGTTATCTGTTCACTAGATTATTTTTTATTTAAATCTGTATGTAAAAACAGGCGCTCCTCGCCTACAAACTGTTCAGACAAATGTTTATGTGATGAGCACGATCATTTGTTCTGTATCTGGGTGTGATCTATAATATGTACCTATGTATGTATTTAGAAATATATAGGGTGACTGGTAATAAAATTAGTGACCGATACTTAAACACGTGATTGTTTTCATGATTTCAATAAACTTTCCCAAAGAAACTTTTTTTTTGCACAATAAGTTATAACACAATAAAATAACAAAAACGCTGTTTAAAATTCCCGCGCGCGCGCCTGTAATCGATCAGCTGATAGTCTGACCTCGGGAAGGGCAAAATCTAGTAGTAGTAGCGTCACACGCTTCCCGCCACCCCCACCGCTCCCGTTGTGCAGTACTGACGTAATTGAATTAACTGAAAGTTAATGAGTACCTATATAAAAAAAAAGTTTATTTGGGAAAGTTATTTGTGTTGATGAGTACAATCACGTGTTTAAGTATCGGTCACTAATTACAAGTCACCCTATATACGAGGGACCAAATTTCAAAGAAAAACTGTGATCCCATGTCTCAGTAACGCCATCTAGAATAATGTATCAATATTGGAGCGGCAGCGGAGCGTACTAAACTAGACTAATCGACCTGTGTCCACCAGGCCACAAGTGTTCCTGACGTTCCCGTCTACATTAGTTATGCCGTTGTCTATTTATAATTACGTTCCGTTTCCAAATTGTCATTTAAACGCTGTCATACTTAAATTTTCTTCATAACTTCTATACTTACACAGAGTTGTGTAATAATTATTATTTTACTATTTAGTTCGTTGCGTGGGACTTAATTGACTTTAATTGACATTTAAAAGTCGGTAGCTAGTGTACCTTGTGGTATTATAATAGTTAATGTCATAAGGAGTAAGTTTATTTTTGTTACGTGACCTTTGGAACAGTAATAATGTAACATTAGTTGAGCTTGAGTTACTTATTTACCTATATGTTGTTTTTCGGTGTTTCCTTTAATAAGATGATGAAGAAACTTGATCAGACAAAAAAATGAACATATAAAATTACGCCTGTTTTGCCCCCAAAGGTCAGGCTGAGAATACGATAGTATACGTTTTAATGGACACCGTAAGACCACCGTGTTTTTTTTGTTTTTTTTTTTATTTGTATTGTGTGTTGGTCTATGTCTTTTGTGAGCACTAAAAACATGTTTTTTTCTATCTATCTATCTATCTCTAAGAATCATAAATAATAACTTTAAGAGCTACACAGTGTTACAGTGGGCTGTCTTATCGCTAAAAGCGATCTCATACTGACGACCTTTGAATGTATTTAGTAATAAACAGGAAAATCAGAGCATATACTATTTACATGTAAGTATTTACAATACATAACTATTTGGCAGAGGTGTAACAGATAGTACTCAGTACAAAAATTACGCCATTTTTAAATTCCTATGTAATATGGGGCGAGTATCGGATACAAATCCAGACTCCGGGCTTCCAAACCCCAATAGCACTTTGCACGACGCCGGCTTCGAACTCAAGACCCTAGGCTTAGCATTGGCGACCACACCACTGGCCCAACAAGTTAGATATAAATAATTGATATCTGTTGGAATTCTATTAGGCACCCATAAATAATTCCCATTTTTCTCGAAAATCTTAAGCCTTACAATCTGTAGTAGAAGTGTAAGATTTGAATTACGTCTGTTTATGTTTGTTTGTTGAATCTTGCTAATCCTTAATCCGTCGCTTCGTGTTACAATCCGAACTCCTTGAGATGATGGCCCAAGTTATAAGCTTAAGCGGGTTACGAGCCGGCTTAATAGGACACAATTTGAAGGTGTTACAGCCAAAATATTAACTGAAATCACCGATTTTATTTCTGACCCAACTTATACTTGTAAGACGTGTACAGACGCCAGCACATCAAGTTACCCCAATGTGTAAAATTTCTTTGATCGTTTGTCAACTTTTTGTTAAACAGAATAAGGTTCATATTCAATTGGGAAAATTTGACACATTGGAGTAACTTGATGTGCTGGCGTCTGTACATTGCACTATTGCCATAAATAGATTCTCTCCTGCAAAAATCGGTCATATATTATAATTATACCAGACGTGGGTGAGTAGCCTTAATTACTTGTGGGTCGCACTTATTAACGACTGTTCATACAAAATAGAAATGTTTTATTTTGCGTCACTACGCCATCACGCCTTTTTACCGAAGAGAGAGAGAGAGAGAGAGAGATGCACCTATACCTAGTCATCCCACATTTGAAGTAACAGAGAGCTATCGTATTGTCATGAATGGGGACAAATCCCAACTCTTAGGTGCCGCTAAGGAATTCCAGAAGGAAAACTTCCATTATCGCGTTAGTGGAACTCTGGATCAAAGCCAAACTCATTTGCCTAATCCTTAGAGGATACCAGGTATGACGTTAAGTCACTTTACGATTTTTTTAATTTATAATTTATAACTACAAGGAATTCCCGTTAATCGCTTATCCCTTGTACCACACATAACGAGGCCGAGTGAAATTCAAACATTAAGAGTTTTTCTGTGAAATCAGAGTCCGCTCAGGTTTTCATCTGAAATGGGATTACATTTTATACTTATTCCTTGAGATGCCTTAGTGAAGCCATTAGCGCTATCACCCGAGAATAATACACTGTTTCGGAAAAGCTTTTTAATAATTTTAGGCTTGATAATGCGAGTTTTGTTTGAGGAAGACGGATATTCCTTGCACCTATGTCAGTATAGTAGTTCTTTATTCGAGGTACATCATCCTCACATTATAAACTGATTATGAATGCAAAATATTGTAAAAACATATTTTACAATATTTTGCATTCATAATCAGAATTAATCTTAATTTTTTTTTGCGGTGTTTTTTATTAGGTTGAAAATAGCACTTTCTGAACGTCAAAAATACAAAAGACAGTGCCCAAAACGCCCACTCTTCACCATTTCCTGTGCTTTGACTTGTAAAAGTATTTCCAAACTCAATCTAAATATACACCACTGTTTAATAGTTAGTAAAAAAAAAATGGGCTGTATCCGTACCTGTTACCGAACATATTTGCGTAATCAAAAGTAAAAAAACGATATTCAATTTTTAAATATGCCACTATTTAGTTTGTTTGATAATAATGAATACTACTATGTCATGAATAACCTGTACAATATTTCCATAGATTGGGTGACTTTTTGGGATATAAACAAAGGCTAATAATAATAACTTTGCTGTTTATGAATATTATTTATTGATACTTACACTACAAATATAATTTGAAGACCGTCTAAAATAAGTTTCCTTTCAGTATTTGTACGTATTTAAAATTAGTGGTGTATTATAAAAATGATTCACCATTATTTTGTTCCAAAATGAAATATTCATTCATGATGTGTTTCCTCCATAATAACAGAGTGACTTGCACAGGAATGAAAATAAAAGGTGTTTTATGGTCTGATTAAAATGAGCCGAAACCCGTGCGGTAAACATAACGCAAATGCGCGCGTCGATTGTTTTAATGATTAGGAAGTCACGCGACTATTTGAGCCAGTTTCAACATCTACATGTAACAAGTTAGTTGACAGAATTAGTTTAAGCGAAATACATTCAATACTTACCTAAGAAGCAATGATATTATAAGTAAAATGGTGTAGATAGGTTACCTAAACTGCGTAAACAAAATTCGATATTCAAAAACGGCACACTAACGCACGCACGTGTCCGTTGGGGCGCGAAGCCACACTGAGGTGAAGTGTGGCTAGTTAGCCACATTTTAACGTGTCTCTATCTACACTTTTTTACTTATAATATTATTGTATAGAAGAGATATCAAGAACAAAATGTTCATCCTATACCTGTGTGTAGTGGTCACAGGCCTATAAGTTTAAATCACAGTAGGTACACTCTCTTGCCGCTCAAATATTGCTATACTATTCTAGTTGGCGTTACTGAGACATGGAATTATATTTTTTCTATGTCATTTCTTCGCATGCTCTATCTATAGAATCGTAAATCTCTTTGTTGCAAGCGAATTTCGTCCCGCATCTAGTGTGAGCAGTGTGGCTAGAACTTTAAGACTAGGTTAGGCACAGTAAGATTTTCGGGGTCTGCGGAAATATCTCCTGCTCCCGTAATCTCCGGCGCAGGTGTGATACGAAATACCGGGGTGGTTTTTATTCACTATATAAAAGTCTGACAGCCCCTCATCAGACCTTCTCAGATATCCATGAGGACTTTCCACCAAGCCCCAATTATAAGTACAACTTGATTTCGGGTACGCTGGACGTCCGTAGCCCTTCACGTATAAGGACCCGAGGTGGTGAGTCAAACACCTCATTCATTCCGTTAATCTGGCTAGGATTGCGAGTGCACACCTGGGGTTGCGGAATCGCCGTCGCAGGTGAAACACGGTACACCCAGGTGGCTTAAGCCATTAAAAGCCTGGCCGGAGGGATCTGTCAGTGAGTTCTGTCGGAGTATATCCATGAGGATTTTACACCCCGTTTTCATCAACCATAGTTAGATACGTTTAAGAAAATCGCAGTGCCCATATTTTAAACTAGCGGACGTCACGCGGTTTCGTCCGGGTAGTTCCCGTTTTCCCGTGGGAATAAGGGAATAAAAGTAGCCTATGTTACCCGGGGATAGTGTAGCTTCCCAACGGTGAAAGAATCTTTCTAATCGGTCAAGCAGTTTTTATATTTATTCGTTACATACAAGAAAACGAATCCTCCTTATACTTCTAATCCTAATTTCCTCTTTAAACTTGTAAAATTAGTATATAGATTTATTAGTCCAGACGTACACATAATTTAATAACCCCTTTCAGTACCCATGTAAGAAATAATTAGATAGGCTTATGAATACTGATTAATTCTAATTATTTGAAGTTTATTAATTATTATTAAACGCGGATCAAAGTAAAGTAAAGAAAATTTTCTACGGTCAAATATTTAATTCATTATTCGTCTGAATTTACTTCTTAATGAATTAATATCTTTTCTCTTTGCACAAATAAAACAAATTTCCAATCTAAAATTAGATTTTGAATAGGGGATCAAATGAGTTCGGGTTTCGATGTAGTAATTGAAATTCTATGAAATGGCGATCCTGATGACCTTTTGATTAAATTAATTACTTATGTATGACTAGCAATTCGCTCGCGACTTCGCTTGCGTACCTTCATTGCGTACTTTAACATCTCCATTACTCTTAGTTTCGAAAATAAAATATAGCATATTGTACTCACAAATGAAGTGGCTTTCGGTTCAGTAATATCAGTTTAGTAGATCCTGAGATAATTTCATTCCTTTCTTTCTTTTCATTAAATTATAGTTTTTAAATGTTTCGTTACAGTTTAAAATAAAAATAACATCAGAAAATAGTTGTCTGCAATGTTAGTTTACTGCCGATAATTATACGGCAAACATCTCGCCTCTCTATCGCTAGTTCCGCGCTCTCGCTTGCACGCTCGGCTCAGACGGAACGTGACAACGAGTCACACTTGATCGTGCGTGCAGCCAGCATTCATCGATTTAAAAGACGCTGTCACGTCAAAAACGTAACAATAAAGGTGCATCTACGCGGTGCATGCAGCTGGAGCAAGTAAAAATGCGGGTTACACGCGTGAGTAATATGCACAAGCTACGTGTTCAAGTTACTAGCTTGTGAAGTACATACTTAATGCAAGTAACTGGAACAAGTAAAAACCTGGGCTACTTGCGCAAGCAGTACGCACAAGTTATTTGCTCATGGTTAAGAGCTACATGCGCAAGTGACCCGCGCGCGCCACATAGTAGTTTAATGGGTTAGTTGCGCGAATGGCTCGCTTTGGTATATCCTCGAGTCGCTAGACCCACACATGTTTTTAAACGGTAAAGTTTACGATGCATACAACCTGCGTAAGTGCCTCAATATGCGCAAGCTACTTGCACAGTGTAGAAGCACCCTAAGAAAAAAAACCAACGAAAAATTTAAGCGCTGTGTTTCCAAAATCATGTACGGAACCCATGATATCAGTGTGTCCGACGATGTACAGCCACGAGGCGTTCAAAAATAAATCTTTAACCAAACCGTTAATATTTAGCCCTTGGTCGGTGTAACTTGAATACAGTATTGATTGTTCTATTTTCATATGTACACGTGACCACAGTGACGTCAGTTATTACAACGGCCAGCTTATTATAAGGTTGAGCTTCGTGATATGAAGCCATAAAGTGGGAAAACTTGGTGAGTAACTTGAGCAATAGGATTTTTTTACTATAAGTAATTTTTATTGAGACAAATTATGAAAATGTCGAGGCGGTTGAGACGGAAATATGTGGGTTTATTTTAATAATTTCGTATTAATTTCTGTTTAAAAATATGAAGAAAATGGGCTGAGCAAAAGCTATGCCCATTTACAATCAAAACAAATGAATATAATCTGCTTATACTAATACTAGCTGCTCCAGCAAATTTTCTTTCGCCTTAGAATCTATTAGTTTACGTTCTACTTTCGGACCCACTGAATATACACACAATTTTGTATAGGAATCGATCAAGCCGTTTCTAAGGAGTTTTGTGACATGAGAATTTTATATTCTATATAATATATCAAGGCCGGAGATCAAACCCTAGACTTCACGCTCAACACTAGAACTTACGACCCAGTCAATAAATCAGTCAAAAATACAACACAACAAATTACGAAAATCCGAAACCAAGGATTACTCCCGACTTCAATAATATCTTTTGTACCTGACGAACAAAACTTCTTAACAGATAATAATGGAAGTTTTGGAAAAAGTCAAGATCAATTTATGGAATTAAAGGGATCCAAAGAGCTTGGAAGTTGACGCGGCCGGTGGGCGGGTGAGTGCGGGATTATCGCGGGATTAGGGCCCGTTCCCGCGAGATCCCGGCCCTAGCAATCCACTGAGATTATAAGAAATGAATCAAACGTTCCAGGGATATTGAAGACAAAGATTATGTGAGCTCGTTAGATGTGGCAGGTTAGTTATTCTTTCTGTTGAATAATTTTTAGGGTTCCCAAGACAAACAGAAGAACAGAACCGTTATAATGTTTTTCGGTTCTCGGATATTTTTATAGCACTAACATGCACAAGTTTTTGTTACTAACCTTGTCTACTGACCATGTAATTGTCTGATAATAAACAACTTCATTATTGTATTATATTATTGGCACTGTAACAATCAATTTCAACAAAAGAAAAGAGTAAAGAATATTGTATGATTTTCATAGCAATGGAGTTATTAAATTAGTCAAAAGAAATCAACAACAACATGAACAACAACATGTCAACATGTATGAATGTAAACGAAGCAAAAGAAGTATGAAAGAATTGTAGCATAAGTATGGCGCTCTGTAGTTTCTGCCTACCTCCATGGGCAAAAGGCGTGAGTTTATGTATGTGTGTACGTGTATCTGTAACGTCTAAGATGAATTAAGAAAGTACTTACATAATTATTGGTATCATTATTATTTGTCGTATTTTTTGTCTGTTTGTTTG
Organism: Euplexia lucipara; assembly: GCA_921972225.1. NCBI lineage: Eukaryota > Metazoa > Arthropoda > Insecta > Lepidoptera > Noctuidae > Euplexia > Euplexia lucipara. The sequence goes on along the minus strand of OV179167.1, from coordinate 7,220,131 downwards.
ATTGATCCAAAGAGATTTAAAAGACTATAGAGCAAGTCAAGGAAATGTCATAGAAAAACTTTAATCTCATGTCTCAGTAACGCCATCTAGAATAATATATGAATATTGGAGCGGCAGCGGAGTGTACTACAAAAAACTCATAGACTTATATCCAGCAGGACACACTTTTTCGGACGAAAATTTTGTTCGTGATGTTCGGTCTATAGGTATTGAATGTCTTTGGATTGGTCTAACCCCTAAACCGTCTAAACTGATTTGTTGGGACTTCTATTGGTGGATATTTAATGTTATAAGGAGGAGGGTTTAAAATATTTGCGCATGGACGAAGTCGCAGGCCTCAGCTAATGTCTAAGAATTTATTTAGTTACCTCCCATTACACCACTTTCTCTTTCAACAAACTACCGTTCACAGACGACCTAAATTGCCTATCTTATTCAATAGTCCCATCTGCGCCCATCTAATCTACGTCCTTGGGAAGTACTGGTCAATACTTAGTTACATCCTCCTTTATATTAACTGGGCGAGTGGTTATTGAATGAATCCCGGATCACTGTCTGTATTGATTCTACTCACTAATGGAAATAGTTTCAAGTTTCGACTGGGTTTCCAGGCGGTCGAATCGACTGTGGTTTTATGGTCTGGTCGATACGAGAGATGAGAAGGTACTTTAGTGTTTGATGAAGTCTTAATCTTGTTTTTTTTTTTATGTGAAACATCTATAGGCGTGGGTACGTAGCGATACAGGCCGTGGTGACGCATCGCCACGCAATAAATTGAGTGTCGCGATTACATATTTTTTTTTTTTACACATACATGTCATACATACATAAATCTTTTTTTTTTTAAAGATAACTTCATGGAAAGGACCTTTAGGAGAGAGAAATCTTTCTGCCAGTCGATCGAGTTTTGTATGGAGAGTTGATTTTTTTTGTCTGTTTTCGAAAAAGTCGTAGAACAAATGTTGTTGTTTATGATGTTAGTAATCTACTCCTGCGAGGATGTTGGTGTTCTACAAATAACCCTGTAAATCTTGGAGTCTGCTTCCAGACTCAACGGGATACAGCTGAATACCAGTATTTTACAAAGAGAAAGAAAGAAAGAAAGAAATAAAGAAAATACATTTATTGGCAATAGCTGGATACACGCACAGTAAAAACGCAATAACACAAAAAAAAGATACAAAAAATGGCATGTCTCACGGCTGCGCCAAAAGGTTCATTTCAGCGGTAATGCCAGACAGATGCTGAGATCCTGCCTGACGCTGATTTTCAAATGAACCACTACCAATGAGCTACCACTTATCAAACCTCCACCATCCAGTTTGTGGGCAATAGTCAACACGGGCTGCTTGTCAAATTTTTAGGTCTCTGACCGTAATGACTATATGAGATTCACAAATGACAGTAGAGACCAGCCGGTCGTTTCAGTTAAAGTCACGTCGTGAAGCTTGAGTGAAGTGAACTGTCAATGCCTAGCATTAGTATGGAATGACAGCTCAATTCGTCCTCACTACGCCTTCATTTTCACGCGGTTATTTGATCAAAGTCGCACTGCAGAAGAATGAGTACTTAAGTAAGGAAAGTTAAGCAACAATTTCTCAAGTCACTTTTTTTTTTTTTTTTATTACTGATAGGCACGCGTTTGACCACTATCTCAACTGATGGTAAGCGATGATGTGGTCGACGATGAAGCACGTTTGCCTAGAAGCAACCTGTTCACTCTTGACTTGAAGACCCCAAGGTTGTAGCTATCAGGAAACACCGACACCGGCAGGGAATTCCACTCTTTTGCTGTTCGCACAATAAATGTGATTCCATAGCGTTTAGTACGTATGGTTGGGATATCTACCATGTACCGGTGGCGCAGTGCTGTACGTCTGGTGGTCAGATGATGGAAAGGGCTTGGTGGAATTAAATCGGTCACTTTGAAAAGAGGTCTAGAAAACATAGTAGGTACAGACGTCAAGTTATTCAAATGTGTCAAATTTCTTTGATCCTTTTTCAACTTTATGTCTAATAGAATAAGGTTCATATTTTTTTGGGAAAATTTGACACACTGCGGTAACTTGATGTGCTGGCGTCTGTACATTATTCTGTGTAAGGTTTTTTCCTAGAATGAAACGACGGTCGTTACAGTGACAGATATTATAGTATTAAAACAGTCGTTTTCAGTTGATTTATAGTTTTAATATTATCGTGTTTTGTTGGGCAGAACTCGGTTTGGTAATTTTAATAATTTATGGACTACGTGATTGATGTACTTAGTTAATATTTTAAAGGTTCCAGTTGTTAGTACTGAGGCTAGCACATCAAGTTATCCTAGTGTTTGAATTTCTTTGATAGTTTTTCAACTTTGTAATAATAGTAATAAGGTTCAATTGGGAAAATTTTTCAGTTTAGGGTTGCTTGTTGAGCTGGTGTCCGTACCTGGTTGGTAACGATAAATAATAAAGTAGGTAGGTAACTGTATTTGTCTTTTACCTACAGAAAATGATTAAGGTTTTAAATGCTTTGAGTAGTCTGTGAAATACGTACCGTTTAGATTAATTAACAATGTAAAATAGCTGTTGAAAGCAATTATTATTTCTAATACTGAACTAAAGTATACTTGAAATCAGAAAATTCGATTTTTATTTTTAGAAATAAGTGGCTGTGATATTAATTATAGAGACACGACCAATATATCCATATAGTTGCTTATTAGAGCCAAAAACTAACAATCTTTACGTGATATAGTTAGTATTTTTTTTTAAAAACTTGACGTCATCGACTTCAATTCATTTGAAATATTATCAGAACCATACATGACTAAACTTGTGTTTTAAATGCACGCGAAAATGTCATCAATAGGTACCCTTGTACACAAACTAAACTAAAATGAGAGTATTATCATCTTTTTACGGACGGCATTGGCAAATCTGACAATTTTAATATAACTAAAGCTTCCAGACAAAAAGGGTTGATACTACAAACGCATCAACAAGAAACTTGTCAAAATTCAAGGTATAAATCCATAACTCAGTCCTTAACTGTCATGATTTATGATAAAAAAAAATATAAAAATTATATTTATTTCTGATTTTAGATAAGATCGGTGTTTTACTAACTATTCTGAGTAGAAACTCCGAAAGAAACTCAGAGATCACAGTATCTTTTAAACTTCAGACATTATCTTGGTCAAATCAAGTTAGAACCATGCAGATTGGAAGAAGAAAAGAACCACACAGATATGAGGGGACCACATCAGTCAGTGCAAGCATTTGTCAGTACTCAGTAATCGTGAGCTCAACTCGGAACTTGAGGAGCTCCACGTGCTGACGAACGATACCAAAGAAAGAACATTTGGACATTTATGTAATTGTTACACTACTTAAGTTTTAATCTTATTCTTTTTACGTGCTAGCTGTTTGTGTAAACAATCGTTGATAGACCAAATACATAAAATAAACATTATTGTCCGTCCGTTGATCTAGAGCTGAATGTCAGAAAGAGAGATGATGATAATAAGAGATGTCAATACTCTAATTTTAGTTTAGTTTACGAACAAGCGAAGCCGCGACGATAACCTTCTGATTTCATTATTGTCATTTCATTAAATACTTGATTTAATGACGGACACTAAAGGTACAGACGCCAGCACATCAAGTTACCCCAATGTGTCAAATTTTCCCAATTGAATATGAACCTTATGCTGTTTGACATAAAGTTGAAAAACGATCAAAGAAATTTGACACATTGGGGTAACTTGATGTGCTGGCGTCTGTACTTAGTAGCTGTCTTTAGCAAGACGACAATGTTTTTGTAATTGATTCGTAAGTAAGTTATTGGTATTGTATTAATGCTTAAAATATTTAGTCTTTTAATTTCACTCAGAACTCGCGAAAACACAACAGCGTGAGCAAATAAAGGTGCTTACTCACCAACACATGGGTTGTGGTTTACCACAGCGAAGATTCGGTCGCATCGCTTCTTCATGTGGGTATTGGGGCAGATGCAGCCGAAGAGTGGAGAGAGGCGGAGACCAGCCCAGGCTTCACGACAGGCTTCCCTGTTGGAGAAGACGTTGGTTAAAAACTTATAAAAAATATGTATATTTCTTAATTGCATAACTAAAATCTAAAATACAATAAAACCAATTAAAATAAATTTAATATGTACACTTAAACTAACTACAAATAAAATAGTAAAGAAAAAAAAACAATCAATTATAAAAATTAACATCATTTAAATAGATTTAATAAAAAAATATGTAATTCGCGCCATACTGTGGTCGCGGCCATCTTGGATTTTAAATTTACCACAGTGCAGCGGTGCATAGTGTTCTACTTGTCTTTATACATAGCTAATACAACTGCTTATTAGTTTCACTTCGATGGTCCTAGATTATCATTTTAAATTTAGAGTCACAGCCTTATGAATATAAGCCAGCATTGCACATGTAAGTGGGTACGCCTTTTATACCTGGAGGCTGTTATTTCTCAGTTTTGTAGTTGTTTTGCTTGAGTTTAGATTTCAATGTTATTAATGTGAATTTACTTTTTTTTCTTAATCTCGGTATATTGGAGTGTGCTAGCTAACTCGTCACAATCATTCTGAAATGTAATGTTTTACAATGTATATAAACATTAGTGCTATTAATTGAGCATTTCATTGTATAGATTCTTTGTATACCTAGTTCTTCAAACGAATCAGACAGTTGTGTTGCTGGGGAGTTTGTTCCGCCACTTCTTCTTCCCAGCAAAACACTAGGAAGTGGCGAAGGGTGGGCCGTTTTTGGGGGACTGTCTTTATGTATTTTTTTGACGTTCAAAAAGTGCTGATTCTCAGCCTAGTTTGAATAAAGACTTTTGATTTTGATTTTTGATTTTGATGAATGTGCAACTAGAATAATTTTCTGAATTAATTTAATTTGTAAGTATGTCGTTCAAAAGTGCCTTTTATGGGTCTTATTGAAAAAAATGATTTAACTTTGACATTCCACCTTCTTTCAAAGACATTCAATACTTACTATAATAGACGGGACGATCACGAACTAAATTTTCATCCTAAACGTGTGTCCTAGTGGACAAAAGTCGTTGATTCTAGTTTAGTACGCTTAGCTGCCGCTCTAATATTGCTATATTATGCTAGACGGCGTAACTAAGACTTGGGAGCAAAGTTTTTCTATGAAATTTCTTCACATGTCTTCTAGAGAAGAGACTAAAGACTAGAAACTTAAGACACTTTATAAATGATAAATGATAAATTATAGTTGTTTCTGTAAACAGGTTTTCACAAACACTTTTACTCGGCATTTTTTTTAACTAGTAGATAAGATTGGAGTTTCACTACCTGACTACTCGGAGAAGAAACACCGAACGAAACTCAGAGGTCATAGTCTCTTTTTAAGTCCAGACGTTATCTTGGTCGAATTATGTAAGATCCATGCAGATTAGTGTCTGAGATGGTCTTTTGAGGAAAGAACCACACAGAATGAGGGGACCACAACAGTCAGTGCAAGCATTATAGATGGTAACTTAAATTTCTTTGCCATTTTTAAACCTTGATATGCTATATCTGGCCAGTACTACAAGTTTGTATTTGTGCCAGACTATTATTAACGCCGCCATTATGAATTCATGGCACTGCTGCTCTTAAATAGAGTATTACGTTCGTATCGATCTAGCAGCGGGCTGTTTATTTCAGGCTGAAGCTGGGACGTTGGACTTTTTCTTTTTGTTGGGCTTTAAATACAGTAAAAAGTTGCAAGATTGATTGGGTAACTGGGTAATTTAAGAGACGAGGTAATGAACGTTCACTCATCAAAGAATTTATTATATAAAAACTTTAATCACACGTAATAAAAGCTGTATCTACGAAGGAGGATTTAATGCCTTAGGCATTTTCTACCAGTCTATCCTTAAGGTGATACAGAGATATAATGGTAGGTGCAACATTGTAAAATCATTAAATAAAGTAAAAATAAGTCACTTTGTATGTACAGACGCCAGCACGTCAAGTTACCCCAATGTGTCAAATTTCTTTGATCGTTTTTCAACTTTATGGCAAACAGAATAAGGTTCTTATTCAATTGGGAAAATTTGACAAATTGGGGTAACTTGATGTGCTGGCGTCTGTCCAAAGGCCAGCACTTCAAGCTACCTCAAAGTGACGAATTTCTTTGATGCTTTTTCAACTTTATCAGAAATAGAATAAAGTTCGTGTTCAATGGGGAAAATTCAAATAGTAGAAGACGATTCTTCTTGGAACGAAGATTCTTCATTTTTTATGTTGCAACCTTTAATGTACACGTGTGGCTGTTTTATTAGCCACGAGCCTCCTTTTATATCAATCTGTTTCTTAAACAAGAGTGCTCAAGAGTTACCTGTCTTCCATACGGCATTCACCATCACGAGCCTTGCAAGCGTTCTTGAATCGATCGAAGAGTACGGAACAGGCCTTTTCGTTGTGGCAGACGCTCAGAGCATAGGTGCAGGTCGGCAGGGTCTCAACTGGGTACGGGTCTTTTTCTGAAATAGGAACAGGGTTTAATATGGGTAGAGTTCAATAGTTTATAGTCTGGATATGCAATATTGAATGAATACCATTTTTGACAAAATTACATTCTAAGTTGGAAGTAACTCGATTTTATATGCAGCTGAATAGTTTACATGAAGCGACTGACTAGGTTCGAATGATGGTCAAACTTTCGAAGTTCTATACTCCAATAACATAGACAATTCGATGTTCTTTTTTTTTTATTAGACAGAAGTTAAAAAGGCTTATTTTCAATGCACACTTTGTAACGAAAGTACAGACGCCAGCACAACAATCTACCCCAAACTATCAAATTTTCCCAATTGAACATAAACCTTATTGTGTTTAGAATAAAGTTGAAAACCTATCAATGAAATTTGACATATTGGGCTAGGTTGATGTGCTGGCGTCTGTACAACTAAGCAAATCACAAATGCGATAGACGCCGCGAAATTGTTATAGTCTATTTCTACTGTAGATGTCACGCTTAGTTGTAACCCTTTGCAACAATTTATTTTAAGAAGTTCTGTGGATTTAATTTAGTTATATTATTTCAATTTAAGTAGTTTAAAATTGTAGCGTCGATGATAAAAACCTCAAAGAAGCAGGGATGAACAATACATGGACACGTTCTTCGTTTCACTATTTTTCTTCTAAATTTGAAATAAAACATTTTGAATAAAGATTGTTTTCAATTATCTTTAAAATAAAATGTTCTGCATCCCTGCTTCTAAGAGTCTCTTTTTTAATGTTATTATAAATGGAATATATGTATAATAATTTTATAGTTATCAATAACAACTGTCAAAAACAAATCCAGTCAAATACAATACCAGGCAAACATAAATTGACTGGAACTAAGTGTTAAGCAACTTTTAAGGTGCATTAAATTGATTTATGAGTGTTGTATGGAAAGTACCAGGGTATCAGAAATGACAAGAAAACCGACGTCTATATTTTATGTTTGCCTGGTAAAAAATTTAGACAGTCGATATTAAACTGTCCATCGATATATTTGATTAATCAATCATACCCATACACCTCGCTCTTTAATTTTAATCAAGGTTGCGCTTCGCGGAACAAAAATATACAATTTTTATACTGATTTTGTGTGCGCAACTAGCGGTTGCGCTTCGCGGAATAAGATAGTTGCGCTTAGAAAAGGTTGCGCTTCGAGGAATACTCCAGAAATATGGATTACAATAATGATGATGTCGCATTGGTTGGAGTTAGTAAAAACAGGGCCAAAAACATAGCAATAAAACGTATTTACAAAAACAGCGTGCTATCTAACTTCCCATCCAGTTTGTCGGATATTCGGCCATCGTAAACACTGTCATGTTGAATAGTGGTCGGAGCAAAACATTGACACGCAATAAAACCGTGTATTTTTATTATGTACAATATTTTAGAGCGTAGCAAAATTGACGTGAGTTTTTAGGTAAAAACCGCAAATAAATATTGGAAAAAATATTTAACATGTCACGTCGTGTTTTGTAGCTATTGTAATATAATATCACGCCTTGTACTCCTCGAAGGGATGTGCAGAGCTGTACCTACAGCCACATTTGCCATAAATTTATGTATAAGTCCCATGTAATAGAGGCTATTAAATGGCCACCGAGTAGTTCTAGATGTTGAAATCCAATAACGCTTGCTCAACCGGGGAATTTAACCCAAGACGTCAAGCTCGACAGTAGTGCATAGAATTACGACGAGACCAACAAGGTTGTCAGAATAATACTAAAAAAAATATTCTGACAACCTTGCCTAATAAAGAGCTGTTTAAGAAGTATTTTTTGGTGAACGAAAACACCGTTAGGAAACGGACTATGAACTGCATTTATATTTTTTTTAATACTACTATAATTTAAAACAGAAAGAAAATGAAAATAATTTTATGGCATCAAAAAAATCATCCGCATCGCTAGCAACGTGAAACGTGCCACGTTGAGTGGCAATGCTGATTCTCTGACCTAAATAAAGACCAGCCTTCTGGTCACGTGAAGAGTCGATCAACCGCTTGGCGATGTCACGGAAAACTATATGGGCATTCGGACCCCACGATCCGAGTGTTTCAACCCCAAACGGTTGAAATATATAACTTCCGATACGGTTTTTATATGCCGCACCAGCACAACCCGTTGTACTAGAAAGATGGGATGGCGCAAGGGTATCGACACATGTTACATCCCACATCAAAGGTCTACCCAATTAAAAAATAAACACTAGGTTAGTCACTAAAAAAACAAAAAAAAAAATACCTACTACTAGTATTTTCAAGTCTCAATATTCTTAATACTATCACGACGCATTTCCATTAAACTACGATCAACCTTTTAAGATAAGCAATGGTCAGTAAAGACTCCGATCAAAAAACATGAGCTGTCTCAAAGAAAATTAAGCTGAAACGCGTATAGAATATAATTAGACCAAAATAGGTAATGGAGGAAGTGTTTTTCGTCCGGCGCGACGACTGTCCATTTAAGTTAGACATTTTCGTTGATAATGGAATATCTGTGTTGCCGGAAAAATAGAATAAATAGAATAATAGTACATAAAATTACTACCGTAAACCCCAAAGGTTGTGACCAAAATGAATAGACACCGTGACTTTTTTATCGTCTGATAAATTTTTACAGGGTGTTTTACCCATGAATATGAACAACTTTTACTATATTCCTTGATTTCCGAGTTGGTCCCCAACTCGGATATCAAGGAAATAAAATCGGCTGTTTCATACATTTTGGTTGAGTAGGTATCGAACTTTTGTATGTAACAGCCGTTTTTTATTCGTGATTTCCGAGTTGGTCCCATAGTAAAAGCTGTTTGTTGATCATTCTTCTCCATACAAACACTACCCCGCAACTTCGTCCGCGTGGAGTAGTTACAGGAAATAAAAAACCCCGATTTTGAAACATTCATTCATTGGTGCTCCACTCCTATGAGTCTTAGCGTAATGATATGTAGCCTATAGCCTTCCTCGATAACTGGGCTATCTAACACTCAAAGTATTATTCAAATCGGACCAGTATTCCTGGTATTTGCGCGTTTAAGCAAACAAACTCTACAGCTTTATAATATTAATAAGTATAGATTCAACTTAATGTATAATTTTGATGTTCAAAAGTGCATTTTAATGGTCTCATTGGTATGAAAATATTAATAAATAAAATAAATAAATAAAATCATTTTATTTCGGACAACTGCAGGATCCATAAAATTGTTAGTAACAGGTATACACTTAAAAACTATTGTTAGCAACTTAAACTACAGACGAGTTAATAAGAAGACCGCCCTTGCCCAAGTTCCCTGTTCTGGTTGATACCAGAACAAAGAACTCGAACTAGGGTATAATTCTTCTCACAAACTGCCTTATAAATATAGAGGAAGTATCGGCCGCCACAGCCTTCAGAATACTATTGTGACTGCCTCTTATTCTTCTCAGGAGCGAGGCCGTTTTCTTGCGGATAATGGCATGAAACCCATCAGCGTGGGATTCCGCGAACATTCCTGAGGCACTGCAAAAACGAGGCAATCGCAATAGCGTCCTAAAAACATTATTGTATTGGACGCGTAGGACATCCAGCGATTGCTTCGAGTAGCTGACCCAAAGATTACCGGTGTAAAAACTCTGACAATAAGCCTTAAAAAGCGTTATCTTTACTTGATTATTAATGAAAAAAATGTTAAAATAAAGAATGTTAGCATCCGTGCAAAACCGGAGGAGGTCGCTAGTCTAAGTTTCTTTACAAGACCCCAATGCATATAATGTAGACCAAGTTCTTACAACATATCATAAACTTGGTAATACTTGCAACTTAACTTTGTTTGTATTACTTGAACGACTTGAATGTTCTACCGAGCTTTACAAATCCAACTTGCTTTAAGCCACGGAATATCTTCAGTTTCAGATCAGGTGAACAAATCCTTGCTTTTAAAATAACTTGAAATTTTAACAATAAGTTTTGACTTAAGAGTTCATTATCCTCTGACTGTTGGTCTCTAGTGGTTATTGGCACTGACTGCTACGCCGGAGGTCGTGGTTTCGATTCCCACCCAAGACAAATGTTTGTGTGATGAGCGCGATCATTATTTCTGCGTGTTGGTGAAATTTATCTAAAATATGTATGTATTTAGATGTAGATATAATCCCAATAATTATGGTTTAAATTCATGACAATTAAAATAGATTATAGTAAGTTGTACTTTATTCTAATCTATAGAATGTAGATGTGTCTTTGCAATGAGTCCTTGTTTTGAAATTCAGAAACCAAAAACATTCTACTAAATGCTAGAAAAAATCGTTATCATGATAAACATGTACTACATACCCTTCTTCATGACAAACACGCAGGGATGGTCAAACAGGAAGTCGCGGAAGGAGTTACACTCAGGATCCACGTTCGGTTCTCGACAGAGGCAGGTCGGCTTGAAGAACGGGAAAGCTTGCAGGGTTCTCAGAGCAGCCTGGCATTTCGTCACGGTCACCGTTGAGCAAGCCACTGCAACAAGGAAAAAATTGGTTAGTTTAATATTAATACCAGCCTGTTAAATACGAAGTCAAATAATTAATTTAATTGGACCGTTAAAACATAAAAAAAAACCTCCAGGATAGCAGTCAGGGTCACGTACTAGATTAGATCAACAGGACATATGTAACTAATGGTCACCTATTCACGAACGCACCGCGACATCGACAAGTGTAACTACCTTTTATGTTATTTTTAGCTACGTATTATATACAAGGTGTTTTTTTTTATATTCCATAACTCTAGGGTTATAGTCTGTAGGTAAAAATAATACTAAAACTCCTAGAATAGATGGTCCAAAAATGCATAGTTTCGGAGATATCATCAATCGTAATTAAATTTTCAGTTGTTTAGTACCCGTAACACAAGCTCTGCTTAGCTTGGGGCTAGATGGTGTTGTGTGAATAGTCGTGGAATATTATTATTAAGTATTATTAATATTATTTTTAGTACCTAATTAGTTCAAAAATTGTCACCAGTACGACGAATCTTCTTTCTAACGTCACTTTTCTTTCACGTAAGGGTGTTTTACATTAATCATCGTGACTTTGTCGAATTATTTTGTATGTAATTAAAAAAAAAAGGATGGTTGAAACATAATTCATATGCCAGTTGATTTTTTGATATGGTCTCAATCATACCCTAGAGTTATGGGATATAAAAAAAACACCTTGTATTTAAGGCTCTTGTGTGTCACCTTGTCTAATAACAAGCACTTTACTTACCCAGACACAACAATTAAAAACGTATTTTCAATTCAGTACACACCCAACAGATTTATTACTACTAGTCCCAAGAAAATGACCCCTAATTCTAAGGTTAAAGGGGCTAACGAAGGGCACAGCCACGCCCCAACAAGCCACGGAACCCAGGCAAAAACCACACCGACCATTATCTGTAGAATTAGAAGTTTTTGCGAGTACTCCTCCATTAGGGAGTGGCTAACTGTATTAGATTTTTTTGCCTTCCCCTTTATTGAATTCGTCAAGACGTGAATCTTAGTTTTGTCGTTAGAATCCGGAGTTTGGTGACACTCGAATTTTGACCTGCCGGACGGTAGTCTAGCAGGTCAAAATAACAGTGTCACAAAACTTCCACGTTTCCACGGGGAAACTTGAGCGAAGTGAACTGTCTATGCCTAGCATTAGTATTAAATGTAATGACAGCTAAATGCTTTCACTTGACTTACATTTTCATGGATTTAACATTTTCGTTTCAAAGGTATTATTTGTTCACTAATTTAATGTATTACTAATATTTATTTACCTGCAATATATTTAATCTGCATATTATGACTTGTAAGAATCCCCTATAAATAAACTTATGATAATGACTATTTCTTATAAGTTTTAAGACGTTATTTACGAGTATATCTGTGAGCTCCGTTTTACGTCAAGAATTCCCGTAGTTGAAAAACGTTCAAAATCCAGTCGAACTCTCATTTTAGGGACAAGTAATGTCAAAAATTTGTCAAGAATGAATCGACGTGATTAGACTATTTCTGACATTTCGAAACTTAGATTAAAAATGCGGATGTTCCTAAAAATACACACATCAAAAGTGTCTAGGGATCAAGCATTTTTATGCGGATTTCTTGAGATTGAGATGTGGCTTTGTAATAAATTTATGATTTTATAAATTTATATGGATCCTTTTTGGTGCATTTCATAATTTAAATCAGGAACTGTGAATCAAATTCGAGTAAAAGATGAAAATCAGCTGTCAATATTTTCCCTATAAAAACATACAACGCATTGAAGACATTATTAGTGCTACTGTTTCCCTACTACTGATTGAAACCAACGTTATTATGGAGCGGCGACGTCATTTAAGCAGGGAAGAAATGCTCAGAGCCGTGGGAATGATAGAAGCTGGTTCCCGGCAACGTACTGTGGCTTTAGCTCTGAATACAAGTCAGAGTGTTATCAGTCGACTTTGGACACGTTACCGAAGCACTGGTACCGTGACTGAGCGCCATGGAGGACGGTATCGCTGCACCACACGGAGACAAGACCGATACATTCAAATCTTAACTCGAAGAGCTCGAACAATAACCGCCATGATGTTAGCCGTGAGGCTTCATCACTCTTCAGGGAACTTAATTAGCGACCAAACAGTCAGAAACCGCTTGCATGAAGTGAACCTTCATTCCCGAAGACCGCTACGGGTACCACCTATAGCAATGCACAATCGTAGGATTCGATATCAATGGGCTCTTGAACACAGAAATTGGGCAGAAGAACAATAGCGTTTCGTGTGCTTTTCTGATGAGTCTCGTTTTGGTATGAGACCGGATACAAGACGTATACGACACTGGAGAACCCCTGGACGCCAACAGCGATTAAAATCCTGCCAGGAAGTCCATCCTTATAGTGGTGGAACCATCATGGTATGGGCGGGTATTTGGATCGGAGGAAGAATTGAGTTGATTTGGATCAGAGGCAACCTCAACGCTCAAATTTATGCTGAGACGATTGTATCAGACGTCATCGTTCCTCTACAAGTGCAAATCAGTCCCTTAATTCAGTTAATGCATGATAATGCACGACCGCACACCGCAAGAGTTGTAAGACAGACTCTCGCCGCAGCTAACATCAATGTCCTGCCCTGGCCTGCTCAGTCGCCAGACTTGAACCCGATTGAGCATGCATGGGATATGCTACAGAGAAGAGCTCTGCCGAATATGGAGGGTATCCAGTCGCAAGAAGACCTTTTTTTGTTGTTGCAACGAACATGGGCGGCCATTCCACAGCGTGATTTGGATGAACTCATTTTGAGTATGCCAAACCGATGTTCTTGTGTTGTTAGTGTTCGCGGTAGAAACACGGATTATTAATTGTTTAAGTTACCCAATAAAATTTTAAAGAAAACTGTTATTTCAGTCTTTTTTTCGAACTTTAATGTTAGTGGTTCAAATGTCAAAAATCCCTTTATTAGAAAAATGGCAAATTTCTTTATTAATGCAATGGTGACTTGGTTTATCGTTCCTGTGACAAACAAAAACACTTTATGTGATGAATCCTTAAAGAAAATTTTAATTAATATCAATCAGGAGAAAAGTTATTGCAAAAATATATGTTGATCCCTAGACACTTTTGATGTGTGTATGTTAATCACCCGTCAGTTTTGTATTTTAGTCTATTTATTCTTTGTATTTTAACTGCGTCATTGATCTAGTGTTTGCAAACGCCGAGCAAGTGGTCCTCAGTTCGGTTCCTGGGTCAGAAAATGTGGTGTTAGGTTTTACTATCTCGAACTTTTCAGTTGCAGCCCGGAGTCTGAATTCTTGCCCGGTCGGTGGCAATAGACTCGCCTCTGTGTGTGACACGGGATTTTAACACAAATTGTAAAATGTGGGTATACAGTATATTATAGAATAGAATGTTAGTACTAATACTAGAGCACTATACACCACAAATTTTTAATTGGTACTAAATACTTAACGGGCTTATTCTAGACGGTCTTCTCATTATATTTGTAAAGTATTAATTGATAATATCCATAAACAGCAAAGTTATTAGCATTTGTTTATATCCCAATAAGTCACCCAATTTATAGAAATATGTATTATACAGGCTATTCATGACATAGTAGTATTCATTAATCGTCATCTCTCGCTCACGTTCGCGTGATCTCGCTCAAGCATGCCCCGCCTCCAACAGCTGTTTTCGTTATTTAAGTTTTAACTAAATAGCGGCATTATTTTAAAATTGAACTTCGTTTTTTTTTACTTTTGATTACGCAAATATGATCAATAATAGGTACGGATTCTGCCTAATTTTTTTTGTACTAATTAAAAAATAGGGGTGTATAATAGAAAAGAACTCTTTATAGCAGGTATATCATAAAAACTGTCAAATACTATACTTAAAAGAGGTATATGGGGTATTACAATATAGGCATTAGGCAGTCTTATCACTAAAAGCGATTTCTTACAGACTACCTTTAGATATTGAAAGAAAAAGAAAAAATATAAATAGGCTGTTTGTACGTCTCTGCCTTAACCATCGCGGAATATAAGCTTGTTCTTATGAATTATTAAAAAAACCACGCACTATCTCGATTAAAAAAAAAGAACAACGAAAAATTGAAATCGAAAACTGCCAGTAACAACAAACAACAAAAAAAAGATTCACTTCAGTGAGCACGTCGCATCATATCGCATAAAGTAAGGCTGTGTCTACATGAGCGTCATTACCGATGACAAGGGTAGGACAGCTCTCAAGGCTCCTTTATCGACGCGAATGCTTAAAAATTTCCCTTGAAACGTTACGTACCTAATTTGCCACTTGCTTTTTTCAAGCTAGTGAGTTATAGCCTGTAATTTTTCATTCTGCCTTCTCGTTTTTCGTCGTTATAACTTCGTTTGCATCGCTTGTAGATACTGCTTTAGTGGAAATTTAGGGGACACTTTTTCGAGTTTGGAACGGGGAGTATATGATAGACTATTCGTGATTTGGTTCTGTGATCCGATTGGTAGTACGTTAAGTGAAGCATTCAAACTAGATACGGGGCAAAAATAGTGGTCTAAGTCGATTTGATATCTTTTTTTACTAATTTTGAAGTTATACTTTTCTGGCGCATTATGTAATGCCCAGAGGTTAAGGCGCCTGCCTCTCATGTTCGAGATTGTGGTTCAAATCTATTGTAAAATGCAATGGCAAGAACCAATGTGACTTTTTCATTCATATGTACTTTCTAAGTCTATCTAAGACATCATAGAAATCGGTGAAGGAAAACACCGTGAGGAAACCTGGACTTAATATAAATTTGGAATCGCCAATCCGCCTTGAGCAAGCGTGGTGATCAACGCTCGAGCCTTCTCTGTATGAGAAGAGGCCTTTGCCCTGCAGTGGGACAGTAACAGGCTGGTATTATTTATTATTATTACTTTTTTTAATGAATAAAATGAATAAAACATGAGAGTAACTGTTTACAATGCGCGCGTGCACCGTCACGAAAAACCAAACCTCCATTTCTAGAATGGGTCCCGAGTTCCCGACTGCTACCGATTCTTAAGTTAAGTGCAATCGGGTACAAACTTTCTTGTTTTAGAGCTTTTTCATGAATACTTAGAAAAGCAATCGGGTATTTTAGTTTTTTAAATTATCGTTTTTTATTAAGTTTCTTGGCGACATACAAAAATACAAATATTTCTCTAACTCTTTATTATATAAGTATAGATAATCAAGGTAAATATGGCCTTGGGTCGAGTCACAAACTAAATCGTAAGGTAAACGATTCAATATCTTAGGTTTACTTAACGAAGTTTAGCTTACCTCGATAAGGGTGGGTACTAGCAGTCGTTGGACTTATGTTATCATTTAATTTCCCCTTCCTGAGTCAGTTACTTTACATGTTTGTAAGATGTAGGTAATGCTGTGTTAAACTACTGTAATATTATTGACTAGCACTTCGATTGTGACTCTGCCTGCGTAATTGTCGTACTTTGAACTTAACATATCCCCTCGTAGTTTTAAAAATGAAATAAATCCTATCTTTCTTTGTGATTGAAAGATTTCTAAAGGCTCAAGAATGTTTAAAAATTGGTGGAGTAGCTTTTGAGTTAAATCTTTACGAACAAAAAATCAAATCCTTCCACTGTAATGTTAGTTTAGAAGTATAGATTCAGATAAAATGTATCTTATCTAATGTATAAAATTCTTGTGTCACAGTGTTTTTATGAAATTTTGTGTGTACATACAGTAGGTCGGAGAATAGGACGTAGCTACTTTCTTGTAAAAAACAAAGGCAGAACGTAATTTGTAAAAAAAATATCAAGGATCCATAGGTAAGTCTGCCTAACCCTTACGGGATTACAAGCGTTATGTTATGTTTAAACTTTAAGGTCAAAACATAACCTTAACCTTTAGGTTTTAAAACCTCACCAGAACTCTTGTTTCAGATCACCACTGCATTTTTATCCAACCCGTTTTACTTGTGCGTAAAGCAAGAAAGGAAGACAGACTGATTTTTGTTTTTTGTTAGTATGTCATGGTTTTGCTGTGCGTGTTTCAATCTGTTGTCAATAAATGTTTTTTTCTTTATTTTCTTTCTTTACTATTTAAATCGATATTACTATCCAACCAAACGTTTAAGACCTCTTGTCATCCGTCACCAATCCCCACTTTCTCCAGTTATTTCCTGCCCACATCATTTACCACCATTTCTAAGGGTTTAGAACAATGCAGGTAAACGTCATGGTGTAACAATGGCACCCATTTTCGAAGCTATGGTGGACAAAAAGCTGTGATTAATGAGATCAGCTTATAACTTCATGAGGTGCCGAGGTGTCGTTCGTTACGATTTATATTCGCTGGCAAATAGTGTAGTAGGCATATAGTGGATCAAAACTGCTATTGGAAATCACACCTATGCAACGACAAACCTAATGAAAGACATTCAATACCTATAAGCCGGACATCACGAACAAAATTCTATGAGTTTTTTTTAGTACGCTCCGCTGCCGCTTCAATATTCATATACTATTCTAGATGGCGTTACTGAGACATGGGATCAAAGTTTTTCCATGATATTTCCTCGCGTGTCCGCTCTATAAATTAAATAATAATTAATGAATTATATTATTTTAAATCTCTTTGCACCCATGCGATAAACTTGACAAGTTCGTATACGCAATAAAACGTCTACTATTGACAGTTTTCGTGGTAGCTGCAGTCACTGCATATCACTTAATGTTGACATTAATTTTAATTAATAATTAGTTGACGTATTGAACATCTTAAAATTAATTGTTCTTAGTTATATAAGAAAATCATTAAAATATTTGAACACCATTATGTTATGGTAGAGTGTAGAGAAGTTTAAAAATATTAACACCCTGATATGTAAAACCACATTCTTACTAATAAAATTCTATTCTATAGTATAGGCGAATACTCTAAAGGCGCTTCCTTCTCATTTACGAGTTGTTGGTTCAATTCCAGGCACTTATCACCGGCACCAATAACCTTTTCAATTTAAATGTGTACCTTGTGTGTGTAAATGTTAACAGTAAAGTTAAAACACTATCGAAATGTATTTAATAATAATAATAATATTTCACAACTTTCACACAACACCACTTAGTCCCAAGCTAAGCAGAGTTTGTGTTATGTGTAATACTAAACAGCTGAGAAACATACTTTTATATTTGTAAATACATACAAATTATAGATAAATTACACCCAGACACAGGACAAATAATCGTGCTCATCACACAAACATTTGTCATGGGTGGGAATCGAACCCACGACCTCTGGCATAGCTGTAAGGGCCACTAACCACTAGACTCTAGAAACCATTGAATAGGCACCAAAACTAATGGACCGATTTGAAAAAAAAAATCATCATTGGGAAGACACAGGTTCACACACACACCCCCGGCTGACATAGGTTTTTATCTCTGTATCCCTACGGGAACGAGAACTACGCGGGTGAAACTGTGTGACGTTTGCTAGTTTTTTGTATAGTTTTATATTATAAAATACTTAAACTGAAACAAAACAAGCAAAACGCAGAGAACATACATCAAGAACCTATTGGTAAACAGCAAACAATATTAGGTACAAAAGAATGAATCTTTCACCGTCTTCAAACCGATCCCTTACATTAAAATGTCAATTTATCTTTGCCTTTCGAGCAATAAATATTTCTAATTACGATATCGCTCATCGAATGGGGGGTGAGATGCAATTAACTTTGGGAGATTTATTGTTGCAGCGCTTGAATTACTGATACAAATATTGAGTAGTGTGTTCTGGGAAAACTGCCACCAGTAGGCGTAGCATGATCACCGCTGAAAGGGGTATCCCACCAAAAACATTTCATGTAATATGTTGCCAAGACAAAGACGACTACATAAGGTTTGCCCTGTAAAAAAGATATCAGATCTCATGTAGAGCCAAGCTTCTGAATCTACACGGCCTAACTCTACCGACCCTAACTTCACAAATTCTATACATATCAGTAAAAATGTATTATTAAACTTCAGCTTTCTAGCACTTCAGGAAGTAGCCAAACATTTTGATGATCATCAGTGCGTCAGTGACGAAATGGGTGTATTTTACATATCAATAAAATCTAAAGCGTTATCTTAGAGCTATTCAATTGAGGCTTTGTATGTTTAATTGGTGTGGAATGATTATAAGCGCAAAGTGATGACAAAAATTTGATCCATACGCAAAAAACCCGCTTTGACGCGGAGTTGTGGATACCAGCCCAGTATCTTTAATCTTTTTTTTTAATAGTATAGTATGAACTATCTGGTTCATCGGAAACCAACTCTATGAGGGTTCAAAAAACTTCGAGAAAAGGTAGATTGTGCCCTTGCGATTTGCTTGGCTCCTCTTGGCTTGGGCACTACCGTGCCCCCAGATATCTACGGAAGAATCAACAAAGTGACATGGTAGAAACATTTCTGCCGATTATAGAAGAAATAATACTCGATATTGGAGACTATTGTCGACTGAAAAAACTACACATTTCTTCTCTTCATTTTGACATAATTTATTATTACGTTGCCGTGACCTTACCGGTCTCATGTTAAACTATCTATAATTTAATTAATGTAACAAATAAGTATATCACATGAATGCATTAAACAGTCTAATAGCCTGATTACACCTACCGAGTAGAGTGGCGAGACAGTAAAATTCTTCTCGGCCGAGACAGTGATGCAACCGAGTAGCTGTTCACATGTATTTTTGAAATTGTGGCGAGACAGTCAGTCAGCTCAGTTTACCGGACAGTACAGACGCGAAAATACATGAGAGCAAAATACGCGGGAAAAATGACGTGTACTGACCGAGTGGCGAGTAGTTGACGAGTGACCAAAATGCAGGTGTTCACATTCACCGAGTGAGCGAGCGAAACAGCGCGGAGAAGCGGGAGGGTGGGTACTCGGCCTAGTAAATAGAATGGGGTCCGAGTGGCTGTCTCGGCCTGTCGCTAGGCAGAGCGCTCGGCCGAGCATTCGGCTATGAGTTTACAAATACCGAGCGCTCGGCCGAGGGCACTGTCTCGCCACTCGCTACTCGGTAGGTGTAATCAGGCTTGCGGTGGTCATGCTACGCGTGATGACATGGTCTATCTCAAGATTTTCCGTATAATCCTCGACGAAAGCTCATTGGATTGATTAGTGATCCATAGAAGAGTAAGAGACCACCACCTTGCAGTAAAACTTTGATGTGGATCAAGAACGCCTACTGCATCAAAACCTATATAAATAAAAGGGTAGAACAAACACACCCAATAACTACCATGAGTCCAGTGCACATAAAAAGAAATGTTGAAATGTTATTATTTTTTCTGTAAGCATATCTTTACGAGGCAGTTTTAGCAGTTTAAAATTACATGGTAATGCCCAAAGAAACTCAGAGTTCGTGGTCTATAATTTGATTCTGAACTCCCCAGTTTTAAATAAAATCTTTGGCTTATAGGAACACATTAATGACTCGGAATCCATCTTCAATAACTACTATAAGTAAATTTCCATTTATTGTCACAGCCGATTAATTTTGTAACATGTGAAACTATTGCTTATCAACCGAAATAACGTAGGTGTTCTTGGGTGACAAGTCTGAATAAAATTGAATTTGATGAATGAGTGTTTGATCAAGCGTGGTTGCTCTGATTTAGTGTCAGTTTGACACCTGTTGCCGTCAATCGAAAACGGATTGGAGATTCATAATTATGACAAGTGTATGAATAAACCTTCATCACCTGCCTAGTCTATTCTCAACTACGCAATTGTATTGGGGACGGCTTCCTGCTTAAACCGAATTCAGCGGAATACCAGTGTTTTACATGGAGCCAATCCGTATCTGACAAACTAACTGGGTACCTAACACGACAAACGGTCAAACTTTCGGTGTTCTCTGGCTCTAAACATCTACAAATGACAGCCGGGACCAATATGGCTACCTTAGCGTGCGTGTTTTCTGACGAGGCACAGTAGGTCTTGTGTAGATGTATGGTTATGTTCAGTACATATAATTTCCTTACAGTCAGAAGATTACTGACCTTGTAAAGGTTGTCTGTAGAGTACCGAAAGGGTTTAAAGTACATAACTTTGATGAGAGACCTTTGAGCCCTTTCTAGGTCTAGAAATTTGGTCTTGGTGGCCCCTCCCCAGATTGGTATACAGTATGTGATGACCGATTGTACCAGAGCAGTATAAATTTTATTGAGTAGCAACGGTGGCATAATATGTCGTAATGTTTTAAAAATCCATATAAGTTTTCTAATCCTGGCCATGGTATTTTCAATATAGGTGTGCATAACATTTGACCAAAGACTGTCTTAGTCTTTGGTCAACTGTTATGCCAAGATAT
Source organism: Euplexia lucipara (assembly GCA_921972225.1). NCBI lineage: Eukaryota > Metazoa > Arthropoda > Insecta > Lepidoptera > Noctuidae > Euplexia > Euplexia lucipara. The sequence goes on along the minus strand of OV179167.1, from coordinate 7,198,749 downwards.
TTAGTGAAACTGACTCTCTGTATGCTTTGACAATTTCAGGGATAATGAGAGGTTGCACACTCATGGATCACTATTCCAAAATCAGCACCTGGCTGTGAACTCTGATTTGGAGTAAAGAAGATGAAGTTTGTTTTGGATACGTTAAGTGTTAAAAGATTGGCATTTAACCAACTTGCTATGACCGCTAATCCACGTTCAGCAGTAGCACGCACGGTAGCCCAGGAGTCACCGGCGAAAACTACTGCTGTGTCATCCGCGTATGAAAAAACTCGTCCGCCACTGTTCCCAATATTACACAACTTATTTATATAAATCAAGAACAGCGTCGGGGCGAGCACACTTCCTTGAGGTACTCCGAAACATACTATTTTTTCCTCACTAGTTAGATTTCCAACCCTTACTTGCTGTTTTCGGTTTGATAGGTAACTACCGCAGAGAGAAAGAGCCAAACCTCTTATGCCGATTGTTTCAAGCCTGTGCAGAAGGATGGGGACAGAAACGGTGTCAAATGCCTTTTTTAGGTCCAAGAATACTATAAGGCATTTTAGGCCTTTGTCTACATTATTGACTATTTCACCAGATAATGCCTTCACAGCGTCTTGTGTGGAAGACCCCTTCTGAACCCGTATTGGGAGGAAGATAAAATGTTATGTTTACTAATTAGTCTGTTATTTAGTAATTTTTCTAATATTTTTGCAATGCAAGGTATAACTGATATAGGGCGATAGTTATTGACATCGTTCCGGTCCCCCCCCTTGTACACAGGCGTAACCATAGATCGCTTAAAAACCTCTGGGAATATCCCGGCTTTAAAGCACAGGTTGGCTAGTTGGCTTATTAGAGGAACCATGAAGTCTCTAGTCATTTTCAAAAATTTTGTAGATATACCGTCCCAGCCAGGTGAGCTTTCAGAATCGAGACCCATGAGTACGTTCTCCACTTCCTGCGGGTCAGTGTCAAGCAGTACGAATGAGGTAGTATGCTGTTCACTTCTTAGGTAAGAGGGGCTAAGATTGGAGTGGTTAGACTTTTTAATTATCTCTTCCGCCAATGTTTTACCAATTGTAACAAAAAACTGATTAATACGGTTCAGAGAATCGAGAGGGTGTGGTGTGATTTTAAGTAAATTAGAATTGTCTGATTTAGGGGTTTTAAATTGTGTAATTTCGTTAATTTTTAGCCAGAGCTGTTTAGGATTGTTAATTGACATAGCTATTTGTTCTCTTTGTGATTTTCTTTTAAGTTTTTTTATTAAGTTAGTACAAAAGTTACGAAAACGATGGCAATAGGCCTGCCCTCCATTACATGAGGCTTGAAGATAACTGTCGAAAAATGGGTCTATACCAAATAGACCTTTGTCTTATCCTTCGGAGGTTACAGGTGTGATGTTACAATTAAAACATTTCAAAACGAGTCCTAAACGAGTTTGAAAAAAAATCTCACCCCAGAAAAATAATTCGCATTATTCACACAAGTATAAAGCTAGGTTTCCACGAGCCGTATCCGCGTCACAAGGCCGCACAATAAACCCGGCCGTGATGAGGGACAACCTTTGACACGAAGCCGTTTTGTCAACTTAATGCGTTCAAAATTCACGCCGCACTTTTATACGAAAATCCGATAAAGTGTCCGAGAGTCGAAAACAATGCTGTGTGTCGTCAGCTTAAAGAATTCGTCTTAATTATTCTGGTCGACTTGTCACTGTCAAGTCTAAATTGGATAACTGATATTTTGGGATTTGTTTTGTAATAGACAAATTGCTTGATTCGACTTTTCTAGATTGTTTTCGGTGTCTGAGTTTTATTTGTGAAATTTATTGCTAAAAAAAATTATATCTAAATGTGTGATAACAATAATTTATTTTAATCGACTTCAAAAAAGGAGGAGGTTGTATGTTCGTGTGTATGTATTTTTTTTATGTATGTTACCTGATTTCTCCGCAATTTGTGATCTCATTTTAATTTGGTGAAGATCTGGTGCTGATTTTCGGAGATGTAAAATAGAACTCTTCAAAAATAGACGGCAAATCTGTCGTGATTGCTGGAATTGCTTGGATGTTTATTGTTTATACAATATCATGATCTATCACCACGCCTGTATGCTCTGAGTCGGTTTCCTTTGTTTGATTGATTTAGTGTTTTTGTTACCGACTTCGAAGCTTAAACTTTATTTGATTGATTTGGTGTTTTCGTCACCGGCTTCTCAAGCTATTTATTTTTCACTTTTTGTGTTTTTGTATTTTTTTGTTGGTGTTATAACATAACATACATCATCAACATAATTGGTAGTATAACTTATTCGTACAAAAACATACACCTACATTTTGACAATTATGTTTAAGTCCTATGTATCAATATCAGGAATGAAGAGAATTTCAAAGTTTAAATATAAGTCCAGGTTACCACACGATGTTTTCCTTTACCGATGTCAATGATGTCTAAGATAAACTTTGTAAGTACATAATTATTATTATAAATTGAAAAAGTCACATTGGTAGGTACTTGCCCGGATTTTAACCACAACCTCGTGAATGAGAGCATGAGAGGTAGGCGCCTTAACCTCTGGGCCATCATCTCTGGATCATCGCTTAGTATAGTCGGTTTTTTTTTACTTTTCTATTCTAGGTACATCGTATTCACATATAGTGTATTTTTTTACTGTATACAAACTATTGTAACAACTATTTTTTAAAAGAGTAAGTATGGAGTTTCTTGCCCATTCTTCTCCATACTTAACTACCTTTTGGAAGGGGCAACTAGAATCATTATGTTTTATTTAACTTGTAAGTTTAACGTTCAAAACTGCCTTTTAAATGGCATAATTGAAATAAATGATTTGACTTTGTCTTTGACTTTGACAACGCAATACAATACTCGAAGTTAAAGTATCTTTCTGTCACTGCAGGTGTTAGAAAGATACTTTAACTGCATTAATTTGTTCAAGTAACCAAGGTGTGTTGCGGTGTAGACTTGGAAAAAGTAAAAAAATACACTCTGAAGTGCGAATACTCTTGTTCAGAGGAAACTAGTTTTTGCGCGCGGTTGCGGTGGCGGAGCGGGGTTCTCCATAGCATTAAATAAACGTATACCTTTTGCCGCTGCACTTTGTCGAGGCTTTGAGACGTATAGAAACACCTTTTTTGGTTAGTTAGTTCTGTAGTGAGAAATCTTCATGTGAAAATGCAGGTGAAGTGAAGGCGAAGTGAACTGTTATCCCCACACTAGTACAAGAGTTTGGGAGTTCACTTTGTGCTCAATACACTTGACGTGTACCTAATTCTGACGTCCAAAAGTGCCTATTAATGAAAAATTTGACTTTGACTTGCATTGCTAATCAGCTATTCCATGTAAGATTCTGCTTATACTTCTGTTGATCCCCCCTAGTGTTATAGCGTGAAGATAGCTTTTTCATCGCACGCGCGTCACTCTTTTGTTAAGATACCCATTGTGCTTCTAACATTGAAATCAAGGTTACTTCCGGGATATTGTGGTGCTGCCAACAATTAAACTCCGCTTTCAAGGAGTAAAATGTTAAATTAATACTAATTTTCAAGGAAAAATCAAAAAAAGGATAACATAACATCACGCCAGGTCTGTAAATGATAAATGATATATTTATGTCTGTAAATAGGTTCAAACAAACACTTTTGCATGTAATTTTTTAACTAGAAGGTGAGATCGGCGTTTCACTATCTGTCTACTCTGCAGGTCTAGCCATATTACAAATTCCATTTCTATTTTCGTAATCGGGCGACAATAAAAAGAAAATGGCGTATATGGAATCAGCTGTTTGTCAACTGTCACGAGTAGGATTATTCTACTCGTGACAGTTGATAAACAGCTGTTTCCATTTCTATTGTTGCCTTATCGACTAAGATCATAGAAATATAATTTGTAATATAGCTAGGCCTGCTGAGAAGAAACACCGAAAGAAACTCAGAGGTCAGTCTCTTTTTAAGTCCAGACGTTATCTTGGTCAGATCATGTAAGAACCATGCAGATTAGTGCCTGAAATGGTCTTTTTGGGGAAAATAACCACACATATATGAGGGGACCAGATCAGTCAGTGCAAGTATTGGTCAGAAATTGTGAGCTCAACTCGGAACTTGAAATCCTCGAAGAACCCTTCGAGGATTTCAAGTTCCGATTTGAAGCAGAGCCTAAGTACCTGTAATTCACACCCTCATTTCGCCAGTTATGTTTAAAACCCGTGTAATAGGGGGCGAGCCCATTGCCATCAACCGGGCATAGAACCTGACTCTGAGAAATTGCAGCTAAAAAAGCTACGTTAGAAATAGTCTAATATTGTAATTTGTATGTCTTTTGGTACAATTATGTCTTAGAGAATAAGGCAATAAGTCTGTATTTGGCTTGTGCGAGTTAAAAAATACTTTATAGGGTAAAAACGTGACCCTGATACTAAGACCCCACTGTCAGTCTGTCCGTGTGACTAACTCAAGGCTGTATCTCATGAACCATGATAGCTAGACAGTTGGAATTTTCACAGATGATGTATTTCTGCTGCCGCTCTAACAAAAAAAAATACTAAAAACAGAATAAAAGTGGGGTCCCATTCAATAAACGTGATTTTTTTGCTACGAACTGTGCTGAACCCTACGTGAGCCAGTCCGACTTGCACTTGGCCGCTTTTCTTTCATCTGTATACAGGGTGTAAAAATACCCTTAACGTAAACGAAAACTACATATTCTACCCATCACTGGGATAGTTTTTTTCTTCTAGAACATACCTGGGAATTTGGTTTTGGAGATATTAAAGGTCAAAGTACAATATTTTTGTATATATAAATATTTCAAAATTGTATTCCAAGTATAATTAGTAAACTTTCTTTCAAAATAACATTATCAAAATTATCGATTTTTCAAAACAAATTACGCATTTGAAGTTACAAAAATGCAATGGATACTAAACAAGCGGGCCGGTCGGGTCAACGACCAAGCGCGAGTGGCCATACGCTCAGCTGATCGAAAGTTGCGTTGCGTTGTCGCGCTATGCAATGCGCGCAATACAAAGCATCTCTTTTTTAAAGATGAAAAAAAGTATTTTCCCAGGATTATTTTTTGGTTAATGTTACTTAATTATATGTACAGAATGTGTGGTTATCAACTATGTGATCGGTCTTTTTACACCCTGTATGTTGCGTAAATTGGGATAAGAGCAGGAGGTGTACTTTTTGAAGCAAAAGAAGTATGTAAGTAATCCCCTTAAAATTCCAAATAAAGTAGGTACTATACTCTATTTACAGAAGCAAAGCTTAGCATTAGAGAGAAGTTAAAGAAGGTTATTTTAATACACACTTTGTAACGAAAGTACAATAAGCATGTTACAATTTATTAAAGACGCCGAATTTAAAAAAAATCTATTATGACTGCAGCTGTCACACTCAGTTGTGATCATTTCAACAATTTATTTTAAGAAATTAAGTGCATTTCAACTTATCATTTTATTTAATTTTCATTGGAAATTACAGTTTCAATGATGAAAACATCAAAGAAGCAGGGATAAACACTTGGAGCGTTCTTCGTTTAACTTTTTTTCTTATAATTAATAATACGATTTCAATTAAAATTGTTTTAACTTAGCTTTAAAATATGATGTTCTACATTCCTGCTTCTACGAGTCTCTTTTTTTTCTAATGCTGTTATAAATGGAGTATCGTATTATATAAAGTTCCACTGTACATTAACAACATTAATAACGACATTCAACATAACCTCTTCCACTCTCACATAGCAACTATGAACAATCCAAACGCGAGGGGAGTAGAATTTAAATACGTATTGTTGTAACCACTCCCCCCCCTTTCCCCTTTCGGGATTGTAAAACTAGCGCAGTTGCCCGTGACCACAGAGTAATGCAGAAGGTTCATACAACAAGTGGAAATGCACGAACACATAGACACGCAAACTGTACAACCTGCAGCGCTTTTCTGTTAAATAATTATGTGAAACTGCTCGTGAGGTGAAGGTGAAGTGAGCTATTAATCTTTTACTTTACAGTATCGGATGACAGTTTACCACTTCTTTAATTCATCTACGTTGTGTACAGACGCCAGCACATCAACCTACCCCAACCTGTCAAATTTTCCCAATTGAACATGAACCTTATAGTGTTTAGAATAAAGTTGAAAGCCTATCAAAGAAATTTGACACTTTGTAGTAGGTTGATGTGCTGGCGTCTGTACACACACACACACACACACATTTTTTTCGGATGCATGTGCGTTTTGTATAATTGTACAACGTGGGGTTGTTTGAAGTTCAGTCAAATCCAATTTGGATTTATTATTTGACTTTTTTTTATTAGATCACTTACAATAATTATTACTTCAAAGGATTTGGAGGCATGAGGAACAGGGTGTAAAGTTCCTCATCCATCATTGAAAAGGGAGGATCCTCCGACCAGACGGGTGTTGTGTCTGGTGGGCTAACTACTGCCCGACGGTTGTAGTCGGGAACTTGTATACGTTCAAACTGCGCGGATAACTTTAATAGCGCGATGTAGGATAGTTCGTATGTGGCGAGATAGATGTCGCTACAAGGATATCCATTTTAAAGGTTTTACTAACACTATTATGAAATACAGATTCATTGTATGGTCTGTAATGTATGTCATTATTATTATAATTATCACTTGCTTCCAAAACGGTGAAGGAAAACATCGTGAAAAACATTTCTTGACGGCATGTGAAGCCAACTCAGGCTCATGGGCAGTATAAAAACCCTGATACCAGGACGTTAGTTACTACCCACATGACAAGAAGACGTACATTTTCAAGGCGTGATTTCAGTATCGCGTTCACAGACATTTAAAAAGTCACATACACAAACGGCTAGACCCGCTACAACATCTATAGGTCACAAAAGTATTTGTTTCGTACAAAGAGATTTAAAATACTATAGAGCGGGCATGTCAAGGAAATGTCATAGAAAAACTTTGATCCCATGTCTCAGTAACGCCATCTGGAATAATATATGAATATTGGAGCGGCAGCGGAGCGTACTACAAAAAACTCATAGACTTGTATCCAGCAGGACACACTTTTTCGGACGAAAATTTTGTTCGTGATGTCCGGTCTATAATAATAATAATAATAATAATAAGCTTTATTTCACAAAAAAGTACATAATTAATTTACAAATAAGTGCTAAAATAAAAAAAAAGGACACAAAAGTTTTAGCTTCTGAAACCGAACTAGGAGGAACCTGTATTTCGGCTTACAGCGCCAATCCCCTCGAGTTACAAATTAAATTTCTTAAATGCTAGCATTACAAATATAGAGAAATATTACTAAAATATAAAAGTACGGCTAAGAGCTAACGGCAAGTACCTCTCTTTGTGTTAAGTGCTAGGGTGAGTGAGTGAGTGTGAGAGGGTGTATTTATATTGTGAATGTAAGTGTGGCAATGAACTTGAATGAGTGAGATAATGAGATACGGCGTGATGAATATGTATGTGTTTAATTAGTTAAATAATTTTAATGTAAAATATTTGCAATCTAACTAGGTACAGTTAGGAGTCCCTCAGTCTCGTCGTAGGAAAGTTTTTGTAGGTACTCAGAAACCTTCGCCTTGCAACGAGATTTATTTAGTGGATAAATGTTGAGGATTCTATTAATTTTGTTGTAAATATAGGGGCCGATGAAATTAAAGAACCTTGCGCTAAATTTTGTGCTAAAAGACCGTTGATTTGTGCAAACCATGTAGTTTCTGCGTGTATTTAGAACCTGGGCATTATAATTCATGCAAGTGTGCTGCATAATGATTATTTTTTGTACAAATAATTGTCTTACAGTTAACACTTCACAAAACTGGTAAAGTAGGGTAGTCGAAAAAATAATAGGTTTGAAAGTGCTTACTTTTAGAATTGCACGTTGGGCAATCTCGACAGGCTTTAGTGTAGTCTTAAGAGCCCCTCCCCAAACAGATATGCAGTATGTTAAGAGTGACTGGCAAAGGGCAAAGTATATACGTTTCAAGACGTGTGGATCTGTGATGTGACGTAGATTTTTAAAAATGTATATAAGTTTTCGAACACGCCCTGATAAGGCTCTTATATGCTCCTTAAATTTAAGATTTTTGTCTAAAGTAACTCCCAAATATTTTATAGAATCAACCCGCTCTAGTCCCTTACAAGAACAAGTACCAAGAAGCGAACATTCATGTGGAATAATGACATGACTGTGATGCATCTCGAATTCAGATCCAATACTAAAGCGGATGTACTTTGTTTTTTCAGTATTTAGTGTAAGGACATTTTCATTTAGCCACCTACTGACAGTATTAAAACCAGACTGAGCAGCGTCAAAGACTGCATCCCAGTTATCAGCGGCGAAAAGAAGGGCAGTATCATCCGCGAAAGAGATGATTTCACCCCGGGAGAGTAATAGGTTGGTGAGGTCATTGATATATACTAGGAACAAGGTTGGGCCTAAGATACTACCTTGTGGGACTCCGCGGGTGACTAGCAGGTCAGTGCTAGTGAAGTTTCCCACACGAACACACTGACGGCGCTTGGTAAGGTAGTTTTCAAAAAGTTTTAGCTGCGTGCCCCTGATTCCCAGCCTTTCTAATTTGGCCAAGAGGACCGAAACAGAGATTGTATCAAAGGCCTTAGCCAGATCCAGAAAGATGGCCAGGCATTTTTTTTTTCTGTCTAAATTGTCACTGATAAAGCCCACAAGTTTGTTTACAGCTTGTTCCGTAGATTTATCATTTCGAAAACCGTACTGATTTGGTGAAAGCAAGTTATTATTTTCCAGGTACCTTGTGAGTCTTTTATTAATAATTCTCTCAAGCAACTTTGAGATGGAGGGGAGTATGGATATAGGTCTATAGTTGGCGATAGAATCCCTGTTTCCTCCCTTATGTATTGGACAGACTACTGACTTCTTTAATGAATCGGGGAATATTCCGTTTTGGAGGCACGAGTTGAAGATAAAAGTAAGTGGGCAAATTAAAACATGTTTGTACTTTTTTAGGAATCTGTTACTAATCCCGTCAAAACCCGTTGCGCTATCAGTTTTAAGGTGAGTGATGAGGCTGTCCACTTCACTTTCGTCAGTATCTTCCAAAACAAAAGAATTAATTTCAGTGCACCCAAGAGGATTGAAATCCACACTAGTGCCTGTTGCGTTTAATTTTTTTTGCCCGATTTTAGCCGCCAGAGATCTACCAACATCCACAAAGTAGCTATTTACAATATTTATAGATTCTTGCGGACTATCAGCAAGAGATAGAAGTTCGTTTGAGTAGTTGACTTGTTTACCGGTGTTTGTGACGTCTTTTATTACTTTCCACAGCTTTTTATTGTCATTTTGAGCCATTTGGACAAGATTTCTTTCATACGCTCTTTTAACCTTCTTTAGTATTGCATTACAGAAGTTTCTATAGCGTGTATAGGTTAGTTTTAATATAGAGTTATTAGGCGAACGTTTTGACTTATGATGTAACTTGTCTCTGTTTCTCATACAGCGCAGCAAACCTTGTGTTATCCAAGGTTTTATAATCTTCTTTCTACGCGATAAGGTAACGATTTTTGTATGTTTTTGAATCGCAGTCTGAATACATAGGACAAAATGCGACATAGAAAAGTTAGGGTCTTGTGACTCATATACCAATGAGAAGTCAAGTTTTAATAGTTCCCTTTTTAAAGAGTCTTCGTCGATCTTGTTAAAAGTAGTTATCGCATAGTGTTGAGGTTTCCTAAGGTTCATCTCTAGTAAGACCGGGTAATGGTCAGTCAATGTTGCTTCCGGCACGATAGTGTTACAGTTACTTTTGGTTTTCAGGAGAACATGGTCAATACATGTCTTACTTTCTGGCCGAGTAATTAATGTATGTGAGGGTAGCAAGCCATGACTAGCAGCCAAGTTTAGGTAACGTTCGCCTTGAAGATCAATTTTGTCTGAATTAATTGCAATATTTATGTCACCTATTACTATTATATTTTTGTAGGTGGAGTAATTTAGTAACACATCATTTAAAGATTTAAGGAATAAGTCTATGTTTGAATACGATGGTGACCGGTATATCGCAATAATTGCAATTTGATTTTGGAGAGTTGCTATCAGACAGTTGCCCTCGCTAAAGTTAGGTTCCTCAAACGTGCAGCGGAGGTGCTCTTTAAAGAATATGACAACCCCATCGTTTTGTTTAATATTGTTTTTTGTTGCAGACGAACGGTAACCCAATAATTTAGGTACTGAAGATGTATGCGATAGCCAGCTTTCTGTAAGAACAAGAATATCGCATTGTAACTTTAACCTGGTTAATAAAATTTCTAAGCCATTTATATTGCAGTTTATACTGCGTATATTTTGGGTGAGAACTACGAGACTATGAGAAGAGGGCAGAATTATTTTATGACAATCGTCGATATCCGCAGACTGCGACTCTGACACTGTTACCTTATCAATGTTACTCGCTAGATTATTTAAATTATCGAATGTTAATGACTAGTTTAATGTAGATGTCAAATATATTTATACTGCTGTGAATACAACTAAATAGGTCAATATAATTGTCAAGTATAGTAGTAATAATTGGGGTAAATTTTAAACTTATACTATTATGTATGTTACGAGAATAAAAACCTATAACGCCGGTCAAAGTTCCTGGTGTAAATAGAAGAGCAATGTTGTAACTGTGTGAGATTGTCACAAAATACATAGGCTGCGATAGTTGTTGATGTGTTTTATATGTTACATTAATTTTGTTAAGACATCTTAAGAAATGTTTATGGGTAGATCTCCAGAGGCATTTTTTTTCGTGTCGGGCTGGATAAACCCACTTTAAAATCGAAAAACGTTTTTAAAATATTTTTTAATATACAGTTTGGTGTTCAACCTACATGGTACAAGACTAATATTATAAATAAGTTTATTTTAAATATTTAAAAAAAAATCTTAAACCCTAAAATTCTGATCGCTCTGGGTTGACCCGACTCCCGATTCAATGAATAAAATATTCTTTAACTCTTTAATAAGAAGGTTCATATGAAACAACTTGTTTACATTACATAACAAATAGTTAATCTTTATCGTAATAAATTATTTTAAGTTATATTAACAATACTTTTGCCACAATTTAAATTTGAAATCGTGACCGGGCATTTTATCTCATCGCTCTGCGCTGAGGTAAAACATCGCACTCATCCCTAGTTACGCGTTATAGACACTCTATTCCCCTCCCGCGGGGTAACCCTGGCAGTAGTCTAACCGCCGAGGAGGAAACCTGTGTGCCACGAACCAGCACTCCAACATTACGAAGGTAAGTTTATGATTAATCTGGATTTGGTTCTCGAATTTTATGATTGCTATGGCACGTTATTTAAATTAAATAGTAAGCTTATGAATGTGTCTGTTATGTGAATTAAGTGATCGTTGTGATGTTTCTTATGAGACGTAATTATAACTTTCTACTGCTTTTAAATTCGGCTATATTTATGATTTTGTGACTTTTTCTGATCGCTATGGCTGTGATTACTCTGTCCAAAAAGAACAGAGCAATGATATTTTGCATTAATTGTACGTTATAAATCTATTGTAAGTAGTAGTAACAATGACAAACGATGGACTATACATATGACCTTTAATTTACAACCATTCCTGGGGGGTTTCTTTGGGTAACCTAAACCCATAATCAGATATTGACTTATTTTACCTTGATGATATTTTTTGTAATGGCATTTAACTAACCACAACTGTAACCCTTTCTTCTCTAAAATTAAATGGCAACTATTTTTGCAGGTTGAAATCATGCCTCGAAATAAATTATCTACGAGTATTGAAGAAAAACGTGTTAGGAAGAAATTGGCTGAGCGTCTTAAAATAGCCAAGATAAAATATGATCCATTTCTAAGACGCACAATGGCTTGTAAAGTCAAGAGAGAGTTACCAAAGGCAAAAAGCTCGGGGCACAGTACTACCAATGAGTGACTGATCTATTGACTATGAAAATTTAATTAGGTACTCCAAGTATTTCCGAGGTAGTTTTATTTTCGTTGGAAAACAATAACACTTTGACAAAGGTTGCTGCAGCAGAAGATTTACCCTACTCCGACTCCGAGTACTATTCAATTATCTGAGCTTAAAATAAACCGTATTCTTTACTTTCCTTATCAACTAAGCCTTATAAAAATTGTATTTTTTTACTTTGTGTTAAAATTTGTATCATTATAATTTGCAAACAATACTTTAATCTGATCTGACCATCTGAATTGCATTTTACTTTGTGTTCTTCTTTTTAATTCTTCACTTTCCACAAATGTAGTCTCATTAACCTAGAAGTGATTTAATTAAGTTGAAATAAATGAAACTAAGCCAAAAGTTGATCTTTATAATTTTGTTATTTATTTTTAACATGGAATTACTTATGACTGATTATTATCAGTCATAAGTAATTCCATGTTAAAAATAAATAGAAAAAGTAAATAAGTAAATTTTAGAAGACCTTTTTCTAAAATAATACATTTCTCTTACATATAATAATCTTGTTACACGTACACTGAACATGACTTAAAACGGCTAAATAAATAATATTTTATCATTATTATTTATTTTTGTTTCACTAATTTCACCATTTATGATCGCTCTGGCACCAATTATGATTACTCTGGTCGCGAAATTTTTGAACTTAAATATTTCCATAACCGATTGTGTAAATTGAAGGCCAATAATAAAAATGTACTATTTGAATATCATTATTTTTAATGAGATACATAATTACCATTATATGTCAATATCTGAAAAGCACCAGAGCGATCACACGAATACGCCCGTTTTGGAGATTGACCCTTATTGTATCTCATTAAGCCAAGGTTTGTGTGTAGTAATAAAGTTGTGTTTAGATTGTTGAGTATAAAATGTGTTAAAAATGTAGGTGTGTAGCAGAGTATTTTATAAACATGTAAACAAAGAAGATAGGCATGCATTAGGAAGTTGGACTTAACGGTAGGTAGTCATTGTGAGGTTCTCAGCTTGTCTAGGTCCAGTTCGGTGTTTATACGGATTTGGGTGCATTCTGCATTCTTCTTTAGATATACAGTACCATTGGAGGTCCAGCAGAAAGCAAAGCCGTAGTTCTTTTGAAAAGATCGGGCTAGGTAGAACATTTTGTGTGTCTTATGGGTTAAGGTTTCAGACACGTATAGCGGCTTTAGTTGATGTAGCGAGTTAAGATGGGTGGTATTGAGTTTAGGCTATAGGTATTGAATGTCTTTGGTTTCGTACGACAATCGAACCAGTGACACGCAGCGCATCAACCAATCTCCTAGGCATTACGCAAACCGTGCCGTGTGGACTGGATGAAGTTAGCCGCATTTTGCACCCGACTGTACTACTACTTCACACTGTACTTTTCTGTCCCGTGACTCATTTCTCTGTAGTATGTTTAATTAACATGTTCCACTGGCTTATTTAAGTTTCTAATTAGTTCTAGGTTTTGCCTTTTTGGAGAGCGATTTTCTGTTGTATTTGTATGGAGTCGTATAATTCGGCTTTGCTCACAGGATATGGTTTTAACGTAATAAAGGTGTATAAAATGGAAACCAAGCTACCTGCTTAGCAAATTTGTTCAAAGGAAATATTTTATTCGAAATAAGTAGACTATATTAGTTTAGGTACTTCTGCGTCGTTGTGTTGGTAGTTGCACATGCTATTGCGGAGCCTGAGGTCTTGAGGTCGATTCCCGGATGGGGAAACGTGACTAGATTAAAGGTTCTTTTTTATCTTTTTGCATTCCTTCTCTATAAAAACTCTAACTATGCCAAATGCCAAATCTCGTAGTGCGCGCAATATTCTTAAGAATATATCAGACATTTACGCTTCACTCATTAAGCAATTTATTAATGAGTCCTTATAAATTTTATGTTTGGATGTTTGTTACTCAATCACGCAAAGACTGATAAACAGATTTGGATGAAAATCGACACATACATAGGTAGAGCAATTCCTGGAATTTTATTGCATTTAACCATAGAGGCTTGGCATTAATAACTTAGTTATTTATTATTGATTAGTCTGTAATCTTTCCGACAAAAAATAACATACATACTTTTACACACACATTTTTATCTTGGAAGTTGGTTCTCTTATGGATAAGCTACGTGAGAGAAGAAGCGTGCAGAAGCTAGCCAACCTATAAAATCAATACCTGCGCTTAAAACAGCTGGCAACACTTTGATCCTAAAATATGACAATCAGCACAAACTCGTCCGGGTCCTTGTAATCCGCGGATAAATCTGAACCAAGTATCCTTGAGGCATAGAGCCCACTTCAAGTTCTGAAGAACTCCTCATGTTATTTTAAGTACCTACAAGATTTTAGCCCGATTCGATGTGCGGATATGACGCGGCTTTTGGGATTCCGTAGTGGGGTGAGGGAACCGGGAATCTGATGCGGTGCTCTTCATTGACTCAAACTGGATGAAATTCGAAAATTATCACCAATAAACATAGGTACTCGAAAAACATTGCCTTTTTCTGGTGCAGTTAAATATTCCACAACATTTTCACACAGCGCCATTTAGTCTCAAGCTAAGCTAAGAGCTTGTGTTATGGGTACTAAACAGCTGATAAACATATCTATATATATTTCTAAATACATACATATTATAGATAAATTACACCCAGACACAAAACAAATGATCGTGCTCATCACACAAACATTTGTCTTGGGTGGGAGTCGAACCCCCGACCTCCGGCATAGCAGTCAGGGTTACTAACCACTAGACCAACAGGCCAGTCGAAAGACAGGCCAGTTGGTTAAGAAATATTTTGTTCTGGGAATCGTCTAACTATTACGGAACCCAAATACAATAGGCCCTTGGCCAGCTTTATTTTGTTACTTTTCAACTAATTTAGGTTGTAACGTAATTTCTTTTGTGAAAACGTTGTGTCTAATAGCTACTTATCTTATTCGTTTTTCCTTATTGGACTGTAATCATATTACTTCAGAATATTTTTTTTTATTCGCATTTGGTACGTTTTTTAACGGAAACTCGCGTTTGCTCACTATCTCACCTGATGGTAAGTGATGATGTGGTTGACGGTGAAGCACGATTGCCTAGAAGTGACCTATTCGCCCTTGAATTAAATACCCCAAGGTTGTAGCTAAATATTCCATAAAATAAATATTCCACAACTTTTTCACACAACGCCATTTAGTCCCAAGTTAAGCTTGCGAGCTTGTGTTATGGAAACTAAACAGCTGATAAACATACTTATATATTTCTAAATACATACATATTATAGATAAATTACACCCAGACATAGAAAGAAAGAAAGAAAGAAAGAAACATATTTATTTGGCACATGCCACAAGTGCACAAAACAATGTAAAAAAATAATAAAAGACTTAGAACTAAACACGAAAAAGAGTGTGTATCTCACGGCTGCGCCAAATAGAACAAAATGATCGTGCTCATCACCCAAACATTTGTCCTGGGTGGGAATCGAACCCACGACCTCCGGCATAGCAGTCAGGGTCACTAACTACTAGACCAACAGGCCAGTCAAATCAGCCAGCAAATACCAGGAAATCAGGAAATACCGACTTCGGCAGACTATATAATTTCTTAGTTGTACAATGAAGGTATTCTCAAAAGGTTTAGGACGTATGGGTGAGATGTCTACTATGTACCGGTGGCGCAGCGCCCGTTGGTGGAAGTCCGATGCTATTAAGAGTTATAGTAATTGTTTTGACATTGAATGATGAAGATAACGCCCTTGGGGCTGCCTCGCTACTGTAGCGCCTCAGGTATGTTTGCTGAGGCACGCACCGATTGCTTCTACGCGACCATGCGCAAGCGGGGCGCGTCTTTGGTGCGGAGGGTGTGGGGCAGCTCCAACACTGTCCTGGCAATGATCGCGGACCCGATGGCCTGCCCATACTTACGGCACTGCTGTGATAGGCATGTTGCCGTCAGCAGGGCCGTTTAGATATAAGATCTTTTTTTCTTCGTTAAATATGTATTTTTAGTTTTATTTATATATATATTTGTGACGTGTACCCATATGAGTTTTTGTTGCTCGAAATAAATGTATTTTATTTTATTTTATTTATTTATTGAATGAAAAAAAAAAGTTCGTAGACTTTCGTAGGCGTATTTTAGGGATGATATTTCTTGTTTTTAACCGACTTCAAAAAAAGGAGGAGGTTCTCAATTCGACGGTATGTTTTTTTTTTTTTTTTTTTTGTGTGTTTGTTACGCGATTCCTCCCTCATTTGTTTGAGAATAAATTCCGAAATACTAGAGATAATTTGAAGTCAATTAAGATTCGGTGTCACGGTTAGCGCAGTGGCTGAGCGTCCTGCAAATTGTGGGTATTATTATTAGATTATTTATCCTTACCCGCACGAAACAAATATTTGTTTGGCCCACAGATAGTTCTTACGGGTTAATTTATTTCAATTTGTGGGTTTAAATGTTTTGGTACGCACGCACGATACACGAGAAAAACCGTACCGGGTAAAGTTTAAAAAAATACAATGCAAACAATAGTTGCATACTCAATTCAAAAAAATTCAAAAATATTTATTTCGACTTAAAAACATTGTGACATGCATAAATTGAGGCAGCCCCAGTAAGTTACAAAAGTACTTGTGTCGGGGCTGTCTCGCTCTTCCCTTAAGTAAAGCTGAACAATGATGAGGCTAATATTGAAATGAAGTGAAAGTTAAACAAGTAGCAAAAGAAGATAAAATAAAATAAAACATTAATATAGTAGCTCGTACGTGTGTGTTTATGCTATGAAAGGGTGATATGTGTGTGTGTGTGTGTGTGTGTGTGTGTGTGTGTGTGTGTGCTTGTGAGAGTTAGTGTATGTATTTTAGACAGTGAGTATGTGGTATTAGTTTATCCTGGTCAGAATGTTTTCTGTTTCTTCATAGGTAAGAGATCTCAACCATTCGGTTATTGTTTTTTTGCAATCGTATAACAATAGTGGATATATATCTAACTTTCGGTTCAGTTTGTTATAGATGTAGGTGGATTGCTTAACATATTGACGCCCCGCAAAGACAGTTCGAGTCCCTGAGGAGTGGGCCACTATATCTTTACGCCTTCTGCTTTGAGATGCTGTTTCAAAAGGAAGACACTTATGTAGGTTTAAGGTCATGTAGAGCACATATAGTTTCCTAACTGACAGCAAGTTGCTAACTTTATAGAGGTCTGTTGTAGGAAACCTAAATGGTTTAAAGTACATCACCTTTATGAGTGATCGCTGAGCTCTTTCCAGATCAAGAAACTTTCCTTTGGTAGCTCCACCCCAAATCGGAATGCAGTAGGTTATTACTGATTGCGCCAGAGCCATGTAGATCTTATTTATAAGTTGCGCGGACATGCGGATACTGTTGTTGCTTTTGATAAAAGTTGTTACATTACAATTGAACAAAGGATAACTCACACTGTTGTCTACAAAATGACACCATGATAAATAACGTAAGTTAGAAATGAGATAAAAAGACTACATAATATATTATAAAATCTATCCAACCATGTTCCATGCCGTGTGCCGCCTACCGTTGAATCAAAGGAAAAGTTACCGGAAAAGATTTACGAGTAATTACAGAAATAAATACAATTCTATTTAATTTCATCCATATTAAAACACCACGAAATTTATTTTACGCTCAGTTAAAACTTAAAACAAAATTATCAGACCGAAATGAAAGTTACCAAATTTGATTCCCAGCGGCATATTTCCGATAGATATGGCGTTAAATATACCTACACGTTTAATTATGCAGAAGTTAAGCAGTGAATCGATATTCAGGTGAAGAAAAGTGAAGTGCTTATAGCGCCAGTGACCTCCTTTTATTGTCTGGCAAGCGATCACACCCCATATGTAGTGTATGTACAGATACGTGGTATAGGGACCATGCCTTTGTGGTGTCATAGGGACAAAATGTTTGTTCGGAACTACGGAAATGGTTGATGCGGGAATGTTTTTATTCAACTAACGATTTTTTTGTAAAATGTCCCTGTAAATTCTTTTCGATTAGACTGGACATCAAAATACAGGAGTAAATAATTATTTAAGTTATTACTAAATTTTTGGTGATAGGATGAATCTATAATCTGTAGTATTTTTTTTTTGGCAACATTTCAATTGCTTGTAATGTCAACTTTTCTTTTTTACACTTCAATTGATTTCTATCTTATTTTTCACGCTGCTGTGTCAGCGAGACACAGCAGCAAGAACTGTTTTAAACTTAATTTTACAAGCTTGTACCGTGTTTCTGGCTAGTAAATAAATAATAATTAATATTATTATTAAAAAAAAAACTAAAAAAAAGAAGAATAAAATCGTTGGTTTGGTCTTCTCCATTTTCTCCTTTTCGTGTGGTTTGGTTTTTTTGCCGCACATGGGCCTCTGTTATTAGGCTTCACGTACCGTTGAGAAATGTCTGTTTGGTTTACCAGTTTCCTGGCGATGTTATTCTTCACGTTTTTTTAAAGTAAGTGATTAATTATAGTTATAGGGTGACTGGTAATTAGTGACCGATACTTAAACACGTGATTGTATTAATTAATGGAAAGTTAATGAGTATAAAAAAGTTTCTTTGGGAAAGTTATTCGTATTCATGAGTACAATCACGTGTTTAAGTATCGGTCACTAACTACCAGTCACCCTATATAATACGCACATGAATTTGAAAAGTCAAAGAAGCTTGTCTTGGGTTCAAATTCGAGATCTATGACTTAGCAGTCCTCCAGTCACACCACTCTAGTCACTAGTTTAGTTATAGGACAGTATATTAAAAAATTAAGATGTATAAAACCAAGCAAATTCTCCTCCTTTGCAAATTAGGCCATAGGAACAAAAATAATTGGAATAAGACTATTTTTAAATTAGTTCTGCTTCATCGATTCAGTGGTTGCACAATACTCTCCGCCATTGTCTTTACAAGGCTGTTCTCACTCGCCCGCAACCTTTATGCAGTTTTCGAGTGTTAGTTGTTAGTTTATTATTATTTTATTTTAATTGTGTGGATTTTTTTCAAATTTAATATTAATTCTTTATTTTATCTTGTTAACATCATATTGTGCCTTTCTTTTAAGTCAATATTAATAATTGTATTACTTACCGTAACTGTTTTGGTGAATTTGCGATTGTACATTAGTTTTTGAAATTACAATTTAAAAAAAATGCCAGACCTGAAAATTTACTTAACCCAAAACCGTTCAAAGCATGAAACACAAGGCTAGCGGAACAAATGATTGCAAGAAAATAAAACTCCTTTTTACGGTATTTTAATGAGGACTTGTCCTATTCTACACGTACCGGTGGTCACCCTGCCTACCCTCAATATCGGCCATCTATTGTACCTCCACCTTTGTTACCAAGTGGTAGGTTATTAATATATTTTTTGACGTATTGTCCCTGGGCAAACTCTGCTGAGTATTTTGGGTGAACCATAAATCATTGTTGTTGATTCCAGTGGCCGATATTAGGGGTAGGTTGAAAATAGGATTATCTATGAATTATGATTGTTGTTATTAATATTAGCTTTCTGTTCAGGTGGGCTAAGATTGTTTTAGTTTATAGATAGATCTGGAAAGTTTCGATCCATGTGTCTAACACCCATGGTTGCTCTGTAAACATACCGTCCATTGAAATGGATTTAAATTGAAAATACTCATTTCGAACGTAAGATTAGTTTATTTTTAACCTTTTATATATTTTCTTTTTTGTTAATAAACATGTAGGTATCTATACACTTTATTATTTACTCTCTTCAAATGCTTATTTTGAAATACTTTTAATTATAATAATATATTTTTTTTATCCACACACACAGACACAGTTTAAAACAAGGTGGAAGAGATACAATAAGCATGATAAATATATATCGTTTTCAGTGCACTGGAGATTTAAGTCTACAAAAAGTCTATGCATACCAAAATAGTGATGAACCCTGTCCCTTAAACTAGGAGACCTCTATCTTAAGGGTTTACGAAACTGAAAGTGGAAGTGTGTCGATCTACCATTATGAATGCTTAATAATATTAATCAAATATTTGTGTGTGTGTTGAGGTGTGTGTAAAATGAGTGTGTGTGTGTGGGAAGGGAGTGGGGGTGTGTACTGATGTATGTGCATGTGTGTATGAGTATTTGTGATGTGAGGTTTAATATGTCAAGCGATGTATGCCAGTTATTTGTCTTAGCATGTATTTTTTTTTATTCTAGGGACATCGTATTCACATATTAAAATGTGTTTGTTATTGTATGCAAAATATTTAGTAAAAAGAGTAAGTACTTATGGAGATTCTTGCCCAGAAAAATGCGCAAGAAACTCCATACTTTCTCATTTAAAATAGTTTTTAAACTCCATACTCAAGCAACTTCCTTTTGGAAGGAGCAACTGGAATCAAAATACCTATGTATATTATATTATTTGTAAGTTTGACGTTCAAAAGTCCCTTTTAAATGGCCTTATTAAAATAAATGTTTTGACTTTGACTTTACTGTTGTTTAAAAAATAAATACAGACAGTTTTTTTTATGAGAGATGGATATATTTGATTGTAGACTACAATTAAAATACCTCCGTAACCATGAAATTTTCAAATATTCAGTTTTGATTTACGATGGGTTAAAATTAGGTCACCTCAACCTTTAGGGGACAAACAGAACCTTTCTATTTAAATAATTTATTACCGTAGACTTGAAACGAAAGTTGTATTACGTAAAAAGTTTAATGGGTAGTATTGTTTGAGGTCAGGTCTGAGTGAAAGATGAGCTGTGTCATTTCTCGCGTAGCTTATTATTGTATTAGAATGTGCGTAGTATCTGGTAATAATGATTAGTTACTAATCTGTATATTTTAATTGTCTACCATTTGATATCTACTAATTATATTCATAATAGGTCTAGCTAGCTAATCTTTATTTCGTAATAAATATTATAAAGTTTATATGTAAGAATTTGTTTGGTCTTTTTTCTGAACGCTTATTTGCTAAGCATAAACTTTAAATAGCTTTATTCTCATGGAAGGTCTCGCTGCAATCCTTAGAAGCAGGTAAAACCACTGGACACAGCTAGTTTGACCTAATGTATGGACTATGTGAGGATTCACATCAACCATCTATCTATAATGTGAAACAATATTCTATTAGCTGTTTCAACATTAAAGTTCTGACAGTTTTCTTTATTTTAAGTAGTAAATTCTACAATTTAATCTATTCATGACTAACCCTACTAGAAACATAATCTTCCTAAAAGAAACATACACTTATGACAGAATTTTTCTAGTATAAGGAATAAACTGTCTACTACCAAAGAGCATAAAGTTAAAAACGATAAACTGCTGCATAATCGAGGTGTATTGGCTAGGCATGTGGTGAAAAATTAACGATTTTTATTTACAGCACCTTAAGCATGATTGCCAGTCGCATTGTCTGTGTTTATATGGGTCGCTGTTGGTTCTGCAATTTCTCATGGGTTGTCGCAGCAGTGATCCACTGTTATGTGTGTTTTGTTTTTTTCTTTTGTGTGTATTCGGTGTTACTAACCTAGTTTTATCGATGGAAGATCGCAACGCGATGCTCGAAGGCCTCAACCGAGTTTCTCAACAGGTGGGTCTTAAAATGAACATGGACAAGACAAAGGTAATGTGCAATGCCCATGTTGTACTCACCCCAATATCTGTTGAGAGCTCGGTTCTTGAAGTTGTAGACTCGTACGTCTACCTAGGACAAGTAGTTCAGTTAGGTAGGTCCGACTTCAAGAAAGAGGTCAGTCGCCGAATCCAACTCGGCTGGGCAGCGTTCGGAAAATTGCGTAATGTCTTCTCGTCCGACATACCTCAGTGTCTCAAGTCGAAGGTTTTCGACCAGTGTGTGTTGCCAGTGATGACTTATGGCACTGAATCGTGGTCCCTCACTATGAGCCTTATGAGTAAGCTCAAAGTAGCCCAACGAGCTATGGAGAGGGCTTTGCTCGGAGTCTCTCTACAAGATCGAATCAGAAATGAGGAGATCCGTAGAAGAACCAAAGTTACCGACATAGCCCAGCGGATTAGCAGGATGAAGTGGCAGTGGGCAGGGCACATAGCACGGAGGACTGATGACCGATGGGGTCGAAAGGTTCTCGAGTGGAGGCCACGTATCGTCAAGCGCAGCGTAGGACGTCCACCCACAAGGTGGACAGACGACCTCATTAAGGCCGCGGGAACGCGCTGGATGCGAGCCGCTTCCAACCGGTCTTATTGGAGATCTATAGGGGAGGCCTATGTCCAGCAGTGGACTTCCTATGGCTGAAATGATGATGATGATGAACCTAGTTTTTAAGTTTTACTAACGTAATTTTTGTGAGTCATGGATTCTAGAATAAAGAAATATTCTATTCAATTCTTTTCTATGTTGTTTATTATTTATTTATTGGTGTGCATACTATGCATTTATATGGTCAGGGTCAACGGCACTTTGCAGGTCTAGTGGGAAATGACCTATAAGTCATTTCCCACTCATCTTACTGCATAGCCTTCCCTAGAGACGTCAGAAAGTCAAAGCTATTAAAGGAACATATCACAACTGTTTAGAAGCTTTTAAATTGTTACTCTAAGTAGCTGGGAAGTATCTAAGATTACTTAGTAAAGAAAAAAGTTGGAATGTATTACTCCAACAAGATAGAAGAAACGAATTTTACGTTCGAATAGATTCTATATTTCTCTGGAACATACAATATATTTTCTCAGTAGCAGCATGGAGTTTTGATTTGTGACTTAGTTCATGGAAACAGGTTTGGCCTCTGTTAAATGAACACGACTTAAACATGATTGGCGAAATGTAGGAGACTCACATATGGACTCCGCGTGCTATGGAAAAACTCAATGTTACCTGACCCAGAGAGCAATCCCAGGATATCATTATGCTCAGCAGTAGCCATTTGCAACCACTAGATGAAGCAATCAACAATATACACCAACTAAACAATCACGCTATTCACATTTATTTTCCAGTTAAAATTAAAGTAACGATTGCAAGTATCTATTTCATTTATTGAGTCTACTTCTGTAAGTCTTATCAAAGTCTGCGATTGGTGCCTCACTGGATTAAAAACGACAAAGGGCCTCTGCGAGTTGGCATCGGCCCCGCCTATGACTTTTAAAGGTCCGGAAGGTCCAAAAGATTCCAAGAAATAAAAACGAAAAAAAAAAAAAAAATTCCACATTTTTCATTTACTCCAAAGCTAAGTAGAGCTTGTGTTACGGGTACTAAACAAATGATAAACATACTTACTTACATATTTTTAAATGCACACATGTCATAGATAAATTACACTCAGATACAGAAAAAATGATCGTGCTCATCACACCAACATTTTTCCTGGGTGGGGATCGGACTCACGACCTCTGGCTTAGCAGTCAGGGTCACTAACTACGAGACCAACAGGCCAGTATTGTTTTGTGTAGGTTACCTAGTAACAAAATTTCTCTTTACTCATTATTAGAAGGTCGAATTCCTATTGAAGTAGACCAACCGTTCTATAGACCGGTATGTTTTATTTATCGAAAACAATATTACTTGGGTTTTCATTGTTGACTAGAACCACATAGATAGGGTGGAAGCGGCATCGACGGACATAGAATACAATAAATACTCTTTATTGTATACCATAAAAACTTACTTAGAAAGTTAGACTCTTTCGGTTTTTAACAAATTTTCATAGGTACATGAGTACGTACATACATACATAAACTCACGCCTTTTTACCATGGAAACTACAGAGCTACAATTACCTACGTGCTACGATTTTTACATACTTCTTTTGCTTCTGCTTCGTTCACTTTCATACATGTTGTCACACACACGTCGGTTGCGAGCACTACGCACTTGACCTTTCCGAAAGACCTCACGAATAAGGTCTGTGTATATCCTTCTAGGGCGTCCTAAATAATCTTATTGTTCTGAGTAAAAAGAACATCAGGTAAAACTTTCATTCATTTCATTCATCATTAATCAAATTTCAACGCTTGGGGTCGAATCATGTAGACTTTATATGATTCTGAAACCCTCACACTTTTTAGTTCACTGTAGAGAACTCATGGTGTCCACATATGCGTTTATGCCCATTTCACCCTGTATACTAAACTAAATGATATTATTATTGGACTTTTGTACCAATACTAAAGGAATAGATAATGTATGCCATGTGATGAGAATGAATATTTAATATCAAAATCGTTTCAATGACGTATGTCGCCGTTTGATTTATGTTTTGTAAACTTACAATGGAATAGAATAGAATTCTCATTATTTATGATAAAACTGACGAAATAATAACTTTAAAAGCGACTAAGATGATTATTGTTGGCATTCTTATAGCTAAATAAAAGATGAATGGAAGAAAATATACTTACATTGGTAGTTTGTGGTGTTACGTTACACCACAAACGAACATGACTATTTCGAATCATAGATATATAAAAAGATAAGATGAGATAAGAATTCGGGCTGGTATCCGCAACTCCACGTCAAAGCGCGTATTTTGCGTATGGGCCATAATCACAAGATGGCACACGTCTTCGAATTTATGGATATTTAAAAAATGGTCTCTTTCAAAACACCACCGAGATAAGCTGCAATGCTGCCAAAGAGCGATAGAGAGAAGCATGATAGGATCAAGAAACAAGACAGGAAAAGAAACAACTTTATAAGAGCCAAGACAAGGGTTATGGATGTACTTAGTAAGATAGACCAACTAAAATGGAGATGGACAGGCCATCACATGTTAAGGAGTACCCAGGAAAAATGGCGTTCAATTGTGACAGACTGGTATCCCAGAGATGGAAAAAGGAAACAGGGAAGACAACTCAAGGGATGGGAAGATGAGTTGGAGCTTACAGCGGGCCCTCACTGGAGAAGGGTTGCCAGGGATAGAACACATTGGAAAATGTTAGAGGAGGCCTTTGGCAAAAGGCACACTGAACTTAGAGATATCCTCTTAAAGAGGAAAACTAACACTGCAAAACAGAAGGAAGTTCAGGATAGAGGGCTTATTAATTGATTAAAAAATTAAGTAAAAATATAAGAATTCATCAAGCGTCTAGTCTTTTCCCGATTTTATAACTGGATGCAGCAAAATTCCACTGTTTTACATGGAGTGACCGGCTGTCTAAACTCCACAACGTAGTAACTGGGTAACACGATACTCCTTGGTTAATCAGTGCCCTAAGTGCGAGTTTGTTTAACTTTAACGCGATCGACACGTTTATGACGTTCGGCGCTCCGATTGGCCCGCTCCAAGCTAACCAATCAGAGAGCCAAACGCGGTGAACGTTTCGATCGCGTTAGCGTAAAAACAACTCACACTTAGAGCACTGGTTCTCTGATTACCCGTAGCAACTGCCAACAGACAAATGACAGCCGGGATCAATAGCTTAACGTCTTTCCTGAGGCTCGGAAGGGTCTTAATATCTAATGAGTGGTCACCCACCCACAGACCGACTTTGGCAAGTTCAGGCTAACCTCCGATCGAACCGTGCGGCTATTATTAAGCTATTGCATAGCTTCTATCGCGGGCCTTGAACGCAGGGACCGAATCCAGAAATTCCGTAACGAAAAAACCTCACGCTCCCCACTCCGACGGGCAAGGAGGTGTGGCTTGAAGGCCGTGCATCGTCTAACGTCGTTCCAGTTCGGCAGTCTTCGACACGGCGTTGTGTGCGATTAGACGTATTGTATAGACGTATTGGATAGTGGGGAGGGAAAGGGGAGGGGAGGGGGGGAGAGGAGGGGGGGGAGGGGGAGGGGGGATATTGTGAGAGAGGGAAGAGGGTATTGTGAGAGGACGGAGGGGCAGGGGAGGGATGTGGAGGGAAGAGGCAGGGGACGGGAGGGGAAAGTGAGGGAAGGGTGAGAGGAGGGGCGGGGGAGGTGTGGGGGAGAGGGAGGGAGGGGCAGAGGGGGAGGGGAGGAATGGGGAGGGGGAGAGGAGAGAAGTTGATAAAAATGCTATGCAATAGCTTTACCGCGGCAGTCTCCGAGTGCCACACGTCATTTTTATTTAGCCAACGACCTCTACAATACTGCATAACAGAATAAATGAAACCTAAACTCATTTATTCGAATTAGGCTGGGAATAATTTCTAAAATTATCTAACACAATCTCCCATTCACACTCGCTCTTCCGCACTTATTCTTCCTAGTGTTGTTAATATGAAGAAGTGGCATAACCTACTAACTATCAAATTATGCTAGTGTTAATTAACTGTAAACTATATACCTAAAACTGGAAGTATGTATAAAAGGTTATAATCGTTGTAGATGGCGTTCTGTAGTTTCTGCTTACCTCCAAGGGAAATAGGCGTGAGTTTATGAATGTGAACACTATGAATGCTAAACTACTAGACACAGACAATAGAAATTCCATTTAATTAAAAAAAAACTTTATTTACATGTTAAAATTATGCCAATTACGAGTGAACAATTGAACGTGTATTTTTCTCTTACATTTTATGCGTGTATGTTGAGCGAGGAGTGTGGGACCCATCCATTTGTCAAGTCGCTGATTATTTGATGACGCATCACTTAGCCAACCTTCCCTCTGATATTTTATTCTCTCCTCCCAAGAGTGACTGTGGTGAAAGGTCAAAATACTGCGCCTGTGTGTTACACCGATATGAAATTATGATGCTCGCAAATCATCAATTGCTGTCGTAACCAAAAAAAAAGCAGCAATCATAAGAAAAGATCACCATTATTAGATCATCACTTGTTATGAATTTATAAATTTTGATTTTGTATGCCTATCGGCGGGACATGGTTTGTTAATAGACATTTATATTAAAATACACCTGTATCACTTATGATCACAAAATAAAATAATTTTCATGATTTAATTTTAGATTTTTTGATTTTGAAAAGCTTAACCACAAACTGCACGGGTTTTTATGGATCTTCTCTTGAGGCCTTTGCTCTGCAGTGGGACAGTAACAGGCTGGTATTATTATTATTACAACCGAATTGAGAACCTCCTCCTTTTTTTGAAGTCGGTTAAAAAGTGCTGATGCGCGAGCAGCGCTTTTTTGTGAACAAGTAAAAATTATTCCGCGCGCTTTTTCTTTTCGCTGTATTGTTTTTATTTAAAAATTTCAGTGTGAGTTTTATTTATTTCGTCGCAAATATGTTATAAAACGTCGTATGACATATGTGCGCTTTGATAATTACAGCCTCTGCTTTCTTGTAACCCTCGTCAGCGCGGCAGCGGCTCGGGCTAGCAATATCGCCTCGGCTGTAATTGTCAACCTACCACACTAATATCATAACTATTAAGTCGCCTTAGTTCTCATTCCAAGTATGTAATAATAACAATCATTTTCGTACGCATGCTACGCGTCGGTGTGACAGGCATCCCTTCATCTGTTGAAAGGATGCCGCGGCTCGAGGCTTGTATGTTCTTATACATAATGGCGGCGTTTTTAACAAAATATTGAGCAGGATCTTCTTACCGACAATGCTTAGAAAACTTTGAGTATTGTTAAGAGAGTTGTAAATATTTATTCTTTGTTTTGTAATGTGAGTAAGTAGGAACGAAACGTCTTCTTTGGTTAAATTTTTAGATTTTATTGACGGGTGATCGGATGTTGGTTTAGTATTAGGTAACTCACCCACATCCGACAATTAGGTGACTGATTTTTTGTAGGAGCAAAATAGAATGTACACTAGTGGCAATAGTGCAACGTACACTTGTACGTAGCATTATTGCCATCAGAAATATAGTTATTATATCAAATAATAGAGGTAATAATTTAATTGGGTAGTTTTTGTAGTCAAAAACTACCTACTATATTTAAGATTTTTTATAATGTATAAAAAAGCGCTCTTCCTCTCTCTTTCTTTTGCTGTGCCCTAGAGAGTTCATAATTGTTACTCGAAAATATTTAACCTTCCACCTGTATGTACAGTACATTATGATTGCAATAAATACTTGAATACTTCTGCTTTTCGTACTTTTTGAAGGACTATCTACAAAAAGTCTGTCAGAAATAATATGGCGCTTGCGACCAAACCAATTATCTGTCTTACGAAAAATCTGACGTGGGTGGGCAGCCTTTAGAGATATTTCTCGATGGCATGTGAAGTTAAGTTAGAGTTAAGTCAGAGATCTTATGCCGCCCATGGGGGCAGCATAAGATCTCTGACAGCAGGTTAGCCACTTATCACACAAAGAAGAAAAACTGACGATCTCTTTTTAACACCATCTCACTCTACTCTTCGTTATACACCAGAAGGACACCGGTGTCCGCCTGTCATTGTCTTTCTATTGCGTCTCTAATGGACTCAATTGAAAGGTTAATGTACTCGTTAATAATAATAATACTAGTCTGTTACTGTCCCACTGCAGGGTAAATGCCTCTTCTCATATAGAGAAGGCTCGAGCATTTTATCACCATATCTTGACAAAATCAAACTGGTTGCTAATCTAATAATGCACCTATTTATTGTTTTCGTTTTTAAATTTTTGCACTATTTTTTATTAATTTTATAAAATGATGTTGGTAGGTAAATAAATGTATCTACCAACATCATGTAAGTATCAACTCCATTGCTTATGTTTTATTTCCTTAAACCTATCTTAGTATAGTACTTTGTATTCTAGGTGCATCGCCCTCACGTATAATCTGATTAATGTATACAAAGTGTTGTAAAACCTATTTAACAAGAGTAAGTATGGACTTTCTTGCCCATTCTTCTCCATACGAATCTACTTTTTGGAAGGGGCAACTAGAATCATTTTTTAAAGTTAATTTCTGTTCGACGTTCAAAAGTGGCTATTATAATAGCCTAATGGAAATAAATGGTTTGATTTGACTTTTGACACCACTCTTACTCAAGAAGTGTCCTCACGATGTGTTCCATCAACGATGTCGATGACGTCCAAGATAAACATATTAAAAAGTATGTATTATGATTTGAAAAAGTCACAATGGTAATTGAACCTAAACCTCGCGCATGAGAGGATAAGGCCTCAACCCATTACGTCATTTACTGGTACTCGTTTATTACGCACTAGCTTTTGCCCGCGGCTTCGCTCGCGTGGATGTCGAACTTCCGTCCCCTATGTTTTCCCTTTAAGGGTTGAATTTTCAAAAATCGTTTTTTATGGAAGACTTACTCTTCACTAAGAACACCCCTTCAAGTTTCATGTCTCTAATACCAGCGGTTGGGGCTGTGCGTTGATATATAAACGTAATAATTTTAGCATAATACTTCCGGATAGACTGCTTTCAAAGTTGATCCTTCCGATATGTATGCATAAAGATTTCTGGAACTACTGACCCGGGAAAGAGCGCCGTACAACTGACCATGTGTAAAACAACTGATACTAAGATCAACCTGCCCAGGCGTATTGATTACCTACAACCGTACCAAGTTTGGTTAAAATCCCTATAATAGTTTTTGAACTATGCGTGCACATACAGACAGAAAGACAAAACATTCACTAATTGCATTTTTGGCATCAGTATCGATCACCAACCATCCTCCAATATTAATTTTGAATAGATATTCAATGTGCATAATTATCTTCGTAGTGTGTGATAGTCCATTGAATTGTATGGCGAGCGAAATTGTATCTTAAGATTAAATATTATAATATCTTAGCCGTGTGCAGCGCTCTTTGGTGAACTCCACTGCGGGTGACGTAACCTACGACAAACTTATTATTTGCGGTTGGTACAGTAGTCGGGTTTAGGGATTGAACCGCAAAATTAAGTTTGTTTTTTATTGTATGTTTTTTTCCGGGATAAAAAGTACCCAGTGTGGTGCCCAGGATATCAAAGAATAAGTATACCAAGTTTCATCGTAATCGAACCGGTAGTTTTTGCGTGATACCTGAACATACAGACAGACAGACAGACAGACAGACAGACAGACAGACAGACAGACAAAAATTTTTTTAATCATATTTTTGGGTTCGGTGTCAGTCTAGTAACACCCCCTGCTATTTATTTTTTTGATATTTTCAATCAGAAATTTTACTTCTACAGATTTATTATAAGTATAGATAGATTAAGTCACGTACTTAATAACTTCATTTTTAATTACTGTCTCCTTTCTCTTCAAAGCCCTGCTAACAGTGACTGTCTCTGACGTCAGCACTCACTTTAGTAATGTGATACTGTGTTAGCGGTTTGTGAAGTGATTATGTCATGAATGTTGGTTGACCTGTTATTGGCGACTGTATATGTCTGATACTTTTTACTATTATTCTAATGTAATGCTGTATACAGAAGCTGTTGGTTTACCTCAATAAATAAATAAATAAATAAATGTCATAGTACTCACCAAGTTCCGAACCGCAGACACGTGGAATGATTTCCAAGATGGCGGAGCACGAGGCGTCCTCAAAGCAGAGCTGCCTCGCTAGGAGGCAGTTCAGTATCGCCATCGTACCCTTTATACCGGGCCCTGTAGAAGAAAAGGTGGATTTTAGACAGTGGTTGATAGAACTTGTAAATAAAAAAAATAAAAAAAATATTCTACAACTTTCACACAGCGCCATCTAGTCCCAAGCTAAGCAGAGATTCTGTTATGGGTACTAAACAGCTGATAAACCTAGTTATACATTTCTAAATACATACATATTAACACAGATAAATTACAACCAGACACAGAACAAATGATCGTGCTCATAACACAAACATTTGGCCTGGTGGGAATCGAACCCACGATCTCCGGCTCAGCAGTCAGGGTCACTAACTAGTAGACCAACAGGCAAGTTATGGTGGGTGGGTTTCTATTTTAGCCTGCATGATCAGCTGTAGTTCAATTAGTTATCAATAGGAAAAACGATAATTTAAATATTGCCATCCGCGTAAATATGGATGCACAATATACCCATAAAAATACATAAAAATATGAAATATTAGTTGTTTACACCCACGTGTACGAGTACTAAAGATCTGCGTAACCCTTTTGGGAATAGGCGTGATGTTGTATCTTATAATTCCACTAATGAGTTAACTTAAATACAAAACGTATCTTCAGTTACATCACTCTTAACGTTCACGTCATCTAACCAAAGTTTCAAATAGAAACTAAAATCTTTTTCAAGAGGACTATAATTCAAATCTAAAACTAGTGGAAAACATGGTAATTGGAGGAATCGGGGCAAGTTGGAAATATATCCGGACCGCGTATTTAGGAAAGCTCGTTCAGCGTTTAATAAGCGCAGAGAAGACATGAGGTAGAATTTCTAATAGGTACAGCCTTCATCTAATGTACTGCTTTAAAGATGCCGGGGAGTCTAATCAGGAAGGTTTTTCTGTAAGAATCACTCCGTGAAAATTTACGTGAAATGAAGAAGAATTCAGCTGTCCTTCCATAATATAATAGTCGTCATTGACAGTTCACTTCACTCAATTTTTCACGGAGTGACGTTTACTGGATCGACCGGCTGGCTCTAGCTGAATATAAGCACGGCTGGACTTTTTAGGTACACTTAGTTTGCAAAAAAAAAATGAATTTGACTCGCTTTGAAGATGATTGTCCACCAAAGTACCTACTGTAAATTATTATTACGCATCATCATCATCTAAAAATAATTCCAAAACTTGTTAATTACAGCTAATGTAATAAAATAAATATATTTAATTTATAAAAGCTGAACATACAAACGGTAAAATAATAAAAATCGAAATCACTGTCTAGTACAGTCATATGTTTAGATTAAAGCAAAATATTGTAGGTATTTGAATAATCTTTGAAACGAAAATTATCATCATAATCGCAATCGAATAAAGACACATAAGTACTTAGATTAAAGCTAAGATTCATCAAATTATTTTTAAATAATCTTTTGAAATTAAACGCTTATCAGACCTTTACAATATAACATTACACATCACATCATCACTCTAAAGCTATGTCAACACAATTAGTACGAAACGAGTAGAATATCTCATTCATCTCGTCCCAGTTTGTGCCACGCCTCTAGCCGTGTCGAAGCAGAATTTCTATTTACGCAACCGGGACACCGAAATAGCTGCCGGCAGAGATTCGCAATCGATCGCCGAATGGATGCTGGATGCAGTTTTAAAGCTTTCCGACGGTCTAAATGTTACAGGGAATACTACTCGCCTTTCATAGTTCTATTTCCTATTTCGTATTTATTAGCTCTCTGAAAGTTCGAGTTGTTTCGTTCATTCGATTTTATGATTGGCGAGGAATGGCTGATGTGCTTT
This sequence comes from Euplexia lucipara, assembly GCA_921972225.1. NCBI lineage: Eukaryota > Metazoa > Arthropoda > Insecta > Lepidoptera > Noctuidae > Euplexia > Euplexia lucipara. Next base: position 7,166,538 of record OV179167.1, on the reverse strand, counting down.
TGGTTCAAATTCTTTTTTCTGGGTTTGATTTCAGAAAGGTATGAAATATCTATAGAAGAATGGGGCTATTCCAAAATTGTCTTATCGCATAATTGTATATACGTACTTATATAGACTTCTGCCGTTTTCCCATGGGGGTTGGCACAACCCCAAAAAACACCACCTGCAACGATTCTTACAAGCATATTGTGCTTCAATTACGTTCATACATTTAGTCATACACGCACGTTAGTTGGCCATTACTACGCACCAGACCTTTCTCAAGAATATCACTAAAAGATCAGGGACGTACACACGTCTACACTTAAAGCTATACATTACCAGTTTACGCTGATCTCGCATTGTACGGAAATCCTATGCAATACAAGACCAGCTTATACTGGAAATTATAGCTTGATGTGTAGCCGTGTGTACGTGTGTGGTGAGGGCCACTTTGTTAAAACTCTTTGAAAATGTGCTTAGGATTTAGTGAACATTTCCAAAGAATTGTGAAAGTTGGAATCAGATTTGGTGAAAGTCAAATAATTGTGTTATGGGTAAAGTTGGGCTCTCAGTTCTCACATAGAGGATGGAAGGCCTACCTGCATCTGACAAACCAGGGACCAGGGACCCTACAGAAAAAGTCTATAATTATGCTAAAATCTAAGTTAATGCCAAACAAAACTTGTGAAAAAACATATTATTGCAAAACACTGTCCTACTTTGTATATCCTTATTCAAATGGACCCTAAATTCTTAAGTCTTGTGTGAGTGTGTGTGTATAGATAAATAACACCCAGACACAGAACAAATGATTGTGCTTGTCCCACAAACATTTGTCTTGGATGGGAATCGAACCCAGCAGTCAGGGCCACTAATATCCACTAGACCAATAAGCCTGTCATTATACACCTTAACCACGATATAATATTACCATGCCATAACTATTGTATGTAGATACGGTCCACAATATTTATTTAGATTGTGTCACATAATCGTCACTTGTCCCCAAAAAAGCATTTGAAATCTAGCTTAAACTGCACCTCTTTCTGTTAATTCCACACGTTTTTGCAGTCAGACTGAAATAACATTTATTGGTAACATATCTGATATTATGTTACCAATAAATGTTATTTCATTCTTTCTTGCGCTATCTTTCTTTTATCTTCCTCTAAAGTTTAAATTCACCATAAATCCTACTACACTTTAACCTCATTTTTAAAGCGCACATATACAGAGTAATGTAGATTCAGAGACAACCGCGTCGAGCAAATATATTATATGCATAGTAAAAATAAACATGTTCCCGGCCATATTAATGTTTTAATATTCTGTCTCGTTGTGGCATCTGCGGCTAGTGCATTGGACATCTATCGTCGGTTACTGTAACTAAAATATAAGTGCATTGGATGTTGTATTTGATTGTGTGTTTTTCGGGTATGTGGCTACACATTACAGCCTCCTTTGTTGGTTGCAGAGTAAGGTACGTTTGTCGAGGTCGGGTTTTTTTAGGGGCATTTGCAGTTATCCTAGAGAGGGATGTGAACTGCTTAATTGGGCGATCCTGAGAAGATGACTTAACTAAAACAATATTTAAAACCTCCAAGATATAAAACTTAGAAGCTAAGCGACTACGCTAAGGTCCCCGACCGGGGTTCGGGCCTCGGCTTAGGGCATCGCTGGGAGAGGAAAGCAAGCGATGGCTGGATCTGAGTGATTCTTATTTAGGGGCAGCGAGTTTATATACAGGCTCAGCGGCGCGGGGTGGCTCGAGCTAGGTCTGGAGATGACGAGGTCGGTCCGTGAATGGTGTGATCAAGACACCGCTGTGAATCAGAAAGCACGTTGAGCCGTTAGTCGTGGCTATATCGACCTGCGTGGCTGCCAAACGCGCTCAAACACAAACTACAAATCTACCAATTAATTAAAGATATAAATAAAGGAGAACCACAAAACATACTCAATATTGATTAAAAACAAAAATATAAGTCTGTAATACAAGAGTAATAAGATAAGAAACCTCTGAGAACTCAACTGTCAAATATGCTTAAAGTAAATAAGTAATACTGTAATATTTACTCATATTTTATTGAAAGTTAAACTTAACTTATTACTTAACTTAACTTATTGAGTCTGATTTTTCTTTTAGTTCATAAAAGTAATTTGTAAGATTCGATGTCAAAATATATTTCATATAATATAATGATTGTCTATAAAGGTGTGTACCTTTGGTGTGTACATATCAATGAATCTTAAGATAGTCGCGGGTTTTTTTTTATTTACATTAGAAGAACGATTTTAAGAAGCATTTTTATCCCCTATTATCCCCGAAGAGGGAGAAGTGTACCAGTAGTACAGTCAGCAACAAAAGTCGCTGAGCACATTAAAATTTACAAAACACCAGCAGTGCGATTCTGGTCAAATCACCACGTGAAAATGTAAGCGTGTATGTCACGAGAATTGAGCTGTCATTTAATACTAATGCCACAGTATAAATATTAATACAGTAGGACGACGCCTTTGATCTCTGGAAAAATGCCGACAACTTCTACACGCGTTAGACTTGAATAATACCTCCCGCACTACAAACATGTTTTATTTATTTATTTATTGAGGTAAACCAACAGCTTCTGTATACAGCATTACATTAGAATAATAGTAAAAAGTATCAGACTTATACAGTCGCCAATAACAGGTCAACCAACATTCATGTGAGTGAAAAATTACAAATAATCAAATTAAAGTTAAAAAGGAAAACAAAATGAAATAACAAGTACATACATAATGAGAGCTAATGAGATAAAAAAAAGAGAGAGACAACAAATTTAAAATTAAAATAAAATTAAAATAGTAACAAAACAAAATAAAATATTCACACCTAACAGAAAATGATGACGTAATAATTTCAAGAATATATAAATCGTATAATCTAATTATAATTAATATAAATATTGGTTTTGTTCGCAGTGCGGGAGCGGCTATCCCGCGTTTCGCCCCTCACACCCCGCACGATTGCTCTGTCTAGACGGCTTCGTCGGACGACTGTATGTTTTTAGACTGTGCTAATGCTAGGCATTGACAGTTCACTTCACTCAAGTTTTTACAAGGTGTCTTTTACTGAGACATGAAAGTAGAATGAATGCTGTACAAATGCGTTCCTTGCGAAGTAAGTGTGGTGTAACAATGAATGACAGATTGAAGAATGATGTGATAAAGCAGTGTTGTGGTTTTAAAGAAGATGTAGTTACAAAAATTGAAAAGAGTATGCTTAGATGGTTTGGTCACGTTGAAAGGATGGATGAAGGGCGCCTAACGAAAGGTATTTACAAGGCAGATGTAAGTGGGAACGCTGGGAGGGGAAGCCCTAGAAGGACATACATAGACCTTATTGGTGAGGTTCTTCAGAAAGGTCAGGTGCGTGGTGCTCGCAACCGGCGTGTGTGTATGACAACTTGTATGAATGTAAAAGAAGTATGTAAGAATCGAACCATATGGCGCTCTGTAGTTTCTGCCGACTCCCATGGGAAAAGGCGTGAGTTTATGTATGTATGTATGTATGTCTTTTACTGAATCGGTCGGCTGAAGTCATTCTGCTTACTTATACGCTTTTTCGTCAATGTCCAATGTGTACTTGCGACTAAAATCATAGTCACAAAACCGCTATCCTACAATCTGAATATTAAACGCGAAGTCTGTTCACAAATAGCAGAACTAAATAATTTATTGGTCCTCTACACGTTGCTAGAAATATAGTAGCTTATTTTGAGAGCCAGTGAATGAGCTTGCATGCTCGGATTTATGCAGTGGATCGTGGTAATATTTGCTTGTTTCACATGCTAGGACATATTTCGAAGAACTGAAATGATGTAAGATTTTCAGTAAAGTGATAGTACTACTAGAAACTTTAAAAAATAACAAACAATATAGGGTGACTGGTAATTAGTGACCGATACTTAAACACGTGATTGTATTCATGATTTCAATAAACTTTCCAAAGAACCTTTTTTTTTAAACGCAATAAACTTATGGCACAATAAAATAACAAAAACGCTGTTTGAAGTTCCGCTGATGGCTCAAATCGGCACGATCTATCAGCTGATAGTCTGACCTCGGGAATAAGCAAAATCTACTAGTAGTAGCGTCACACGCTCCCCCGCCACCCCTACCGCACACGTTGTGCAGTACTGACGTAATTGAATTAATTGAAAGTTAATGAGTATAAAAAAAAGTTTCTTTGGGAAAGTTATTCGTATTCATGAGTACAATCACGTGTTTAAGTAACGGTCACTAATTACCAATAATACCTATATATATGTGATGATCATAGTTTCATTGCAATAATAAACACATTTCACGGGTGATTTTTACAGAATACCACTGCTGGCAGTACATGATTCTGCACAATGTCAATCTTGTCTTTGAAACTTTAAATAAATCATGATTTATTTCCCACTGCGTCATCATCATCATTATCTGCCTAGCCTTTTCCCAACTATCTTGGGGTAGGCTTCCAGTTTAATCGGATGCAGTGGAATACCAGTGTTTTACATGGAGCGACTGCCTGTCAGACCTCCACAATCCAGTAACTGGGTAACATGATAACCCTTGGTTAAACTGGTTGTCAGACTTTCGGGCTTCCGACTACAAGTAACCACGGTCAAAGATCTACAATTGACAGCCGGGACCAGCGGCTTAACGTGCTTTCCGAGGCACGGAGAAGTCTTGGTATGTAATAAATGGTCACCCATCCACGGACCGACCTCTTCAAGCGTAGCTTAACCTTCGATCGACCCGTGAGGCTGTTATAATTTTGAACTTAAACATCCCCTCCACCCCTCTTAGTTTTAAAATAAGTTATAGCCTATGGCACTCATAAGTTGTGTGGTTTTTATTGTTAATAGCGGACGTCGAGCAGTTTCACTCGCGTAATTCCCGTTCCCGTGGGAATGCGGGGATAAAAAGTAGCCTAAGTCATCCGGGAATATTGAAGCTTTCCACTAGTGCAATACTTTTAAAAATTGGATCATTAGTTCCGAAGATTACCCCCAACATACAAACTTACAAACAAATTTTACCTCTTTATAATATTAGTAAAGATTCAAAATCGGCACAGTAGATTCAGAGATTACAACCTCACATATTTACCTCTTTACAGTATTCGTATGGAAAAATCAATTAAGTCGGACAAAACTCTAACATCTGCGAGACAATTATTATGGCATGGGCTGCGTACCGTTAGAATCACACAAATAATTATGCATGTAAAACCGCGGAGCACAACTAGTATTGTAATAACATAGTAGCGTTTTCGCACGCGTTAAAAAAACACAGCCAGTCTGTTACCACCCTTGCTTTATGACAGACGTAAAAACAAATGTGCCAAGCCTGTGACAGCTTATGCATATGCATTACTATGTGTGGGGTAGGTAGAAACACAGGGTGGACGGGACATCGTGGGACATACTGATACAATAAGTTCGGTACGTGATTCTGGACCCCCTGCATTGGGGGGAGTCGGTCTTTTTTTCTAAATATTACTCTTTTTATTTTTGCTTAAAACTGTAAAGAACTATGAAAAATTGTTATCATTTATATTCCTAACCCTTTGTAGTTTTAACCTTAAAAAGTAAATTAGTCACTTAATTTAAGCCATAGCCAGCACATTCAGTGGCAAACATAAGGGTACAATTTAACAACCATACAATTTAACAACTTGTTTGCTATTATGTAAGTGTTTAAGTAAAATTATTATTTTTTTTACTTCGGGTTGCTGGGGAAATGCTCTACAGCAAGTCCTAGTACAGTTGCCTAAACCTTTTAAACTAATAAGGAACTTATTTTTTAGGTATGTACTAAATCGGAAGTATGCGTTCCCATTTGAGGGACCACATCTCAATTTTGAGTTTTGCCTGCGTCAAGTTTTAGTAAAAGTTCTCAAACAAGAAATTGAACTGGGTTCTGAGATATGGATGCCTGTCAAGCACGACTGAGGGATCACCTTCTACCAATTGTAACCTTTGAATGGCTACTTTTACAAATTATTGGCTGAATTTACAATTGTTTGAGAACTTTTACTAAAACTTGACGCAGGCAATACACAAAATTAAGATTTGGTCCCTCAATGGGACGCACACAATTCAGAACACATTGCGTACAGTTGTTATATGAATTTAAAAACAGCAAAATAGATAATGGAGCGTCTGGGAAGCATGACGTAAAAATTTCAATACTGAGGGGGTCCAGGTTCAGTCAACTCATGCCCCGATGTGCGTCGATGTCCCTTCTACTCTAGGCAGGGTAGGTTCTGTCAATCTGTGCGCTTACTAATGCAATATGATTGTTATTAGCAATAATACATCACTGTGTGTCAATATTGTGTGAAAGCCAATGATTCTGTCTTTGATTGATGGTACTGTCAATTTCCATTTGTAGGTTGTGTTGTGTGTAAATAAACCTTCTCGATCTAAATTCTGTTGACTGAAACCAGTCTGAATTTTAACCACGAGCAAATGGGATGTCGATTGATTATTCAGTGTAAAAGAAAAAAAAACATTTAGGCTGCCATTAAATTGTATTCTTGAAATAAAACGATCAAATACAAAATATAATGAAATTCTTAACAAAACGCATATCTAGTCACCTTCATCACCACCTTCCTCTTCTTCGTCAAATTCGCCTTCTTCCTCAGCAGTCGCATCCTGGTACTGTTGGTATTCTGACACCAGGTCATTCATGTTGCTCTCCGCCTCCGTGAACTCCATTTCATCCATTCCCTCGCCAGTATACCAATGCAAGAACGCCTTGCGTCTGAACATAGCAGTGAACTGCTCAGAGATTCGCTTGAATAACTCCTGAATAGCAGTAGAGTTTCCGATGAACGTTGCAGACATCTTCAAACCTCGTGGTGGAATGTCGCAGACAGCGGTCTTCACGTTATTCGGAATCCACTCTACGAAGTATGAAGAGTTCTTATTCTGAATATTCATCATCTGCTCATCTACTTCCTTCATTGACATTCGGCCTCTGAACACAGCAGCAACTGTCAAGTATCTTCCATGACGAGGGTCACAAGCTGCCATCATATTCTTGGCATCAAACATCTGTTGCGTCAACTCGGGCACAGTCAGGGCTCGGTACTGCTGGCTTCCTCTAGACGTGAGCGGGGCGAATCCTGGGATGAAAAAGTGCAAACGAGGGAAAGGTACCATATTCACAGCCAGTTTCCTCAGATCGGCATTCAATTGACCAGGGAATCTAAGACAGGTGGTGACGCCCGACATTGTTGCAGATACCAGATGGTTCAAATCCCCGTAGGTCGGTGTGGTCAACTTCAGAGTACGGAAACAAATATCATACAGGGCCTCGTTGTCGATGCAGTAAGATTCATCAGTGTTTTCCACTAGCTGATGCACAGACAAGGTTGCGTTGTAGGGTTCTACTACGGTATCTGACACTTTGGGTGACGGTACAACGCTAAAAGTATTCATAATACGATCTGGGTACTCCTCTCTAATCTTCGAGATGAGGAGGGTTCCTAAACCAGCGCCTGTGCCTCCTCCAAGGGAATGTGTGAGCTGGAAGCCTTGAAGACAGTCGCATCCTTCTGCCTCCTTTCTGACGACATCGAGCACAGAGTCTACTAGTTCTGCGCCTTCCGTGTAGTGTCCTTTTGCCCAGTTATTTCCTGCTCCAGACTGTCCAAAGACGAAATTATCAGGCCGAAAGATTTGTCCGAAGGGCCCTGAACGTACGGAGTCCATGGTTCCAGGCTCCAGGTCCACGAGTATGGCTCGAGGCACGTACTTGCCGCCCGTGGCTTCATTGTAGTACACGTTGATGCGCTCCAGCTGAAGATCAGAGTCTCCGTGGTACGTCCCGGTGGGGTCAATACCGTGCTCGTCAGAGATCACCTCCCAGAACTGAAATAGATGGCAGACATCAGTGTCAAATAAAATGTGGCGTATTTGTGATCGAATTTGGAACCTAAATGTAACTTCGATAATTTATTTGTACTCTTTACCGCGTTTATCATGCCTGGCATAAACCCTGTAATTAATTTTTGAGCGTAGCCATGTGACATGCATTTTTTTGTTGTGAAAATAAACATTGTGTTTATAATATGGCTTCCAGTCAAGACCCGATAAATTGATATTTACTTAACACGTGAGTGTTAAGTAAATATCAATTTATCGGGTATTTTCCTATAAAATTAACGGAACTTAAAATTTGCACTAAGTTTGTGGGACTAAGTTGGAAATAAAATACTGTTTGATAAGTAAAAACTAGAGGTAAGCAAAGTTAACTTTAAATTTCGTACCCAAAATAATATATAAATATTGGAGCGGCAGCTGAGCGTACTAAAAAAAACTCATAGACTTGTGTCCAGCAGAACAAAAGTTTAGGATGTAAATTTTGTTATGTCCGGTCTATAGGTATTGAATGTCTTTGTTCGTACCCAGGTACCCAGTCAAGATCTTTTTTATTTGCTACGTAAAACATAGTTAACAACATTCTTACCTTAGCACCGATTTGGTTGCCGCATTGGCCAGCTTGTATATGAACTATTTCCCTCATTATTAGTATTAAAACTTAGAACAAAGAACTTTCTATGCACACCGACCGTTGATTATGAATTACAAACGACCTACTAGATCTACCGACTTAAAACAAATGCACACTTCGAATCCGAAGCCTTCAAATTACAAATAATTCCGTGAATTTTATTTTAATTTATGTTATGTTTTATATTTTTATTACAAACCTTTTTTCATCAAAGTAGTTTTGCAAATAGTTTTGTAATCATAAATGGTGTGGATCTATGTCGGCGTTTGGGTATTATTTACTACTATTTATTAGATACATTTGATTGGTAAGTCCACCGCAAAGGACATGGCTAAATTGAAGTATGGACGACTGCCCCCGCAATGAAAACGCATGTATAAACATTGTACCTAGCAGTATATAATGCTAAATAGCTCAAATTAGTTTTTTGTAATTTAAAAAGGTTCAGGAACTTTTAATATTTGCACAATCCTAAAAACAAAATCGCGCAACTCCTACGACAAAGGTACAAAAACTTCAAACAATGACATTGCTATAAACTTTTATCTAGGCGTTTTAATGTGTCTGCGACGATTTTTATTGTTAATAGTGTTTTTGACTGGCGATGCACTAAGGTACTTGAAGTAAATATCTACATAGGGGTAATTGCAGCAAAAAAAACTTGATACAACGAACTTTCGGTATATAATCCCCAGCTCTCCAGCAAAAATCAAAATAATATAAGTATTCTGTTGTAAAACCTAAACTACTTATCGAAATGAGTTGAAATAAAGACAGTAGGTATTCACAGACAATGTAAATAATATTATGGCTGAAATGATGAACGTATTTGAAAAAGATCTTAGATTAAAGCTAGAACTACATTAGACCGACGCACAAGTGTAACACGCCTGATTTGTACGTAGACGACGTTGCGTGGCGTGGATCAAGTGTAGCTCTGCAAGTCTAGTTTCCATATAAAATGAAGGAGATCGACGCGCCCAGATCGGCGTGTGGCACACGACGTGTGCGCAGTGTAGTTCTAGCTTTACTGACCCAAATATTTGTAGATTTCTGTATTGAGGTAGGTAGGTAAACAATTCTGACTAAATTAAATAATAAACGCACTGAGTACCTAAAAGATATTGAAATAAAACAACAATAATGCGATTTATATATTTATTTATTCGGTAAGTCTTATTAGGACATTATCTAAAAAAGAAGCTGGAGATGATAATGTGTTCTGATGTCTTGCCCAACCGAGATACCAGATCACTGTCATGACATGACAACAACAGCCTAGAGTTCTGTTACCCACAATACAGCTGCAGTAATATGACAGTATGTCATCTAGTGTTGTTTGTGGCCAAATAAACGACCATCATTAGCTGCTTCTGAATTCAGTCTTTCATAACAACGATGACAAATGTTGGTACTTATCCCTTGGAACCTAAAAAAACAAAAGAAAACTGAATTACCTTAGTACCTACCCATAATTAAGTATAAAAACCTAAATCTTTGATTATTATGACTACCAGTCTGTTGTCGTAACAATTAAAAGACAAGTCTTTCTGGTCCATATTCCATTAAGTTATGCATTTTGAGAACCATGGTAAACAACTTGAAAATCACATTTATTCATTGTTTCTTATGTTTATTAGTTATAGAATTATTCTAGCGACAGATGACTTACCTCGATTGTTAATCATCGTGCTAGGTTCATGAGTAGAAGAGCAGGCAAAGAAGAGGTGAAATGCCGCCGCAGTCTTTGCGTGGCTACACCACAATTTATGCACCGCATGATTGCAATTCAAGTCCGTGTCGAGTAGCGAGAGGTCAGTAGGTAGGCGAGCAAACAATAAGTCCAATAAACAAGCGAGGGTCAATGAAAATCCAAAATAAAAAGCACAACGAACAAGTAAACGGCAGCGCGTTCAAACGACGTCTGACGTTTTTTTTTTTCATAGAGTAGGGATGGAATCTGATTTAAATGTAACGAAATCGATAAAATAATCGAATGGACTGAAAGAAAAAAGAAATTGTTTTTGACGACGTCGGCGGACAGAAAATATATATTAAGATTGTGCGCCTGAAGTGTTAGTAATATGCTTATCCAGATACAATTAATCAATTAAGTAGTTTCAGAAAATAAACCGTTTTGATAACTGTTATTAAATATCGATTGAAGTTCAACTTATTCGATTTGGCATTTTGGTAATGCAATATGTCTCTTCCCTAGCTGTCAGTATTCCTTGACCTTGTCAGTTGTCATGTCAAACCACAACAAAGCATAAATACAATTAAGAAACTTTTATATGTTTATTAGTTCACGAAAGTTATAAGAAATTATTAAACACTAAGTAATTCATGAATTAATATTTAAATATTACTGGTTAGTGTGAGGTTCCTATTCGTGCCAGTCATGTTGGGGGCAGTCGTTTAGCCATCTCTTTTCTTGAGATGATGGTGAATCGCTAAACGTTATTAATTTAGATATCATTATAAATAAATAAATAAATAAATATTCCACAACTTTTTCACACAACGCCATTTAGTCCCAATTTAAGCTTGAGAGCTTATGTTATGGGTACTAAACAGCTGATAAACATACTTATATACTTCTAAATACATACATATTATAGATAAATTACACCCAGACACAGAACAAATGATCGTGCTCATCACACAAACATTTGTCCTGGGTGGGAATCGAATCCACGACCTCCGGCATAGCAGTCAGGGTCACTAACTACTAGACCAACAGGCCAGTAAGATTATAGATCATTATTTTTAGTCTGAGCTTTCAACAGCTGCTATTATTTATAATAAATAATTATTATTTATTTATTCAATACTTGAAGCACACTTATGCACAGAAGCGGACTTATTGCCATAGGCATTTTCTACCAGTTAACCTTTATGTGACGCAGAGACAAACAGTGGTAGGTACAGACGCCAGCACATCAAGTTACCCCAATGTGTCAAATTTTCCCATTTGAATATGAACCTTATTCTGTCTGCCATAAAGTTGAAAAATGATCAAAGAAATTTGATAAATTGGGGTAACTTGATCTGCTGATAACTGGCGAAGTGCACCTCTTCCTGCCTTACCTTTCGGGGGCTACAAGCGTGATGTTATGTTCTGTAAAGGCAGTTGCAGTCCAATGCCAGATTTGGTAGCTTGAAGGAGCAAGAACATTTGATATTCATTCATTCCAATATAATTATTGATGTAAATAACTTTGCAGGGAAATTTGCACTAGAAAATCTTGTCCAGGGCCACGATTCTGTATGCAGTTAAGACCTCAGAATTACTTTGAATATACGTTCCGAGATTCAGGGTAACGTTCCCATTTTGTGAAAACATAAGTAGTTGGTAAGTTTCTGTTTTCGTAATACCTTTCAAGCCATCTTTGGGGTTTAAATAGGGATGGGTTGAAAGGGATGATGGATGAATAAACATTTTAGTGTTGGGATAAAAGCCGCGGTGAAAGTGGACATCCGGATTTTTGTGTGTTTTAAAAATGATGGCTTGACTTAAATCTTAGTTTTTAAAAAGTCTTTGTTTCTTGGCATCGTGTTCTCATAATCAACGTTTTTCTACCGTTATCATCATATAAAAAAAAATAGATTGAGATAATAAAGAGGTGTTGTAAAGTTATGCTCTTAGGCTTGTCTTCTATAAATTGGCTTCAGAACAAAATATAGGTAACTAATGAAATGTGGTTGTATTGACATGCGGAAACCTTTGCCTAACCCATCGAGGATAAATTACTGCAGTGCCATTCTGTAAAAATATGTTATTTCATAATAATGCCAGGTAGTTCACAATACTCCAGTTTTTACTAAGTGGACCGGCCGAACCCTTTAAACTAAAAATAAACGATTTCAAGTTAAACTTTATCGTGCAAATGCTGCAACCGTTAAAAGTACGTTATGATAGGTATATTATCGCCAATATAATGTATTTCCATCTAAACTCACTCAAAATAACTGATGCACAGGGGAATTTGCGGAATAAACCAGATACGCTCCGCCTCACGTCGAATATATGCCTTATTTCACCTCTGTTTTAATGAATTTCAACCCCTGTTTGAACAGCTAGGTGTTTCAACCTATATATTATGATAAAAGCTTTGTTGTTATTTATGCATTGAAACATGATGGATATGGTGTTACTATCTTCGATTGAGGAATGTTTTATTTCCTCTATCAGAATTATTTTACCACCTACCTACATATCTCTTCTTTTTATAATCTATCAAGTCCATCTTGAGTCCATCCAAAAGTTGCTTGGATGAAAGAAAGAAAATATTTTATTTGGACGCACAGAACATTAAACAAAAGAACAGCAATACAGATAAAAAAAAGGTAAAATTAAAAAAAAACCAAAGACAAAAATAAAAAAAAACACGAGATAGACTATCCCTTTTAGGGTTAAGGCTGCATTAGTGCACATTCATCATCTGCTTAGCCTTTTCCCAACTATGTTGGGGTCGGCTTCCAGTTTAACCAGATGCAGCTGAATACCAGTGTTTTACATGGAGCGACTGCCTGTCAGACCTCCACAACCCATTAACTGGGCAACATGATACCCCATGATTAAACTGGTTGTCAGACTTTCGGGCTTCTGACTACAAGTAACGACTGTCAAAGATCTACAAATGACAGCCGGGACCAACGGCTTAACGTGCTTTCCGAGGCACGAGGAGTCTTGGTATGTAATAAATGGTCACCCATCCACGGAACGACCTCGTCTAGCGTAGCTTAACCTTCGATCGACCCATGCGGCTGTTGTAATTTAGCCACAAGCTCCTCAACAGTGACACACAAATGCCATAAATAAAACAAAAATAAATAATATTCCTCAACTTTCACACAACGCCATTTAGTCCCAAACTAAGCAGAGCGTGTGCTATAGGTAAGTACTAGACAACTTACTTACTTCTAAATTCATTCATATATATAGATAAATTACAACCAGACACAGAACAAAATGATCGTGCTCTACACACAAACATTTGTCCTGGGTGGGAATCGAACCCACGACCTTCGGCATAGCAGTCGGGGTCACCAACTACTAAACTAACAGGCCAGTCAGTTTATTTACTTTCTCTAATATCATGAATCAGACGTCTTTCTCAGCTTTTCCACGTTGACCAAAGAACCTTAATATTGTGACCTGCATTACTGTGTAAGTAGCAGCAGTTTACATGAGAGCGTCTTCGTGACCCACTACCCCGGTTTGCCTTTTAGAAGAACGCGAAAAGATACGGAATTCATATACGTGACGTCACGTAATCTTTACGTAGTCTTCGCGGGTCCCTAAAGGGTTGGACAGGTATACTTACAGGTTTATGAGAGTTTCATGAGTCTATTGTATTGAACATACAGATATGTACAGACGCCAGCACATCGTCAAGATACTCCAATGTGTCAAATTTTCCCAATTGAATATGAACCTTATTCTGTTTGTCATAAAGTTGAAAGATCAAAAAAAATTGACACCTTGGGGTAACTTGATGTGCTGGCGTCTGTACATGTGCAACTAGTCGATTCAGTAAAAGTCACGTCGTGAAACTTGAGTGAAGTGAACTGTCAATGCCTAGCATTAGTATGGAATGACAGCTCATTTCGACCTCACTACGCCCACTTTTTCACGTGACCAGAATCGCACTACAGATATGAGAAATAAATCAAGTTGAACAAGACAAAAAGTGCCATTAACTTAGTACTACAGAATATTTACGGATTAACACTGACGTATATCAGCTGATGAGAAATAGGGTTACAAATTGATTCGACTACTACCAAAAGCACAGGCTAGCATTAAACAAGGGGTCAAAGTCAAAGTCAAAGTCAAAGTCAAAGTAATTTATTTGTATAACATAGGTAAAAAGTATATGACTTGGTGACAATATCAAATTCTATGTGCAACACTATGTCCTGGGTCCTGGGTTCAATTGCCGGGTCGAGTAAAGTGGTTAATATTCTTAGTTATAGGGAATTTAAACTATATGTCACTTAAAAATTTGATAGAATAACCTGTACAATGAGAGTAACACATTTGAATTACTCTGAAAGAAAAATGATAATTTTGATAGTTTTTTTTTTAATAATACGTGAAAAAGCCACCTTAAGGTAGACTGGTAGAAAATGCCTAAGGCATTAAGTCCGCCTTTCTACAGTTTATTTTACTAGTGCATAAAGTTATAATAAATAAATAATAAAAAGGAAGTAGCTCAATTTATTTGCTCCCAGGTGTAGTTAAGTATGATATCACAAGTTTCTTTTTTTAGATAAAAACCGTGTAAATTTTTCAGTGAATTAGTCGCAGTAGGCGCGGGGTCTCTGAATAGTGTATGAGGGTCCGGGCTGAGGCCAGCCTTTTGACTCAACCGGCCGCGGACACATATAGAGTGCTTAGTACCGCCATTCAAAAATAATCAAGGCGTCAAGGTGTCTTCAAGGCTAGAGTGAATACGCTCCTAATAAACTAGTGTGCTTTACCATACTTGATTGCATCATCCCGTTGACTTTGTATCCCTTTTTTAGAATATAAGCGCAGTGGCATCACTGCGGGCCCTATCAAAATAACAGCGCTGCGGTATTTATATTTTTAAATGTCGCAGCTAATGCTAAGATAGGGGGCCTTTTTGGTCTCGCACAGGACTTTTTATTTTTGTCTTTAGTTTTTAATCTATTCTTGTTTTAATTTCTGTATTTTTGGTTCTTTTGTTGTTTCTTTACTCTCAGTGAGTGATAATATGGCAATTTTATAAAGAGAACAAGTGCAGAGAACGCTATAACGGCCGACTACTGGGCGAATATACTTCTTTAATTAAAGGGCAAGGTTACAAAATCATTCTTGTATAATAGCAAAGGCAGAGGCGAACTTTGAGGTCTGACATTTAAGCACTAGATAGTTTGTAAGTTGTAACTTAGACTAACAAGCTAACTCTGTGTTCGTAGGACTAAGAGAACCCCCTTGCAAGTCCATAAACTGGTAGGTATTTCAATAAAGTTTGACCTATATTTTTGGTTTAAATAACATAGTAACATCTACACTTTAAAAGACACTTGCTGTGTCCGCGAATTGGGGTATTATTGGTTTTTAGTGCGCGACTTCCTAATTCTTTTTCTAAAATAAAAGTTTCGTAGTTATTTCTTATAACATCGGCTCTCTGACAGTGAAGTTCCTGTCAATATCGGACCAGTCATTTTGAAGATAAGCCTGAACAGACAGACAGATCAAAAAAAAACAATTATGTTTATACATTGATAAATTTGAATTTGACACACCAACTTTATAGATTACTTATGTCATTTTATCAGTAATACGGTTGAAAAACCGTTTTTTATACCAACACCGAAAATTGTGGCAAAAAACAAAAATGTAGAATTTTTACAATAAAGCAATTAACACCTCCATACATGTCCTCAATTACTCGAGTGGGCAATTTCAGGGGGCTGAAAGTCAGCGAGGTTCGCGCAAAAGCCAGTCATCTGATGTGTAAATGATGTGCCTACGAACAACATCTCACTCCCACACACACCATCTCAGATATACCCATCCCTTTCACACACGCTCCGTGACCTTTTACACAGGCTGTGTTATAATGAATTATACAGGGTGTAACAGGGAATCCTTTAGTTCAATTCAGAAGCAAGTTTTAATAGCCCTACAAGGAATTTGATATTAACTTTTCGGTTTCAATGTTTCATTAATTTAGTTTTGTTTCTAAGTAAGTAAGTACTTGTTTGTGGAACTGTTGAAATTATTTTAACACTTGATTTTGACTGGAAATTGACCCTAACTGACCCTAACATAGTAGGCATTACTTCTCAAGAGGAAAAAAACCGGTGAAGGAAAACATCGTGAGGAAAACGGCATTTTCTAGAACCAAAAATTTTAAGACATGTGACATTCACCAATTCGCACTGAGCCCGCGTGGTAGATTATGGCCCGTATGCAAAATACGCGCTTTGACGTGGAGTTGCGGATACCAGCCCGGATCTTTATCTTGTTTTATCTTTACTTATCAAGAGAAAGAAGAAAGAAAAAGATTTATCTGGGTCGCGCATACGAAACAAAAAAAAAATGTAAGAATAAAAACATCGAATTGACCTGTGCAAGGCCAAAAAACCTCCTATCTCAAAACAGCTGCCTATGCCTCGAAAAGCACGTTAAGTTGCTTTTTGTTTTACAAGAAAATCTCGGAGTGAAACCACTGGAAGGTGGCTAAATATGCTGACTTTGGCAATCCTACTGTTGGTCCAGGTTAACAGGATAAATTTTCTTCAAATACATCAAATAAAAGGCTGTCCAGTCGTGGGTTGCGGAGTATTTTCTGTTCTCGTGACTATTTGGTGGATATTAGTTTGTAAGAACCTGACAGACCCTTTCGTCCTCCCCAGGGCGGAGGACATCCATGAAATATAGAATGTACTCTGTGAAGTATTTCGACCCCGCACCAAAATAGACTGTCATTTTTAGATCTTTGACAGTTGTTACTAATAGTTAAACGTCTAAAAGAATGACGACCAGTTTAACCAACCCTTAAAGCCTGCTTGGTAACAAGGACATTGTTGGACACAAATCCGCGAACCATTGAGAAGAGGAGAGTCGTACTTCCAAGATATACATATAGTCGAATAAAAGAAAATAAAAAAAATACAATTTCTAGTGTATTTTTTTTCAATTTATTTAATACTAGCTTCTGCCCGCGACTTCGTACGCGGATCCTGCTGCTTATGCCAGCGACAACGGGGTCGTCAAAATCGAAGATCTGAAACATCTGATGTCGAATTCTATAAGCCCGGGGACGGGAAATCAATGGGATGCGCGAGACGATTCAAGATGTTCCAGATTTTTTATTTTTGTTGGTCAACAGGAAATGCCATCAGACTTAACAACTTTTGCTAAGACGCCATTTCTATTATGTATATGTTATATTGTCTCCGGGCTTTGGAGTTCCCCTACAGGTGCTCCAGATCTTCAAATTTAGTCTTACAGCAGAAAACACTCTTCACGTGGAATAGTTTTTGCAATGGCACCATTTTTATATCTCTTTCACTTTAGGTGTTCCATTTTCCAAAATAAATTATAGCCTATAATATGTTGCGTGACGTTCACGATCAGCGGTTAGTCGCGCATCTCCTTCCCCCACTTATCTCTAGAGTCGATGCGTATATACGCTGAAAACTCAAGCGTCATGCTTTTTCCGTGAACGTCTCCAACTCGCGAGACAGTGCATGATGTTCACGATCAGCGGTCAGTCGCGCACATATTCTTCACTGGTCTCTAGAGACCTGGATGTAGATGCGTAAATACGCTGAGAATGCAGGCGTGCTTCGCGATCCCAAGAAGTTTCCACGGAGCGAGTTGCAGCCACATGTTCTCGAACAGCATCAAATCCCTCCTAACGCTCTTCGGTAGATTGTTGGGATCTTATGGTCTTTAATCATTTAGCACCTTTGGAACATTGGGAAAAATTTGACCTCTTTCTAGGCATGGTTATAGTTTTATTGTGATGATACCTGATCAATTAAAATCTAAGTGGCTGCTCCCCTGCGTTACCGGGTAAGCTACCGTGTAACGAATATAAATGGAAAAGGAAATTAAACAGTCAAATAACATAAGCCCGAAGGCATACGATAAAAAAGATGGGAGTTTTAGCCAGTAGAGTCTAATTTTCAACGATATACCATCGTCATCGAAAATTAGTCCTGAACTGTTCCCGCCTTCACCGCGTAGTACCTCCTACTTATGTTATTTTATAATTATGCAATGAAATTAGTAATGGTTTTAATTTCTGTATCAAATGTTTCTGATCTTCGATTTTTATAAGTCAACAGGAAATGCCTATCAGACCGAACAACTTTTGCTAAGACGACATTCCTATTTGAGTTATGGTGTAGCTGGGCTCTTGGAGTTCCACAACAGGTGTTCCGGATCTTCAAATTTATTCTCTCAGCAGAAAATGCTCATAACGTGGAACAATTTTTGCTATGGTACCATTTTTGTATCTCCTATAGTTTAGATGGTCTGTTGCGGTTCTGCATCAAGTGTTCCGGATCTTCAAATTTATTCTCTCAGCAGAAAATGCTCATCACGTGGAACAATTTTTGCTATGGGATCATTTTTGTATCGCCTATAGTTTAGCTGGTTTGTTGCGGTTCTGCATCAGGTGTTCCGGATCTTCAAATTTATTCTCTCAGCAGAAAATGCTCATCACGTGGAACAATTTTTGCTATGGTACCATTTTTGTATCTCCTATAGTTTAGCTGGTCTGTTGCGGTTCTGCATCAGGTGTTCCAGTTTCCAAGATAAATTATAGCCTATGTGTTGCCCAGACTTAATATCTATACAACAAAAAAAAATCATTCAAATCCGTCCAGTAGTTCCGAAGATTAGCGTGTGCAAACAAACAGACAAACAGACAAACAGACAGACTTTTTTTTTTGGATTCGTGCTCTATTACTGTTTCTAAACCCCCCTCAATTATTATTTTTTAAATATATTCAATGTACAGACACAGTTTTTTCACAGTCTTATTATATGTATATTATATTATATGTATAGACTAGCAGACGTCACGCAGTTTCACCCTCGTAGTTTTCGTTCCTGTGGGAATACGGGGATAAAAAGCCTATGTCCACCGGGAATAGTGTAGCTTTCCACCAGTACAATAATTTTTAAAATTGGATCATGAGTTCCGAAGATTACCCCCTACATACAAACTTACAAATTTTACCTCTTTATAATATTAGTATAGATAATACTTAAGCACACATTTGTGCCTATGGCCTCTGTAAATCAGTACTTAATGCCATAGGCATTTTCTGTTTTGATCTTGACGATCGAACTACTAAACCGAATTCGATTAAATTAAAAAGTTAACGCACGGGAAGTAGGTACCCCCCCTCAAACAAAAATAGAGAAATAAATCGGTCCATAGACGATGTAGTAATGAGATAAAAAAAAAATACAGCCGAATACCTATCCAAAGTTTAGACAACCTACTTCATTATACCTTTTATTATGGGGATATATTTTACGAGTTGGCTAATTTGTGGGATAAAAACTATCTAACATGATGATCCGGTATAATTAAACTGCGTGAACAACTTTTATGGTGATTTGGGATTTATATAACTTATTAACTAACTTAGTTTAGTGACGGTTAAGGCCATGGTTTTTATGGCATTATTTCTTAATGGTTTCTAGTGGAGCTATAATCCCAACCGTTTCTGATTTATTGAGCTTCGTAATTATCACTTCCCTATATATTATAAAACAAAGTCCTCCACCACGTCCGTCTGACTGTCTGTTCGCGATAAACTCAAAAACTCCTTCACTGTTGAGTCATGAACTCAGTACCTCCGCTTGCGCGCTGGAGGGGGCCACCAAGGACAGCGCGAGCGGCGACGGCCGGTTCCCCGCGCCGCGCGCCGCCCCGCCACAAACCAGTCAGCTGTTAAACGCGACGACGCACACCTGCGCTCACCTATTTCTACTCATCATATTCGTTCGCGACAGGTTTAATACTTATTTAATGTAACAGTTTTATTAAACATCGTAATTATACAGTCCACTCGTGCATCATTTATATAACTTAGCTATCGTACCCAACATTTTGGTCCTTCTACCGTCAACGTTTGAACCGACGTAAGAACAAAGAAAAATTTAAATCGGCGACGGTTAAGCAAGTTTTCATCGTGCCACAACCGAATTTTTCATCGCGCCTGCTTCAAGTTCTTCATCGTGTCTACATCCTGGTTTATCAAGAATATCGGCACGGCTTAACTTTAGCCGTCTTTGCTGTTTTCAAGCCATCGGACGAAAAAGACTTGGGACAACATCAACGCAGCGGTTGCAAAAACACATCGTCAGATTGTCGTCGTGCATCGAGAAACGTGAAGAATCTCCTCGTCACAATCATCATAAGTGGTTTGCGCCAACAAAACCGTGAGATCGTTCCAATTATTCCTTATTCTTATCTTTCATTATCATCTTTCATATTTCCTATTCATTTCATTAGTTTTCATCGCATTAGTATTATTGCAAATCATTCAAATCATTTTTTCTTCGACCTTCATTGATATCAGACTGTTACATCTCTTTCTCATTATATCATTAGTAGAATAGCCTTTAGTGACCATCGTAGTTACTAATCATATCCATTAGTAGTACCATTTAATTTTAATTTATTATATTCTACCGTTACAATTTTGCTTCTAAAATGACAAAGCAAATTTGATGTACGTGTACCTGTCAATATTTTTATAGCAAAACACGCTTCTGCATCTAGCTCAACAATATTACCGCAACATTTTGCTAACACTTTTTCACTAGGCTTTCTACAATTTATTAAACGCCTTACCAAATTTTAATAGCAAACCGCGCTTGGACAATTGCATAATTTAATTTGTTTTGGTTCTAAATTCCAACAGGCACTCACATAGTTCCTTTGTGTGTTGGTTTCATCTGCTTTAAGTTTATTCTACTTCTTAATAGTAACTTGCTTCTGCTGCTATGGCTGACATTAAAGCCCTTATAAAGAAACGAGCCTCGCTTAAAGCTAAAGTTACGCAATTTTCAACCTATTTAAACGTAGTCAAGTCTTGTGAAAAGTTAAGTGATGTTCAGCTCATTGAAATTGAACATCGGCTAAACATATTTGAAAATTTATATGAGAAATACGACACGTTACAGATGGACTTGGAGGAAGCGGTGGACGACCCCAGCGAGCAATATGCGGAACGCGAGGAATTTGAGAAGCTGTACTATGTCCTCGTTGCTTCTGCACGTCAGCTGATCAGTAGCGCTCGCAACCAGGTTACGGGAGACTCCGCGTCCGAGGTGGTATCTGGTACTTCACATACACACAAAAACTCATCAGTCAGGCTACCCAAAATAGATTTGCCTAAGTTCTCTGGCAGCTATCATGATTGGTTAGAGTTTAGGGACACCTTCGTTTCCATCATACATAATAATGAAGGCATAGATAAAATAAATAAATTGCACTACCTTCGTGCTTCTTTGAAAGGAAGCGCTTCTCTTATTATAGATAACTTAGACTTTAAGTCAGACAATTATGACGCTGCTTGGAAGTTGCTCTGCGCTAGGTACGACAACAAAAGACTGCTTGTTAATAATCATGTTCAATCCGTTTTTAATTTGAATAGTATAAACAAGGAGTCAAGTAAGTCATTACGTCATTTAGTTGACACTATAAATAAGAATTTAAGAGCTTTGTTCACTCTTGGTCAGCCAGTTCAGCATTGGGACACTCTTATTATTCACATCATGACCAGTAAACTCGATCAGGTGACGAATCGTGAGTGGGAGGAGCACAGAAACTCTTTAACTGACCCTCCAACATTAGACATTTTCATAAATTTCATCAGTGGTAGAGCAGACTTATTGGAGACACTCGAAGAGTCTAGACCGTTAAAATCTAGAACCGAAGGCACTGCTGACAATAACCATAAATCCAAATCCTTTGCGTTAACATGTGAGTCTTCAAACTCTAAAGCAGTATCTTGTCCCATGTGTAAAGATAATCATTTTATCTTTCAATGTGACAAATTTAGAAAATTGCCTGTTCAGGATAGGATCAAGAAGGCGCAAACTTCAAACGTATGTCTCAATTGTCTTCGGCCAGGTCATTACGTTCAAAAATGCAAACTGGGTCATTGCAAGTATTGTTCTGAAAAACATAACACTTTGCTTCATACAGACAAAGAGTCGCCTAGTACACAAAACATAGTTCTTTCTGCCAATCATCTTAATACATCAAAGGTTGTACTCCTGTCTACAGCGCTCGTGAAGGTGGCAGACGCTGACGGCAATCTACACGATGCCAGGGTGTTATTGGACAATGGAAGCACTGCAAACTTCGTATCAGAAGACTTCTGCCGCAAGCAACGCATTCATACATATCCCATTCAATCACGAGTCAAAGGCATAAACAACCAGTCTTCATCTTGTTCACATGGCTGTTCAATTTTGTTAAAATCAAGACATAGTGATTTCGAAATAGAACTAGATTGCTACATCATATCAAAGGTTTCTTCATCAATTCCTAATACCCTTATTCACACAGAAAACATATGCTTGCCTAGCAACATAGTCTTAGCCGACCCTAACTTTTACACTCCGTCTTCCATCGACATCCTTGTCGGCGCGGAAACATTTTGGGGTATCATAGGCATGACTCGCATTCCGCTAGGTAAAAATATGCCTACATTAGTAGACTCCCAATTAGGTTGGCTATTAACGGGCATTTTACAGCAACCTAATCATCTACCCTCTCACATCTCTTCCTTTGTTACTCTTACAGACGACTTACGGCTGGACTTGAATCGCTTTTGGGAGCTTGATTCAGTGCAACCACAACACAAACAAACATGCGAGGAGCGATCCTGCGAAGACATTTTCGTAGAGACCACATATCGTGATACGGATGGACGGTTTGTTGTTAACATTCCTCTTAAAGAATCGCCAGATGTGTTAGGTGACTCATATTCAATGGCCAAGCGTCGCTTTCTTTCTCTTGAACGTCGTTTGGCTAAAGACCCCTACTTTAAACAACTTTATGTCAACTTCATGACCGAATATATAGAGCTAGGCCATATGTCTGAGTACAGTCACCCCAACACTACTTCTTCTTATTCTAACTACTTGCCTCACCATGGAGTACTAAAAGAGTCAAGGACCACAACCAAGCTTAGGGTTGTCTTTGACGCTTCAGCTCGTACTACATCGGGTAAGTCGTTCAATGACATACAAATGGTTGGTTCTTCTCTACAAGATGACTTATTATCCATCTTGCTTAGGTTTCGTCAACATATGATAGTCGTCAGCGCAGACATCGAAAAGATGTATAGAGTCACTTGCGTGAACGACATTCACAGACCCCTGCAAAAGATTCTTTGGAGAGCAGAACCAACTCATCCCTTAAAATCATACACCTTAAACACAGTGACGTATGGCACTGCTTCTGCGCCATTCTTAGCAACTAGGTGTCTCATGCAACTTGCTCAGGAGTGTGATGATCCATCAACGCGCTCTACAATAGAGCACGACTTCTATGTTGACGATTACCTGTCAGGCGGTTCATCTGTGACAGAAACAATCGATAAGTGCCGACATGTCATTGCGGTTCTTAAAACAGGCAAGTACAATCTACGTAAATGGCAATCCAATTCACGTGACGTACTAAAGGCTATTTGTGAAAATCAAGATACTTCAGATTTCGTCACTCTTAGCGAAAATGAATTGTCAAAGACTCTTGGGCTAAACTGGAGGTGCTCTACAGACACATTTTCCTTCTCCATCAGCGTCACTCCCAGTGATAGCACTACAAAACGTCATATCTTATCAACAATTTCACAAATATTTGACCCTATTGGCTTAGTTGTTCCCTGCATAGTGGAAGCTAAAATACTAATGCAACATTTGTGGCTTACAGGTTGCTCTTGGGATGAACCCGTTTCTGAAGAGATTCAACATACCTGGAGTGACTTCCTAAACACTCTACCTCTTCTGAACCAATTCCAAATACCCCGCTGGGTTACCTGTGAATCAGTGACTTCTTTACAGTTGCATGTCTTCACCGATGCCTCTGAAAAGGCATATGGTGCATGTGTATATGTTCGCAGTGAGTCAGAGAACGGGAAGGTTCACGTTCATCTTCTAACGGCTAAAAGCAAGGTTGCTCCAGTCAAATCCACGACCATTCCCCGCCTCGAACTCTGTGCAGCATTATTAGGTTCACGTCTTTATCTTAAGGTACGTCAATCACTGACATTAGAATTTGACCAGGTATACTTCTGGTGTGATTCGACCATAGTGTTAGGCTGGTTGTCTGCATCACCGACGCAGCTTAAGACTTTTGTTCGTCATAGAGTGTCTGAAATACAGGACACTACTGCGGGAAGGGCTTGGCTCTATGTTCCTTCTCTTTCAAACCCCGCAGACCTCGCTTCGCGTGGACTCAGAGCAGACAAACTATTGTCGTCTTCGTTATGGTGGTCAGGACCCCAATATCTTCTCGAGGGCACATCTTCTTGGCCTCAATTTCCAACATCAAATCAACATAACTCAAATCTTCCGGAAACAGTTTCTTCTTATCATATTGACATTCTTAGTAAAACAGAAAATCTTATTAATACCTTATTCCCTAAATATTCATCTAATCTTTACAAACTACAACGTATGACGGCATACGTGTTACGATTCTGTGATAAATGTAGGAAACAGTCGGTTGCTTGTGGTGCACTCACTTCTACAGAATTAACTTGTTCCTTACATTTTCTTTGTAAATTATCTCAGCAGGAGTCCTTCTCTGAAGAGTATAATTTGCTGTTAGCAGGCAAACAATTACCTGCTAAAAATAAACTCCTTTCCTTGTCTCCATTCTTTGACACTAATTCTAACTTAATACGTGTTGGAGGCAGGTTAAGTAACTCCTTTTACGACTATAACATTAAACATCCCATTATCTTGTCTAGTTCTCATGTTATTTGCAAATTGTTATTCAACATGTACCACTTACGTCTTTTGCATCCAGGACCTCAGCTCTTACTTGCCACGATTCGTCACCACTTCTACCCTATTGGGGGCAGGAACTTGGCGAAGAAGGTCACACATCAATGCGTGAGATGTTGCAGGATCAAGGCAAGCACTATTCAACCTATGATGGGCAACCTTCCAGAGCAACGCTTGCACCTAGAGTTTCCTTTCTTAGACTCAGGTGTCGACTACGCTGGACCTATCATGATAGCTGATCGTAAAGGACGGGGGTGTAGGCTCGTTAAAAGCTTCATTTGTGTTTTTGTGTGTCTAGCTACCCGAGCGATCCACCTCGAACTTGTATCAGACCTCACGAAAGAGGCCTTTCTAGCTGCTATGAACCGTTTTATTGCTCGAAGGGGAAAGCCACGTAACATTTTCTCCGACAATGGTACCACATTTGTCGGCGCCTTCAATGAGTTGGCTAACTTACTTTCACAAGACTTAAACTTTAACGTAATTGATCCTGGAATCAATTTCTCCTTTATCCCTGCGTACACTCCTCACTTTGGTGGATTATGGGAGTCCGCAGTTAAATCTACAAAACATCACCTCAGGAGAGTGCTAGGTTTAACAAATCTAAACTTTGAAGAGATGGCAACATGTCTCATTCAAGTGGAGGCCATCTTAAACTCAAGGCCCTTAACTCCACTATCCAACGACCCGTCAGACCTTACTCCCTTAACTCCAGCACATTTCCTAATTGGACGTTCACTCGTTATGTTGCCTCATCCACAGATCGAGACTACCAACATTTCCCAGCTGCAACGATTTCGACGCGTCGAATGCTTGAAGCAACATTTTTGGAATCGTTTCTCAGAGGAGTACATTTTATGGCTGCAGGAGAGAACGAAATGGCACCGGTCATCGGGAGAGCTGAAGGAAGGAACTCTCGTCGTTATTAAGGACAAAAGTTCACCACCTTTAATCTGGTCTTTAGGACGCATCACTCGGGTGCTGCCTGGCAGAGACGGAATAGCGAGAGTCGCCGACATCCGCACACGAAAGGGTGTCATTCGGCGAGCTTTCAACACCATCTGCCCTCTACCTGTCTCTGTTGAAGACACTTCAACGGGGGGAGGATGTTGAGTCATGAACTCAGTACCTCCGCTTGCGCGCTGGAGGGGGCCACCAAGGACAGCGCGAGCGGCGACGGCCGGTTCCCCGCGCCGCGCGCCGCCCCGCCACAAACCAGTCAGCTGTTAAACGCGACGACGCACACCTGCGCTCACCTATTTCTACTCATCATATTCGTTCGCGACAGGTTTAATACTTATTTAATGTAACAGTTTTATTAAACATCGTAATTATACAGTCCACTCGTGCATCATTTATATAACTTAGCTATCGTACCCAACATTCACCGATTTCCATGCTGTTTTCACGAATAGATAGAGTGGTTCTCGAGGAAGGTTTAAGCATATAACTTGTCAAGATTTGTACACATTGGCTGA
Source organism: Euplexia lucipara (assembly GCA_921972225.1). NCBI lineage: Eukaryota > Metazoa > Arthropoda > Insecta > Lepidoptera > Noctuidae > Euplexia > Euplexia lucipara. Next base: position 7,139,982 of record OV179167.1, on the reverse strand, counting down.
AATCAAGCTGAAATGTAAAAAATAAATTGCTGTTCGTTGTCCGGCTAAAACTCAAAAACGGCCGGGCTGATTTAGCTGATTTTGGTTTCGAAATGTTTGTGGAAGTCCAGGGAATGTTTAAAAGGTGAGTAAATATGAAATAAAAAATGCTTGGAATATAGTAAAACCAATAATTTTGCTTTCCCAAATACATTCAATACTTACTTAGTATTTTAAATCTCTTTGGCTTTCCCTTAGAAACTATTCCTACCTGTCAAATATTTGATGTTCGTCCCGCCCGTCTACTAACCGTATACTTCTCTCAAATTAAAGAACGTATTTAAATAAGGATTTCGAATCGACAACGATTACCTAAAATATTGGGATTAATGAGTATTTAGATTTAAAAAATACGAAAAGTTAAATAGTGTCTCCATGACAACGGATCAAAATAATTATTTTTGCTTGTCAGTTTATGCGTAGGTACGTTCTGAAATTTATTTTTGTTACTAAACTAAAAAAAGAGGTTTTATGCAGCATAAAAAGTCTTATATTTCAAAAATCAATTTACGTAATTAATATTGACTATAGAGACGAACCTCAATAATAATTTGCAAAAAGATAATTGTTATACTGTTCGGACTTTAAATTAGACCGGGAAAACTAAATAATTGTAGTTGAAAATGATGAATTTAGTATTTTTAATCAATACATTTCAGTAAGGTAGTTAGGTTAGGTAGTTAGGTTAGCTATTGGATAGGTATAGGAAGTTAGGTTAGGTTATAGTTATATACATATTGTCATTTTAAATCTATCGAACACAAAATGTCCAAATCCAAACCAATAACTACTACTACTTTTTATTAAAAGTAGTATGATGTATTTGTTGTCATCTTATTAAACGTATGTATGTAACAAAACTCCTCCGAAACGGCTTGACCGATTCTAATGATTTTTTTTGTGTTTATTCAGTGGGTCTGAGAATAGGATGTAAACTAATAAAAACTAAATAAGACTAATAAATTGATTCTAAGGCGGACTAAGTTTGCCGGTGCAGCTCGTGCTCATTTGTTGGAAATGTCGGAAAAAAAAGCCTGGGCCTTCAATGAAAACTCTGCCAAAACCCCTTGAGACATAACAAAATGATATACGGTGGAATTGTGTATTGAATAAATGAATTGTGAATTGTTTACATGGGTCTGCGGAAAAATCTGCAATGGCATAACTTTAAAGAGGATTCGGCGACGAAAGTGCCAGTCATTTATAAAAAATTGACGTAGTAAAAAGCTGTTATTTTAAACTCACAGACACCTCAATTTTCATTATTTGTATAGCCGTTCAGATTGCTAGTCATCACGACTTCCTCATAGCCCATTACTTAGAACATAATACTCATTTAAATCGTTAATGTATGCTATTTAGAGATTTTCGTTACCACATTCAGAAACTGAAATACCAGCTGCTGAACTTCAGGTACACAAAATTTTATCACTACCAACTTTAAGAGGATTATATTATGTTATGTGGGATTAAATTTATCGCTTGCTAAAAGTGGCGAGTGTAAAATGTAAAGTGCAAAGACAAGTTCATATTAAATTCTAAGCGTGTGCTTGGTAAATATAGATACGTGAATGAGTATGTTTGTTTTGTGGGGTGGGAAGGTTAAGAAGTGCATTATATGGAAATTAGAGAGTTAATGTTTGATGTTTAATGAGGGTTTTTGATAGGCTGTTTCGTTTGATAATAAGTTTAATATAATACTATTATAAAGAGGAAATATATTTGTATTTTAAAACGAAAGGATCGATTGATTTGATTTTTTTTCACTTGTGAAGGTACAGACGCCAGCACATCAAGTTACCCCAATGTGTCAATTTTTTCCAATTGAATATGAACCTTATTCTGTTTAACATAAAGTTGAAAAACGATCAAAGAAATTTGACACATAGGGGTAACTTGATGTGCTGGCGTCTGTACATTACCTATCCCCGGGTGATAAGACTTTTGTATCTCTGCATTCTCACGGGAACAAGGCGGTTGAAACCGAGTGATTTCAAATAGTTATATGAATCTAACGTCACGATGTTTGTTCACGATAAATTCCAGAACTACTTAACCATTTTTTTTTTTGCAATATAACTTACTTGTGTGTAGATTAAATCGTCCAATTATTCAATCCAATACTTGTTGTGTTGCTAATTACAACTGTATTTATTCTAAATTAACTGGTTACGTACATACCTGAAAATAAACAAACAAAAGAACAGTAAACCAATTATAGGGCATCAAAAAACTCATCCACATCGCTCATCATCGCATCAACGGGAAAAGTGCCCAGAAGACTGGCCGCATTGCCACGTTGTATGACAATGCTGATTCTCTGACCGAAATGAAGGCCAGCCCTCTAGACACGTGAAGAGTCGACCAAACGGTTGGCGATGTCCAGGAAATGTTGCTAATTAAATAAAATTTTCCATAAATTTCTTACATAAATGGCAGAGAAAGTTAACTTCGACACCTTGGCATTGGTTTAACTTTAAATGAAACAACTGTATATCTATTAGACCCTCTTTCAACATCTGCCTTTTTTATTCGGCATGAAAAATTCTCATGGATGTCTGTGGGACTAAAAACCAACACGGTGTATCGTCTCACAATCTGCGTCGGGGGTCGCGGGAACAGACGATTCTTTCTCCCGCAACTCGAACATCTGCCACAGCGAAGTTTTAGCTCTGCAGTCCTACCTCCACTTACGCAGACAATGCCCCTTCCATCTTGAATTGGTTCCATCGTACTTCTAACCTTTTTACTGGTCCGTGGTTACCGGGGTCACCATAGATGGCCTCTGTTACTGACTGACTACATAAATACACTGTATTCCGTAGGTACACGTGGACTACCAAATGAATGCACTCAAATTAAGGTTTGTATGAAAGGGACCCTGATTGTGCCAAAGCTTATCTGATCAATTTTGCTAATGCGTTTTATAGGTAGGTACGTACAAAAGAGAGAACATGTTATGGTCCGTGGGGTTTTATTTAGTCTGATTTTGGTGTGATGGTGAAATCGTGATGGCTATGTTTTATGGTACTCGTACAATAGCTAAGAGGTAAAAAAAATAGTACGAATTAAAAGCAAAAGACATTTATTAAAGTTAAGCTGAGGATTAGTACTTTTTGAACGTCAATATTATATAAGACGGTCCCCCGAAAAACCCACCCTTCGCCGCTTTTTCTTCCTAGTGTTTTTGCTGGGAAGAAGTGGCGGAACAAACTCCCCAGCAAAAAAAACTTCCCAGCAAATATACCAATTTAAGAGTTAGAACTATAAGTATTTTTTACACGACAAAATTACAGCTATAAAGTCCACTTTTCAACCGACTTACAAAAAACTTTTTAACAACAAAATACAATCGACTAGGTACATAAAACAACACCAACAGTTTTAAATTAAACCCCAGTTTCGGAAGTCGGTAGTCAATAATGATTGAAAAAAACCACCAAAGCCACAGACTTCCGAAACTAGTGTTATTTTAAAACTGTTGGTGTTTCATGAAGTCGATTGGATTTTTCTGTAAAAAAGTTTTCATTTATAAGTGTATTCTACTGGTTAAGACCATTAAAAATATGTTTGATGGGCGAATGTGAGGTCTTGAGTGATTTCCAAGTCAAGCAAAGAATAAAATTGTTAAGTTTCTCTTTGTATCAACTTGGACTATCCGAAAGGTGAAACTACACTGAAGAATAGAAGCAGATGCACACGAACGGCGTGTTGACAACGGCAAAGGTAACTGCAGATGTCGAGAGGCCTCGGCAGCAGTCCAACTGACTCGCTATTCTAAGAGAGCTGACGCTTGGAAGTTGAAATGGTGACGGCCACTTTCGCCGCGTTTCGTAATAGTCGTGTAATAAGCAACTTCTTCTTAGCGTGTCGATGGCAAACAAAGTCACTAGATCTAAATTGAATGTTTAGCCCAGAATTCGGCCACCGCAAAACCGTCCACCGATGCAACCATAAGATCCTCACGTGTGCAGGTGACAGGGCACGCGGCGCAGGACAAAAGGTGGGCCATGGTCTGTGGAGAGGTACCGCACAGGCACTGAAGGTCGGTGCTAGCTGCGAAACCCCACTTCAAGAGATGAATAAGCAACGACGGTTGCAGTTACCTCTGTTGTTGGCAACATGCCGCTCTTTGTGGCGACAAGGATTGTGGTCGGATTGTGGAACTACACTGAAACATAAGACTTAAGAAACTTGTACTTCCAAAGCAAGTAGTAGTAAAGGCTAGCAGATGTTAGTAGCAAAGGCTACTTAGCAGCCTTGCCTTCCATTTTTATCACACCGAAGTGATGTCCAGTTCTCACTTATGTTTCTGTCTGGAAATTGAGTACAAAACTTGAAAACTTAACTCGGGAATGTTAACCCTCAAATGCTTAGGCCCATAAAAGTGGGTGGGCGTCAAAACACATAACCCATGACACGCCATAGTGACATTAGGGTTATCAGCCACCATCGGATCAGGCGCATACAATAATTACGATTATCAATCAAATTGTACTTGAAAGTGTAACGTTTTGATTTATTATTTCAGGAAATGTATTTGGTTTGTACGTTTTATCAATTAGGAGATTATTATTTTGGAGATGTGTCGTTATAATCTGAGTTCATTTTTCTCTTTTTTCATACTTGCAATGAATCTACATATATCGTGTATCGTCTTTAAGACGGCTTTTGGCTCAGTCTTTTTTCTTGGATACCTACCTAGTTAACTTATCGACTCTTAATTAATTATTTTGCCTCCTTTTTTTTTACTCATATACTATATGTGGAGGCTTGTTATTAGCTTTATTTCATGGATTGTTAGGCTGTAAACCTTCTTTAAAATATAACAAATAAATCAAAGACGATGCAAATAAGACGAATTAGGCGCGTAGTCGGCGCGATTTCTGAATGCCAACGGACGTCCGTATTCGCGCGTATTCCGCGCATGATATGGTACTACGCTTGTGAACGAAATGTATTAGCTCCTAATATTGTAGGCGCGTTGTAAGGATGGAGTATTGTATGTAGACAGAGATTTCTGAATGCTAGCAGGCATCATTATCTAACTAAACTTTTCCCAACTATGTTGGGGTCTGCTTCTAGTTTGATCGGATGCAGCAGAATACCAGTGTTCTACATGAAGCAACTGCCTCTCTGACCTCCACAACCCAGTAACTGGTTAACACGATATCCCTTGGTTAAACTGGTTGTCAGATTTTTGGACTTCTGACTACCCGTAACGACTGTCAGAGATTTACAAATAACAACGGCTTACGTGCTTTCCGACGCACGGAGAAGTCTTGGTATGTTATGAATAGACCTAGGTACGTATAGACCTCGTCAAACTTAGCTAGCTTAACCTTTGATTGACGCGTACGGCTGTTGTTATTTACTTTATTTAGCCACAAACTCCTATTCTCAGAATGCTAGCAGGCGTTGTATTCAACTGTATTCCGTGCACACATTGGTAAGCTTGAACCGGAATGTATTGGCTTAATCATTAAGCTCTTAATATCACTGTTACGCGCGTGCCTACGTATAGACAAATGAGTTTCTTATACACCCCTATTTAATTAGTAAAAAAATTGGGCTGTATGCGTACCTATTGCTGATCAGATTTGCATAATCAGAAGTAAAAAAAACGAAATTCAATTTTTAAATATTCCACTATGTAGTTAAACTTAAATAACGAAAACAGCTGTGGAGGCGGGGCATGCTTGAGCGAGATCACGCGAACGTGAGCGAGAGATGACGATTAGTGAATACTACTATGTCATGAATAGTCTGTACAATATTTCCAGGAATACGGTGACTTTGGGATATAAAAAAAGCTAATAACTTTGTTGTTTATGAATATTATTTATTGATACTTTACAAATGTAATTAGAATACCGTTTAGAATAAGCCCTTTAAGTATTTGTACTAATTAAACATTAGTGGTGTATAGACACGGTCTAAGTGGCTATATGGACGTTCTCGCTCAGTTCAATTCACGTAAAAAACAAAATCATTCTACAATCCAATGATATTTTAGCTGAGTTTCGCCTTATATAGCCAATAAACCTAGACTAAAGTTAACACATCCAATCTGGCCATAATCCCAAACCACCGAGATATAAAATAGCAATAATATCCGATATTGGTTAAGTCGAACATTTTACTGCAATGAAATTACTTACAGGAACTTTATTCGAGAGAATACCGCAAAACAATGCGGTTTACTGTGCGATGGAACGAATGAATGTGAACGAACGATACGAATGGTAACCGATGAACCGATTAGATAGTGAAGACTTGGCTCTATTTGCGATCTGATTATTGTAGTTATGATTTTATTACGGTTGGTATTGTTTGGTTTTGAAATTGAGGAATTGGATATAATACTAAAGCTTAATATCTATAAAAATAAAGAAACTAAGTAAATAATTTATTTGACACACACAGGACATGCAACATTAAAAAGAAAAAAAAAAACTAAAACTAACGAAACAAAAAATAAAACAACATTTAAAAAATAAAAACCAAAAAATAAAAAGAAAAACCATAAGAGCCTTTTTGGCCTGACACAGGGCTTCTGCGTCAGGCCAAAAAGGCTCCATTTCTTACATACATTTTGGTGTTCTAAGTCTGACTAAAATTATCGTTACTCCTAATGAAGTTAACTTCTTCCTTTTAAAACGTCTTAAAATCATTTTCAATTCATCATTCATTATTTTCATCAGATTTTCATGCTTATGACAATTATATAAGACACAAAATCGTTACTAAACACCCGCTTTCTGGCTCGATGGATAAATTTAGGTGCATTTTATAGTATGCGGAATCTAGTCTAGAATAGAATTTCAACTGTGAACTTGCTTGTGGTATAAGTAATGAGAAATCTGTCTGCAGTAAGATTAATGATGCGTTCCAAGGCAAAGCCAATAATGGCAGCCGTATTTACATTGTAATGATATCGAAATAGGCAAATGGCGTGCCTGGCATGGTAACAGATGCCAGCCTGCGTAGCATGAACACATTGAACACCGAAGAAACGGCCTTTGTCTACAGACGAATCGGCAAAGTGACAGATTATATAGACATTTCTTTCGTCTCGAGCATGACAATGTCAAGAAAGATGAGAAGTTATATGTCGATTCGTCAGTATACAAGAATCAACAATGCCGAGCATGAAGAGCGTACCTATTTTCTCCACTTTTGACAGTTCTTTTCGGAACATTTCCTGTCAACAAGTGTCAAACAGTCTACAAATGAGACCTAGACAAGAGCACCTTGACAGTTGCTATAGACAGCATGTAAATTTCTTTCTCTACGTACAAACGCTTTGTCAACGAGTCGCCTCATGCTCAGTTAAGTGAAGAAATGTCAAGTTGGACAGAAAGAAATTTGTCGTGTCTCGGAAGAAAGAAATTAAGTGTTCACGCTACGCAGGCAGGTTTATTGAAAGAAATTTGACAGATTGAGGTTCCTGTCTATATAATCTGTCACTTTGCCGATTCGTCTGTAGACAAAGGCCGTTTCTTCGGTGTTCAATGTGTTCATGCTACGCAGGCTGGATGTCAAGGTATCCCAAACTGTCAAACCCAATTGAACATGGACCTTATACTATAAAAAATAAAGTTAAAAAACGATCAAAGAATTTTGACAAATTTTGGTCGCTTGAAGTGATTTTTTGGCAGTTGTTAGGAGTAGTCAAATCTGACAACCAATCAAACTAAGTAGTGTCGCGTTACCTTCGATCAATAATAGCAATAATAGCTATTATTGATCGAAGGGCGTTACCCAGTTATTGGGTTGTGGAGGTCATGTAAGCAGTCGCTCCGTGTAAAATACTGGTATTCGGCTGCATCCATTTAGATTGGAAACTTACCCAAACATGACTAAGCAGATGATAAAAGGTTTGGTCCCGTTGCGTTGGTAAACGAAGCAAAAGAAGATAGGTATTTAATTATGTCATAGTAGTTTCTACTCTGGAAAAAGGTCGTAAGTACAATTATATAGGGTGACTGGTAATTAGTGACCGATACTTAAACACGTGATTGTACTCAGGAATACGAATAACTTTCCCAAAGAAACTTTTTTTTATGCTCATCTACTTTCAATTAATTCATACGTCAGTACTGCACAACGGGAGCGGTGGGGGTGGCGGGGGAGCGTGTGACGCCACTACTACCAGTAGATTTTGCCCTTCCCGAGGTCAGCCTATCAGCTTTTAGTTCGTACCGATTTGTGCCTACTGTGATCGACCACAGGCGCGCACGCGGGTATTTCAAAGAGCATTTTTGTTAAGTATTTCATTGTTTTATAAGTTATTGTGTATAAAAAAAAAGTTTATTTGGGAAAGTTTATTGAAATTATGAATACAATCACGTGTTTAAGTATCGGTCACTATTTACCATTCACCCTATATATGTATCTCTCATAAATCTGTGTTTGTTGCTACTACTGCCCGACGATTATTGTTGAGATCTTGTATACCTCCAATCGCGCGGATAACCTTAACATCGCGATGTAGGATGTCAGTTGTTAGTTCGCATGTGGCTAGATAGATGTCGCTACGCATAGTATCTGATGTATATCTGATATATAGTTACTCTAACTTCTTATAACTTGGACCATAGCAACAGTGGTCCAGCTTACAGCTCCGAGGTCTCAAGCCAAATTGCAGCGTCTATACACTTAGGTACCGAACTATGCGACCTACTTGCAGATATTTTAGGTATCCTGGTGCAACTGAGTCTTACGTCAGTGGCAAGGCAAGGGCTCCCCGTCTTGGACTTAAGTAGTTACCAACTATGTACTTAGTAGGTGGCTAGTTTATGCTGGTTTTGGAATGTTTTGAAGGATGAAATATGGTATCTATTTAGAGTATTTATGAATGTTGGTGGGAACTTTTGTTATAGACGGGATACTACAACTTTAGTGACTTTTACACTCTTATTAGAAAACGTACTAAAATAGTTCCAGGTTTAGTACAAGGTTTAAATCATGAACTTGTTAAACGTTATTACAAAAAGAAGTTTATCGCTAATCCTACTACCTATATGCATATGGTACCAAAGTTAGACCATCGTGAAACCTTTTTTTTTTAGAGCGGAGAGGTCTGTCAGACTCTTACTGACTAAACACTACCCCGTGTTCCTTCTCACACCTGCGCCGGGGGTCACAGGAACAGAAGATACTTCCGCGACCCCCGCATCGTGCCGGCCCCGCGGGCTTCGCCAAGACAGCGAGGAGATGAGGTGTTAAATGTTGGTATGAACGCATAAGACCGTGTGTCACGTCGAGCAATTTTACATACTACCAACTGTACAAACTTCCCGCGCTTCTCTCTCTCTCTCTCACGGGCTCAGTGACGCGTATCAATTTGTTAAAACTATATTTACATTTTATTTACAATAAACAGTTTGATTCTATCCTAAAGTGCTTTATTCATATACAACGGGTTATGAAATGAATTGAATTATGAATTAATAATATTTATTATTAATTATTTTTTATTAATTATTAATATTATGAATTCTATAAAACAAGCCACAGTTGCACTATCCAGCACTGAGGCTGAATACATGTGTCTGGCATCAGCTGTACAAGAAGCAATCTGGCTGAGGCAACTTAGTGATGACATCTGGCATAATTTTTCAGGTACTCCTTTAACTATACACTGTGATAATAGAAGCGCTATTAGTCTTTCAGGCTCCAATGTTTACCATGCTCGCAGCAAGCATATTGATGTCCGCTTTAACTTCGTGAAAGAAAAAGTTGCTACTAAAGAAATACATGTGGAGTACATAAGCACCGAGTTCATGTTGGCGGATGCGTTGACAAAGGGACTTCCTCGACCGAAGCTCTGCCAGCTTACAACTGGAATGGGTTTGCGTTCAGGAGAGGGTGTTGGTATGAACGCATAAAGACCGTGTGTCACGTCGAGCAATTTTACATACCTACTACCAACTTTACAAACTTCCCGCGCTTCTCTCTCTCACCGGCTCAGTGACGCGTATCAATTTGTTAAAACTATATTTACATTTTATTTACAATAAACAGTTTGATTCTATCCTAAAGTGCTTTATTCATATACAACATTAAACTCCCCTCGCGACGGCTAAGAGGGGCATGCATGAATACGACGCAGCGCCACCTCGGGTCTATGTACGTGGGAGGCGACGGACGTCACCCACGTAAAAATTTTGACCTGTGACTTGGTAGTCCGCCTCTCACACCACAAAGCTCTGCTCTTACTGAGAAATGCGTAGGTACTGGAAAAATCTAATTACACTACTGAACACGTCTCGGGAATCAAACCCAGGACCTCATGCTCTACAATAGATAGTGCCTAGATAAACGAGGAACTCCTAATTCAATTAAAATTAATAACCAAAATGATTTAATTAAGTATCTGCATTTGACCTAACCTGTTCACAACTAGTCCATTGGTATTAATTGCAGCTTATTCTGATTAGGACATTAATTAGGGATTAGTCAGCTTCAGTTCACGCATCACGTCAACAGTAGGTACTATCTAATTGATTACGGTAATCCATTTACATAATTTAACTGATAATTAAATGTATTATTTAGTTTGCTGATTACATTAAGGCTGCGGCTCTGTTATGTTTATAAGATTTAAAACTATTTTTGTCCAAAACTTTATTTCTTTAGCCATGACTGCCTTTTAATAAAACATTATTTTAATTTTTATTGAGAATAAATCCTTTTTATTCAAAACTATATTTAACACCATCTATTATCCATTTCGCGCAACTTATTTACCGACGGCGTTAACAGATGGCGCTGTGCTCAATGTGAAACAAACAAACATTTCGAATTCGTTACAATACGACGGTAGGTTCAATTCAAATATTTACCAAGAATAGCAGGATTTACATCAGGAGGGAAGAGGGGAAGCCCAGGTGATTGTGGACTGTTTACTTATCGTTCAGGGTTCACTGCCTTTTGTCTGATTTGGGGGATGAATGGGGGACAGAGTGGGGTGGGAAAAATCGAGTTTCTAATGTAAGGGAGTTCGAAAATCGTGAGATAATTTCGGGGTATAATTTTGGACCGATTTGGAGGTTTGTTTTACTTCGTCGAGTTTCCGAATGGAGTGGGTATTTTTAAATAATTTATCGGTACCAATTGCGAGATGGTACAGGATAATTTAATTTTACGTGTATTTTGATTGAATAATAGAGTACCTACCTACACCTATAGCTGAAGCTTAAAATAACAGATATATGATCATTGTAATTAAATACACATCCTTTCACCCATTACCTACGCCTTTTCCTATGGGTAGGCAGAAACTACAGAACGCTACCTTCTTCGGTCCTTAGGTATATGTCTACACTTTTACAGTTAAAAAATATACGTTAGCCGCGACAGCTAACGTATTTAAATAAGTTGTCCGGGACAAACTTTGTTCTTCCCAAGAATCAATTTATTCGTTTCATTTTTCGACTGGCCTGTTGGTCTAGTAGTTAGTGACCCTGACTGCTATGCCGGAGGTCGTGGGTTCTATTCCCACCCAGGACAAATGTTTGTGTGATGAGCACGATCATTTTTTCTGTGTCTGGGTGTAATTTATCTATAATATGTATGTATTTAGAAATATATAAGTATGTTTATCAGCTGTTTAGTACCCATAACACAAGCTCTCAATCTTAACTTGGACTAAATGGCGTTGTGTAAAAAGTAGCGGTTTTTTTTTTTTTTTTTTAGTTTTTGTTACTTTACCTAGGTACGTCCTATTCTGAAACCTACCAAATGTAAGACTAGAAGTACCTACACACAAAGTTTTATAGCAATCGGTGAAGCCGTTTCGTGATAGTCGAATTTAATATTAGACGAATTCATTAGATAGGTATAGTTACAATATTTTTTTCAGTAAGTATGGTATGTCGAGCCGGTCAATTTAGTAAAATTACCTAGTTAAAACTTGAGTGAAGTAAACTAGCAATGCCTATTTAGTAATAGCACAGTTTAAAAACAAACAGTCGTCCGACGAAGCCGTCTAGACAGGGCAATCGTGCGGGGTGTGAGGGGCGAGACGCGGGAAAGCCGCTCCCGCACGGCGAACAAAACGATGTTCGTAGTGCGGGAGGTATTATTCATGTCTAACGCGTGTAGAAGTTTTCAGCATTTTTCCAGAGATCAAAGACGTCGTCCTACTGTATTAATATTTATACTGTGGTAATAGTATGGAATGACAGCTCAATTTGCCTTCACTTCACCTACATATTCACGGGGTGATCTTATTTATACCTATCTCAAGATATTGGTACTACTTGTAGAAATTTTGGTAACATAACCCTGTTCTAGAAAACTATAGTTATGTGAGCATCTGAAACATACAAAATCTATAGGTATATATAAATGTGTTAAGTTGGTTTGTGTACGCTTCAAAAACTCAATAAGTTCTGCACCGATCGAGGTGAAATTTTAGCATGATAATAATTATATAATCTGCATCAAGGATTGTTTTTATCTATTTTTTTTCTTTTTTTTTATCTCTTGATTTTAATGGGCCTTTCAAAGGTGAAGATATCCTCATTCCTCGAATACCCATGATCCCGACCGGTACACCATTTCAATTCAAAGATTGCAATTCCAAATTCAATGTAATAATAATAATAATAATAATGTATTTATTGACACACACAAGTTGGATAGCATACAAACATAATAGAGACAAAAGAAAACATTAAGGTAGGGCAGAACTAGAAGTAGCCGTGGGCCCCAAACTAGGCACAGCCTGTATCTTGGTGGCCCAATTTCAACAGACAAAGTATTATAATAAGAATTAGAAAAGTTCAGTGTGACACCAGTTAAAAAAATAGTATTTGATTAAACTAGTAAAATTATTTAGAAATTGGAGTTAAATGATAATGTGCCACAGCTAAACGTCGCAGGGTAAGAGCCAAACCACACGGGCGGTGCGGCGCCGCACCGCAAGCCATTTCGCCGCGCTGGCGACCACAAGGGCAGAGCGGCGTCGCAACGTTCTACAGAGCCGCGGCGGCAAAATGAGGGGTTGCCCATCGCTAACAAACAACTGCGAGCGGCGCCGCTCCGGCTCCGCTCTGCTTACACCCCTCCCCACCTCGTCTCGATTGCGACGCGCGCGCGGCGCGGCGCCGGAGCACACCGCACGGCGCCATGTGGCTACAATGCATTTTTGTATGTAGAAAACCGCAGCGGCGCCGCTCAGGCGCCGCGCCGCAGCCGCGCCGCCCGTGTGGGTTTGCTCTTAGTTAATAATAAAAATTCACACGTACCTACATATTATTTTGAAATACCGGTGCTAGTACCTACGATTGTACGAAAATTAAACCGCAAACACACCTTAAAACTCTACACGAACTATAAACCCACATTTAGAAACACAGCCAGTAATCTAAAATTAAATTCAGTCTAGATAAATTGCATTGTTCCCGTTCTAGACTTCTAGGCACTGTATCTATCGCCTGGATTCCTATTTTTCTCCGGATTAAATTCGTTTTAGCCCCAAATAGCTCCGTTGTGCAATGGACGCAAGTTACTTTCGGAAAAGAGAGATCGTCGTATCCTACGAATAGGGGCGTAACTGCATATTAGCTACTTTTCAGTAGACACTTTTTTGTGATTATTTAAATTACATATATGTATATATGTGTTTGTGGTTTCATATAATGTGTATGGGTATCATATGGTTCGGCTAGCATTATTTTCAATAAATTATCTTTACATTTTAGACGTATTTTGTCCCTTATCACTTTTATGTTATAGAAATTTGTGTATTAGAACTATTTTACCATTACTGGGAACAAGAGAATGTAATAAAAGAAAATAATTAAAGAATCATAATATTTAATTCGAACAAAATCTGAATGTTAGTAACATATTTGCTTGGTAAATATTTAAGCATACCAAGTGAATGTCGATTAACAAGAAAAAATGTTTTCATTCATAAAAAAATATCTATGGGAATAAATATATTTTCTAATCATGTATAATAAAAACCCCTAAAAAATAAAAATAAAAAAACCCGTAACTCTACAAACCAAATAATTGTATTTTCTTAAATAATTCTGTTACTTTTAATATTTGGAAACAAAACTCGTTTGTTTTTAAACAATCAGAGCTTAATATTAAATTACACATAATCGAAATCGGTGTTTCAAATAAAATTGCACAGAATCATAATCAGTCCTTAAAATCAATTTACACAATATAATCAAAATCAGACTGGATTGAATTAGACTGGCCTGTTGGTCTAGTAGTTAGTGAGCCTGACTGCTATGCCGGAGGTCGTGGGTTCGATTCCCACCCAGGACAAATGTTTGTGTGATGAGCACGATCATTTGTTCTGTGTCTGGGTGTAATTTATCTACAATATGTATTTAGATATATATAAATAATTATGTTTATCAGCTGTTTAGTACCCATAACACAAGCTGTCAAGCTTAACTTGGGATTAATGGCGTTGTGTGAAAAGTTGTGGAATATTTATTTATTTATTATTTATTTATAAAATTAGTGTTTCAAATAAAATTGTACAGAATCATAATCAGTCTTTAAAATAAAATTGTAAATTATCAAAATTAGTTCTTAATATCAAATTACATGTTATCAAAATCAGTCTTTAATATTAAATTTGTAATTTTATTGATAACATGATCATAACTTAAAATAGAATAACTCATAACGTTGATTCGATTCTAACTGGCAAATATGTAGTTCTTTGGTCAGACTCTTCAAAATAATTTGGGATTTGGACGGGGTTCTAGAAGGTCGCCATTCTTTAGTTCCGGATTTAGTAGATTCTGTATTTCGGACAAGATTACAATCTCACTTGCACTATCATTTTGGTAAGGTTTGTTCATGTCGTTTTCAGCATCTTGAAAGAAGGAAATGACACTTTAAAATCATACAATTAACATACTAAACTAGTTTCGCATTATTTTTAATAAAAATGTATTTAAATTATTAGTATTTTAACTAAAATTATGAACTTAACTTACTTACTGGAATACGGATCAAGGTCGGAAACGAAATCAAGCGGGATAAAATTATTATAAAACGAATTACGCTGTTAAACTCAGAGTTAATATTTTCTTGGATTAAATATTCTATCTCTTTTTCACAACCTCGTGGCACCGGAGCCTCTACGTGGTTCCTTCCATCATAGTAACTTTCAAGAGTGCTTACTGAAAAAAAAATGTTGTTGACAAAGAAAACGGAATTTCGTAAGTAGCTATAATAAGAATTAGATCGTACAAATTTGCACGTTTTCTAAATATCATTAAATAGCCGTTACATTTAAAACAGAATTGTTCTAAAACTTTGGGAAAAAGGCAAAATACTTAATAAAAAGCGTAATTATAATTTTCGTGCGGAATGCTAATAATGCGGCCACAAATGCTTTTATATCAATTTTAAAGCAATAGACAAAAAACCTAAGTGCATTTATGCCCCAAACCAGAAAAACCAAGTATATGCATAAATAATATTTTCAATGTATAAATTTGTACAAAAGGGTTAAAATCATGTGCGCGTACAAAAAAATGTACTTAAAATAACAATATGAATATTTCAAAAGCATGAAGGAGATAATAAAAGACAAAAACATAATTTGAACGTAGAAAAAAGACACAAACTTAATTAGGTCTTAGTCTCTTCTATACATATCCAATTTAGCCATTCCATAGAACACGGCCACAATCACCATAACAACCTCCGCGTTCCGCCGAATAGTGCCCGAGCGGCGCTTGCACGTTCTCCCCGCGCCCGCGCACCTCCACTACTCGCGAAGAAAGAGGGCGCGACGGCTATTTGTGGCTTTATTCTTCGTTGAAAACGTAGTGCTTATAATTGTGGCTTTTTAGAAAACCTAATTATTTGATAACTTGTACCGTTTTTAATTGTTTTGTTGAACTGATTACATGTGGTATGATGAGCAGAATTGATTTATGCAATAAAAAAAGAAAGCCCTTATGTTCGTTAGGGCACTATTCGTAGGATACGACGAGATATTAAACTGGCCTTTTTTGTGTGGTTAAATTAAGTTTATCCCAGAAAGATACAAAACTTGAGTAAATTCAGCAATACAAGCAGAAGTCACGCGGTTTCACCCGCGTTGATCCCGTTCCCGTGGGAATATAGGGATAAAGAGTAGCCTTTGTCACCTGGGGATAGTAGTCACCCGGGGATAGCGAAACTTCCTAAATGTGAAAGCTTTTTTATTTAATGGATAGTTTGTTAGGCATTGAATAGGCCCTGTAACTACTGGACCGATTTAAATAATAGGCTATTAGACAAAATTTAAGTTTTTAGTCCCTCATCTAGATTACAAGAAAATATTCGACACGTATTTTTTCTTTTTTCACGTAATCAAAAAATAACGGCGATACATCGAGTTAAAATGTCGCATGACATCACTAGCCAGTACAGCAGTGCGATTCTGGATTCAAATCACCGCGTGAAAATGCAAGCGTAGTGAGGGCGAATTGAGCTGTCATTCCATACTAATGCTAGGCATTGACAGTTCACTTCACTCAAGTTTTCACGGCGTGACTTTCACTGAATCGACTGGCAGTTTATGCTAGCTAATGACGTTACAAGCCCCCACTCCTCAACTTTAATGGGCTTAATCTTAGAAGCAGTTTTCCATCAATTACAAAAATAAAAAAATATTTGTCGAATATTTTCTTTTCTAGATGACGGACTAAAAACTAAAATTTTGTCCAATACCCCATTCTTTCACCGTTGGGAATCTGCTCTATCCCCGGGTGAAATAAGCTACGTTATTATTCCCACAGAAACAGAAACTGTGCGATTGAAATCATGTGGAGTCCGCTAGTAGCCTTTAATTGATTAAAACCCAAGCGGATGCCGGTGTCCGCGGTGTCATTGTCTTTCTATTGTGTCTCTAATTTACATGATTTAAATGTTACAATGTGTGGTGTAACAATTAATGACAGATTGAGGAATGATGATATAAAGCAACGTTGTGGTTTAAAAGAAGATGTAGTAACAAAAATTGAAAAGAGTATGCTTAGATGGTTTGGTCACGTTGAAAGGATGGATGAAAGGCGACTAACGACAGGTATTTACAAGGCAGATGTAAGTGGGAACGCCGGGAGGGGACTCCCTAGAAGGACATACATAGCACTCGCAACCGGCGTGTGTGTATGACAACATGTATGAATGTAAACGAAGCAATAGAAATATGTAAGAATCGTAGCATATGGCGCTCTGTAGTTTCTGCCTACCCCCATGGGAAAAAGGCGTGAGTTTATGTATGTATGTATTTAAATGTTACATTAATATTGTAATAATCTGGTCATACATGGACACAAAACTACACACCAGACCATTCTACCAATGAACATACTTTAAACTTAACAGTGCCACCTACATCCATGCTCCATTTCACACCACAAACTCACTTCAAGCAAGCTTTACACACTACATACAGTTCACCGTGTATAATTCAAGCTATAGCTTCAACAACACCAATAGATAGAAGCTATTGCCCCACACTATTATTACAGGCAGAACATCGGCGAGATAATACTTAGTTACTATACTCCCTGTTATAGGTACACATTCAACATTGGACTATGCAAATGCAGTGTCCGCACCGACTACTAATGATCTACTACATAACTGGAACAAGTTACTATCACGATCAAATTGAACGCTGAATAGTCCGAAGTTATAATTGGCTTAATCGACGGGATTTTTTAAACGAGGCTTTAAAGGAATCAGAGCTAGTATTATCTTAGGATACTATGCTGTATTGCAGGAAGAAATAGAAGTACATTTTTAGGGTGCCGTAGTCAACTAGGAACCCTTATAGTTTCGCCATGTCTGTCTGTCCGTCCGTCCGTCCGTCCTCGCTTAATCTCTGTGACCGTTAGCACTAGAAAGCTGAAATTTGTTACCAATATGTGTATCAATCACGCCAACAAAGTGGTAAAACAAAAATTGGAAAAAAAAATATTAGGGTAGCCCCCCTATATTTAAAGTGGGAAGTGTTTTTTTTTTAATTTCAACCCTATTGTGTGATATATTGTTGGAAAGGTATTTAAAAATGAATAGGGGTTTACTAAAATCATTTTTTTTTAATGTCAATAATTTCGGAAATAATTGCTCCAATATAAGGTCACCTGCTGCTGAGCTAGTTACAATTTTCAATTTTAATCTTGCACTATTTTTTTAATTAATTTGATTTCTATTACATACTACAAATTCAATTATTTGATTCCGTTTTTTTATAACGTGTTCTGTTTATAACCCGTAAGGTTATAATAAAAGAAGTTGATTATCACTATTACTACATATTATAAAACAAAGAACTCGACCGCGTCAGTCTGTCTGTTCGCGGTAAAACCAAATACTACAGCACCGATTTTCATGTTGTTTTCAGCAGTGAATAGAGGGACTATTCACTGCTGAAAACAACACGGCTTCGTCTAGGAGCTTTAACGAAAACGCTGCCAAAACCCTTTGAGAGGTAACAAAATGATGTATGGTGGAAATGTGTATCTTAACTATTACTACATCTAATGTTATAAAACAAAGTTCTCCGTTACGTCTGTCAGTCTGTATGTTTGCGATAAACTTAAAAGCTACTGCATCGATATCCACGCTGTTTTCACCAATGAATAGAGTTTGTCAAGTCATGTTTTTGTTTACATTGGAGGTGTTGGAAAAAAATAAGCCATCTGTAGGGCGCATCGTCATCATTATCACAACACACTAGAACTAGTATATTTTTGATTAATTAAGCACTTTCACTAGTTTACTATTAATTGGTTTTTCTTGATTTTTTCTTGTTTAATTTTTACGCCCGCATCTGTCCGTACTGTTTACACGTACATAGTAGAAAGTAAGTAATGTTTTGTCACGTAGAACTATTTTTAATTAATTAAATACTTGGAGCACTTGTTTGCGTGACCAGCAGCGCCATCTGACTGATAGTGATGTGAACTGACAATGCCTAAATGTTAGGTAACATAAGCTTTTACAGACTGACTTATACTGACTGGCAGATCAAAAAAGAACTTTGGCTTATACGTTTAGAGCCGAAATTAAGTTTTCCTTAACCGTTTTTGAAGCATAATAATAACACAAAACGTATTACACAAAATATGCACATGGATTTAAATTTATTCAGTGATGCGTGCCATGCGTGTATTTATAAATATTTGTACCACTTAACTCTTGAACTATCGGAATTCTAGACATAATTAAATTACTTATTGTCAGCGAGAGCCGGCTTCCGTTTGGGGCTTGATAAATTAAAAGTCAAATTAAGTGATGCCATCTAGAATTCATTCATGGGTTCGAACTCGAGATTTATGAAATGACAGTCCGCCAGTCATATTATTTGGTTATCATAGTTTGAAGAAACTCCATACTTACTCTCTAAACTGTTAAAATATCTCTAGGTTTATATACTACAACTTTATTAGACCAACAATTAGGTACCGAACCATGATTCAATGTTCAACAATTAGCAGTATTATGTAATTACGATGCTCGGTTAGCGGCCTTGTGTCCGTGTTCGTCCCCGGAGTGTGGGATTCAGGGGACATGTTACGGACCAGTAGAACAAGTCATAATATATGGTTAGACCTATGTTTGTTGGGGTCTTTGGATCAGACAGTGTACAGACGACAGGCTGCACACCAAGTCGCGGAATTTGTTCGAAAGAGTCACCGCGGCTCTGGAACGCCAAAGGCATTAGGAGGAACACGGATGGGCTTTAGTCAGTAAGAGTCTGACACTCCCTTCCACTTCACCCAGAGCGGGAGGAGTCATTTGATGATTTCCCATCCTTAAAAAAAAGGCTGCAAACCAAACGATCAAATTTTCCTAATTGAACATGAACCTTTTACTATTTTTAATAAAGTTTAAAAACTATCAAAGAAATTTAGCACATTGGAGTAGCTTTATGTGCTGGCCTATATACAAGGAAGATCTTCTTCGCTTGAAAGACGAAATTATTAGTTTAAATATACATGGGAGCCAATAAATCGAGCCACTTCCCTTTTCGAGTATAATTCACGATGTTTTCCCTTACCGTATTTGAAGCAAGTGATAATTATACAAAACGAACTTGAATCCTTGAGTTCGAACTTGAGACTTGTGACTTGACAGACCGCCGGTTACACTATTAGGCTATATATCACTACACTTTATTTACACTAAAAATAGCACCTACACCTTCATCTACACACCCTCACAGCACATTAAATTCCCTTCCCGTCGCAAAAATGAAAATTAATTCCCCATCATTCCCTCATTTAATATCATCGCATTTAAATGGAAAATCATTCAAACAGACAGACAGACAATAAGTACGTGTATGTACGAGAGCGACTCGATTGGTTTCCAATTCCGACGCCATGCATATGTAAACAGCTCAGTTAAGGGCAGGTCGGGGCGTGGTGAAGGTATATATTTTTTTTAATTATTATAATTAACATATTAAATCATAATAAATGAAATTACATTTATTGCTGGTAGTAGATCTTTCCAGATACTTTACATGTATTTTTTTTTTAACTAAATGGCATTTTCAAAATGACTGATTCCTGAGAAGAAATGTCGAAAGAAGTTCATGGGTCATGGTCTTTTTAAAAGTCCAGACCTAAGATTGTATGAATATATTATTTGAGTCTAACGATGCAGGACAAAGTCTATAAAAGCCTTCTAAAACATAAGTAGGAATGGTATCAATAAATAATAGATAAATAATAATAATGATAATTTATTTTAAAACATAATTGTGCACAGTTTTAACATTGGCCCCAAACTAGGCTAGCCTGTATCTTGGAAACTAATTTCATAAAAAATAACAATAATAATTTATGCAATAAAAATGAAAATAAAAACAATATTCAAACAAAACTAAATAACTAAAGTATAAACGCTGTGCTAAGATGTGTAAAAGTAACTGTATTGTGTCAATAAGAGGGTACAGAATGTGTAGGCATGAAAAGTGTGTGATTATAAATGTAATTTAGACTTTAATTATACTTTCGGCTTCATCAAACGAAAGGTTTAAAAGCCAGAAGTTAATTTTTTCTTAATTTGTGTTCAAGTTTCTTATATTGCAATGTTTGAAAACTGAATTGTAGGTATGAAGATGTAGACAATATGGGAGTCTTTGTGCATAAATGATCTTATTAATTTATTATTTTAAATTTGTTTAATATTTAATTTTTTTATGTCTGTCTTATAAAAATCGTTTTTGTGTACGCCTCTAAGTGACAATATTAACAAAAAAAAATCGGTTACCCTTATTCTTTTGAATGTCTCTAGTGAATAAGTCGTTGGTGTACCTTCTAAATAAATAATATAATAAATTTCAAGTTACACAACATCTCTATTTAGAAGTTAGGTTAAAGAATATTACCCCTAATAAAGCCTTAAAGCACCACTTCATTACAAAAACCCACCACATTAAGATAGTAATGCTTATAAACTTTCCAGAGAACTGCTCTATAGAATACCCTTTTTAATATACGAAGGGTATTCCCCTTAACAAGGGCAAATCGAGCGGGATGAAAAGGGGAACGAGTACGCAATGACTACTTATAGCGAATTAATAGTTTTTACCGACATTTGTGGATATCTATGAATATTGGGCGATGTGTACATTGCTATAGGGGATGGTTAAGTGAAAATATTGAACGGTTTTTGAAGAAAATAATGGGAAATAGGGGAAAGGCGACTAGTAGAAGGCATTTATAAGGCAGATGCAAGTGGAAACGTCGAGATGGGACGACCTAGGTGGACATATACATACAGACCTTATTGGTGATGTCCTTCAGAAAGGTCAGGTGTGTAGTACTCGCTACTGGCGTGCTTAACTATATCCAATAGCACGCTTTCAATATTTACCCTGCATCATTTAGATTTAAATTAATAACCCAGGCACAATTAGTTCCACCCATAGAAATGAATAAAATTGTAAAACTAATTTAATTTTAATAATAGATCGAATTAGCGTTACGCTTATACCTAAAATTCGTGCTAGGATTACAGATTATAGGAACGTAAAATACGCAAAAAAAACTTGTTTACATACATACATACATAAACTCACGCCTTTTTCCCATGGGGGTAGGCAGAAACTACAGAGCGCCATATGCTACGATTCTTACATACTTCTTTTGCTTCGTTTACATTCATACATGTTGTCATACACACACGCCGGTTGCGAGTACTACGCACCTGACCTTTCTGAAGAACATCACCAATAAGGTCTATGTATGTCCTTCTTGGGCGTCCCCTCCCGGCGTTCCCACTTACATCTGCCTTGTAAATACCTTTCGTTAGTCGCCTTTCATTCATCCTTTCAACGTGACCAAACCATCTAAGCATACTCTTTTCAATTTTTGTTACTACATCTTCTTTTAAACCACAACGTTGCTTTATATCATCATTCCTCAATCTGTCATTAATTGTTACACCACACATACTTCGCAAGGAACGCATTTCTACAGCATTTATTCTACTTTCATGTCTCTTTTGCCACACCCAACATTCACTTCCATACGTTAGTGTAGGCACCAGCACACCATTGTGAACAGCCAGTCGTGCCTTTTCGGACATAGACTGGCTGGTCACAACGCCATGTATAGCGCCATTCACTTTATTTCCTGCATTCACTCTCCTTTCCACATCCGCCTCAATCTTTCCATCCCTTGTAAACAGACTTCCCAGATATACAAAGTCATTCACTTGTTCTACACTCATATCGTTTATTTTCACATTGCACAACGACACGTTTTCGTCTCTTTCAAACACCATGACTTTCGTCTTATTCACATTGATGTTCATCCCTTTCATCTTATATGCTTCATTCATCTTGGTCACCATGTCTTGCAACTGTTCCGCTGACGATGCAAGAAGAACTTGATCGTCTGCGTAGAGGAGGCATTTGACAGGCAACTCATTCATCCTCAATCCACACTCACTCTCTTTTAAATCTGTCAGACAACTATCCATGTATAAGTTGAACAGCCAAGGTGACGCTACACAGCCCTGTCTAACTCCCCTAGAGATGTTAAACCAGTCTGTGTATGCCCCGTTTATCCTGACACAGGCACTGGAATCCCTATATAAAGATTTCAGTGCCCGTACCAAGCACCAGTCCACACCATACATGGATAGTGTCGACCACAGCTCATCCCTCCACACACTATCATAGGCCTTCTCCAAGTCAACGAAAGCACAGTAAACTTTCTTGTGCTTAGCCAGATATTTTTCGGCTATGCACCTCAAGGAGAAGATCTGATCCATACATCCCATTCCCTCTCTAAACCCTGCCTGCACGTCCCATAATTTCTCGTCTGTCAGTCTGATCACTCTTTTAATCAAAACCTTTGCATACAGTTTACCAACTACGCTTAAAAGGCTAATGCCGCGGTAGTTTTTACACTCCTGCTGTGAGCCTTTTCCTTTATACAGTGGTACGATTACAGCCTTGCACCAGTCATCTGGGACTCGACCATATCTCCAACACATATTAAAGATCCGGCACAACAGGCTTGCTACTACCCCGTCACCGCCCTTCAGCATTTCAGCGGACAATCTATCATACCCTGCA
Organism: Euplexia lucipara; assembly: GCA_921972225.1. Taxonomy (NCBI): domain Eukaryota; kingdom Metazoa; phylum Arthropoda; class Insecta; order Lepidoptera; family Noctuidae; genus Euplexia; species Euplexia lucipara. Next base: position 7,116,353 of record OV179167.1, on the reverse strand, counting down.
GCTTTTCCAACTTTCATTTCTCTTAATGATCTTACGATCTCATCCATTCCTATTTCATTCTCTTCATCTACATCCGGGTTTGGGTTTTTCACCACTCTCCTCTGCCCAGTTACCCACTCCTTGCACACTATCCTGAAAACTAAATAAACTTTCAAAATATCCTTTCCAGCGTTCCAAGACATCACATTCTTCGCTTATCAAACAACCATCCTCTGCTCTTATAACATTCATACTCGAAGTCTTTGTCACTCCACGAGCCAATCTTACCTGTTTCCAAAACATCTTAACATTGGCCCTGAAGTTATCCGAGAACTTCCTGTTATACTCTTCATCTTTTTCATCCTTCTTCTTTTTTACCACTTCTTTCACTCTCGCTTTCATTTCGGTGTAACTTTTCTTCACTCTCTCTAAATCATCTATTCTATTTACATTTGTTGCCAGATTCACTCTATTTTGGGCCTTACAGGCTAGCACGTTAAGCCAGGCCTCTTTCTTCTTTCTCACAACCTCTTTAACTTCACCATCTACCCAAGAATCATTCGTTTTACTACCACATTTCCTTCGTGCTAGGCCACATACTTTTGTAGCCGCTTGCACCATACTATCTTTCATTATATCCCATACTTCTTCTAAACTATAATCATTCATCTCATCAAATAATTTATCCGTCTCTTCTTTTACTTCCCTCTTATATTCCTCTTTTACTTTGACTTCTTGCAGTCTTTCTACTTTTATCCTTTCTAGAGCAGTCACAGGTACTCGAACTCGATGGCGCCAATGCTTGAATAAACCATGCACCCGACACATTACCAGATGATGATCAGTACCTACATTAGCTCCCCGATAAGCTCTTGTATCCGTAACTTTACTCTTTAACCTTTCATCTACAATCACAAAATCTATCATACTTTTACTATCTTGCCTTTCCCACGTATACCTGTGAATCTTTCTATGATTAAACATAGTATTCATAACACACAATCTTTTTTCTATACATATTTCTAATAAACTTAACCCATTCTCAATTCACTCTATCATCTCCAAATGCACCTAATACTTGTTCATACCCATCTCTCTTCACACCAACCCAACCATTAAAGTCTCCAAGCATAACAATCTTCTCGTTTGCGGTACATCCTTTCATAACATCTCTTAAACTGTCCCAAAATTCTTCTCTCTCCAAGGGGGAGCTTCCCATATCAGGTGCATAAACGCACAAGAAAAAAATACGGTTTAAGCCTACCTTGGTTCTCACCCAAAGAATTCTGGGACTAACGCAATCATAACCTTTTACACATTTCATCATTCTCTCAGAGAGAACAACTCCCACACCCTGACAGGCCCTACGTGTTTCTTTAACACCGGACCAGATCGCGGTCAGGGGACCGTGTATGGAGATGTCCACCCCTTTTCTTTTCGTCTCATTCAAACATAGCACATCTATCCTTTTGTCCTTCACTAACTCACAAACTTCATCCATCTTATCTTTTAGGCCTCCCTGAACATTCAGCGTAGCTAAACGACACTCCGCAGCTCGCTTTTCGCCCCGTGAGAACAACTGACGTGGTGTGTGGCGAGCGCCACCGCCGCCTTCGAGTTGATTTTGTTTTGTAATACTCATATAGTTCCCACGAATAGCTAGGGAAATAATCTGTCCACACTCTACAGAGCCCCGCATGTAGAGGTAAGGCTGGATTAGTGCCTGGGGACGCCTGGCCCCAGACAACAGGCACGCTTACGACTCGGCTCTCCCCTAGTCATGCAGCTCTCGGCACGGCAACCTTAGCTTGGGGGTGAGTCGTTGCCACCGCTCAGAGGAACACAATTGGACTCCGGCAGATTCCCTTAGTCGCCTTTTACGACACCCACGGGATGAGATGGGTTGGTTCTATTCTACTACCCGGATACCACACGGGGAACTTGTTTATGAATAGATAATAGGTAATCATAGCAAGTATACTGCAGTCACTGCAGAACACCTATTATCTATACTAATATTATAAAGAGGTAAAATTTGTAAGTTAGTAAGTTTGTATGTAGGGGGTAATCTTCGGAACTAATTATCCAATTTAAAAAATTATTGTACTGGTGGAAAGATACACTATTCCCGGTGGACATAGGCTACTTTTTATTCCCGTATTCCCACGGGAACGGAAACTACGCGGGTGAAACTGCGTGACGTCTGCTAGTTGAATATACAACAATAAGCGTTCTGCAGTGCAATTCTGTTAAAACTAAAAAGTAGGTGGACAGACAATTTAAGAATATTTTTCTTTTACAATTTACTGTGTCTTATTGACTTGTGATCGCATTCGCTGCCGCTAAATATGAGATACTTGATTGCGGATTTGATCGTCAAGTTGGGCAAAGTATTACCCGATTTTATATTTATTTTCTCTGTCTCCAGCCCGGAGCCTGGACGTGTGCCATGATGGTAATAGACTTGCCCGCTATGGCTTGTGTCTTAAATATGAATGGCAAAATGTGTAATATTTTTAGGCCCCAATTCTTATATTCCTAATCATATTTTTACTCTGGATATAGACTTTGTCCCAAAGGAGTGAACTCCTTACAAATCGACACGCGATTTTAAGATCAATTATAGATATGAATGTTGCATCCCTTATACTTTCAAAGGCTCATACTAAAGAACGATGTACCTATTACAAAACGCGTCAGACTCGCGCATTTTTCTGGATAGGGCCTTAAACATAAGTGACGAAATTTGGATGTATGTATTACCTCTGCCCCAACCCTTCGGGGAATATAGGCGTGATGTTATTTCATGTAAATTTATGTTATTGTCTTTTCCCATTGCATGTCAGCCAGTCACATGGGTAGTCGGTTTGTTGTTGTTTAAACACATGTAACAAAAACAAATTTTGCACAATGTTATTTTTAAAAGTACATAACAAAAGTTTTTGGGTAGGCACCTCCTAAAACAAACCTGATATTCAATTAAAATAGGATTCCGCTAACCCTGAAAGAAGGGAGGGGAATTAATTAAATTACTGGAACCCAAACAGATGGTTAATAAAATTGATTCTGGGTACAGCGGTATAGCGGACACTGGAAGTGGCAATATAATAGTAATAAAGTATAATAATATTCCACAACTTTCACACAACATAGCGCCATCTTGTCCCAAAATAAGCGGAGCTTGTGCTATGAGTATTAGTTAACTGATAAGCATTTACATAAATATTTCTAAATACATACTTAATTTAGATAAATTACACCCAGACACAGGACAAATTATCGTGCTCATCACACAAACATTTGTTCTGGGTGGGAATCAATAATAATAATTCTTTTGTTTATTAAGTAACAAGGACTCATTAATACACAGAAATGATAAAGCACAAATTATACACTAAAACACACTGAATACATTCGATCATTTTGATTCATTCGGTCTGAATCGAACCCACAACCTCCGAAATACCCTGTTCCTTGCGTCGTACTCCTCAATGCTGAGGGTCGTGACCTCTCTACTTCATCACCTTTTTTTCACGATGTTCCTCCATCTGCTTCTGTCTCTGGCAGTGTGAAGGGCATCGTATACCGAAGAGTCAAGAGTGGTGCAGATCTGGTCGGACCAACGTATTGGGCTGCGTCCACGAAGCCTTTTCCCATTCACTTTGCCGGCCACGATGAGCCTTTCGAGTTTACCATCGTCTTAACTTGCTATGTGACCGAAGTATTGAAGGATCTTACGTAAGCACTCGGACGACAACCGAGAGGAGATTTAGAGTTCTGTTCTCGCAATGTGGATACGTTGGTGCGAAATGCTGTCCAAGGGATTCGGAGCATCCTTCTCCAGCACCACATCTCAAAAGCGTCAATACGTTTACGGTCTGCAGTTTTCAGCGTCCAAGTCTCAGCACCATATGAGAAGATCGAGAAGACCAGGGTCCGTACCAATTTGGTTTTGGTCTTTATGGAGATGTTGCGACTCCTGCAGATTTTGTCAAGCTGGGACATGGTGCTCTTAGCCATGCCAATTCTCCTGCGAACTTCCTTTTCGCACGAACCATCGTTTGTTATATTGGAGCCCAGGCCTTCGAAATATACAAGTATGTTTATCTGTTGTTTAGTACACAAGCTCTGCTTAGCTCGGCGTTGACTAGATGGCGTTGGCTGAAAGTTGTGAAATATTGATCCCATACCTCGCTGCACATGCTGGTAGGTACTCAAATCCAGAACTCCTTGGTCCTTTCAAAGTTTCAACGTTGAAATAAACTAGCACTTCCTGTATTATTGGCCTTTACACCTTCGATCAAACTCGGCTAACATTTAACAGGCCGGGGTCAATAATTTGTTGGGGTCCTAGGTACCCGGCCATGAGGATTTTTATAGCCAATTTCACAGTTTGAGAACCTTTGTTTAAGGTGATAATGGGCATTTTTAAATTAATTTATTAATCTCGCTGCCTTTTACAGCAGATACAACCGGCAACCAAAGTGGATTAGTGACTGTGTGTTACGTAAAGCGGTTGCTGTTGCAACTTTAGATGCAAGTTGTATACTTATTAAGTGCATGTAGTTAATGTTATTTTCTTTTCTATGCTTGAACAGATTACGCTTACTATCTCCGTAGGGTTATGCAGAGATGTAGTTACCAGTGCACCTACATTTTATCAGTTTTATTTGATTTTCATAAAATAAGGAGCCTATATAATAGTCATTCTGGCACAAATCTAGATTCTGGGACAGTGGAAAACTCAATAGCGTGCTCGTCATGGGGATCGAACCCAGGACTTAGTGCTTAGCAGGTGCACTTGAAACCACTTAATAAAATAATAATACTGGTCTGTTACTGCCCTCCAGGATGAATGCGTCTTCTTCTATTTAAGAGAAGAAACGAGCAACAATTCCCACTTGTGCTCAAGCCAAAATGGCGGTTTTCGACTTATATAATATGTTCACTTATTCAGGTTTATTTAGTCAAGTTATACTGGTTGGCACTTCCTCGGATCAATACCTAAAACATTTGATATGAGAGTACGATGATAATATGGATGAATTGATCACGGAGACATCACCCGCCAAAATGATCTTAAAGTGTTATGTTTAAGAATATAAGTGTTAGGAGAATGCCTAAGAAGGATGCAAATATATATTATGCAAAGTAAAAACAAATCGTTCAATTAGTGGACTGCCTTAAGCATTTTCTACCAGTCTACCTTAGGGTGGTGCAAAGACAGAATATTGACGACTTATCAGACTTAAGAATTATTACACTTTGCCGGGAAGCGAACTCAGTACCTAGTACCTGCCATATATGTATACACATGTTCCGTACATTCATACATACATAAACTTACACCTTTTTCCCATGGGGTTAGGCAGTAACTACAGAGCGCATACATGTTGTCATACACACACGCCGGTTACAAGCACTACGCACTTGACCAATCTTCTTCTTAATATGATTGCAGCCACTATATTAACTTTAATTTCAATATAAACTGAGGCAACATTACACTTCGGGCCAAAATTAATTGGTCACTCGTTAAAAATGCATAGAAACACAAATCGTTCGTGATTGACTGTGGAATCGTTAAAAGAATGTTCGCGAACAGGAAATTTTCGTGGTCGATTTTATATTCAGATTTCAGTCACGGAAAATGTTCAGTTTAGTAATTATATAAAAGTTTTAAAACTCGTGTTTTTAAATGAATAGCTTTTGTCTCATTTATGATTATGATAATTAGTCCATTGTCATTGCCTATTGGGGGCTAGATTGAAAGAAAAGAAAAAAATGACATATCTGGCAGAGACAGTATTGGCAAAAAAAGTAAAGTTAAAGTTACTTGTTAGTAAAAATGTCAAATATAAGTGCAAAGAAAAATATTATAAGAATATGTAAAATTATACCCATCGATAAGAAACTAGATTGTTTGGTAGGCCTAGAATATGATTATAGTAATGAATATAAAGTTAATGTTAAAACTAGGTAAAATACACTAAGTAATTACAGTTAAAGAAACAAAATGATTCAACTGATAGGCCACAACTCGATATGTAATTCTTATCCATCAACGGACCGACTTCCACCATGGTTGTTGAATCTTTGACATCCCCTTTCATGTTTATGTAATTATTTGTTTTTAAAACTAATTTCATTTGTTGAAAATTGCAAAAGTAAACCAATAAAAATTAAAGGTAAAAAACAAAACACAAATAACAAGTAAAATTGGACAAGTAAAAAGAACAATGCCAATTCAATACAAAACAAAAACTAATACAAAAAATCCAAAAAAATAGGTCAGTGCAATATTGTCCTACTAACATTACATTTAACTACTTTCTCAAACATTTTGAGTACTTTCAGTAGTCTAATTAGGAATCTCTTTTGTCAAGTAGCTTTAGTACCTACAGTCGAGATAACATTCAGCAACTGTGCCAAGACAGAAGGGTACATTAATCGGGATCTTCGTCTGTTTGATCGCTGACTTAGTTCGGGGTTGCCAGCTTGCTTCCAGTGTTTACATGTGCAACGGTTGTGTTTCCCTATCGTACTGAGTGTAAGATTGAATCCTTATTCCAAAATATAGTAGTTGAAGTTGCGATACTTCATCATCATCATCATTTCAGCCATAGGAAATCCACTGCTGGAAATAGGCCTCCCCTATAGGTCTCCAATAAGACCGGTTGGAAGCGTCTCGCATCCAGCGCGTTTCCGCGGCCTTAATAAGGTCGTCGGTCCACCTTGTGGGTGGACGTCCTGCGCTGCGCTTGCCGATACGTGGCCTCCACTCGAGAACCTTTCGACCCCATCGGTCATCAGTCCTCCGTACTATGTGCCCTGCCCACTGCCACTTCAACCTGCTAATCCGCTGGGCTATGTCGGGATACTTATCAAATATTAAAATGTATACCTTGCACTCATCTTTAAGTCATCTTTAAGTCCCACGTAATAAGGGTGAGTCTATTGCCATTAAACGACTTTTGACCATAGCTCTGGGCTATTGAGAAATTTCTAATGGAAAACCCTATAATAACACTTTGTCTGATCCAGGACGTAATTCAAGACCCCAACAGCCATAGGCGCTCAGCGCTTTTCACCTCGAGGTAGTCAATTATGGAAAGGAATTTTTGACTCGTACAGAGCCTGACGGAAAACAGAGATCATTTTCTTGCGCATCAGTAATATTTTATTCTATCTATCGTGAAAAGGAATTGTTATAATCGAACTAAAAAAAACTATAATTAAAATTAAACTGAACATATTTTCAAATTAATAAACAGATAGGTAAATTTACGAAAACTGTGTACATTTCCGTTGACTATAACTCACACACACTCACTTCTATAACCTGCAATCGCTAACGAAAAAAAATCTTGACCGAAAAATTAATAAATGCAGCATTAACATGCAAATGTCCGCCAGTGTACTGGAGTTTTCCTTTAATTTTGTTCGTATAGCTTGCCCATTAAAGTTTCTGTCATACCTCGTAATCGGAACCGCATTGCGGTTAAAATACAACGTTAAACAATAACCATTCTTATACCTTTCCCGATAAAGTCGTGGCAAATAGTAAAATGTTACATTACTCTTTGTGAGTTCTCAAAAAAAAAAACAAAAAAGGTTGGGTCACGCACATTTCCGTGACGCATTCGAGGACTTGAAGCTAGGGTTGTCAACTTATAAATTTAAGTTGTAGGTTTTTTATATCTACAACTGGTTGGTTGTGATTTCGTTTGCATAGTACTTGAATCTTCGTGGTGTTAGCAATTTACTAATAGCTCATACAAAGTTTGAACCATTGCAAATAAATATTTATTCTACTATAAAAAGTAGGTAAGTACAACCGACTTCAGGAAAAACACTAAGTGTAAAACAGCTATAGTTTTGGACGTATGTAGCCACTCGTCAGAATCTGGTTTTACAAAATTCTATGGGATGGTCCCATAGAAAAACAGCTTTTCTAAATAAGAATTTCTCAAATCAGTCTAGCCGACATCCAATTATCAACTACCCAAATCCCTAAAAGCGACCAATTCAAAATTTCATACATTTTATGTTGATAAAAAAGACGATTTTAACCTGTTTTATAACCAGAAACAAGTTAAACTATTTTTTAGAGTTTAAAAGTACCTAGTCGAGTACAAGTAATCGGCTAGACTGATTTGAGAAACACTTATTTAGTTTAAAAAGCTATGCTTCCAGAATGAATTGAACAAATAAATAAATAGTCCACAACTTTTTCACACAACGCCATTTCGTCTCAAGTTTAACTTGAGAGCTTGTGTGGGTACTAAACAGCTGTTAAACATACTTATACATATATTTCTAAATACATACATATTATAGATAAATTACACCCAGACTCAGAACAAATGATCGTGCTCATCACAGAAACATTTGTACTGGGTGGGAATCGAACCCACGACCTCCGGCATAGCAGTCAGGGTCACTAACTACCTACGAGACCAACAGGCCAGTCAAAAATCTTCAGAACTCAGAAAGATATTATTCACATGGAAATCTTGCACGCGATCATGGTGGAACTGAGGAACTGAGCAAGTCTGCCATGCCATGCGTCTCAACCATAGATAACCACAAGAAAATAGAAAAATGGTAGATAACTTAAGATCACGGTGTAGGGAGTAAGTATCTGACAGACCCCAATTGTCAGCCCCAGGGTGTAGGATATCCATAAGAAATTTCAAGGGTCTGAGTAAGGGTCAATTAATTAACTAGTAGTTATTTTTTATCACTACTCCTGGGTTCGTATTTGAAAATAAAACAGTACTGTTATAACTCTAATATCAGTTAAACCGTGTTATAGATAATTAAGGTTTGATGGCTAGTTAAAGTATTTTAATAAGATTTTTAATAGAATTAGTTTTCATGAGCCAGGTTAATGAGACGTTTACTGAACTTCACTGTTCCTCAAACCGTAAATAATCTTAATACCTAGTTCCAAAGTTCCTTCTGTATGCAGATGATCTAAAAATATATAAATCCATCAAATCCATTAATGACTGCATTCTATTACAGCAAGACCTGGACAGACTAACAGATTACTGTGGTAGGAACAAACTAAAGTTAAGTATACCCAAATGCAATTACCTTACGTTCACTAAAAATAAACGCATTATTAACTTCGCGTACACCCTTTGTCATGTGCCTCTCACTAAATTAAACTCAATTCGCGATCTCGGTGTAATACTCGATTCCAAGCTATGCCTAGATTCACACATTAACAAAATCGCTGGTAAAGCCTACCAAATGTTTGGCTTTATCATGCGTTCTACCCTTGACTTCAAGAGAACCTCGTCTTATTTATGCTTGTATAAGGCCCTAGTTCGCTCACAATTGGAGTATGCAGTCTCAGTATGGAACCCCTTCTACAAAAAATATGCTGAAATGGTTGAAAATGTTCAGTACAAATTCTTACGTGCCATGCACTACAGATGCCATAAGTCCTACCTACTTTACCCGCAATTACTCAGCAAGTACAAACTCCTGTCCCTTAGCTCTCGTAGAAAATACCTTGACGCCATTATTTTATATAAAATTGTAAGAAACAAATTTAATTGTATAGATCTTACTAACATGATCTGCTACGCTGTACCTAGAACCATCCATAGACGACAGGTGCGCGCAGGTACTCTTTTTGCTTTAAACCATTGCCGAACTAATTCTGGCCAGCGCTCACCTGTCCGCCGTATGGTTGACTCATATAATAATAATCCAAGCGATTCCAGCAATCACGACAGATTTGCCGTCTATTTTTGAAGAGTTCCGTTGTATATCTCCGAAGATCAGCACCAGATCTTCACCAAATTAAAATGGGACCACCTCGGGAGTATACTCTTTTGAATAAAAAAAGAATTTTGAGAATCGGTTCACAAATGGGGGAGAAATCAGGTAACATACATAAAAAAAAAAAAAAAAAATACATACACACGAACATAGAACCTCCTCCTTTTTTGAAAGTCGGTTAAAAATAAAATAATACCTACCCACGGGCTGGTTTTTACCCTGGTCAAAGGATAAGCATAGCCATACAACGTGGCAATGCTGCCAGTCTTTTGGGTACACTTCCAGTGGACAGCGCCGCGGATGAGTTTTTTGACGCCATATTTTAGATTTACTTTTAAGTTTTTAGTTTCTAGATTTGATTTTCATTTCTAGTGTATAAAGTTATTTACTGTGAATAAATAAAAAAAATGTGATGGAGTATATATTAGATAAAAATAATAAAATTCATGTTCAATACCTATCATACCTAAATCTATCATAAAACATGTTTCCAGTAGCATCCCTTAGTTGTTTTGAAAATAAAATAAAAACCCATGTTACTTGGTGACAATAAAGCAAGGTAAAAAACTTTTTCAAAAATCGGTTAAGAAATTTTTGTGTTAAATCTTTGTAAACAAACAAAATATCACATCTTTTCTCTTTTACTAAGCAAAGACATTGATAAAAAAAACAAATTACCAATACGACATTTCTATTGCTTGATTTTTTATTTGTAGCAATACTTTTACCCGCCAACCCTAAAATTGGCGACATGTTGAGTCACGACAGATCAAAGAAATACAGATGCGATTTTATCTAACCCGTATTTACATTACTTAACCCCTTGATAAAATCATAAAGGTTATTCGAAAGCTCTCTTTCGAATAATCCGAATGGTATGTTTAGTCTGGATGTGTGCTCGATTAATGGCAAGAGGCTCGTCCCCTTTTAAATGGGACTTTAACAATTTCACTGTCCACAAATTACACACATTAGTTTAACAATTGACTGGCCTGTTGGTCTAGTAGTTAGTGACTGCTATGCCGGAGGTCGTGGGTTCGATTCCCACCTAGGACAAATGTTCGTGTGTTTTGCATGATAATTTGTTCTGTGTCTGGGTGTAATTTATCTATAATATGTATGTATTTAGAAATATATAAGTATGTTTATCAGCTGTTTAGTACCCATAATATCACAAGCTCTCAAGCTTAGCTTGGGACTAAATGGCGTTGTGTGAAAAGTTGTGGAATATTATTTATTATTTATTTAATTAACATAAGTCATATGTGACTCATACGGACAGGGAAGTCGTTAATATTAGTAGCTAAATTTAGGACTCCTACAGGTATACCTCTGGCTTACCATTTGGAGATTACTGGCGTAATGTTATATTTTGCTACAAAAAAATAAAAAACAAAGCCCGAGGCCAGAGTCGGGTTGCTGGCATTTGTGTAAAATGTAGCTTTGTATTCACAATACAATTTTAAACAACAATTTTGATCTAAATTCCTAATGATTTTCGAACATGTTGGATTTCGATAACAGTTAGTATGTTTTATAAAAAATAATGTTAGTATATTATTCAGTGTACAAAATCTGAACATGCATATACAAATACATTAAAATATACACTCATTAACACTCTGTCCCAATTCACTAATGCACACACGTAATCCACCCACACACATACACACATGACAGTCATAATTCCACTTGAATTCAGCAACATCACTATAAAGTTTAGATATCTAACATACAACACACAACGCTGGTCCAGTTGACTCCGCTGACTCAAGCATCTAACTAAAACTGACTTGAACTAACTTAAAATAAACTGGCAAAATGTAGGTGTACTGCGGTACACCTCTGCCTTACCCTTCGGGGAATATCAGCGTGATGAAACGTAAAAAGCAAATTAAACAATAACATTATGAGTAAAATGGTGTAGATAGGTTACCTAAACAACATTCGATCTTCAAAAACGACACACTAATGCACGCACGCGTCCGTTGACGGCGCGACGCGACACTGAGGTCAATTGTGGCTAGTTAGCCACATTTTAACGTGTCACTGAAGAAGAGCACTGACTTCGAAGATACGGGTTTTTACCTAGTTTGGTAATTAGAAGTTCAACAGTTAAGTTGCCTAATTGTACATATAATAGCTATTTATTAAATTTTTACCTTAACTTATTATGAAGTGAATAGAAAACTAAGTAATAATGTAATGGAATAGAATACTCTTGATTGTACACCATAAAATTTACAAATAAAAACTACATGAATGAAAGGCGACTAACGAAAGGTATTTACAAGGCAGATGTAAGTGGGAACGCCGGGAGGGGACGCCCTAGAAGGACATACATAGACCTTATTGGTGAGGTTCTTCAGAAAGGTAAGGTGCGTAGTACTCGCAACCGGCGTGTGTGTATGACAACATGTATGAATGTAAACGAAGCAAAAGAAGTATGTAAGAATCGTAGCCTGCATATGGCGCTCTGTAGTTTCTGCCTACCCCTAAAGCAAAAAGGCGTGAGTTTATGTATGTATGTAAAAACTACATAGGGCTATAAGGCCACCCATTGTAGCTCTTTAACTTGTTATTTATAAGTTTTTATGGTGCACAATCATGAAGAGTATTGTATTGTATTCTATTCTTATCTCTAAAAGCGATTCCATACTGAGACACTTTCTATTTTACTCAATGTTAAAAATACAATTCAAACATTGCGCAGTTATTGTGCCATGTAGGTATGTATCTGGCTACCATTTTCTGCGGATATAATATAATATTAACACGACCAACTAAACAATTAACAATCCGACCTACCAATGTAAAATAGTACAGACAAACAGTTCGTAGTTAGTAACACAGCTCAGTTTAAGTACCTATAGCTTGTAGCAGGGCCGGCTTTAGGGACGTTGGCGCTTTGGGCAAAACATTGTTCAGCGCCATTTTTTTGTGATTTTAATGTGTACCTTGAAGCACATTGCTTGCTGCTAGAACTTACCAAGGGCTACAAGTAAGGTACTTTAGTGTACTGTACACGAATGTATTTGAAAATGATGACCTAAGTATATTTACATTCGAGAATAAACTTATCGAATGTAAATATAGGTCATCATTTGTGGTTGCGAGGTTCGTCACTATACATCACATAGTTCTTAATTCTATTGCAGCATAGTACCTATAAGCTTCAGTAGTTCCAGTATTAATAGTAGAAGTAGCTCATATACTATACTGCAGCTAGCTATGGGGCAACTAGCATTAGCTGCCCCGGAGAACTTCGTATTCTCAGACCTACCCAAATTACACACAAAGCATCATAAGAATCGGTCAAGCTGTTTTAGAGGAGTTTTGCAACAAACACTGTGACTCGAGAATTTAACATGCACAGTACATTCATAAGTCTGTTTCCACTTCGAAGTTATTTTTTTATCGTCTGTGTTGTGTGTGTCTTTTCATATTAATGCAGACTTGTTGATATGGTTAGTAAGAGCTTATTTGGCTTAACAAAAAAAAGTTCAGCAGTCTCAGATAGGTCGGTTTAAAAAAGGGGGTTTTTATGGTCTTGAACAACCTTGAAGCCGGCACTGGCAGGAAGGTAGATACTATGTACAGACGACGGTTAGTTAGGAACTCCTGCCCAACTTTATACAATGAGTACCCGGCAGTCTTGCGCAGTTACTCAATCACAACTAAGTTAATGAGAGCGCTCTGTTACGCCCGTGATTAGTTGGCGTGTTGAATTACAGATGGTAAAAAACAGGGTAGAAAAGGGTACACACACCATTTTCATTAACTTTACACCTTGTTCCTCAAACTACCTCTAAAAAGAGGTAGTTTGAGGAACAAGGTGTAAAGTTCCTTATCCAAAGTAGAAAAGGGAGGATTCTCCGACGAGACGGGTAATGTGTCTGGTTGGCTACTATTGCCCGACGGTTGGTTTCGAGAATTGCGCGAATAACTTTAATACCTCGATTTAGGATTTCCGCGTCACCTGCGGGGATTGCCACCGGAAACAAATGGGAATAAAAATTCCCAGTTGCCGATGGTGACTGGATACATGTTGTCAGTACACACACGCCGGTTTCGTGTACCACGCCACTGACCAAAAACCCAAAAGAACTACTTTACTGAAATAGCAATTCATTCACAATCCATGAACAAATGTTCCCATATCCCTCAGTTGCAGATCATAATGCATCAGCACAATAGGCTAGCACGTAGGGCGGGTAATGCCCCAATTCGAGCAGCTTGTTGGTCTTGAGCGGGGCTTATAGAGCCGTGTGAAGGGCCGGGAGAGCCTTTAGAGCTTATTGTCATGCTTCAAGGATGCGGCTGACGTTTGTTGTTTATGTATTGTGGTTAAATATGTTTTACTTGCTTCTACCTTATATACTGTGGCACTAGGCAGTAGTGCCCTTTTCTAGTAGTGAAATTTTTTTTGCAATGCCGATACCAACGAGTTCGTACGAGCAAACTAATTTTGACGCTCGCTTAATAGTCGATATTTGAGAACAACATAATTTATAAGTTTAGGTTTTGTTATTGTTAACTTTTATTGATTTAATTTCTATTTTCATAAACTTTATTGTTCTATACTGCATTTTGCGACTGCTATGGATATGATCCAGTACAGCACTTGTAAGCGAGCACGCCCTTTTTATCTGGAGGCATCTATTTATTTAGATTGTTGTAGACTTATTAGCGTGTGCTAGCTAACTTGAAGCAAATTACTGAATTTAATAATTGATTTATAATGTTTATTAATTATCAATCATGTGCAAAAGTATTCCTCCAGATCTCTGTCATCTGGTGACGTGCCTTAACGTACCCTTCTGGGCACGTTTCCAGATGACACTAGCAGCATTGCGATAGCAGAGGAGTAATTTGACGCCTGAGTGTTCCGATTTTGAATTCCCTCATTTTTTATTTTTTTATTTGCAATTAGTTTTAACGTTAACATTTCATTAATTTTAGTTAGTTTTATTGTATAGTTGTAAATCGTTTTCAAAATGAACCAATCATGTGCAAATTGAAGTTCTTCTACTTTATTAGACAGACGTTTTGCTGGGTAGTTTGTTTATTCTTCTTCCCAACAAACCCATTAAGAAGTAGTGAAGAGAGGGCGTTTTGGAGAATTGCCTTATGTAAATGTTGATGCTCAATAATGTTATGTTATGGAAATACAAAAGCTCAGCACATCTGACTATAGCAAACGCAAATAATTTGCTGTTATGCGTTGAAGAGTTCCGTTGCCTGTCTTCTTCATCAGTTTTTTTTTCACCAAATAATACTTTCTAAATGGAAATGCTTGATTTGTTACTAAAAATGTTAAAATCGATGCGTGTGTACCTATATTTTTTGAGGAGTTCTCTCAATCCCTCGAGGATCCCTCATCAGATATGAGTTTTGATACAAATGGGACCGATCTGTTAGTATACCCCATCAAATAAAAACAGAATTTTGAAAATCGGTCTATAAATGACGGAGTACTGAGGTAAAAAACCCTAACAAAAAAAAATACAAACGAATTGAGAACTTCCTCCTTTTTTTGAAGTCGGTTAAAGAGAAGTGAACATCAGCCTAACTTGAATCAAAATACTTTTGATTTTGATCAATTACTAATCCATCTCGTACCTTTACTACAAACAAACCAATGACATGACAAATACTACTCCTAATGAAGTCAGTTATACCATTTCCAGTAATAACGCCATCCATTGAAATGAGCTAATTATGAACATACCCGTTTTATTCCTGACAATCAAAGTTTTAAACTCGCAATACGAGCGAACTGCGCACATAAGGAAAGATGAACTGACATCAAAGGGATGTATTCTGCAAGTGACTTGTGCAAGACTACCTAATACCTACATATGTTTCTTCGGTACGCGCGTACGTTTGCTTCGAACAATTTGTAAATGGCTTGATATTGTTTCGTAATAACATCACATCTACAGACATAAGTTGAAACGATGGATGTATTGAAATATCATGTAAATGGAAGTAATATTATTGCTATTGTAGATAATATAATATTCCACAAATTTCACAAAACGCCATCTGATAAACATACTTATATATTTCTAAATCCATATATTATTATAGATAAAATACACCCAGGTACAGAACAAATGATCGTGCTCATCGCTAATCGAAACCACAACCTTCGGCATAGCAGTCAGGGTCAATAACTACTAGACCATTAGGCCAGACAAGATATTATGATGACCAATAACGATGTATGGAAGCAGAAGATGAAAATGAATTAATGGTAAGCAGTGATGCACTCAATGATGGTGGAACTTTCATTCACTATAGCCTTGAAGACACAACCTAAATTAAACTCGGACGGGACCGATACAGGCAAGTTGTTCCAGTCATAAACGACGATGACATGACGATTTGACGTTATATAGAGGTATGTGGAAGAAGAAGGCATGCTACGGCACCTCCAAATCACTATGTCTGTACTCCTTGGGAGGGGTAAGCAAAGATATATTTAAATACTTACTCGCAAAGAAGTAACGTTTGCATTTAAACAAATCATAATCCAATTCACTTTGACTTTACTACTAGTCATTAAAATTCAGGACTTAATGCTTAGTATTCCTATCAGCAATCTAGAAAGAGAAGCAAGACTTACGGAGAAGTCAAATCACTTTTTCACACGAGATAAGGTTGCTTTGATCAGATTTTTTTATCTTTATCTTAGAATCCTTCATGTCGTAATGGTTAAGGCTTCTACCTCCCATGCACGAGTTTGTTGTTCGTTGGGCAAGTACTAATATGAGAGATATGAGAGAAGATCTTAGACATCATATCCCACCAAAAACATTTCATGTAAAATGTTGCCAAGACGACCACATAAGGTTTTCACTGTGAAAAAGATATCAGATCTCATGTAGAGCCAAGTTTCTGAATCTACATGGCTTAACACTACTAACTTCAGAAATTCTACATATCAGTAAAAATGTATGATGATCATCAGTGTGTCAGTGTGTCAGTGACGAAATCGGTGTATTTAAGATATCAATAAAATCTAAAGTATTGAAGCTATTCAATTGAGACTTTTTATGTTTAATGGGTCTATTATTGACATCATATTCTGAGAATATGAACTATCTGGTACATCGGAAACCAACTTTATGAGGGTTCAAAAAAACGACGAAACACTTTGAGAAAAGGTAGGTAGTGCCTTTGCGCTTCGCTTGGCTCGTCTTGGCGGGGGCACTACCGTGCCCCCCGATACTCGTAGATTGGTGAAGGAAAATGTCGTGAGAACTTGGACTTACAATAGCAATAATAAAAGTTCCGATCCGCCTCCAGCAAGCGTGGTGATTAATGCTCGTGCCTTTTCTGTATGAGAAGAGGCCTTGCCCCTTTAGTAGGACTTCACTAATAAACCGAAGTGCTATTCAAAGCTAGCTAACATCTTCAAAACTAGTTCGTCACTTCTGCCTATATTCCCAAAACTTGCGGCAAGTCTGTGCAAGTTCAACAAGTTCGTCTTCTACATCGCTAGTCCTACATGTGAAAAGTTTAGTCTTAGAAGCAATTAAGAAAACTAAATAATTGTGCAAGCGGTTGGTGGTGCAGTTCATTTGTGTTAACTAAATACAAATACAAATAGTTTATTTTATTTAACAAGATTGTACAGTTTGTGCAAGACTACAAAAGTGATAGAAGTGCCCTTTTAAGCAAGTAAATGTCTGTATTAGGACACTCCACTCTTCCGTAACTTGAATTTACATAATAATTACACACAAGAATTATGCAAGTATTTACTATTTATAATTTAAAATCTATACAATTACGAAAAAATAAACTAAAATAAAAACTAAATTTTGTGTATGTTGTGTGTGATATGTTGTGGGATGTATGTTTGTGTAGAATGTATGTGTGTGTGTGTAATTGTACAAGTTGTGCATGAGCGTAAGTGTACGCCTGAATGAGTGAGTTATGTCGTGTGCTGGCAGAAGGGCCTCAGTGCCCTCATATGTGAGTAGTTTTATCCATTGAAATAACAATTTCTAATATTCATAAAAAAAAGTTTATTTCTATAACTTTGCATATACAATTCTATTTGGTTGTTGGAACTGCCTAGGAAGCATGTAGGACTAATATATTACGGTGGTACGATAGGTCCCTTAAAATACAGGTATACCCTAGCTTAAGAGGTTGAATCTTCTTTTGAACAGAATTTGCAACATAAACTTGAATATGTTTTAAATGTTAAACCTTTTAAACTCTGTATGTTTTTTTTTGGACAAATAAAGATTATTATTATTATTTCATTTATCTATTTTAAATAACTAAATATTGTAAAAGAGAGCAAGTACAAAATTATTGAAAGATTACTAAAAGATACTGGTATGGCTTACGTGTGTATGTCAGTGTATGTGTATATGTGTCTTTGTGCTTTGCTTATAAAATGGTTTGGTGTAAAGATAACTAGTTTCCATTTGACATGGCTAATGAGCAGAAATGCTTTAATCCAGTTGTTGAACTGTATTGTGTTTGTTTCCTAGGTTTTCAATGGTAATTGTGTGTTTGACTTCTGTTCGAGTGTGTGCATTGTTCTACGGGAAATTAATTGACAATGCGAGAGCTTGAACAGCTTACTTTGTGTATTGTTTTTAACCAAAGAGATTTGATATGCTATAGAGAAGAGTTGCGACGAAATATCATAGAATAGCACTGTGATCCCGTGTCTCACTGACACCATTTAGAATAATATAGCAATATTGAAGCGGCAGCGGAGCTTACCAAACTAGACTAGGTACTGAGACTTGTGTCCCCTATGACTTGTATCCACAAGGACACTAGTGTCGGATGATAATTTGGTTCATAATGTCTCGTCCATATAATAGTAAGTATTGAATGTCTTTGTTTAACACCAAGAAAAATAAGAACGAAATTATAAAACGTGTTAGAAACTCATAAATTGTAAGTCCTATTCTTTGACATAACTTTTACTTGGTTATATGATGGCATCTCTGTTAGTAGTAGTGTTGAACACGGTATAAAAAGCGATTTAGTGTACTTAATAATACGTAAACTTAATAATTTATTTCTATTGATCCTTTCATGTTGTACTTCTATACTCATATTATAGTTATATTTTGTTTTGCGCTATATTATATATTGAGATAAGATTTACGTTTAAGAAAAAAACTGTGATTAACCTGGTGTCAGAGCTATGAGGGGACCCCTGAGTCTCTGACTTGGCATCCCATGCCCTCAAGAAATATCTCTCAGATATGTCGGTTCGCTCAAGATGTTTTCCTTCACCATTTTTAGCTATACAAAACGCACATGAATCCAAAATGCATGAGGTGCGTGCCTTGGTTTCGAACTCGAGCTCTTTGATCTGGCAACTTTACTAATCAGTGTATTAGTGTATCGGGGATGTTTGCTGAACATCACGAAGACTGCTTCTACGCTACGATGCGTAAAAGATGCGCATCCCTGATGCATAGAGTACGTGGCAGCGCCAACAGCATCCTTAGCATGATCACTAGACGGCTGGACTGTAATTACATCAATCATTGCTGCGCCATTCGTCATGGAATTGCGCAGTAGTGATTGTTGAGTTTGTTTTATTTTTATAGGGTAGAAGTATTATTAACACTAGTATACAAGAACATTGTTACTAACAAAATGGAGACCATGGTCAGATATAAAAGCATTTATTATTATTTGTTAGTGTATTAGAAACAATTCTATCGATGGTTTCCACCAATGGTTCATTCAGGACTCTTAAACTACAACAACCATCAATTTAACCCATTCAAAGACGAGCCAGCACTATCACAGAGATTTCATGCCCAGTGTTTGGAATAAATCCAAAACGGAATAACCGTACTGCCCCATATGGCTGGTCTCTGACCCTACGACCCCGGTGACGTCACCGGGAACAGTGCCAATCGTGATCTGAGCTGGCCAATTAAAAAACAACGACTCCGAAATGGATTCCATGTTGTAATGTATGGTGGGTTCTGCTTGACGCTATTTATGGCTGCAAATGGATATAAACTATGAAATGCTGTGGTAGGAATTTTAGGGTTAGGCAGTTCCAGTTGGGTGCATTAAGGGGCTTGTGGCTAATTCAACAGACGCACAGGTCCATCAAAGGTTAAGCTACGTTGCCGAGGTTCATCCGTTGATAGGTGATAGTTGTTGTAAATCATGTGCCGAGCCACGATAAGCGGTTAACACTGGCTGTCATTTGCAAATCTTTGACAGTCGTCATGAGTAGTTGGAACCCTGAAAGTCTTAGTCAGTTACTGGATTGTGGTGGTCAGATAGGTAGCCGCTCCATGTAACTCACTAGTATTTAGCAGCATCCAGTTAGGGCCTTATCACACTAGCGAGTTGCGGGCGAGTGGACAGCGCGCTCGCTGCGCACACGATGTAAACTCGTGGCGGGATCGCTGCGCACTCGCCCCGCTTTGCACCTGCTCGCAACTCGCTTGTGTGATAAAGCTCTTAGGGCCTTATCATAATAGCGGTTTGGAAGCGGCTGCGGGGTGGAGCGGACGCACAGCGAATGCGTTACGTTTTCGTTTGACAGGCTGGCGTTTGTCCGAGGCAGCACAAAATGGCGTCCACTTTGCTGTTCGCGGCGATCCCGTTGCGCGTTCGCAACGAATTCGCTGCACATGCGCGGGTGGCGTCTTTGTTGTGTGTCCGTAACGAATTCTTGCGCGCCGGCTCCGCTTTGAGGACGTTTGTGTTTTATGTGTGATGGTTATTAATTAATTAACACAACTTTATGTACTTAGCTAATTATTTTAATAATAAAAGTAATAAAAAGTAGTTTCAGAGTTAAAGCAGACATGAGCACATAGAGCACGAGATCAGAGACAAACATATTTTTACTCTACACAGACTACCTAAAGCTCACACGCTACCACAGATAATGCTTTTGACATCATACTTCACCTTCCCTTTTTAGACGAATACACTTACAGTAATCAATTAATAACATTACAAATTTAACCTATTTATCGGCTTAACAATTCTGCCACATCTAGTTCTAATAACATTTGGTTTTGAGAGAGAACTTACTTCCTCTCTAACATTATCCTCTCTCACATTATCTTTACTATTGTTCAAATAATCATTTTTTAAAGAATTATTTAAATAAATGTGGCTATCATGGCTACTCTCAGTAAAGGATTTTTTTAAATGCTTTATATTTCTCCTCAATTTACCCTCTTCTCCATCCTTTTTAATCCAATACGATCTTGGTTCTTTACATTTTCCTACTATAGTTCCTTTTCTCCAAAACATATCCTTATCAGTTCTATGTACTATCTTATCACCTATTTTATATTCAATCTCTTTCTTCCTCACAATATTTTTCTGCTGAGAAAGTGACTGTTTTAATAATAACAGCTTATGAATATTTGGTACAACTTTTGCATCAAGAAGCTTCGAATTTATAGGAATAAGAGTACGGACCCTTCTACTGTTTAAAATTTGTGAGGGAGAATATTCTAGTCCTGTTAAAGGTGTATTATTATAACTTAATAAAAAGTCCCTGTAATCAACTCTATCCTCATAAGCTTTTCTCAATACAACTTTACTTATATGTACAGCTTTTTCGGCCATTCCATTGCTTCGACAATAGTGTGGGCTGCTTGTTGTTAAGGTTATATCCTTGCTCTTATAATATTTATGACACTCATATGAATTAAATGGGTTATTGTCTGCTATAATTTCTTCAGGATATCCAAACCTCATGAACACTTCCTGAAATGCATTCAAAACTGAACTAGAAGTTTTGTCATTTAAGGGCAATATTTCGAGCCAATGAGAAAAATAGTCTACAATTACAAGATAAGACTTTCCCATAAAATCTTATATATCAGTAGCAACTTTAGCAAATCTTCGATTTGGTATTTTATGGCTTATTAAACTGTCATGAGGATTAGCCATCCTAAATTTTTCACAAGTTCGACATCTCATTATATAATCCTGAATATTCTTAGTCAGTCCAGGCCAATAAAACAATTGTCTGGCCTTCTTTATGCTTTTACAAATTCCAGGGTGACCTTCATGAACTAAATTTAGAACATATTTTTTTAAAGACAAGGGTACAATTATTTTATCTTCATAAAATGCCAAACCTGATTGAAAATATATATTGTCTTTTAGTTTAAAAAAATGCTCACAGTTATTTAAAACTTTTTGTTTAGCAGGCCACCCGTTTAAACAATACAAATTTAATTGTCTTAAAATCGGATCATTTTGAGTTTCTTTTTCAAAATTCTGTTTTCTCTCTGGAGACATGGGTAAGTGTGTAGTTATTGTATGGACCATTTGCAACATTTGTTTATTTATTTATTTGTTTATTTATTTATTTCTTATGGCACTTCAACGACTTACTCACTAAAAATGTACATAAACACACAGCGCAACAGTAATAAGTATAGTGAATTCGTCACTTACAGAAATGCACAGCACTCGCTAATACAATTACTAATAATTACTAATAACTAAGAAGTTACATTACAAAGAAAAATTGCAAAAAAAAATAAAAGTGGCCTTTGTAAATTAAGCAGGGGCGACTTGTAAAGATAAGTTAGTAACACAAAAGATATTAAACAAAAAAATATGAATCGGTTTAATAGAAAAAGATGGAAGTGGAAGTGGATGCAATTTATTACCCTGTGACATCGTCTCGAGACACTGAGTTGGTTAAAATCTTCGTACGGTATTGACGGAAGGGGTTAGAGAAAATGTCGATGCTACTAGTTCGTGCTGCAATTTTATTATAGTTCCTCATTAAACGATTGATAGGTGCGGTGCTGCCCAGGTTAGTACGACTTGCATTGGTAGCAAAAGTTATAGTTTCGCGATCAGATCTAATAACTGTTTGTCGCGGTACAGCTATTCTTAGATTAGCTAAAAGATCGGGAGCATTTACTAAGCTGTTAATAATTTTATAAAGCAGAATTTGGTCAGTTACGGCTCTACGGTGTTCGAGCGACACTATATTGAAATGGCTGAGTCTCTGATCATACGAAGAATCCCGTGGTCAGCTAAAGCTTTTAAAGCGGAGATGTCGAGTAAAACTTCTTTGGATACGTTCAATTCTATTTACGTGGACACGGTAGGTGGGGTTCCAAACTGGAGACGCATAGTCCAGTATACTTCTTACAAGAGTGTTAAAGAGCACCTTTAGGGTTGAGATGGACTGGAAATCCCGACATATTCTTTTTATAAAGCCAGACATTTTTGCAGCTTTGGCAGTGATGTTATCAATGTGGTTGGTGAATGTGAGCTTAGAGTCGAGGTGGACTCCCAAGTCGCGAATTGTGTTTACTTTATGTAGTGTTACCCCATTTATTGAGTATGATGTTAGTATTGGTCTACGTTTCTTAGTAAATGTTATGTGGTAGCACTTTTTCACGTTGAGAGACATCCGGTTTTGTAGGCACCAATCGTGGATTGCGTCTAGGTCAGCCTGGAGTAGTTCGATATCATTGGATGAGTTTATTACTTTGAAGATCTTTAAGTCATCAGCGAACATAGAGCACTTGCTGTGTTTTATTGTCAGAACTATGTCATTGACGAACATCAAAAAAAGGATTGGACCCAGGTGCGAACCTTGAGGGACTCCAGATGTAGATATATAGACCAGTGACTCATACCCCTTCACAACCACTCTTTGTTGTCTTTCAGAAAGGTAAGAATTAAACCAAAGAAGTAATTGGCCAAAAATGCCAAAACCTTCAAGCTTCTTTAAAAGGATTTTGTGGTCCACCTTGTCGAAAGCACTGCAAAAATCAGTGTAAATTGAGTCGACTTGATGGCGAGAGTCCATCAATTCACTCACTTGGTTCACGTAGTGGACCAAATTAGTGGTCGTTGATTTACGAACACAGAAACCATGTTGTTGGGTCACTAATTGGGAATTAATGTGTGAAGTAAGTAGAGGGCATAGCAAAGATTCAAAAATCTTGGCGAAGACCGAGAGTAGTGAAATGGGACGGTAGTTTTGTACGTCACCAGAATCACCTTTTTTGAAGACAGGAACAACATTTGCTATTTTCCATTCCTTTGGAAGCTCGGATGTTGCGATCGAGTAATTATATATTATTTTAAGTGGTAAGGCCAAACTGGAAGCACACTTCTTTATAAATATTGGTGGCAAACCGTCCGGACCCGCCCCTTTGGAGATGTTTAGCTTTTTAAGTGCTTTCAACACATCGCGTTCCGTGAAGACCACTTTACCCAATTGATGCTGATGATACTTGGGACCCATTTCGACTTCACCAGCAGAACCAGTGGAAGGAGTGAAGTTTGAAGAAAAATGCTGAACAAAAAGATTGCAAACTTCATCGCCAGTGGATGCTGTTTTATTACCAAGATACATTTCCGAAGGAATATCATTAGATTTAGCCTTTTTCATTTTGACAAATGACCAAAATACTTTTGGGTTGTGTCTTATACTCCTTTCAGTGAGACACATATAGTCCTTATAACAGCTGTTCATCAAAACTTTGGAACTTTGAATTTATCATTTTCAGTGTAATTTAATTGATTTCTAGAATCTCTATCTTTATCTAGAGACATCCCATTTTTGTTAAACACCTGCCCAACATACTTTACTTCGGTTTGTTTATACTGAAATTTACTTTTATTAAAAACAATTCCTAATTTCTTAGCCTTACTTATAACACTTTCTAGAACTTTATCATGTTCTAAAGCAGTATCTCCCATTACTAATATGTCATCAGCCCAAACTATAACATTTGGCATGTTTCCGAAGTGATTTTCAAGTACCTCCTGAAACAATTCCGGTGCATTCATTAAACCATATGGTAAAACTGAATATCTATATACACCAAAGGGTGTTGCAAAGCAACATTTCCAAGATGCCTCTTCAGAAAGGAGTAAATGATGAAATCCTTCAGTTAAATCAAGAACTGAGAAATATTTCTTTCCTTGTAGTTTAAAACTTAAATCATCTAATGTAGGTAACATTTTCGGTTTTTTTTACGATGACTTTGTTTAAATCTAATGGGTCAAGACATAATCTTACTTTTCCATTTGGTTTCTCAACAATCACAATTCTATTAACAAATGCATTACTATTGATATTTGTAATCTTAATAATAGCCTTCCTAGCTTCTAATCTTTGAAGTTCTAATTTCAACGGTTCCAGTAGACATGAAGGTAGTCTTGGAGAAGGGTGACAAATTTGTACCGCTGTGGGCATAGTTGGAATTTCTACATATCCAGGCAATCTACCTATTCCTTCAAAAACTTGAATATTTCTTTTTATAAACTTTTCCTTATCATTATCAACAACAAGTGTATGTACCCTCTTAATTAGGTTTAGTGAGACACATGCTGGCAGACCTAACAACATAGTGCTAGAATCAACCACAACAAAATTTTCATGACACATATTTTCCTTATATTTACACATTAAATTTACAATCCCTATAGGTTTTACGATATTTCCCGCAAATGATTCAATTTTAATACTTGTTTCTTTTAACTTTATAACTACCTAAATTTATGTTTAATTTTTCAAAAACTTTTTTTGGTATCACACTAATGTCTGCACCAGTATCTTCAATCAAAATATTTTCAATCCAATCTGTATTGTTCTCACCTGAATTTTTCACTTCGCCACAAAAAAGACTTTCACTAGACTCTGAATCTGAACGCAAGCATTGACTTCCTGAACTTTTTTGACCTTACAACTTACTGCAAAATGATTTAAAATACCACATTTGGTACACTTCTTGCCAAATGCGGGACATTCCCTTGGACCATGAAATTTCTGACATCGCCGACACTCAAACTTATGATCATTTCCCTGACCCTTCCTTTTCTTTAAAGTGTAGTTGTTTTTGCTGCGACTAACCCTAGCTTCATCAATTTCTATTGTTGGGTTCATTTCCTTAGCTTGGGAACGACTTACTTCACTTGCTCTACATATGTTTGCAACTTTGTCTAGTGTCAGATCATCCATCCTTAACAGACTTTCCTGGAGTCCTTTATCTTGGAGTCCCTGAACAATTCGGTCCCTTAGGAGCTGATCCTCTAAAATTTCCTTAGTACTGTTATAATTACATCTGGAGATAAGTTGTCTCAAATTCGTATAAAAATTTTCAAAATTCTCATTTGGTTCTTGTCTCCGTTCATTAAACTTGAACCTCTCAAAGACCTCGTTAAATTTCGGGTTTACATATTTCTCAATAGCCGCCAAAACTATCTCGTACACTTGAGAATTCTTTTCAGACAGTTTGAAACTTTGTATTACTTTTGTAGACTCCGGTCCCATCATATTTCTTAACAGAGATAACTTGATCTTATCAGAGGCGTCATCTTTACTAATCGCCACTAAATAGTCTTCAAATAGACATTTCCAAAATTTCCACTCCGTAGATGTTGATTGTGATCTAATGTCAAAATTTGGCGGTAACTTAACTTGGTTACTTTCCATGATGTTTCTTACACTTTACACTTAGTGATTCCTTGTCGACTGCGCCATGTTTTATGTGTGATGGTTATTAATTAATTAACACAACTTTATGTACTTAGCTAATTATTTTAATAATAAAATTATAGTAGTTTCAGAGTTAAAGCAGACATGAGCACATAGAGCACGAGATCAGAGACAAACATATTTTTACTCTACACAGACTACCTAAAGCTCACACGCTACCACAGATAATGCTTTTGACATCATACTACAATCCGCTAGTATGATAAGGCCCTTAGACTGGAAGCCGACTCCAATATAGTTGGAAAAAGGCCTATCTGCCTAGCAATGTTGAGCCAGATAGGTGTACGATTTTTGTGCATTTGCAGAAAATACCAATATCATTTTCGACCTCTGTAAAGGCCAACATAATATGTATTTACTGTCTCTCTCTCTCTGTGTTTATGTTTCTTGTATTTATGTATTCTTTCCTTTGACTTCAGATTTTAAAGAGTTCAGGCAAATTACGAGGTAGCCGTACGAAGAGGTAGCATAATGACTCTTGGTATTTTATCCATATCTATACTCTAAGTATACTAGTACTATTAAGAAGGGAGATTTGTATTTTTCGAATAAACTTTATAACTACCAGTGGCGAAGT
The DNA here is from genome assembly GCA_921972225.1 of Euplexia lucipara. Classification (NCBI taxonomy): domain Eukaryota; kingdom Metazoa; phylum Arthropoda; class Insecta; order Lepidoptera; family Noctuidae; genus Euplexia; species Euplexia lucipara. Next base: position 7,089,477 of record OV179167.1, on the reverse strand, counting down.
GTCTGTAGCGACATCTATCTCGCCACATACAAATCATCCTACATCGCGCTATTAAAGTTATCCGCGCAGTTTGAACGTATACAAGTTCCCGACTACAACCGTCGGGCAGTAGTTAACCCACCAGACACAACACCCGTCTGGTCGGAGGATCCTCCCTTTTCAATGGTGGATGAGGAACTTTACACCCTGTTTACTCATACCTCCAAACTGGACACCCCGAACATGAACGTCAGCGCAGCCTTCGTGCAGAGCTACATCAGCGTGGCGTCATCACTTCCTCAAGCTTTCGAGCAGCGAGTCACCCAGCCAGCCAGCATCCACGACTTCTACAGGTATCCTGACCACCAGCATGCAGCAGACGCGCTACCTGGTCATCACCCACAGCCTCCTCAAGCAACCTTGGCACAGCACACTGCATTTCGGCCGGTCAGCAAGCAGAGACGCACCTCTCTACTGGTCGACGCAGCAGCCAGCCACTCCACGACACTGCAGCACTCCGACTCACTGGGGCATCAGCAGCAACACCCTCACTGGGGCATCACCGCAGACCTGCTATCGACCTCCGGTCTCGGAGGGGAATGATGTAGCGACATCTATCTCGCCACATACGAACCACCCTACATCGCGCTATTAAAGTTATCCGCGCAGTTTGAACGTTTACAAGTTCCCGACTACAACCATCGGGCAGTAGTTAGCCCACCAGACACAACACCCGTCTGGTCGGAGGGTCCTCCCTTTTCAATGGTGGATGAGGAACTTTACACCCTGTTCCTCATACCTCCAAATGTCCATACAACTCGATTTCGATCGGTTTCACTTTGGATATTCGGAAGAGCAACTCTTGCGCTATTGCCTAATGCCAGTCAGACTCTAGCAGGTATTGCCAAATATAAGAAACTTAAGTACACAAAAGGTATATAGGATGGTAGGGTAGACTGATGACTTCAAGATAGACAGCAAATAGTGATACGAATACTATGTTTTTATTGTTGGCATCCTTGTTTAGAAAATTTACCCGTCGCTACTGAAAACTACTAGACCGTTTTAAAAATTATTTCACACGATCAATGCTCGTGCCTTCGCCGTATGAGAAGGGCCTTCGCCCTGTAGTGGGACAAGAGCAGGCTGGTATTTTCTAATAGGGGACGAGCCCTTTTTTTACATCAACCGATTAAAAGTAGACTCGGGGCTGCTACTGAGAAATGCTTGATAGAAAGTTTCAATAATGTATTTCTCGATCTGCCCATTTTATATTTTTGTGTCCTTGAGCCTTGTGCCTGTGCATAACGACACGGTTGGCGCAGTAGCTAAGCGATTGGATGCAGCTGCGCTGCCTCCTTGGTTCGATTTCCACACGGGACAAAGATGTGTATAGCATACAGGTAATAGTTCCGCGTCTGGCTGTTAGTGTGTGTGAGTTTGTTAACGCCTGCACGATACAGGATAAATTCCTGTGGGCAACATTCTTTTTTGAAAGCAAAAGAAACGAAGAAAGAAAAACAGTAATGTTCTTTCTTTCTTTTTATTTTTCGTTTTTCTATTCCTCGACGAAATTGGCTGAAAGTCTAGTCATTAGCCTGCCTGTGAAACACTACCAAACCACAATATTTAAACACGCAAATCAAACACATTGCCGTCAAACTCTTCGCAAAAAGCGAGTAAAAACTGCATGAATATTTTATTCTAGCTTGATTGTGCTCCGGTGGCTGACCTAGCTGCTATGACGTCAGTGCTGTCGGCCATTGTATAATGGAAGTCAAAAGATACTGAAATAGTTCCCTAACGTTTTGATATTAAGATTGGCCTGGTGGAATGTCATTTTTTTGGAGTGGCCAGTGTGATCTACTAATACGGTAGCCTAAAATGTTTTTATCTGTGGCAATAAGTAACTCATTAGTATTTTCCACCCTTATAATTTAGTGCACCACATACATAAATAAACACAGGGAAGGTAGGCAGAACATACACAACTTTAACTACTACGGTTCTTGCAATCTAATTCTTATTTTTCGACAATGACCTATTTTGCTATTAATAAATAATATAAGTAACTACCTATCGCAGCAAACTTCGTTCCGCCATAGAATCAATTTATTAGTTTAAGTCCTATTCTAAGACCGACTGAATATACAATCAAAATTTCATAAGAATCGGTCAAGCCGTTTCGGAGAAGTTTTGTTACAAACAGTGTGACACGTATGGTGACTCAACACCATAATTTTATATATTAGATGTGATTCAATTTATATTTTTGCTACTATATGATAGAGTGTCAAGTCCAACTACAATATTTATTACTGTCAATTGCATCCACTGACTTCTGTACTAATCTGTCTGTGTGGTAATGTCCTTATTTTTTAAAATCTTACAAAATTTTCGAATTTTCCAAATCGATCCAGTAGTTTCGGAGCCTATTCAATGCAAACAAACAAACAATCAAATCTTTCCTCTTTATAATATTAGAATAGATAGTTACTTACCTACCAATATTTTTGATATTTTAGTTAGTCGCCTATCTAACTAGTTTGTCCTCTATTGGACAGCCAATTGTGATAACAACGTGTGGTTTTAATCAATCAAAAACAAAATATTTGATAGCCAATATGGCCAAACCGCATGTAGGTATTGACACGGCATTGTTAGTTTATTCATTTCATTTTATTGAACGCAACAATTCATAGAATATTTATCTAACCATCACGTTTTTGTTAGCTGGCGGTCGACAGAAGTGGTACGAGTATAAACCAGTTAAATAATTTTATTTCCTAGACAAGATAAATTTGCGCTTGTAGCTAAATAACAACAGTAACACGGATCGAACGCTTGTCGAGGTCAGTCCGTAGATGGGATGGATGATCATACATTAGAAACTGAGACCTCAACGTATCTCGGAAAGGATGACAAGTATTTGGTCCTGGTCATCATTTGTAAATCTTAACGCTACCTACCTTCTTTCTTTATGGACTATTGTGTTCGAAATTTTTTTCAACAGTCATAACGGATGAAGCATTGATAACATAGTGTGACTGGTGAAATCATAGATCCTAAGACACGCACCTTTGACTTGTCGGATTCATGTTTGTATTGTATAATTATTATCACTTTATAAACAGTGTACGAAAACATTTCGAGAGAACTGGCTGACCAGAAAGGTTTTTCTTGACGGCATGTGATTCCAAGATAATAATAATAATAACGTTTATTTCGTGAAGAGATTGCAGAGGTTACAGATGTTGCATTTATATACATATTTTAGGACATACAATATAAACGGGTGGAGTACTGTTCTCCTAGATAGACTAAAAATTAGCCTGTGTTAAGGAGAGACAGTGCCAGCCCCCTAATTGGTGGATTGGAAAACAGCATCTGGATTTAATTGTAGTGAGTTGGAAATAATATAAAGAGAATAATAGAAGATAGAGACAATGGCGGAAAAAAACTCTGACACCAGCCAGAACCCCGATAGTCTGACAACTGGTCTAACCAAGAGGTAACGTGTCAGTAACTGGGTTATGGTGATTAGACAGAGTCTCCATGCCGCTCCATTTAAAACTAAATATATAATGCTTTTAAGCTGAGAGAAAGCTAGATGACAATATAACGTCATTTTGGTACGGAAAGAAAAAAAAATACTAGCCTTAACTAATAGCCAAAATAATCCCACTACACGCAAAAGTCTATTGAGAAGGTATGAGCATTGCCACCCCGCTTGCTTAACACGTTGACTGCCAACTACCAGACACAATAGAAATTCAATTGTTCGCGGTCACCGTGTGCTCGACGCGGCGTACAAAGACTTAAGGCGGATTAGCAATTTGAAACTTTTATTAACAATAAGAAAAAAAAGAAGTATGAAAGAATCTGATCTGTTATGAAAGATCTGTAATAATCTGTAAATCTGAAAAAGGCATTTATGTATGTAAGTATTAATTTTTTTCTTTCAATCGTGTCAATTAAAGACACAATAGAAAGCAATGACCAGGTTTCCTCACTGATGTCAAAGGTGTCAACGTTAATCTCAGAAAGTTCATATGAAGTGAGAAAGCAAAGACACTAAACCTTCTCATAAACAGCTTAATAGTTAATTTACAATGAACAATGAAACAAACAATAGTGTAACTCCGAAAACGAACACAAGAGTAATCCTATATAAAATTTAAATCCTCCAGAAATCCGACTCGACTTGCTGAACTCCAACAAAGAAACTATTCACATTAGGTCCAACTCTTCATCGTTGCTTGAGGACAAATAGGGGAAGTTCGCAGTCCCCCACATGCCTCGGTCGAGGACAGCGCTACATTGCGCATAATTTGTAGATTCAGTACAAAGCCAGGAGTAAGGCTGGTCACGTCGCGTGGATTAGGGGGATAGCAGAGGTCGTTTTGACATTTGGAGAGAGAAAAAAATGGGAATAATTGTTGTGATTTGTAGCAAATGTTATGAAATGGTAAAATACTGAGGCTGGGTAAAATAATGGCGTGATAATGGTAACGAGTGCCTACAAACAAATTAAATTTGTAGCTATTGTTGAAATGGTAAAATACTGAGGCTGGTCAAAAAAATTGTTTGATAATGTAATAAGTGCTTACAAAAATAATCAAAACTAGCGGACCCCGCTCCGTGAGATACTATAGTAAGTCAACGGTGAAAGATTTTTTCTAATAGGCCCAGCATTTTTTAGTTTTTGCGTTATACAAAAATACAAATAATTCCTTTTTAAAATATTATACAAGGTGTTTTTTTTTATCCCATAACTCTAGGGTTATATTCTGTAGGTAAAAATAATACTAAAACTCCTAGAATAGATGGTCCAAAACGCATAGTTTCGGAGATATCATCAATCATAATTAAATTATCAGTTGTTTAGTACTCGTAACACAAGCTCTGCTTAGCTTGGGACTAGATGGCGATGTGTGAATAGTCGTGGAATATTATTATTAAGTAGGTATTATTAATATTAATTTTATTGAGGAGCTTGTGGCTAAATTATAACAGCCGCATGGGTCGATCGAAGGTTAAGCTACGCTTGACGAGGTCGGTCCGTGGATGGGTGACCATTTATTACATACCAAGACTCCTCCGTGCCTCGGAAAGCACGTTAAGCCGTTGGTCCCGGCTGTCATTTGTAGATCTTTGACAGTCGTTACTTGTAGTCAGAAGCCCGAAAGTCTGACAACCAGTTTAACCAAGGGGTATCATGTTACCCAGTTACTGGGTTGTGGAGGTCAGACAGGCAGTCGCTCCATGTAAAACACTGGTATTCAGCTGCATCCGGTTAAACTGGAAGCCGACCCCAACATAGTTGGGAAAAGGCTAGGCAGATGATGATTAATATTAATTTTATTACTTAATTAGTTCAAAAATTGTCACCAGTACGACGAATCTTCTTTCTAACGTCACTTTTCTTTCACGTAAGGGTGTTTTACATTAATCATCGTAACTTTGTCGAATTATTTTGTATGATGGATAAAAAAATAAATAAAAAAAGGATGATTGAAACATAATTCATATGCCAGTTGATTCTTTGATGTGGTCTCAATCATACCCTAGAGTTATGGGATATAAAAAAAACACGTTGTATAAGTACCTATAAATAAAGATGGAAAGAATGAGCGATTCTGGTTTTCTACCATTTTTTTCGACATCAGCTTTTTAACATAATATCATGCTTATATTACCTGCAGGGTAAAGTAGAGGTATACCTGTGATACACCAACATATTGCCAGTTAAGAGTCTAGGAGAACCACTGACAGGCAGATATTATTCTTATAATGCTTTCATTGCTAACCTAAAAACTGATCAAAACATTTCTTGCAAAAATCTTCATGAAAATATTTTTAATGAATAAGCGCTTTTGGACCGCCTGTTACTATCAACGTCTGGGCAGGAACTTAACAGCAGTTGTTTATCTAAGTTATTGAAAAGATTGCCTCATTGGTCTAGAAGCAAGCGTTACTGCTAAACACATTATGTGGTCCTGGGTTCAATACCCTGGTCCGGCAAAGTAACAACCAGGAGCCTGGTTGATGGCAACAGGCTAGCCCTCAATTACGTGGAACTTAAAATGATATCTCGCGACAGGTGGTGGAACCTCTGCCTAACCCTTCGGGAATCACAAGCGTGATGTTATGTAAACAGTAACATGTGTTGTTGCTTTTTGGTGCGCGCGCTATTTGATTTGATCAATTGGTACGCGCAGTGGCGGCTGTGAGGAAGTGCCAACCTATTTTGCGTGAGGTTGTAGGTACTGTAGTTTTATTTTATATCGGCATTTTTATTTGAATTGAGAAATTCTTAATGCTGGTCTTTCCGGATAACTTGACTGACCACAGTGTGTGTTCAGACCCCTACCGACTAAAGGTTTATCTGTTCTAACAGTAGGTACCATGAGTTGGGGACCCGAGAGATACTGGTTCAAAATCAAAAATCCAACTCTAGATTTCATTTATTGAAGTTAGGTGCTAATCTTAGATTATTACTTTTTGAACGTCGAAGTTACATAAGACAGTCCCCCAATAAGCCCGCCCTTCGCCACTTCCTAGTGTTTTTGCTGAAAAGAAGAAGTGTCAGAACAAACTCCCCAGCAATATCTCTGTCTGTTCATTCGCTCGCTTCCTTGACCATAAACAGTGCCTTCAGCTAGCTCTAGAATTTTCCTCTCCCAAATTTATAACCGTATTTCGCTAAAAAAACGAGATGTTCCTTTAAAAAATGTAGTTGCTACCCAGTTGGCAACTAGTTCAGGAGTTGTAAGGCGTCTTGTTGGAACAAGTTCGAAATTTACGAGTATCTCGGTCCGTGAGTTAGCAACATCGAATGATACCTATCCGTTTTGTATTAAGGTGAGGGCACATTATAGTATTTCCGTATAATCAAAATCAGAATCAAAATCATTAATTAACAGTTTAGACATTCGCCGTCATATTCAACTACAATCCGGTGTGCAAAAAGTCATATTTCTAATTAACCGGCAAATACATTTTAAATAAAATATATACATTCGTATCATTTATCTAAACTATAAAATAAAGTCGAAATATAAACTATACGATTAAAATGTAAATTTATACAAAATTTAAATGACAATTGGTAAAGAATATCAAACATCATGATTAAAATGTCAGGAAAATTTATTTGATCGATTTTTTTTTTGATATTTTTCAAATCAGTCCGTAAATGACAGAGTGATGAGTAAACATGCGCAAAAAATACATTGGAATTGAGAACCTCCTCAAACTCAAACTCAAAATGTTTATTGTATTCATGTGTAGGTACAGACCCCAGCACATCAAGTTACCCCAATGTGTCAAATTTCTTTGACCGTTATTCAACTTTATGTCAAACAGAGTAAGGTTCATATTCAATTGGACAAATTTGACACGTTGGGGTAACTTGATGTGCTGGCGTCTGTACATTTGTTGTTACATTTAATTATATAAGTTCCAATATGAAACCCGCGGTTGGGGCACGGCATGATAGTGCATAAATTGGACAAAAACTAACATTACCTCCTTTTATGTGTTGGATTAAAAAACCTCAGGTTTACTCGCAGCTCTCAGTGTGGTAGGACCCTTAAACGACACTATTTGTCTTAGAAAATGTAATTTCTCTTCGTTTTCAGCTGTTACTAAGAAGTGGATAATTTTCCTATTAACTTGGTTTATTTTCTAAAATGTCTTGATTTTTTATTAAATGTTATTTGTTTTGTAATCACAAATTATACGATTCTTGCGGGTATTCTTTTGTTAGCGAGATTAATTTCTAGAATGAGAATTAATTCTTGTAAAAGTTCTAGGTATTTCAAGAAGCGATTTAAGACTTAGTTAGTAGTTATTTATTTTACTTTAATTATTGAGCTGTGTCGTTTATAGATAATTTTTATGATTGAACAACTAATGAGACTGGGTACCTATTACTATGTATATATTACTCAGTACACACCCTACACCCACACAACATAATTCACACCCCACACTCTATACACATTATTCACACTCCTCGTTCACTTTACTCTCACTTATACGGTTTGATTTAAAAAGGACAGTAGTTGGTTTTATAAACTATTCTGCCTCATTTTTTCACGTTATGTAGTTTCCTATAACTGAATATAAACATGACATACAAACCTCGACATTCCGAAACTAGGCCCTGTTTGTAAACCAGCGCACCGTCAATGTTGACACAAAATGAGAGCCAACACTACACATGAGAGGTCGTGACGCGTTCCAAAACGGAATCATTGCCTTTTGCTGGTACAGAAGGCACACCGAGGTATTCCGAAATGCATTTTCCAATTGAAAATAAACTTTAATCTTTTGTAATAAAGTTTTGTTACAAAACCATGGAGATCTACATACTTTGAAATGAACTGTATCAACAGAAGGTTTTTATTACTGCCAACAGTTGTTTTTTTAGGGTTCCGTACCTCAAAAAGAAGAAGCGGAAACCTTATAAGAACACTTTGTTGTTCGTCTGTCTGTCTGTCAAGACCCTTTATTTTGGGAATGCGTAGAGGTATCAAATTGAAATTTAAACCCTATACTCAAATTTACGGTCCCATGAAGTCGTGAAGAAAACAAACTTCTAAGTTAATTCATTAATACGGCCGTTTATTAACTAAATAACGCATATTTCGACACTCTATAAGGAATATAAATTCATAGGGTACTTCCCGTTGACTAGAATAATGAAATTTGGCAAATAACATTGTTATAAAAAGTCTCAAAACTATATTTTGTAATTAAATCTTAAAAAATGGGGGGTCTATATTTTATGGGATCAAAATTTCAAATTGAAGGTTATGTAGTTCAAATGGGGTATCATAATATGAAATGGCTTGCCGTTTAACCCTATGCGTGTGAATGAGTAACAAACATCCATCCATACAAACTTACAGGTAGATAAGATTATAAGTACTTCAAGCTAAATTTCAGGAAAAGCTCGGTAAAGACTGTCTAATTCGATTCCTGAACTAAATAAAATGATCCTACGTACGGAACCCTCGTTGGGTGAATCTGACTCGCACTTGTCCGCTATTTTTTACACACTTAGTTTGCTTTTCAATTGAAAAAGTAATATTTGAAAATATATACCTAATATCTAATATCTCTAATTATCTAATACTACTGTTGCATGTCCGACTTGGGTAGACTGTTGAAACCAAAAATGTAATAATTTAGGTACTAATATGAACTTAATGTACACAGTTATGCAATAAATATATCTTTATCTTTATCTTTACTTTAGATATTGGCAGAATAGTGAAATCGGCTTTCTTTGCCATTACAAAGCAAAGTTGAAAATACACATACATATCGTCACGCCTGTAATCCCCGAAGGGCTAGGCAGAGGTGTACCTGGTAGTACACCCACATTTCGCCATTATGTTTAAGTCCCATGTAATAGGGGGCGAGCCTATTGCCATCCATCGGGCACAAATCCAGACTCCGGGCTGCTCTGAGAAATCCCAGATTGAAAAACTCAATAACACTTTGCCCGACCCGGGGATCGAACCCGGGACCTCATGATCAGCAGAAGCGCTTGCGACCACTAGACCAACGAGGCAGTCAAAGTTGAAAATCTATAAAAAAAAAAACATTTGACAGTTTGGGGTGGCTTTATGTGCTGGCGTCTGTAAGTACATTGATTACAACATGATTGGTGTGCCTAAATTTTCCCCAACTGTGTAGATAAATATTCCACAAATATGAATATTACAACTTTCACACAACATCATGTAGTTCCAAACTAAGCAGAGCTTGTGCTATGCCACCGCGCGCGATCATTGGTCAAATCAAATAGCGCGCGCTTCACATTTTCCTGTAACATATTTTCGTCGTTTTTCACGGAATCACTACACAAAAAATACGAGTATCCAGCAACTGAGAGGCAAGATGTTTTTTGACACAACAATACAAAACAGTTAAAATAAAAAAAAAATACAAAATTGCCTGGATTATGTCATCCAAATAAAGCACTACACGAAGCGGAAACATTGCTCCACTGAATAAAAACGCTGTTTAAAGGGTTTAAAATGTTTTATTAAAAGAGAATTATCCTTGCAAAGAAACTGCAACGGATCTGGTACAAAAAGAAAATAGGATGAAAAGATAAGAAGAAGAGCTTTGTGAGAGTTTTTGATTTGCAAAAGTTTAAGTAATAAAAACAGTTTTCAGCTGGATTCAGGAGAGAGGAATGCTCTTTTGAGTCTGTGTGCTTTATTTGTTTTTGTTTATTTATAAAAAGAACTGCTATTTTTACGGACTGTTATTGCGGAGTGGGAATTGTTGATTCGCATTCGTATTACCTTTTCGTGCAGTGTTGTTTCAGTTTTGCGAATTTCGTTTTCGCCGAGATTTATTTGAAACGTAACAAAACATAACATCCTCATCCATATTCCTCGGAGGTTAAGGCAGAGGTGTTACTGGTCGGGGGTTGCAGAAGTATCTTCTGTTCCCGTGCCCCCGGCGCAGGTATGAGACGGATTACCGGGGTGGTTCTTAGTAAGTAAAAGTCTGTCAGACCCTTCTGCTCTCCTCGGGGCGAAGGGCATCCAAGGAGATTTTGCACCCCACGCCAAAAAAAAATATGACTGGGGAGTTTGTTCCGCCGCTTCTTCTTACCAGCAAAAAAAATTGGAAGTGACGGAGGGTGGGCATTTGATTTGTGACCAGTTTAATTTCCAAAGCCATAAAAATAACAGCTACACGGGTCAACTGAAGGTTAAACTACACTTGCCGAGGTCAGTTCCGGGATAGTACCAGTTACCATTAATTACATATTATGAACACTCGTCCGTGCCTGGATAAGCAATTAAGCAGGTGAAGCAGGTGTCCTGAAATCACGGCTTAGTTTAGGCACCGGTCTCCCACAAATAGACATTGCCAAATATGTCATTTTTACTTTGCTTATGTAAGTTTTTAGTTATTAAGTGTTATTTGTTGAAGAAAAATAAATAATTTATATTTTATTATTATACAGAAAATTACAGTTTGTTTTACATTGTTAAGGGGCCGTGCCTGAAATTGACTGATTTTGATCAACTGTAATCATTATTTGTGAGAAAGAGAAGAAGAATTTATGCAATCCTATTTGTGATTTGAAAAGACGAGTTCCTTGCTTTGCATGTTGAGGAATAAAATTTTAGAAATAAATTACGTATTCATGGAAAATCACTAAAATTCACCCACATGTTTTCCCAAAAATGACGAGAGACTGACGTTTGATCATTTAGTTACAAGAAACTACAATAGATTTTGAAAATTAAAAAATCTTACCAACACCAGTATATAGTCTACTTGCACGTGAGGGAACCACTTTTTTTAATTTTAACCACAACACACGGAAAAAAAAAATTCAATGTCGTTACTTTCCGGAAATTTCAAGACTAATCAGTATTTTTTTTCTATTGTTTGAATCACTTTTAAGAAATTTTAAAAGTAGCATATTAATCTTCAGTTTATTATATATTCGTACTATTTTTTAACTTGTGTACTTTAACATGTGTACCAACATAGTAAACGAATATGTATACACAATTTTCCGGAGATTTATTTCTCAACCGTCTTAATTTACTTAGAAACTCAAAATATGATATAAAATATTAAAACAGTTTAAGCGATCACTACGCTCGAGCTTTACGCGTGTGTTCGTGAACGGTACACACAAATATAGAATCGCAATGATGTTACCTAAACTCAAGCGAGCGAATTTTATGCACGGCCCCTTAAGTCATTCTAACAAATGCCTGTCCATTGTCTCTGTATGTTGCATATAGCAAGTACGTTGCGTTAATTAATTAATTAGTAATTGGCCCTAGCTGTCATTTGCAGATCTTTGACAGTCGTTACGGGAACTCAGAGCAGAACCCCGAAAGTCTGACATCCAGTTTAATCAAGGGGTATCGTTACCCAGCTACTGGGTTGTGAAGATCTGATAGGTAGTCGCCCTTATGTTAAATACTAGTGGGGCTGAAGTCCTAGTATCCAGGTGTAAGTTTATCAAAAAAATCACAATGTTTGTTGAAATTAGGCTAAGAATCAGATTTTTGAACAAGACGATGCCCTAAAACGACCCTCAATCCTTCCGATAATGTCCTTTCTGTTAATCTATTTAGCTCCCAAAATATTTACACCCACTAAGTTCATAAAAAGGACAAAATTCTTTGCCACGTATGAAAGTGACACATTTTATTTTAATAGGATATTTAATCATAGTCAGCTTTTCTATTATATTATGTGCCATCTAATCACCATAATACTACCAGCTAAACGAATCTACAAGACTACAAAATTAATAAAGATAGTACTCGCTATGCCTAGACAGGAAAACACAAAATGTACAAAACAACGAATAATTTTCATCAGGTGAAAAAGGCAGGGAAACCCTCCCAGGGTTTCTGTAGGAGTCAAGAGAGAGACAGAAAACAAATTGTAATCTATTTACACAAGTCAGAATACTTTAAACGCAGCAAGATTGTTAAGCACTCTCATTTGTAGGCAAACAGCAAGGTTTAAAAGGAATAGTGATGGGGACATCGCGATTTTCATCCCGGAAATTGTCGAGTCGATACTTTCTGATTGACGACAAAATCGACGATTAAACTCTGACACTTTACTTATTCAATAACTTTACTTAATATCACACCTGTATTTAATTCCTAAAAGAGTTAGGCAAAGCAGAGGCGTAAAGTACACCTACATTTCGCCATGTTTAAATGTCAGGGAGCAAACCTATTGCCATCAACTGGGCACAGTTTTAGGCTCCGATCTATTCCAGTGAAGTCCTAGATAGAAAATCTGAAATTTGGATAAAGGTAGAAGATAAACCTAAATAAAAGTAGACTAATTTGGACTAAATGTAAGTATGAATTGTAATTTGACAAAAAAACAGTATTAATATACAGGTCCGGTGTTAACATTTGCTTAGTAGGATTATATTTATAATAGGCTAACTCTACCCGCTTAAAAAGCACTTACTAAGTTAATTTATTTTTAACGTGCTTAACATATTTTGCAGAACAAATCCACTGAAATAAATCTGTTTAAATATTAATTTATAATCTTGTTAGTGTGGAGTTTAGTTACATACAGTGTAGCTGTCTGCTTATAGTTTCCAAATACTTTAAATATGCTTAAAATATAATTAGATTTACACGTGATCATTCAAGTGGATACCGCCTGTAAGTATTCAGTCCGATTTTGCATTTAAATCTCGGTATTCCCATCACTATAGAGAGACATACTTATTTTCATTACTCTTCTCCCGGATATTATCGTCGAAAACATTATATCCTTGCATTACATTAAAATAATTTCATTAACAAGGTTCAAATCCAGGTTTAAATCCAGGTTTTTATTCTTGTCATTTTACTTCTTCTTAGTATGGGAACAATTTAGTCCAGATTTCCATTAATTAGTCTAGTTCTAAATTTGAAGTCGAAAATCAGCGTCTGGCATTTTTTGCTGAACTGGAGCTATCTGATGCAGCCGCAAGGCACATAATCATTTGGCATTTTTGTGATTTTTTTAGTTTCTTTTTAACCAAATTAACTATTACTTTCTACTAGTATTTACTTTGTAGATATAATGTGTCAGATGCCAAATAATGCTTCTTCTTTTAATTCTTTTAACTGTGCAAAATCATGAAAATATTAAAAAGTTTCGTAGATTTAGCAGTTAGTTTAACAAATGTTTAAATGACGTAGTGTACCAACTAAACTAATATAAATGTGGTCGTTAACTTTTTATAACAAAAAAGACATATTTAAATGGGTTGTCTCACCTACTCAGATAAATTTGTATAAATCGTTAAAATGTTCTTCAAAGGTCTAAAAGATTTAAACCCAGGTGTTCGTTGTGAATAAGACCCTAAATTGCCGCATTAAGATCTGCATTGATCTTTCATGAAATAATGACGGTAATTTATAAATAAACTAAAGTATGAGACACTTTTATTCAAAGTATTTAGGTTCTAATAGGATATAAGTATAATGTCATTGCCCCGAGGTTAAGCCTCATGCTCGAAATTGTGATTCAAATCGGGGCAAGTACCAATGTGACTTTTTTAAATTCATAATAAGTACAGGGTGAAAGGGACACCGACGCAGATATCATGATGTCATTAAGTACATTGTTTTGGACCGTCCAGGGTTAAAATTTTTCGTCGATTTTATAGATTTTGTTTGATACAATTGTAATGACATCAATCTTATCACATACGAACACACACACACACACACACAGCACATCCTACATCACGATGTAAAAGTTATCCGCGTAATACCGAAGACAACCGACGGGCAGTAGTTGACTCAAAAGACACTACACGCTTCTGGTCGGAAGATCCTTCCTTTTCTATATGGGATGAGGAACTTTGCACTCTGTTACTCACACTCCTAACAAAAAGAATATAATATTAGGTAAGTACATACTCTTTATAGTACACCATAAATAACATTCAAATATAAACTAAGAACTACATAATATGGTGTTTCAATGGCCGGCCTTATCGCTAAAAAAACTCTTTCAGACAACCTTTTGATGGACTGTATAATAATAATAATAAATAATAAAGTTTATTGGACAAAAACAAAACTTAGCCTACTACAGTTTCAATACTAAAAACATAAGATATAAGAGGCTTCTAACCTAAATGAACTCCTGATTTCCAAACTAGGTAAAAACCTGTATCTTGGAAATTATTGCTCTTCCAATGAACATAACAAGGACTCTTACTTAGATAAGGAGTAACTATGATACATCAGTACTGATAAAGTAAGACCAAAAAAAAAACAAAAATACAATTACAAATTAGTGCGATAGTAGGGTTTATTTTATAGCTTGACGATTTTGAGAAATATGGTAGTGTGTTTTTGTGAGATGTAGGAGTGTTGTGAAGTGAAGTGTAGTGTAGTGTATATTGTGTAACTTAACCACTTAGTTATTTATGAACAATTAGTAACTTTTCAGTATTAGCGTAGTCTAGGCTACTGAGCCAATTTGTTACAGTTGTTTTACATTTGTATTTGGTAATTAAATATTATAAATATTGTAATTAAATATTATAATATTTTAAATAATAATAATAAATTATTCATCAAACATAAGCTACACCAAATCGTTTATATCTACGCTAATGGTATGTACTTAGATAACATTAGGTATAAAGATACTAGTTTAAAAACCACTTAGACTAAAAAAATAAAAGTAGAAAGTATGGAGAAGGAGAAGATTGCTTGTGGTATGGTATTTTTTACCTAAAACTGTAGAAAAACCAAACGGGCAAATTCCACTAAACACGAACAAATTTACTCTTAAGCCGATTTCCGCAGTAAAATACGACAAATTCAAACATGTTTTGAATTGTAAAGCTCGGGTACAGTCGCGCACAATAGTGCTTTTACCTTAATGATGTACCAAGCGAAGATGCGAATGTGCGTCAAACCGTTTTCTGCTAACATTTGCTGGGTTTTAAATGAGTTCTATGTACAAACGCCAGCACATCAAACTACCTCATACTGTCAAAATTTCCCAAATGAACATGAACTTTATATTCTTTATAATAAAGTTGAAACTCTATTAAAGTAATTTGACATATTAGGGTAGCTTGATGTGCTGGACCTTTATTAATACGTGTTCTAGGAATGCCAAACTGAGGTACGAAGTGATAAAACAACGTTGTGGTTTAAAAATATAAATTTTCACATTGAGATAATGAAAGTATGTAATAATCGTAACACGTAACTTTCTGTAATTTCTGTCTTATTGGAAATAGGCGTGAGTTTATGTTTGTACGTATATCTAATCTATCTACTTTAAACAAGCAATTCTTGCATTTTCATGCAATTTAGTATGCAGGGGTTTCAAAATCGATGGGCTGATAAATCGATATAGATAGTATTAATTTTAAAAAAAATTACGATCTACCAAAAAGAAGCCGAGCGAAGCTCGTTCATCGAGGTACATAGGTATTTATGTATGTAGGTATGTATGCTATCTGTATGACTTCTCCTTCTTATCTGACTTTGTCTGTCTACTATCTAGTAATTTAATAAATTCCCAGTGTGTTTTTCTATTTGGAAATTTTCAGTAGCTACCCGAAGACAGTATTTGTGCCCAATTGATAGCAAAAGGCTCGTCCCCTATCACATGGGACCACCTTAATGTAACTGGCGAAATGTGGATGTACAGACGCCAGCACGTCCAGTTACCCTAATGTGTCAAATTTCTTTGATCGTTTTTCAACTTTGTATCAAACAGAATAAGGTTCATATTCAATTATGAAAAATTGACACATTGGGGTAACTTGATGTGCTGGCGTCTGTACTATATACAGTTACACCTCTGCCTAAACCTTCGGGGATTATAGGCGTGATGTTACAGTATTAATATTTTAACGTTACTATTAAAGCTAGTTTCAAACACAAGGCTAGCATTCCATTGACATTATTTCTAAGGAAACGTCAATTAAATATAGCTTTTGTAAATGACGATGGTATAATTATGAAGTTTGCAAAAAACAATCCTGTACTCAGAATCGGTAGCAAAATGGCATTTTCTAAAGGTCATGTTTGAGTTCGCAGAATTATCTAATCACTTTAGTTTCATCATTCAAATCGGGACATTCCCTCTATTATCGTGGGTGATGGTACATAGTACCTTCTCTCAATTTCATGTATATGTTGTGATTAATCATTCGTAATACATAGTTACTTAAATACATAAAAACATTTTTTACCCAATGATATAGACAAGTACTACAGACCGCCACCTGCTACAATCTTACATATTTCTGTTGCTTGGTATAGGTTCATACACACTGCCATTACTATGTACCTATGAACCTAACCTTTCAGAATCAGAATCAGAACTATTTTTCCTGCTTTTGCTTTCTGAGGAACATCACCAATAAGGCCATAGTATGTCCTTTTTATAGCTCCCTGCGTGTTCACGTACGTCAACTCGCAGGTACATCTACCTGATAAATGCCTTTCACTCATCTTCTCATCGTAACCAAACCAAGCATTCTCTTTATACCTAACAAATATTGTCTATGATTGTCCCACGGCAAGGCGAAGGTCTCGTCAAAAGAAAAAAACACGAACTTATATCAACACGCTTGCTCAAGGCAGATTTGCAATTACAATCTTATATTTAACCAGGTTAGAAATTTGAAACAATCCTGAATGGAACGTGTACGTGAATGGAATTACACAGAAAAAATTAGACGATTCGTTAAACTACTAGCGCAGTATTTTAGCTAACACTTATAGGTCTTTAAGTCAAAAGTGAATAGGTTACTTCTAGGCAAGCGTGCCTCACCGTCGACCGTATCATCACTTACCATCAGGTGAGATAGTTGTCAAACACTACCCTAGCAATAATAATAATATAAAAAAACACTCAGCTCAGTTACAACTTTGTTCTAAAATCGCAACTAATTAAAATGTATCTTTGGAAATGGGAATATATTTTTCTACCACTCTCTCGTTTTATTGTAGCGATACACATACATATTTGGTATTATTTCCACTGCGAGCTTACCAGCCTTATTTACAAACAAATATGTAGTTATCTACCTACTCGTACTACAAAACAAAATATGTCTCCGAACAAATTCTATCACAAAACTCTCCTCGTTCTTACCTACAGACGATAAGGTACAACTCGTGTTTATTGGCACAGTTAAGTGGCACATCATAAATCACTGGCAATGGCATTGCCACCATCCAACTTGTTCTCTGCCAGAATATAGATACACGCACAGAAGTTCCACTGTGACTCGAGCTACAGCGAGCGAAAACGTACACACAGAGAGAAACACGCATTATTCAGGTACCTATAACAAGAGCACACACGCTCACAAACACGATTAGCATTTCTTTCGGTTACTTTATATCCAACATGACGCAATGCTATTGTTACTTAATTCATTAAACCCCAAGCGGACGCCGGCGTCCACGCTGTCACTGTCTTTCTATTGTGGCTCTAATTGACACGATTGAAAGGTTTAATAGTACGAAAATATGACTTGCGCGAGCGATTTATTTAATACTTTTTTTTTCTATTTCTACGAGACCCGAAAAGTAAACCCAATTTTTAATACAACTTTTAGGTACATGATTCAAAAAGGTCACATTTTCTATAAAAAAAAAACAGATATACCTATCTCAAAATAAGATGTTGCCTGATATTGCTGTGCGGTGTTGACATCCGTCAACAGCTAAATGATAAATTATATTTTTATTTCTGTAAATTGGTTTCTTTCTGAGCTCTTGCATTACGTAACCAGCACCGCGCAACTACCTCAGGCACCGTCACAGATAAGCAGTTGGCCTCTTATGTGCATGCGTTTTGGTAATTGTATGGAGCCGACCTTCTGTTGCTTTTATTTTATGTAGCCAGTATGGATTTTATCTACAACTGGTAATGTTCGTTCGAACCAACTTATGTATTGGTTAAAACTTTTCTGTACGATTGGAAGATTATTTATCTTGATTTCTTGTGTACAGTTTAATAGCTATTTTGTTGCTGTATTATGTTGGTGCATGTATATGTACCTACTACACAATGAAAGGAACATTCAATGAGTAGAAAGATCTCCCT
The DNA here is from genome assembly GCA_921972225.1 of Euplexia lucipara. Lineage (NCBI taxonomy): Eukaryota > Metazoa > Arthropoda > Insecta > Lepidoptera > Noctuidae > Euplexia > Euplexia lucipara. The sequence goes on along the minus strand of OV179167.1, from coordinate 7,070,871 downwards.
CTTAGTAAAATCAACAAGCGAAAAGTTAGGCGAAGTGAGTATGATGTGACTTGTGACTCCTCATCAATCCTCATAATTAAGTAAGGTTGACAGCTTACTTCTCCTAGAATAGAATACTCTTTAATGAATGTATACCATAAAAATTACTAAAAAAACCATGAAGAGCAACTAACATAGGATGTTACAAAGGATGGCCTTATCGCTTAAAGCGATCTCTTACAGTCAACCTTTGGATGGACTTGATAAAGAAGAAGAGTAAATATTTATTACTTTATGTAAGACTAGCGACCCGCCCCGGCTTCGCACGTTATGGCTTGCATTTTAAATCTGTAATATCTTCTAAAATATTTATTTAAATTACATGCCGTAAAGGGCAATATTAATCTATATTAAGTAGACGATTTATTTAAGGTACTTAATTGGATAAGGATTAATGCTGTATTGCTTAAAATAGCTTCGTAAATAAGTCATAAGAAGTAAAGGATAAAAAGTAGTTATTGTGGGTAAGATTAAGAGATAGACAAAGAGATAGACTAAGAGATAGACTAAGAGATAGACTAAGAGATAGACTAAGAGATAGACTAAGAGATAGACTAAGAGATAGACTAAGAGATAGACTAAGAGATAGACTAAGAGATAGACTAAGAGATAGACTGAGAGATAGACATATACTATCCGGAACTTTTTTGTTGACATTTTTATTAAAGTGTACAATACTTTGATAAATTGTAGTACATTATTTTGATAAATTGAACGGAAATCCTATATAATGCGAGATCAGCTTATACTGGAAATTCATGGCTTGATGTGTAGCCGTGTGTACAATATATTTTTTACAATAATAATAGTGCTACTGCTGAGCCGGTTCCAGTTCGATCCCCGGTTCGGGCATAGCATTATTGGGTTTCTCTATCTAGAACTTCTCAGTAGCGGCGTGAAGTCTGGATTTGTGCCCGATTGATGGCAATAAGCTCGCCCACTATTACATGGGACTATTAACATAACTGACAAAATATGGGTGTAATTACAGTTAAGTACACCTTTGCTTAACCCTTCGGGAATTACAATTTCAGAATGGCACAAACTAGGATCACTATTTCTTAACAAAATTAACTTATTTTACGCTCAAAACAACGTAATTCCCTAACCCTCTCAAGATTAAACAATTCCCACCAACTACACAAGTAATATCACTTAACACCTATTTAAATCAGTCAGCTGTAAACAGTAGCCCCACAAGGAAAGATAAACAAACAAACAATAAAGAAGGAAAGAAAAAAAAATGCGAGGGAAAAGTAAAAAGTACCAGTCGACTCTGCTTTGTATTCATGAGCCTCAATAAATAACGGTTTCAAGGCGTGAGAAGAAACGAACGGTATTACTATTGGTTAGCTGAGGAGAATTTGTGAGATCGACAGTGTAATAATACGTCTTTTAGATACATAATGCCTATTGATCTAGTGGTAAATGGCCCTGACTACTCTATCAAAATCAAAATCAAAAGTCTTTTTTCAAACTAGGCAGAGAATCAGCACATTTTGAACGTCAAAAAAATACACAAGAGAAGTTTTTGCTGGGAAGAAGAAGTGGCGGAACAAACTCCCAAGCAACACTTCTGTCTGGTTCGTTTGAAGAACTTTACAAAGAATCTATACAATGAAATGCTCAATAATTAGCACTAAGGTTTATACACTTTGTAAAACATTACATTTCAGAATGATTGTCACGTGTTAGCTAGCACACTCCACTATACCAAGAAAAAATAAAAATATTCATTTTAACATTGAAATCTAAACTCAATCAAAACGACTACAAAACTGAAAAATAACAACTTCCAGGTACATGTGCAATGCTGGCTTATATTCATAAGGCTGTGACTCTAAGTTTAAAATGATATTCCAGGACCATCGAAGTGAAACCAATAAACAGTTAACTATTATAACTAAAAAAACATTGGTTAGAAAGTCGACCAGTCACCACAAGCAGCACCCGTTCACGAACATAACGCAAAGATCAGCCATTACCCCCCTCGCCATATTTGAGAGAAGAGGGTAACCCGATCCTCGACGATACCGCAAGCAGTGACTATGCCGGAGGTAGTAGTTTCGATTCCCACCCAAGACAAATGTTTGTGTCTTGAGTACGATCATTTGTTCTGTGTCTGGGTGTTATTTATCTACAATATGTATGTATTTAGAAATATATAAGTATGTTTATCAGTTGTCTGGTACTTATAGCACAAGGTCTGCTTAGTTTGGGACCAGATGGCGTTGTGTTAATGTTGTGAAATATTTATTTATTTTATTTATTTATAAGTAAAACTACTCGTATTGGAAGTTATAATATTTTAACCGTTTGGGGTTGGAACACTTAGGCCATGAAATCCAAGTGCTGATCTAGTTTTCCTGGACATCGCCAAGCGTTTGGTCGACTCTTCGCGTGACCAGAAGCCTGGCCTTTATTTAGGTCAGATAATCAGCATTGCCATTCAACGTGGCAATGTGGCCAGTCTTTGGGGCACTTTTCCCGTCGACAGCGATGCGGTTGACTATTTTGATGCCCTATTAAAGTTTTACTTTTGGTTTGTACAGGTATGTATGCACAAAATAGTTTGTCAATTAGTGGAAGTTAAATAAAAGTGAATCCTACAAAACAAAACATGTATAATTAGTGAGTTTCCATGATAAGGCCAGCACACGAGCCAGGTACAAAATTTATTTAAGGTCCTCCTCGATTTCGATCGTGTATATCTCGAAGTAATCGCATTACTTAGTTTTAATTATTTTTGTGTTGAATAATAACGGAACAAATGGAAATGAAAACGCAGAATTTCGAATGTTTTTGCATGGGACGAATTCTGTTGAGGTTAACTTTGACCTACGTATTTAAGTACATAAGTACTATGTGATTGAAGGTGAACCTACAGCCATCACGATAAAAGCAAGTTCAAAAGTAATTAATAAAAATTATTCTGAGGATCAGCACTTTTTGAACGTTAAAAAGAAAAATACTCATTTCTGAATTCATATGTTTTTCCCATGATCTATGTATGTCATAAATATTAAAATGATACTTTTTCAGTAACGTAAACATTGTTATTACCATTTAGTAATAAGTACAAAGGTATTAAAAGCCGATTTTCATATGACACTCAATTGTTTAATGCATTTTATGTTTAAGTTTGGTGGTCAGAACTACCAAAGTAGGGATCGCAATTCTTCCAGTACGTTCGAAGTACGTTCGTCACGCCACGCCGGTCATGGTGAGCCACCAGCATTTAAATTTCTAAGTGTCTTATAGTCTGGCAGTCAACGTGTTAATAAAAAGTCCCACCAAGTTCTATATAAAAATCACCATTTAATATTTCTCTCTCCATAATATTTAATTTAACTTGTACCTACAAGTTAAATACACATTCAAAAGTGTATTTTAATGGTCCAATAGATTTTGTTCTTTTAAAGACGTCGTCGCCTCTACACTTAAAATATATACCGTGACGTGGGTGCGTTTACAAATATTAAAAAAAACGACGAACAATTAGGCACAGACCACCTAAAACTATATTGGAAGTACCAAATAAAATTTGGAAAGATGTAGTAACAAAAATTGAAAAGAGTATGCTTAGATGGTTTGGTCACGTTGAAAGGATGGATAAAAGGCGACTAACGAAAGGTATTTACAAGGCAGATGTAAGTGGAAACGCTGGGAGGGGACGCCCTAGAAGGACATACATAGACCTTATTGGTGAGGTTCTTCAGAAAGGTCAGGTGCGTAGTACTCGCAACCGGCGTGTGTGTATGACAACATGTATGAATGTAAACGAAGCAAAAGAAGTATGTAAGAATCATATGGTGCTCTGTAGTTTCTGCCTCCCCCATGGGAAAAAGGCGTGAGTTTATGAAACGAAACCGCAACACGCAGCGCAGCACCCAATCGCTTAACACACTCCATGGCTGCCATGGCGCCATAACTGACTTAAAACCTATTACAAATAACTTGCACTAACTCATGGGCAGCATAAAATCTCTGACAACAGGTTAACGTTAATGTTCGCCAGTTCGAGGACAGATGGTTTCCAGGACATCGTCAGGAAAAAGGTGGTTTCGCTTGTGAGAAGGATTCGGGGGAGTAGCAATAGCATCCTGAAAGTCGTGGCTGAGGACCCGAGAGCTCCTGTGCTAAGGCATCTTATGCGGCTTCATTGTCCGCATGAAGTGTCTCGTAAGTACATGACACATTAGTTTTCAACCCCCGATGCAAAAAGAGGGGTGTTATAAGTTTCACCGCTATGTGTGTCTGTCTGTCTGTCTGTCTGTCTGTCTGTCTGTGGCACCGTAGCGCCCAAACGGGTGAACCGATTTATATGCGGTTTTTTTTATTTGAAAGCAGGGTTTCTTGCGATGGTTCTTAGGCATAATTCATCAAAATCAGTTCAGCCGTTTCAAGGTTATCAGCTCTTTTGTGTTAGCTACCGTTGCTATTTTAGACGTCTATGGGTATTAACTTTACTTAAAAACGTATGTGTGTCTTAAAATTTCAAACGCCCATGTGTGTAACATTAATAAGTAGCATTATGGTGTATTTGGTCTGATGCAGCCAGGACATCTAGCTGACTAATACACTCTTGGGAACATAACAGCAGATATGTCGTGTTTGGATTCATTTTAACCTGCATTTGATTTTGCACACAATGCACTGATGGCAACAGGATGAGCTGATGCTGCAGCCAGGCTATCCAGCATACCAATAGGTAGACTCTTGACAAAATAATAGCAGATACTTATGTCGTGTTTGGATTCGTTTTAACCAGCGTTTGACTCTACATACAATGCACTGAAAAATTGTCATAACCGTATAATCTATAAAACAAAATTAATGCGTTTAAAATTTTTAAAATAAAAATTAAATTAAAAATTTGAAAAACCCCCACCGCAAAAAAGTAAAACATTTATAAAGTTAAAAATAACACTTTAGCCATGAAATTTTACGTAACGTACTTTTTTGCGGTGGGGGTTTTAATATATTATGTTCAAATTTGTTACTAACCCTAGTGTTTAAGCTGTAGTTTCTAAGGTGTTTACTAACAAAAATGGTTCCTATGTTGTTCCCAATAAAAACAATTTATTATTATTATTAACGTAACTTTAGACTACGATATAGATTGCGACATTTAGCGGCCGGCGAGTGCCAGAAACTAATAGATTGTACAAAGTGAGCATCTGATCATGTATACGAGTATGTATATTATATAATGCATTGTCGACGATGAGTCCTGTCAGCGAAGAGTCCCGCCAAAGTAAAGTCTTACGTAACTTTCAATAAACTGGCTGGCTTATGCTAAGGCAAAACGCTACGGCTGAATATCATTCAGGCCACTAGTTGAACGGCGTTATTTAGTTTAACGGCTAGGCAGTTAATTAAACGGCAGATTAAAGCTAGTTGGCTGCGACATATACACTGAATGTACCGTGTACAGTGTCGTAGTCTAATCTACAATTAGTAACACACAAAACAGAAAAAGGAAATAACTCGCCAATTGCTTGGAACATCTGCTATACCCTAAAACCAATCACCTAAAACAATCTTATACCCTGTTACACTAAAATAAAAACCAACAGCCTACCGAACCCAACGCAATATTGCACAGCCTTTAACAAATCGCGCACATTACCGACTAAATAGTACGTACGGCAGTAACACTTAGTTCTAATACCTCTAATACCCAATTTTATACATTTTTTTCGCCATTCGCCATTGAAGCTGGCACGGGAAGGAGCTAATCGTTGCAATAAATCAGGATACGGACAAAATATCGACTCTCTGTCGGCTGCCTACGTGGCTCCGTGAAAGTACGACGAGCATTCTAATGAGACAGGTTAGGTTGGCTGCACACTTGCGATTTTATTTTGCGCTATGGAAATATTAAAACAAAATATTATTTATTATGATGGTGTGAGAGGTAGGGTCCTTTAACCATCGGGTCATCACAAGTGACGTATAATTTTTTTTTATCGAAAACATAAGTACGTCATAACATCTTGTAACAAAGGTTTATAACCTAGCACAGGAGACAGGGACTTCACACAACCTGGGACGTGACCACTTTCTTGTGTAACAAAGATTCTATTCTATTAAGCATACAGCATGCCTTGAAGAGTTAGGCAGAGGTATACCTGCAGTACATCCACCATTTAGCCAGTTATTTTTAAGTCCCATTTATGTATTTATCCTCTCAATATCTCTCAATATATATTTTTTTTAAATTTATTGGGTCTACTCTTGACCTTATTCTTGTCCTGCGGTCAGAGATGAGGTCGACGATGGAACGAGCTTACCCAAAAGAAGCCTATTAACCCGCGACTTAAACATATTGGGGTTATATGAACTCTGGAACACTGATGCAGGCAGGGAATTCCACTCCTTGGCTGTGCGCATAATGAAGGAACAGGCAAAGCGCTTCGTGCGAATGTGTGGAACATCTACAAGGAATGAGTGATAACCTGCAGTACGTCTGGACTCCCGATGGAAGAAAGGAGATGGTGGAATGAGCTCGTGGAGCTCTAGAGCACACTCACTCTCATATTTTACACCAATGAAGCAGAATAATAAAAAAAAAATGCTTTTTATCATCTGTCCTGTGCAGATATACAACGGGTAGTGATGACGGCCGTGGAACACACACGTGACACGTAGCATCGGTCATTATATGTATTGAGACTCATCGAATATGATAAACTCGAGGTCCTATATAATAGGGGGCAAGCCTATTGCCGCCAACTGTGAACATATGCAAACTTCAGGCTGTTATTAATAAATTTCTGTTGAAATAATGAATCAGTTTGTTGACCTGGTAATCAAAGCTAGGACTTCATGCTCGGCAGTAGTTATAGCTCCTACTAGACAGGACTAACGAGGCAGTGAACCAAAGTAAAGTTAGATTGACCTACGGAACAAAGGTCATGTGATGTAAGGCTTCGCCTTCCACGGGGTTGCGGGTTTAAATCAAAGCAAGTACAACAATGATTTTTAAATGGGGCATTTGACAACATTTTAGTTTTTAGTCCGTCATTTAGATTACAATAAAATATTAGATACCTATTTTTTTCTTTTTCAAATTGATGAAAAACTGCTTAGATTAAGCGCATTAAAGTAGAGGAGAGGGGGCTTGTAAAGTCATTATCTAGTTTCAACTGTACTGGCTAGTGACGTCATGCAACATTTGACTCGATGTATCGCCGTTATTTTTTGATTACTAAGCTAAGTACGTAAAAAAAGAAAAAATATGTGTCGAATTTTTTTTGTATTCTAGATGAGGGACTAAAACTAAAATTTTGTCAAATTGCCCATTTGCATTTAGGCAGGTGCTAGTTTATCATCAAAATTCGGAATTTGAAACCTGCAGGCCTAGCCATATTACAAATTCTATTTCTATTATCATAATCGATAAGGCGACAATAAAAAGAAAATAGCGTAGTGATACGGAATCAGCTGTTTGTCACCTGTCAAGTGTTAACTAGTTGAATTTGTAATATGACTGAAAATGAAATACACTTGACAGTTGACAAACAGCTGATTCCACATACGCCATTTTCTTTCTGTAAGAGAAATAGAATAGAAATTGTAATATGGCTAGGCCTGCAGGGCACATAGTTAGTAAAAGACTGATATATTAATACTTGTATCTTAACAGTATGTAAAGTGGCCTCTGCCTTGCAATGAGATACTTGTTTAACGAAGAAAAGCTTTATCTTTGTCTAAGTCAGTTAAAAATCTGTAAATCGGATTATACCTTGTTTTAAAGTCCGAAAGTATGGAGGAGATTTTGCATAATAACAGATGACTTCAAGACTTTAAAAAATTCTTAAGTGGGTTTTAAAAAAGTTTTCAGACAGCCGAAGTCTTTTGAACGCATAAGGCAGCTAAACCTAAAATATAAAAAAGATTACAAAGGGATTATTCAAACATACATGAACCTACGCCTTTTTCCCATAGGTGTAAGCAGAAAATACGAGAACGCCATCTGCTACGGTCCTTACATAATTACATGTATTATATGTATGTTTATCAGTTGTCTAGTACCCATAACACAAGCTCTACTTGGTTTGTGACCAGATGCCAACTGGCGTTGTGTGAAAGTTGTAGAATATACTTTTTTTATTATTATTTTATACTGCTTCGTTTTCGTTCATTCATCCAGTCTTGCATACACGCTGGTTGCAAGTATTAAGCACCTGATCTTTCTGAAGAATATCACGAATAAGTTCAGCTTATATCCTTCTAGAGCGACCCCTCTAAGTGCCTCCTTTTACATCTGCTTTATAAATACCTTATGTTAGTCAGAGTCACCTTTCCTTATTACTGAACGTACACTAACAATTACAACAGTATACCTACCTAGGATAACAATAAACAGGAAATATTTGTTTGTTTGTATTGATTTCACCCAGGTGCCGCAGGCCAAGCCATATTACAAATTCAATTTCTATTCTATTATATAGAATAGAAATTGAATTTGTAATATACGCCATTATCTTCCTATAATATAAATTTTCTATTATAGAAAGATAATGGCGTATATGGAATCAGCTGTTTGTCAACTGTCATTTCATTTTTAGCCATATTACAATTTCTACTCGTTAGCACTTTACAGTTGTCGCCTTATCGATTACGATAATAGAAATAGAATTTGTAATATGGCTTGGCCTGCCGATTTGACAAACTTTTCCACCATTAATAAATTGCAAAAAGTGTGTGGGAGATCAAAATATTAGCAAGCTAAATCAAACAAATAAACAACCACTTCAGCTTTATAATATAAGTACAGATTTAATTCTCAAGTTCTCAATCTTCCTTATGCAATCAGCCTAATTCAAGCCATATCGATCACGTTCCCATCGGCAGGTAATAAATCGTCTTGCAAGAAAATTCACTTTAAAAACTTCTTAGTCCATTATCCATTGAATGAACGCAAATGAAAGAGTACCTACGTTGTTTGTTATCGACTGTTTTTATCGGATTTAGGGTTCCTTAGAATGTCAGGTTTTGGTCCTGTGTTGAAAACACACGCTTAGTGCGATTTTTCATCAATACGGCTTAATGAAGTGAGAATGAAATCTTAGGCTACAGAGAAGAAAAAGATATAATAATAAAATAATATGTTGTATAATACATAAATTTCATCACGCCTGTAATTCCCGAAGGGTATGGCAGAGGTGTAACTGTAGTACACCCACATTTCGCTAGTTATGTTTATGTAACAGGGGGTGGGCCTATTGGCATCAATCGAGCACAAATCAAGACAACGGACTGCCACTGAAAAATTCTAAACGGAAATACTCACACTTTTTCCGACACAGGGATCGTACCCAAAACCAAATGTATTGTACAGACGCCAGCACGTCAAGTTACCCCAATGTGTCAAATTTACTCAATTGAATATAAACCTTATTCTGTTTGACATAAAGTTGAAAAACGATCGAAGAAATTTGACACATTGGGGTAACTTGATGTGCTGGCGTCTGTACTAGCAATTGCGACCACTAGACCGATGAGGCGGAAAAGATATACTTACATATACGGACATATACTAACACACGGACCAGCTAGGCGTAACCAGCCTACTTACTAAAATATTTACCTATTTGGAGGTAAGAGGAACAGGGTGTAAAGTTCCTCATCCACCATTGAAAAGGGAGGATCCTAGACTGGTGTTGTGTCTGGTGGGCTAACTACTGGTCGATGGTTGGAGTCGGGAACTTGTATACGTTCAAATTGCGCGGATAACTTTGATACCGCGATGTAGGATATCGGTCATTAGTTCGTGTGTGGCGAGATAGATGTCGCTACACCTATACAAATGAATAAAAATGTTTTTGTTGTAAAAAACTGTTAGTTTGATTTGTTAATTACTTAATTCCACATGTACGAAGTCACGAATAACAGCTAGTAAATAACTACAAGAAAATCGCTGACCTCTAGTTAATTTCCGTGTATTAAACTTAATAATTCAACAGAAACCTTGACCAATTATCGAGACAGGTAATTATCACAGAGATAACATCGGCCAATGTGTATTTGTCGTGTCAAAGTGTGGAACTTCAAGTGTAATGAATGGCCCACGATGGAGGAAAGTGATTACTTCTGCGAACCCTCAGGTGACCTTTAGAAAATGCATTAGTAGGCTGCATTAGGTATTCTAGGTAAAAAGGGGTTGATTCTGAGTTGTTACATAACATGCAAGCGTATAGGCGTACCCGCATTGCTACTTCATGGTGCCCATAATCTTCAATATTCTGCTGCTTAGACTTCAAATAAACTTACGTAAATACTTATTAAATGTAGATGTTGTGTAATACTTAATGTATGACCTTGAATGAAGCAAGAGATGAAACGAATATAAAAATGCAATGGAATCCAATTCCTATTTAGCTTTGAGCCTTTCAAAGTCATGAACATAAAGAAATAAAATAAATAACGGAGTATATTCAAAGTAATACTTTGCACTAGTAAATTACTCTTGTTTACATTACTATTTTAATTTTGACATGCATACATTAATGTTATTTATAGTCATGCAATGAGCCCATTACGCAAATCTTTATTAAATGTTTTATTACGTTTACGAGTACTACAAGTTCTATTATGTCTATGAATATATTCAGCATTGCTTTAAGTTAATAAAGTTATATTACTGATCCACAGTTACTGTTTTTATTATACGCCTGCAACATCCCACTGCTGGGCAGATGTGGGGGCCATGAATTCTACTTCTTTCAATCCAGATCTAAATGAAATAATAAGTAATGAATAAAATAAAAAATATAATTAAATAGGTCTACTTTATTTTATTGTATTTTTATTTTATTATGGGAAATTTTATTTAATTATTTTTATTTAATTAATTTTATTTATTACTAATTCTTTTATTTAGCTCTGGATATAAAGAGCAGCACGCGTAGCATGACCACCGTAGAATGGGGAATGTTGACAAATTGTAGAAACGTTTCTGATGATTACAGAAGAAATAATCCTCGATAAGGTAGACTATTATCACAGTATAAATATTAATACAGTAGATCTCTGGAAAAATGCCGACAACGTCTACGCGCGTTAGCCCTGAATAATAACAGTTCGGGAGCGGCTTTTTCGCGTCTCGCCCTTCACACGCCGCACGATTGCCCTGTCTAGACGGCTTCGTCGGACGACTGTAGGTTTTTAAACTGTGCTATTATCATCAACTGAAGAATCGACACATTTCTTCATTCTTGACATTGTCATGGCCAAGCAAAATTAAAATGAATTCTTCTGGAAACAATATCCATTTCTATGGTGATCATGATTCTTTGTCCAGCACGTCCCGCCATTTTCTACGGGGTCTGCTGCTACGCCTTCTAGCTGTGTCAGGTTTCCGCGTCGTAGTAATTTTGGCCCACAGCTCATTGATCATACGGCAGACGTGGCCAGCCCAGTCCTTTTTAAATTAGCTTGTTGACTTTTTGAGCAACGTCAATCAATCGAAACTTTATTTCGAACAATAGTCCATATGGGTTAGTAGCGAGTATTTAGGAGCTATATTAGTACGACATAAAGAGAAAACAATCTTACACACCAGCGACAAGTGTTAAGAGCGTAGAGATGGGTTGCGATTGTGGTCTGTCAATTCCGACACCAAGAATACTGCACTCCATTGCACGTCGGAAAACCCTGAGTTTGGCCTTTGCATAGACATATAAAAGAAGTTTTTAATATTTATTATGCGCAAAAAAGTTGCATCGGTGGTGCGACGAGTACGGGGGTGCCCGAACTGCGTCTTGAGGATGATCGGTGAGAGATCCGATACTGTTCTGCTCAGTAGGTTCACTGAACTCCATGTGTTGCGAGATCGGTGAGCCTACTGTGTTGTATTTATGACTTAATCTGGGTTTTTTTTACTAACATTTGTTATAAGTTAAATTCTTGTTACTAACAACTTTTATGGACGTTTTAGTCTAAAATAAAAAAAAATGTTTTATTTAAACATTTTTTTTTATTGTTTTTTTATTATTTTAATATTTCTATGGGCTTTTGAATGTTAGTTTAAGACCAAGACTGGGTTCCGTAGGTCAAAAATTATTTTATATAAACTTTTCTACGTCCGCACAAAATTAATTTAGCTTCAAGACTAAACTTATCTGTTAATTTATTAAGAGCTGAAAGAATTAATTTCTACTTGGTTCTTATTGATTACAGTAAAATAAATATTGCACGTAATGAAACGTCGCAGATAACCAGAAACTAATTGGTTTTAGAGGTACTTGATTGTTACTTGAGTGACCGTATTAATATTATTTTTAGGCTGGATTCTTTTCAAAACATCGTTTCTAAAATTTTGCCATTGTTACTTGGTTTTAATATGGTAAAGGCATTTCTAAAATAAGTTGAGTAATTTTTGAGTTCGAATCCGAACAAAAAAATAATAAATCAAATCTCATCATAAAATATTAGTATTATTACCGTTAGTTGACAGCAGATAACGGCTGTTTTATCTCTTCTTATTATTAATCAGTGTTTATAACTTTATGGTAAATAGTCTATACTAATATATAAAGAGGAAATGTTTGTTTGTTTGTTTGCATTGATTGGGCTCCGAAGCTACTGGACCGATTTGGAAAATTCTTTCACTGTTGGGAAGTTACACTATCCCCGGGTGACATAGGCTACTTTTTATCCCTGTATTCCCACAGGAACGGGAACAACGCGGGTGAAACCGCGGGACGGCTGCTAGTAACTTATAAATTGAGAGGTTCGAAAGCTTATTCAACCAAAAATAATAAAAACATATGTAGGTATATAAAAGACACAAAAGAACTTCAATACTGCTATTTATTACCGTTTTAAAACCTTTAAATAGTCACACAACAAAGTAAGTAACTCCCCAAGCACTTTATTTCTTATCAACAAAAAAAAACGTTCACATAAAATGCTTTTCGCGATATTTATTTAAATAATTTATCAGTTCTGCATGAAGTGCGCACAATATTTCAAGGTGATTTATTAATGGAAACCGATGAGTGTGTGTTTCGTCTGTTACTGGGCTTTTTGCGCTTTAATGCACATACTTATAAATGTTTTCTATAAATGCTTGAGCGATTTTTTTGTTCCATTTGATATAACAGACATTTAAGACACAAGTTCTTTTTGGGACTATAGTTAAGAAGAAATAAAAAGGCTGATTGTGATCGTTTTCAGCGTTAAGGCTGCCCATTGTATAACCCAACGTTGTAAATGTTGATAGTTTACATAAAGAGTGTTCTAAACATATTATGTTTTGAATATACACCATTAGTTCAGCCCATGATTCCTGACAGTCATTTGGTCAATCCTGGTGTCAGAGTCAATACCAAAGGTTAGTCATTGACCAAAAAGAAGAAATCGGTTTTGTCTCAATTTTTACGTTTTTTTTTAATGTAATTTTTTTATAAAAAACTCATCGTCATTCGTAACTCAATGAGATTTATACTTCAACAGAAAAGCGCTTTTAATATATCATGGGGTTAGATAGACTACATCATTTACAAAAAAAACGCAATTGAAAAATCTTTTAAATTATAAAAACCTACTAAACATTTAAAACACTGATTAGTCCAGAATCATGGGCTGAATTCATGGTGTGATAAAAACCAATGAAAGTTACAAGTCGATACGTGTTCGTCACACCGCCTGCAGGGATTCTCCGCATGCCGTATACCGACCGTGATATCGACCAATGAAATTAATCGGTCGATATACAGCGGGTCGTGAGTCAAATAGTTTTTCATTATTCAATTAATTCATTCGTGAGTGCTTGTTGGATTAGAAAGATGCTGCGCAAAATGGCTGATCGCTTTACGGATTCGCAAATATTAAAACTTGTAGAAATCTATCGAGATTACGATTGTTTATGGAATGCGACTAGTACGTTATATAGAAACCGAGTTCCCCGAATGCGGGACCTGTGGCACGCGTTCCAGAAATCACTTGCACCCCTTCATGCGGGCCCTATCGACTAAAGACACCGGTTCCCCGCATGCGGGCCCTGTGGCACTCGTTTCAGAAATCTCTCGCACCCCGCATGCGGGCCCTATCGACTAATGAAATTGCGCCATTAAAGGCGATTTTATCCTTTCCACCCTGGTACTTTGATACTACTCTTATAAACTAGACTAAATCATTTGACAATCAAAACAGTTGTAGGTACTTACCTTCAATATTGTTTTCATACTTTATCAATAATTTGGAAATATTGACTGATAAGACGACTGAGAAGACTTTCCAGTTTTTCCTAACACGTGGAAAACTCACTGTTAAGCCTATCAAAGGTAAAAGGTAGTTACATGTACCTAATATACTGACATCACATCTCGGGATATATATTTCTATGTATTAAGTAATGACAAACGCAGCAGGTTGTATTATGTGTACCTTTTCTTCAGTTAATTGATATAATGTCTAGCTTAGGTAAATTCAAAGTTGTTTAATGTATACAACAGTAAAGTTACTGTTACTTACCATGCCAAATAATATTGTATGGTTTTCTGTTAGGGTATCATAGTAAGATATATAATAGTAAGACATATTGTATTTATATAATATAAGTCTTACTATTATTTACATGATAAAAACCGTATGTTCGTATAAAAAGAAAAATATCCTAAGAAATGTTGTCGAAAAACCCCCGGATCGTCCCGTAGAAACAAATGTATATTAGCTTACCAAAGCTCGTCATGAAGGCGTACTTACCTGTGAAAAAGAAATACAATATTAGTTAATAATGTTTGACATCAGTAAGGTAATGTAATTGTTCCTAACATGTGGTGACGTGGATATGTTCGTATGTCTTTTTGAGATAAAGAATTCATAATAATATATTGATAGTAAATACAAGTAGCACCGTCAACGGGCTCATCAGGTTTTTTAAGTTATTGCATGGCTTCTATCGCAGGCCATGAGCGCGGGGACCGAATCCAGAAATTCCGTAACGAAAAAAAACCTCACGCTCCCCACTCCGACGGGCAAGGAGGTGTGGCTTGAAGGCCGTGCATCCTCTAACGTCGTTTTAGTTCGGCAGTCTTCGACACGGCGTTGTGTGCGATTAGATGGGATGTTGTGTGGGAGGGGAGGGGGAGGGTTGGGGAGGGGAGGGGGAGGGGAGGAGGAGGGGAGGGGAGGGGGAATGGGAAGGATTAGGTGAGAGGGGGAAGGGAAGAGGCAGGGAACAGGAGGGGAAGGGAGGGGAAAGTGAGGGAGGGGTGAGGGAAGGGGAGGGAGCGGTGAGGGGAGGGGTGTGGGAGGAATGGGGAGGGGGAGAGGACAGGAGTTGATAAAAAATGATATGCAATAGCTTTACCGTGGCAGTCTCCGAGTGCCACACGTAATTTTTTTTATTGCTGATTTTCTATCATTGTTTATATTTTCATTGCTAGTGGTTTATTGGCGCACACGCAACTTTTAGTACAAATAAAAATGTACAAAAATAGATATTGCATTTGAACTGGACATCAAGATACAGGCACCGTATCTTGATGTCCAGTTCAGACGGGGTACTGTGAGCTTCGCCACATCTCTGCGAGTGCGCGTGACGATACCTAGATACGCACTGATACTAAACTAGAAGTACTCCATTTACAATAGCACTAAACATAAGTTAAAAATGTTTTTTTTAATTAACAATTTTTAACGAAAGTACAGTTCTCCCAAAGTGATAATGCGCATAGAAATATTCGTCACTGTTCGGCAACGGCCGTATTCCCCGAGTGTCGGATGACTATATGTATATAGAGTGGTTAAGTGTATTTTCTTCATGCATAATTAGGGCTCTTACGATTCAATGATTCGGGTGTTTCCGGGAATACGACAATTAGCGAAGATCTGCATGTGCATTATTAATCTGGGAATACTGTACAATTAAGCATGTCACAATTACGATAGACGTCGAAATTATTATATTTTTATTGTTGATATCACATAATGACTGGCCTGTTGGTTTAGTAGTTAGTTACCCTGACAGATTAATAATGCACATGCAGATCTTCGCTAATTGTCGTATTCCCGGAAACACCCGAAGTGTTTTAGTTAGTAGTCGCATAGAAATATTCGTCACTGTTCGGCAACGGCCGTATTCCCCGAGTGTCGGATGACTATATGTATATAGAGTGGTTAAGTGCATTTTCTTCATGCATAATTAGGGCTCTTACGATTCAATGATTCGGGTGTTTCCGGGAATACGACAATTAGCGAAGATCTGCATGTGCATTATTAATCTGGGAATACTGTACAATTAAGCATGTCACAATTACGATAGACGTCGAAATTATTATATTTTTATTGCTGATATCACATAATGACTGGCCTGTTGGTTTAGTAGTTAGTTACCCTGACTGATTTGCCGGAGGTCGTGGGTTCGATTCCCACCCAGGACGAACGTTTATGTGATGAGCACTATCATTTGTTCTGTGTCTGGGTGTGTGTAATTTATCTATAATATGTATGTATTTAGAAATATATAAGTATGTTTATCAGCTGTTTAGTACCCATAACACAAGCTCTTAGCTTAGCTTGGGACTAGATGGCATTGTGTGGAAATTTGTTGAACATTTATTTATTTATTTAAATAATAAAAAATTATAGAGACTTAAAAATTCATCCGCATCGCAGTCAACGGGATAAGTGCCAATAAGATTGGCCCCTTTGCCTCGTTGAATGGCAATGCCGATTCTCTGACCTAAATAAAGGCTAGTCTTCTGGTCATCTGAAGAGTCGACCACAACTTACTTGGCGATGTCCCGAAAAACTATATGTTAGAAGATTATATCTGTCTTAACTTAAGCTATGTTGTTTTCTTATCCCAAATAATTATATTCCGATCCACATTACTAAAAAAAAGTAATAAATATTCCGTCAAGTTGGGGAAGGTCGGTACTTGATCCCGCTCACTTAAGTACGAAAGGATCTTGAAAGTTTCGACAAGCTCTCAACTTCGTACATACTTATGCGTAATTTGTTTACAGTGTAATTCCGAATAATTCTGGATTTCTGGAAACATCATCTAAAGTATTATTTATGTGTTGAATATTGGATATGAATAATTTGATGTTATCTTCTCTTGGAAATAATAATAATATTCCACAATTAAATGTTACCATGCAAAATTTACAAGAAAACATAAAATAATAGAAAGAGATTACGTCATTGATGGTGCTACAATTAATGAAGTAGAAGTTATAAAAGACCTTAGTGTTACTTTTGACAGAAAATTAACGTTTATTCCGCATATGGATACTATAATTAAAAGGTCTTCTAAAATGCTAGGATTTGTTATGAGAAACTCCAGACAGTTTGGGACCAAGACCAAAATTATGCTTTATAACAGCTTGATTCGGAGCTCATTGGAATATTGCAGCGTAATCTGGCGACCTCACTATGCCATACACTCATTGCGTATAGAGCGTATTAAAAAACGCTTCTTATGGCACCTGGCATTCTCCAGCGGAGTTGCTAAAAAGAGGCGTTCTTACAATGACAGGCTGAGCTACTTTGATATGATAACGATAAACGCCGTCGACTGTTAGATGCAATGTTTGTGTGCAAAGTGATGGCTCGCAAAATTGACTGCCCCCAGATCCTGAGCCTTTTTAACATCCGTGCCCCCTCAAGAATTCCTCGTAGGCCAATTACACCACTCTGCCCACCACAGAGAAGAACTATTTTAGGCACCAATTCACCTGTAGCGAGATTATGTAAGGTTGTAAACGATTGCAGCGACCAAATTGATCTGCACTTTGACTCCTTAACCAAATTGAAGACCAGTTTCCTTAATTTTCTTACGTAGTGTAAGTAATTTACTTTGTATTAAACATTTAGTTAAGTAATTTATTTTGGATTAAATTTCTTTTTCTGTTAGTTCGGTTGGTACTTGTTTGTTTTATTTAGTCAGCCCTGTGCAACTCTTATGCATGCAGAGTTTACCTCTTAGTGATTGCTGCTCTATTATAAGACTTTTTGTACATGTTACCTTTATGATGTTATTAGTGTAAACAATCGTTGGTGAACCTATTGATAAATAAATAAATAAATAAATAAATAAACAACTTTCACACAACGCCATTTAGTCCCAAGCTAAGCAGAGCTTGTGTTATGGGTGTTAAGCAGCTGATAAACATACTTAAATATTTCTTAATACATTCATTATTGTAGATAAATAACACACAGACACAGAGCAAATGATCGTGCTCATCACTACAAACACTATCTTGTCCTGGGTGGGAATCGAACCCACAACCTCCGGCATAGCCGTCAGGGCCACTAACGAGGTACTACTAAATACTGTTCTCGATTTCGATATCTTGATTAATTATTTTAAATCGATGTTTCCGAATCGAATTTTATAGCAGTCAAATAGTACTTCTTAGATTTCCACAACTTTAAATACCTTGGATATGTCCTTAGAATCCATGACTCAACAAAAACAAATGATTTACAACACCACTGACAATTTCTATAGTATCATATCACATTGTATGAAAATACCACGACAGTTGCACAATCCAAACAAATCTAACCATAACAATTTTGACAAATACATCAAACGGCCTATAAATTTCAAATACGAATTTCGAGCTTCCTTGAAGGTTTACAGCCGACCTTAGAAGACCAGCCATAAACATTTCTATATCAGGACTGGATCGTTTGCACGCAATCAAACAGGGTTGCTAGCAATAGTTTCTGTTCGTCTCCTAGATTTGATAGCGCGATAGATGACCGATCCCTCGAAAGGTCGGGCCTTTAGGCTATAAAACAAAAACTTATACAGTGTATTCAAGGGACGGGTTCTGCACACTGTGTATTTGTTCGGTATTCAAATACTTGTTTCCAAGTGGTGACGTTTCTACTTAGGCAAATTTTAACTTTAAACTAGGGTGGTTTAAGTTGATTTTAGAATGACTCAGCATCTGTTTAGCCGTTTCCCAACTATGTTTAGGTCGGCTTTTAGTCTAACCGGTGCAGCTGAAATACCAGTGGTTTACTTGGGCGACTGCCTAATGTTATCTTTATAACAGAGTAACTGGGTAACATGATACCCCTTGGTCAAGCTGATTGTCACACTTTTGAGGTTTTGTTACAAGTAGACTATAAAAAAAATGTACAGACACATCAAGTTACCCCAATGTGTCAAATTTTCGCAATTGAATATGAACCTTTTTTCGTTTGACAAGAAGTTGAAAAACGATCAAAGAAATTTGACACATTGGAGTACCTTGATGTGCTGGCGTCTGTACAAATGACAGACGGGCCAACAGCTTAACGTGCTTTCCGAGACACAGATGGGTTTTGATATGTATTGAGTGGCCACCCTTCCAAGGATCGTCCTCAGCAAGCACTACCCTCACCCCCACCCCCTCCCATATCAGTAATATGTCATCAATAAGAAGTAGAGTAAATTGAACTTTATACTTAGGTCTTACAGTTGTTATTCTAAACAACACGTACTTGTTTACACATTCGGAAACAACATTGGGAATGCAGAATACTTTTTTTTGTTGAATAACAGTAAATGGTGCGCGCGGGATGAGTTGTGAAATGTTTCACGTATTTCCTGGAATTGATGTGACGGATGATTCGCATTTTGTTTTTATTTTTTGGTTGCTATTGATTTCTGCCGGTGGCTCTTCAACCCCGAGTATTATTACGTGCTAGCTTCTGCCCGTACCTTCGCTAGCGTAAACAGTAACATTCTCAAGATTACCGGAATAAAAAAGTACCCCATGTGTATAACCCAAAAATGGTCTATCTATGTTCCAATTTTCATCCAAATCTATTCAACGGTAAAAGATTAAAGATACTGGGCTGGTATCCGCAACTCCACGTCAAAGCGCGTATTTTGCGTATGGACTATAATCTACCACGCGGGCCCAGTGCGAATTGGTAGATGTCACATGTCTATTCAACGTTTTACGCGTGATTGAAACATCTAAACGTGTTCACAAACAATAATATAGGTACATAATACTAGCATACGTCACGCAGTTTCACCCGCGTAGATCCCGTTTCCGTGGGAACACAGGGACAAATAGTCTATGTATTTTATTTTATATTTTTCGGAAAACTTACAGCTAGGCAGACATAATATTTAAAGTGATAACAAGATGATGGCCAATTACAAGTTTTCACATGTAACAAATAAGAATTGATTAAATTAACACTACGGTAGTAGACAGTGTTAGATCTTATAAACTATAAAAAGCAAAGGCTATGTTACGCTATCGAAAAAGTAGTTACAGAGAGATTTTTTTAATTTAGACACGCTTGTATTAAAGAGATCTACATCAACTTCCTGGCAAGGTTCATTGTACATATGGCTCGCCCTAATTATATTAGAATTTCGTCTGTATTAACCCAGGGTATCAGCTAACTCCATACCAAATTTTATTAAAATCGCTCTAGCCGTTTAGACTTGAAGAAGTAACAAACATACACACTCATAAACTTTCGCCTTTATAATATTAGTGTGATTAAGTAGGTGTTAGGTGGTGGTTTTTGTGCTATTCATTTTTCAACAAATGTAAATTCAAAGTTAATAAAGTAAAAAAAGGTGGAATACAAAATAAAATAAAGTAGGATAAGATTGGAAAGTCTAACATTACTTCTTTAATGAGTGTAGATGGCAAACATAAACACTAAATACCACAATTTTGAAAATTATATGTTTTCATCCACTTTAACAACCACGACAACACCTTCTGCTAACGGAAATGGATTGGATGGCTAAGGTAGTTGAAGATTTTCTCTGCTGCGACTGACTTGGGTGCGAAGTCTAATTAAAGTTTTCGGAGTCGCCTAAGCCAACGCATGCCCCGGAGAAAGTCTCTCAAACGATGACTCGATGAACTGGTTAGGAGGCTTGAGTCTCTCATTAACATTTGGTAACTAAGACTAATGTTAATTTGAGTTCAACTGCAACGTAATTTTCCAACATTTTATCCCTTTTTTTTCGTTTTTGTTAATGAACCTTAATTATGTATGACTGATGTTGAACAAGCAGTACTCAAGAAGTAGGGTAAACTGAATTAAACCATATTATATTATCCATATAAACGATGTCAGTATTGTGGCATTAAACATCTACAGAAAAAAACGTTCAATACAAAACATATAGTCTTTGCAAAGTACAAGTATAATAACTTAGCTTTATCTTCCAATCGATCTTTCCCTTCTATTTAGACACAATCCCCAGGCACAGACCTCGTTTCAGACCTTCAGAAAGGTCTCAATCCAGGACCTTAATACGCAGGCCCTAACTACAGCCTAGGTAATCATGTAGCAACGTTTGCTTTGACTGGATTTCGGGCCTGTACTGAGCACCAAACAAAAGCCCATTGTGTGAAAATTCGGGACCTATTGTTGGTAGGTACATGTTTCGTGTCTAGCCAGTTAGATTCGCCAGAAATTAATCGGGAAAATAGAGTATTTTCGTGATATTCTAACTGATTAATTTCGCGCATTATTACAAGGTATTTTCGGGATATTTTCTGAAGTATCACAAATCATATACAGTGGCGGAGAACTTTTATTCTCCTATTGTGAGACGATTTGTGGGGTGATGAACGAGTGATGCACTTTTAACTCGTGCGTAACCCACATGAAGCGAACTCAATAACATTTTTAAATAAATTGAATGTATATTTCCAAGAAACTAAGAAAAAGATGGCGGGATGACCTGGACAAATGCAACTACCCATGGCCCAATTTAGCCCTAGATCGAAAAAACAGGAAGTAATGGGGAGAGGCCCTTGCCAAGCAATGGGATGATACAGGCTTACTACAAATATTATTTTTAAGAGATTTACTAACATAGCGGATCTTATGTTATCCATGTCAAAGAATTTATTATTATTATATTTTATTTGTGAGAGATGGGGGAGTGGCCTTGGCCCAGCAGTGGCATGGTGCAGCCTAAGGCTCTAGACAGACGGACTGCATTTCAACTGCAATCCAACCGCAAATTGCAGTTCAGATGCAGTTTGAATGCAGTTGACACGACGTTGTCTTTTACAAACTGCATCCGAACTGCAATTTGCAGTTGGATTGCAGTTGAAATGCGGTCCGTCTGTCTAGAGCCTTTATTCTTTTTTCATTTATTTGCGTTCCACAAGGTAAACAAGATGTTAACAGAGGGCTTAGAGCTAAGAACCGTTTGTAGACCCTGTAAGGGCACAGCAAAATGTTGTTAAATACTTAGCAACTAAATAAAATCTAAGTCTAACTAAAATTTGAATAAATTTATACATGAAAACTAAATAATTATACATCCTAGTTGCAAAACAGTTAATAACAATAACATAAATAATTCAATTAATGATTGCAAAATAATAAAAAATAAAATAAAATTGTATTTACTTAAATTATTAATTTGGTAACATTATTATAAACACTTATTTAATGAGATCATATTACAATAGGTTACAGCCTAAGAGTATCAATAAATAACAGTAAAGATCTTATACAATATAGTACAAAGTACGCTTTGTTTTGACAACAACATACGAATAAGATGCAAAAGAAAGTACCTAAAACTATTAAAATTACAATTAGTTTAAATAATAATATTTTTTTACAGGTCTGCCGGCCGACTTAGTAAAAGTTAACCCGATGGAAAATTAAATGAAGTGAACTGTCAATGTCGAGCTTACCTAATTCGCCTTCATTTGTTATTTATTGAACACTTCAAGCGCGCTAAAGGACAAAGGGGGAACTTACGCCATAGGCATTTTCTACCAGTCAACCTTTAGGTGATGCAGAGAAAAGCAGTGGTAGATGCTTTTCACATACCGTAACGTATACGTATCATCATTTTTACAGAAAAGCACTGCAGTTTAATTAAAGTCGTCATTCAAAAAATGTTCCAAGGGTGTATAGCACTTTCAGAATCATAGTTGCTTTGCCAACTTTTGTTTCAACATTTGTTCTAGGTTATTGAATAAAAGAGATGACACAGAAGCGCGTTGAGGTTACTGAACTTTGACAAGGAAGGTATATTTCACACGGATACACAGCATGGTATAAATACCACACGACGACGTGCTGCAACGTACGGGTATAATGATTTATTGAAATTACACGTTGCGCTGTGACGACGCGACGTAGCGCAACGCACTCGTGAGTGGCATCGGTTCTAAGTCGACCGAAATTGGTAGTACCGATGATATACACTCAAAGATAACATAACATAAAGGTTTTATAATTATCCATTTTAACATTACCTACATCACAGTACAAATCTGGCGAGTTTTTTTAATGGTTTAAACTAGTGCTTGACTGCGATCCCACCTCATGATAAAAGCAGTGATGCAATCAATGATGGTGAAGCGCACTTGTCTATTAAGAGTCTATTCACTCTTGCTTTGAAGACTCCTAAACTGGATAACAGGGTTACTGTATTCGTCAAAACACTCAGCCTATAATGTTCCCACTGCTGGGAAACAAGCCTCTTTTTAGTGAGAACGAGTGGGCCCAGTGCGGGTTGATAGATGTCACATGTCTCCGAATATTTGGTTGTAGGCTTCCTCATGATGTTTTCTTTTAAAGTTTTGAGAACAGTGATGGTAAAACCATTAAAACAAAGTAAAGCGCTTTTCTAGCTTTGGACCTACGACCTAGAACTAGTAAGTCGCGGCCGTTATCACTGGGCCACCACAACTAAGCAACAATTCAATCGTAATTGGGAGAAACTGTTTGCATTTTTTAAGCTATTGCATAGCTTCTATCGCGGGCCTTGAGCGCGGGGACCGAATCCAGAAATTCCGTAACGAAAAAACCTCACGCTCCCCACTCCGACGGGCAAGGAGGTGTGGCTTGAAGGCCGTGCATCGTCTAACGTCGTTTCAGTTCGGCAGTCTTCGACACGGCGTTGTGTGCGATTAGACGTATTGTATAGACGTATTGGATAGTGGGGAGGGGAAAGGGGAGGGGAGGGGAAGGGGAGGGGGGAAATTGTGAGAGAGGGAAGAGGGTATTGTGAGAGGGGTCGGAGGGGCAGGGGAGGGATGTGGAGGGGGTGGAGGGAAGAGGCAGGGGACGGGAGGGGAAAGTGAGGGAGGGGTGAGAGGAGGGGCGGGGGAGGTGTGGGGGAGAGGGAGGGAGGGGGAGGGGAGGAATGGGGAGGGGGAGAGGAGAGGAGTTGATAAAAATGCTATGCAATAGCTTTACCGCGGCAGTCTCCGAGTGCCACACGTCATTTTTGTCTCAGTCATTATCTGCCTAGCCTTTTCCTAACTATGTTGGGGTCGGCTTCCAGTTAAACGGGATGCAGCAGGCTGGACAGCAATGTTTTACATGAAGCGACTGTCTATCTGTCCTCAACAACCCAGTTACTGGGTAACAATATACCCCTTGCTTGGGTAAAGTGGTTATCACACGTTCGGGCTTCAGTTTCTTTCTCTCATTTAGGCGATTATCACACTGCCCCGCATCACGCTGCATGTTGCGTGTCTCTGAACTGAATTGAACGCGCGTGGATGCATTTTCTGTGTGTTGGACTGTGCGTGTTTTCCATACAAACGGAGATACTTACAAGCAACGGAAGTGCACGCATCCACGCGCTACGCTGCATCATGCGGGGCAGTGTGTTAATCGCCTAAGAGAATAAAATAAAATTTATTTTTCTTCGATATCATATTGTCTCTGCAAATGAAGAGTTAAAAGAAAATTGCGAACATTAAGTCGAACGTGAGCAGTTTTTAAATTGACTGAAATTGGAAGGTTTCTTTGCGATATTTTCTAAAGCCCTTCTATTAGAAAAATCTGGTGATAACTTTATGTAAGTACGTAAGTACAAGGTGGATGAGTCATTGACACAAAAACTGAGTTACTATGAGTATAGTACCTAGGTATATGATTAAAAAATATATAAAAAATAATAAATACATTTATTTTGAGCAAAAATAACTCGTAAAGTAACAAACACATAACAAAATTTCAATAACTATTTTTCAAAATTCAATAATATATTGTGATGAATTTTTAAATACACACATCAAAAGTGTCTAGGGATCAACATATATTTTTGCAATAACTTTTCTCCTGATTGATATTAATTAAAATTTTCTTTAAGGATTCATCAAGTAAAGTATTTTCGTTTGTCACAGTAACGATAAACCAAGTCACCTTTGCATTAATAAAGAAATTTGCCATTTTCCTAATAAAGGGATTTTTGACATTTGAACCACTAACATTAAAGTTCGAAAAAAAGACTGAAATAACAGTTTTCTTTAAAATGTTATTGGGTAACTTAAACAATTAATAATCCGTGTTTCTACCGCGAACACTAACAACACAAGAACATCGGTTTGGCATACTCAAAATGAGTTCATCCAAATCACGCTGTGGAATGGCCGCCCATGTTCGTTGCAACAACAAAAAAAGGTCTTCTTGCAACTGGATACCCTCCATATTCGGCAGAGCTCTTCTCTGTAGCATATCCCATGCATGCTCAATCGGGTTCAAGTCTGGCGACTGAGCAGGCCAGGGCAGGACATTGATGTTAGCTGCGGCGAGAGTCTGTCTTACAACTCTTGCGGTGTGCGGTCGTGCATTATCATGCATTAACTGAAATAAGGGACCGATTTGCACTTGTAGAGGAACGATGACGTCTGATACAATCGTCTCAGCATAAATTTGAGCGTTGAGGTTGCCTCTGATCCAAATCAACTCAGTTCTTCCGCCGATCCAAATACCCGCCCATACCATGATGGTTCCACCACTATAAGGATGGACTTCCTGGCAGGATTTTAATCGCTGTTGGCGTCCAGGGGTTCTCCAGTGTCGTATACGTCTTGTATCCGGTCTCAT